>JAQQSE010000191.1:0-1200000 GCA_035772565.1 Antheraea assamensis | reverse complement strand
ACGCGAGTCGGCTGCCGCGCCGCAACCTCTCCAGCTACCACGTGACTGCCCCCGCCGCTGCCGCCGCACCCGCCGCCCCCGTCGCTGCCCCCGCCCCCGCCCCCGCCTCCGCTCCCGCCGCCGCCTTCGGGTCCCGCGGCCGCCGCTCGCCCCGCGCGCCCCCGCTCTCGCCCGGACAGCTGCGTCATAGGGGACGGAATAGTACGTTATAATACAGCTCTCTCTAATGCTACACCCATACCTGCGTGTATCGCCACGAAGTTTTGTCTATGGTCACACTAAATGCAGATGTGGAAAGACATTATTGTCTTGCGTTACGAACTATCGGGCTGCGTGACGATAGACGCATTACAATAACTGGACTGGCGGTTTTTACGTACAGCAAAAGAGTTTAGCGCACGTTAATTTCAAATTCTAGAAAGGACACAACTGTGGGAACGTGTAATCTGAGTCTTTATCGGAATGGTTTTGGACGTTAATTTTAGCGCGACAAGTAGTTGAATCTACGTCACGCTGATATATAGGAGTAGCATTACAATACTATATAAATTATAATATATTATTATTTATTTTTAAACTATCTTAAGATGGTAATAAGTGTAGTTTAGTTGTTTCTTAATATAACTCATAGTTTAAATTTATTACTTGTAATTTATACATTTAATTTTGATCTACTTAGGTTTAATTTTAATATATTTTTAATTTATTAATTTTGCATATTTTACACTAAATATTGTCATAAATATTATCATTATTGTCAATCTAGTTAAGGTCTCTGTCTACTGTCAGAGGATTTGTATTTATTTCAGAATAATAAAAATAAAAAAAAATACTATATAAATGTCATAATAATAAATGCCCACAGAAACTAATTGAACTGAGGTAATTGATTTTAGCTTAGTTGTCAGATCCGAAATACATGTTTGAGTTCGTGAGGTATTGTATGTATGTATGTGTATCTCACGAATTCCTATATGTATGAATAGTTAGCTTAGTTTAGCTTAGTCAGATTCGGGACAGCATGCGCCCTTGTGCTGGTTGCCAATATAAAATCGGGCGAATACCCTAGGCACTCTCCTTAGTAGATCGGTGAAGCTGCAGAGTCGTCAGGCCAATAGCGCAGTCAGTTGTTTGAAAAACCTACAGCAATCAATCTATTATAGTTGTGGTTATCCTTTAACTAC
The DNA here is from genome assembly GCA_035772565.1 of Antheraea assamensis. Lineage (NCBI taxonomy): Eukaryota > Metazoa > Arthropoda > Insecta > Lepidoptera > Saturniidae > Antheraea > Antheraea assamensis. Next base: position 1,198,816 of record JAQQSE010000191.1, on the reverse strand, counting down.
TTTGTATGGTATCGATTTTTTTTGCATGATTTTTTTTTTGAATGATAATATTAAATTATTCTGAGGTATTAGTGTACACCAAAGATTCTTTACTCAAAGCCAATATGTTTGAACAAACTCTGGAAATTATTATATTCAGTTCAAGTCTCAAAAAGTCCTGAGTTGAATTCAAATAAATTTGTTAATCTTCCCGCATATAGATAGGTACACTGATATGGGTTATTATTTCAGGTCACCTGTCGGCGCTGGGTGCCAGTCCGCCAGGCACTCCAGGCACCCCAGGCACTCCGGAGCGAAACTCGTTCTCGCCCGTGTCGAGCCTGGCGCTGCACGAGTACTGGCCCTCCATCTCTGCCGTGACCGAGAACGATGAAGTCGAGCTCATCTCAGATTATAATGTAACTATAAATCTTATTTCTTTTAAATGTCATTACATACTTCGCTTTATAAACAATCTATTTGAAACAATTCTGCAACATATTATTTTTGAAGCAGAAAGGGATGGAAAATCGGTATTGAACTAGAGAGAAGGAAAAAGAAAGAATTATTATATTAACCTAAAGAGATAAGAGAATAAAGTAATAACAAATGACAAGAGTAAGTTTGATTTCTGTGATGTGTACGGAGTTGTATACGTTGTTTGTTGACAATTAAAAGTTGATAACTTAAGTTTATATAAATAATCTTGTGTCTTTCCTAGTTTGATTATTAAAGTAATATTATGTAGTTCGTGTAGTATATAGTCCGTGCTACATAAGATAAATGTTAAACAATAACGTTGTCTTTGTATGGAACAGGATACGTTGTTCGACATTCTGTTGAACACGTTGTCGATCGACGGGGCGAACAGCTCGGGCGAGGCGTGCGAGGAGGCGCGCGGCGCCACGCCCCCCGTGCAGCCGTGGCGCCCTCCCACGCCCTCTCCGACGCACGCGCATGCGCACACGGTCGCGCATCCGCTCCCGCATGCAGTGGCGCACGCGCATGCACACGCGCCGCGCTCGGACGCGCCCGATCTGGACTGACGCTGTGCTCGGCCGCACACGTACCCGCCCTGCCGTTCCCGTTCCCGTTACCGCCGCGAATATTACCACTAGTTGATACCCAGTGATTTCTGCCTGATCCTTAACAAGTTCATTCATATATATATTTAATTAAACGGTAACATTTGTTCGAATAAATATCTTCTAAGCATCTGCCATTATCGAAAATCTAATCCTAGTATTAAAATATTGATTAACATTGAGCTTCTTAGTTCTGTTGAAAGGAATACTGTTTAAAATTATCTTCATTCTCATATAATACAAAATAATTAAAAAAAATACAAATAAACGTTATTTTATAGGTACGAGTACACATATAGGGCTATTTACGAGTACATGGGTAATATACGTATTGTTTTATTCAATGTAAAAGGCAGCTGTAATTGTTGTGAGTGTGCTTTTATTAGGCATGTAAATGGTAGCTACTTAATGTAATTATAAAGTCGTGGTGATATTTATCACTGTTATATCACGGATGATGAATAGGTTCGTTATATTTTGCGCAGATTAGTAATCATCCTATTGTGGCAGAGTATGACGTCCAATTTTTACTGCTGATTTGAATATCCATTTGCAATAGTATTTTGACGTCACTTTGCGGTACGGTTTTGCAACTATTCGCTATCAAAAGCGATGTATGTGATTTATGTTATCTCTCGTTATATAACCAGTGATTTGTGAAATATAATGGAGCTATCTTTGTTTCGTAATCATGTAACAAATCAGGTCACTAATACAATATGAAGACTGTGATTGGTTGAGAACATCGTGATTTCGTTTTTGTTTTTTTTACCATAAACAATATTATAGTTAATGGTTTAGTATTCATAGAGTATGTTTGAAGGGTAGGTTAGTACGTAGTGTAGTCAGTGCTTTCTATATGAGTATTTATTTGATTTGGGTGCAGATATATATATCGTCTGCATCGAGCGGAAACGACTCATATCGATAAACGATCTCCTTTTATTTTTAGTTTTGGTAATTTTCAGTACAAGTTTTGAACAGGGTGAGTGGAGACTCGTATTTCGAATCTTTCATGAAAGCAAACTTTTTTTTTTTTTGTAAACTTATGTCTAATTAAAACTATATTCTTGTTTCTCGTGAAAATATCGATATGTCGATAAATCAAGTGCTTATAAAAAATGGAGTTATTTTGAATGTGGAATTTTTTTTTAAAGTACATTTTGCTATTTCGATATATGTATATTTTACCGCGAGATATGAATATAATATGCATTTATTGTATACAATTTTATTATTGTAAATGCGTTTTAGTGATGTACACGCTTATCGACTAAAGGTGTTTTTAGGAGGGGAATAGATTAGAATGCTTTGTTTTTTACTTTAAAGGTACGGGTTTTTTTATCGCTACCTTCAAAGAATCATTCTCGAATCATTTTTTTTACCTTTTTTTTTAATTAGAATGTTTGTGAGTTCGTTGAGTTAAATGTAATTATATTTTACAATAGAAAAACATATTATAACGGACTATATATATTCAGGTCTCATGTAAATGTAATACGGATGGCAACAAATTATCGTGAGAGTTTTCATTTAAAAACTAATAGTCTTTCCTCATATATGTCCCAGATTTTGATGGATCTAGAAAGAATTTTATACTATATAAACCGAGAATGTATAAGGGTTTAGTTATATCTCATTAGTAATTATTTGCTGCTGTAAAAGGTGTATTTTCTAAAGTTTAGGTATTCATTTTAAAAGAATTCTCGTCGGTGGCATTTTCTCGGTCAACTCTGTAGCAGTTAAACACATTTTTAATATATCCTCTGTGTGTAATAATGATAATCGATGTAGTTCAAATAGATGTCAAGCGAGTTAGTTATATGAATTCAATTAAATAGTTTATATAGCATATATTTGTTTTAGGGTATGCAAAAAATAAGTTGTTTTTTTTTTTTGCTCTGCACTCAAAATATCTCATATTAGGTCTCAAAGAAATCGAGAAGTCTTCAGAATTTTAATTTTAAGATGTCCGTTACCGAACTTGTAGTTTATCCATACAAATAATACAGAAAAAAGTTTTAATAATTTTGGTAGTTAAGGGGCTATTCAAGTATTATGGAAGCGGATTTTTTTTGTAATTTCTGACTGCCCCCTTCCCTGCATCAGCAAAAGTAAATGCACTTCCTCCCCCCATGCTTACATAAAGATTTATATAAGCATTTTTTTTCTTTGTTCTGGTTTCCTTATTGATTGATTATATTGAACTTTTAGTGTATCGAGGAATTAACTTACAGTGATTCGCTACTAGGGCGATGGTATTTCAGTGGATAAGACAGTGCGCCTCGCATATCAGATCCCCTATCTCTTATGTCACCAAAAAGAAGCAAATCAAAGACCCCCCGTCCCCCTTTAATGCCCACGTAATACTTAAATGGCCCCATGTTCAAATATGAAGGCCCTATAAAAATTTAACTATTGTTGATAGATATTCGGTTAATGGAATAATTTGTAAGAAATAAGTTAATTACGAGTAACAATTATCTATTTACTTTTTTGCGCAGGTGAATTATATATGACTTTTTCTTTGTTATTTATATGGGAAAAATTGAAGTTCGATCATGGAGCTCTTAAAATTAAAATGCTGAGCTCAACTTCTGACACTTAACTGAGCTTAACTTTTTTGAGACAGGTATTTTAACTGGAGGGCAAAAAAACGTCTAGTTATTTTGACACAAAGTAATATGTATACTATGTTCGATTTGTGATGACTACTGTATTTCCATGCTGATATAACCGTGTTGTAATTGTTTTTTTTTTCAGTGCAAAATAACACTATATTCTAAGTTTATATGTATACAAGCTTAAAATTCTGTTTCTTCCACATTGTTGGTACACGTATTATAATTAGTGTTATTTTATTAGTTGCTTAAATAATCTACAGGTCATTTTAAAAGATTATCGTAAATGTATCATTAGTTTATTTCTCTAGTCGACATAAACCGACTTTAACCAGTTATTATGTGTCAGTTATACAAGTGTATGTTTCGAGCTTGTACTGTTTCTATAATAATAATAATAATAATAATGTAGAAAGTATTAAAATTTCAAGAATACAATTTGTAGGTACAACAGCTGTTTCAATTTTGTAGTTCAGTAAATCTTATCTGTATGTCAAGTCGCACTTTACCCGGAATAAAGACTTAAGTAATACATGCATGCGTTTTATTATATTTTCAACGTCACGAGTTAGAAATACATCCTGACTCAAGTTCTCGCAAAGATCTTTTGAAAAATTGAATATATATTTTAAAATAAAATACATAAAAAAGGAAGTAATCTTCAAATATATGTATTTGCTATAAAATGCATAATAAAATAGACTTGAATACATGTTCTAGGATATCAGTACAAAAGTATCAAGTATGTAAGTTGAGGCATTTATTCTGTGCAATTTCTAGATACTTATATAAAAATAAAAGCGTAAAGAAAATGAAACCGTTTAAAATAGTTACTCTTGTGATTAATACACAAGTTAATTGTCCTTTTAACTTTTCGAACAAAGAAAAACGAACGAATAAAAATAATTTAAAGCTTTGTCAATTAATTTCTGTGGTTTATTTTTCACGCTTCTGCAAATATGACATTTCACTTAAGACTATTATTTCAGGAAGAGTGCGATGATCACAAACGAGTTACTAATTGATGTAATAAATGCATTTATTTGTCAAATATTGTTTTCTTTTCATAGTGTTGCTTACCTTAAAAAAGACTACATAATTTACCAACACCTAATGAGTTCCCTCATAAAATTGTGCTTTTTAAAGATGCAAACAACACGGATATAACAGTCCGATAAGTACAATATTTGGTACATAGCCCGATTTTGTTTATCTGTATTGAGAATGATTGAATCGTGTGCGTAGTCAGGGTTTTCGCTAAGGTCAGCTAAACTGTCTTATTTTTCACGTCTATTATGTGAATGCATGTACATGATGGTAAATGAGATGATAAACTACATAAGACTATTACTACTATTCTTGGTCATTCACCGCTGTCTTACTGGCCTGCTTACAAATCTATACATAGATGTAAAATACTCTCTATTGTAATAAAGAAGTAAATTACGGCCCCAGCACGGTTCTATAGCTTCACAGTACGGCAAATAATATAGGGGACTTCTATGTGCATGCCGAGAAGTTGTTACCATAAAACTGTGGCTCTGGAACCTTGTGCACACGTGGTTTATCGTGAGTAGTGGTCGGAGAATTTATATTTATGTTTGCCACTTGGGATTCCTCGACAATTGACGTAATGTCAAAAAGGTGAGGAACGGTGAGCCATAATATCGAATAGGAGTTCCTTAAGTTCCTTACAACCTCTATAGGTTGCATCTATATGCGACAACGAAGATGTTTTGAAAGTAGACTTTTGCCTCTCTGATAAGTCTTCGAGGAGATGAATACGTTTTCAAATCAAATTATCATTTTGGGTATCAGAAGGAATAACCGTATGGGCTGGCAGTGTCGATAAAATGCAGAGCGACTCGAGGAGACGTTCCTCAACCAGTCAAGAGGGAAGTGTGCTGTTGAATAGCTTGAGGGAGCATAGCTACGCGTTGCTTAGGTTGCAAAACGATGCTTATTTTTCTCAAATTCAAGTACATACTTAAACAAACATGTTTGTTACCCATGATGTGACCACTAATTATTAAGCACAATATTATTTATTATAAGCTGTTAAGCATGTGTGTTATGAATAAAATGATTTGTCTTTCATGATATTGCTTGCTCTAATTTCATTTACTGTCTAGTTTTCCTCGCCAAGTTGAATATTTTTATATGTCGATTAGTTTGTTACACCGTCACAGTACCAGGAAATCGCCAAGTTGCACTATAACTTATAACCGTTGCCACACGCCGGCCATCAACAGCGCGAGATACCAATACAAAGAATTAGGGACTCGTAACCACCGTGGGATTGTGAGAACCACCTCACATATTGAATCCTAATTTCGTATCACTTTTCGTTCAGACTTGGAGTAGTAGTCACATCTTAGATTACGGTCAACAACGACGTGCTAGGTTAGGTGAGGTTTGTTGTGTTATAAAAAAATAGTTCCTGCCGGTTTTGGCAGCGGCTGGCGAGAGTCATCTTCTACGATTGTTGACGACGATGAGTTTTGATCATCTTCTACATCGTTCATAACAAAACGTGGATGTTGTAATATTTACATTTTCAATATGTTGAGAACATTAGAAGCTATGATATTTATAACTGAGTCGGAACTTTCGGTGAAGGAAATCATCGCGATGAAATCATAGCATGGTGATAAGGGTTTTTTCTAAGTCTGCCGTCTGATAGCTATGACCTTCAAGTTGAAAATCTGTCGCCATGCACCTGGTGGTGTCTTCCGGCAACTACACTTGAGAACCAGTCTCACTCTACGTTTTGCGTGACAACCATCTTAGACCACATAATCATTACGTATCAGATGAGATTGTGAGCAATTGGTAACCTATAAATTATAAAAAATAACATTGATATTATTATGAATGATAATGTCGATACTTTTTGATATTTCCGAAAAAATCAAAGTAAGATAAATATGATGAAAACGTGCATTTAAAACAGATAACTATTATTTATTTCGCGAAATAGGATCGAAAACTTGTAACTATATCAACCTTATGCCTAGTAAGCAGTACTGTTTTTGTTATTCGTAGCCCCAGCCTCTGGAAATCAACTGCAAAGAACACAATAGATGGCGCTACACGTCATAAAACATAGTTTATTGAGAGCGTTATATCGTCAATGTCAGATGTTTCAACATAGATGTTTATGAACGATAAACCAATGTCTTATAACATTTATGTATAACTAGCTGACCCCGGCGAACTTCGTAACGCCTAAAAGTCGATTTTTAATACTTATTCTGCTATTCGGGGCCATCTTATAAATATTGACATTCATATTTTTACGATACTAACGTCACTCAATTGTTTTGCCTTTTCGGAACCTCTCCACTAACACTTAAACTTTATAGTATGGTATTAAAGTTCAAATTGACTTTTAAGTATTATTACGAATCATTTATATGGGAGTATAGAAAAGTGTCGTTTTAAGACTTTTCCAGGTAATTTTTTTAATTTTTCTCTCCGTAAGATCCATCCTCATACTTCAAGGAATATTCTAAAAAAAGAATTAGCGAAATCGGTTCAGCTGTTCTCGAGATTTGCGCTTAGCAACACATTCAGCGATTCATTTTATATTATAGATAATTGTAATGATCTCTAATGTGCCTGAGGGAGGGAGTGGGTGAACTGTCAAAACATCGTTCATATAGAGCGATGTATTATAGATATTAGGATTCTCAACATCGATGTTTACGAACGATACATCGATGTTTTAAAATATCGTTTGCATCCCTATTTACGAGTCCAGTGACAATGTGGAAAAGAACAGAATGAGTCATAACTTTTCTTTATTAATAGCCCGAAATATATTATTTACCGTTCTGTTAAAATTGTAAGGGGTAAAAATTCTTTTCATAAAGTATCCTTGTTTAATAAAAACACGTTTTACTTTTATGCAAGATTACTTTTTGGGTAATTGTTAGTTGTACCTACAACATTTTTTCTGTTTTTTTATTTGTACAGTGGTAATTAAATAAAAATTGTATTCATTTTTCCTGTTTCCAAAAGAAGTATTAATTTTTCAAGATTACTAACTATAATTTCATATAATTACATCAAAATATTATATTGCCATGGCATTTTACTATTCTAGCTTTTTATACGTTTGACTACCGACATATAAAACACCGCAGTTTATTATAACTTCCATATATCCGTAAGACCTAGCCTTTTTGCTTACTCTTGTATCTGTTTGACTTTTCCTCATTTCTTAAATATGAGTGAAATAGCGGTCTCATATTGGAGTACTCACAGACCTTACCCGAGACGTAGACCACTGAGGATTCCCAAAAATCCTAAAAAGGGAAGGTCAAATATAAATTGAAAGAAAAACACCGTTTTAAATTGATTCAATATTTTATTTCCATTGCTCCAAAATATACACAACGACAAATATCGTAAATCTGTCTTTATAAGGTGTTTATTTGAATCTCATAGCTGATTACACGAAGATAAATGAATAGATTATTTATTTGATTGCAAATCTCTAAGAAGGAGACGCTCGAACGAGTCGCCTTCGAGAGAGACGTGTCTTTTATCAGGTAAAGGGGTTACGCTATACAGCTATGCAGACCGACGCTACCTCTACGCGTACGTACGTACAATATGATCCAGTAAAATTAGTAAATTCACTGTCACCTATATTAAATTATATATTTACAAATAAAACTTTTAAAAGGAACGCTTTGCAAAAAATTCAACAAACTTGAGATCGTCTTAACCGTATAAAGAGATGGTAGTAGTAGTAGTATTTATAAAATATGTCAAAAAGTTCTAGAACGAATATCGAAAACGTTTCGCGGGCGACAATATTTACAATAATTACATTATATAAAACTGTATAGAGGAGAGTGCCGAGAATCGCGTTTTTTTTTTCTTTCTTTTCTACACTTCCCATAAAATAAATAACAATTCGAATTTAGCCTAAACAAAAAAAAAAAAAAAAAAATACTTCTCTTTGATAAAACAAAAAACAATAAAAATAATAATTAATTGCATTCAACAAAGCTTAAGAGAGAGATAACAAACATAAATTAATCATAAAAGAAATTTACAATAATTAAAAATCTAAAGGGATCACGTATCGTTTATCACTGTAATAATAGCGTTAACATTGTTTATATATCTATCTATATCTATATATAGTTAGTAGCAGTTCACGTTACACTATTTCTATTGCATACCAGGGTATATCATAAATCTATACAATAAATTCTGCGCTTATAAAATAATATATAATTACGAATTTATCTCTAATTCATTTCAAAATGTCATATAATTACATACAATTAATTTCATATTTCTCATTTTACTCAGTTAAAATGTTATCAGAATGTATGTATATGCAGAGACACAATAAAAATACGCTAACTCGTAGTACTATAAAGAAGTAAATATTTATCATAATATTTGTGCATAAAATTCGAACAAGTTGAAACTATTGGAAAAGGCAAGTAAGTGATAAGTGTGTACACCTATGCATTTATTTATTTACCGTTATATAAAACGGGTTACAACTTCTGAACATATTTCTAAGCTTATATAACACATTATTATGTATAACTTACGTCTAAATGGTGTTATAGTTCTTCTCTGGTCAATATTATTACATTTTAGAATATACCTTAGGGTATATATATATATATATATCGTTAAAACTGAAGCCCTCTGGCACCATATATATATAATAAGATTTAATTATTTTACCTAATTATAATACTAATAGCACTAATAGAATATATTATGCATTTTGCAGTTTTTAAATAGTAATAATTAGTTCCACAGCAACTCCGTCGAGAGTAGTTGTCGAAACCTACAATGGGAGTTGTCCTAAAAACATACATATAGATCTGCGGAACGGTACGTCTTTCTGTACACGATATATATATATTCTCATACGCAAACTGCCTCTCTTTCTCTCTCTCTCTCTATCTATATATATTCTCGATATCATTTATAGTTTATTTCGTTGCTAATACAACATTCCGGTCCTTGCATTCCATCATTTATTCTCCTCTCTCGGTTTTACAGTCCTCCCTTCTTATAAAAATCGTCAGTTTTATATATTTTTCTTTCTTTGGTATTGTATAGTGAGCTAAGGTCGCGTAGAATTTCAATATTCATATATTTATATAAACCAAATACTTTAAAAAAACTTTACTCTCCAATTCATATATATATAATTGTATTTACCGAATTTAAAAAAATTGTTTCTAATATTCATAATAATAGTAACATACGTTTTCGTTAGAGAATGTGTTATATATATATGCGTTGTTTTTGTTTTCGACGTATTTACACGTACACTTGAGTATTATATTTATTCGTACATTATATAGATAGATATTTGTGACCTAATAATCTATTCAGTCAATTGAATCGAATCAAAGTAATATAGCCTCTCTCTCTCTCTCGAAATGAAAGTTTCGAACTGTTAGTAGTATCGACATGGATAAAATGTAAATCAGACTTGCGTTAGATAATTTCAAACAAACACGAGTACCGAGTACGTTTTGAATTTTTTTTAGAATTCAAATTAAAAATATAAATGTTCGTATCGAGTCAACGTAAGAGAAAAAACTATGTCAAAACAGCACCACAGGAATAGACACCGTCAGTAGCATATACGGGGATTTCGATGAAATATCTGTGTGACACCTATCAGTGTTTTGCCTCGAGAATCGGTTGTAGGCGTCGCCTACAGAGAGTGCGGGCGCGGGTACGAATGCGGGCGTCACCTATAGCGAGTGCGGTTGCGGGCGCCACTTACACCGAGTACGGTTGCGGGCGCCACTTACAGTGGGTGCGGTTACGGGCGCCACTTACAGCGGGTGCGGTTGCGGGCGTCATTTACAGCGAGTGCGGTTGCGGGCGCCACTTACAGCGAGTGCGGTTGCGGGCGCCACTTACAGCGGGTGCGGTTGCGGGCGCCACTTACAGCGGGTGCGGTGGCGGGTGCCACCTACAGCGAGTGCAGTAGCGAGCGCCACCTACAGCGAGTGCGAGCGCGCGCGTCACACGTGCGACTCGAGCGGCGGACGCGGCGGCGGCACCAGCGCGCTCGGCCACACGCTCGCCGCCGTGAGGTCCGGCGAGGAGGTGCGCGTGTGTCGCGCGCTCCATCCGTCCTTGTCGAAGTCCTTAGTGCCGCCGACCGTGTGCCTCCGCTTGATGCCGCGCTCCGGCATCCCGTTCTTCCGCTTCAGCTTAGTGGAGCGCCACGCGCCGCCCTCGCGCCGCCGCACCACGTTCCACTCCCCCTTCTCTAGTTTCGTGAGCTTCTCGCTCTTGTTCAGCGACTCGGAGCGCTGCAGCCGCTCCGCGCGGCAGTTCAAGCTCTCGGAGCGGAGTACGCGCGCCTCGTTCTTGTCCGAGTCCCGGTTCAGCGACTCGGAGCGCTTGAGCTTGGCGGCGTCGAGGTCCTTGTTCTCGCCGCGGGCGGAGGGCTCGGGCTCGAGCGCGGTGCTGTTTCGCTTGGCGCAGTCGGAGGGAGCGCGCGCGCCGTACGCCGGGTACAAGACCCTCTCTATGGACTTGTCGTTGTCGGGCAGCGTGTCGCCGCTGGAGGTCTGCGAGCGCGTGTCGACGTCCTTGTCGTCGTCGTTGCGCGTCTCGTCGGGACTCGGTTTCTTGGTGCTGAGGCAGTTCTCTTTCTCGGAGTCGTCGGGGTCGTCCCGCGGGCGCCTGTGTCGCGGCCAGGCGCGCGGCTCGGGCTCGTCGGCGCTGCTGGAGGAGGAGTGGCGGAGGTCGCGGGCGAGCCAGGCCGCCTTGAGCTCGTGCGCGCGCGCCGCGGGGGAGACGCGCTCCTCGCGGCCGCCCTCGCTGTGCTCGCTGCCGTCGGAGGGCGAGCTGGCGCTGGACTTGCCCTCCTCGTGCTCCTCCTGGCACTCGTCCGCGTAGGGGATGCTGCCGTCGTCCAGCGGCGACGAGTTGTTCAACGTTCTCAGTTTCTGATCGAACGTGTTGGTCAGAGAGGACACCAAGTCTCCGGTTTCTACGACAAAACATATTAACATTTAAACATATTAAATCACTATCGACTATCCTATAGAAGTCAAGCTCGATTGACAAAAGCGTTGTTATGGGTTGAATGAAGTTAATCAGCAAATAAATGATAAATGAGTGGTAATATTATGTACAACAGTTGAATGAGATGGTTTGGCGGCGCGTCGTGTGGACGCACGGGACGGCGACTCAAAGCGTTAGTTATGTATCATTACAATTTGTTCACATCTATTCATAAACTATAGTATATGATGTAGTGGGTGACCGATGGAGCCAGTGACACACTCGATACATGTACCTCTCAGAGAGTCGAGTTCGAGGGAACACATGTAAACAAATACAATTAGTTTGCGTGTTAATGTAGCGACCGCGGGCACGCACACACTTGCAACACGCACGCACACATTCCTATACCTTTTAATGTGGACAAAAGAAAGAGATTGCTGTGTCTACTCTCTGACGTCAGTACTGGAAACCTATGGGGGCAAATAGTATATATCCTTTATTTTATACACGAATACAGACACATTAACATATATTAGATCAAGTATCCATATATCGGCGGTATGCGTACAATATGAACATTTGCTACTGTGTGTATTACTGTAATATGTTTGAAGTTACCGTCGATGGAGAAGTTGGTGAGCGCGTGCACGTGCCGCGAGAGCTCCCGGCGACCGCGGCCCAGCGCTGTCATCGTCTCCATTTCAAGTCTAGGCAAACAAACAGACAACATTTTAAATAAAAAAAAAGTACTGTTTCCGAGGGACATGTTACAACAACCTATATCAACGCAAGCGAATCTGCGAGGAAAAGCTATTCATGTACGAGTATATATATTTCTCTAGGCATGTTTTATATCGACGCTAAATGATATGTGAAATGTTACAAACTTGTTGTCCGGGTCCTGGTGGCGCACGAACCTGTGCGGCAACCCGTCGTACTCGGCGAGCGAGGTGGTGAGGTGGTGCGGGGGCGAGACGAGGGGCGAGGGCGGGGGCGAGGCGGCGGGGGAGGTCGCGCCGCCGCGTTGCTTCTCCGACTCGCCCCACTTCTTGTCGGCAGGCGGCGGCGGCGGAGGCGGCGGCGGCGGAGGCGGGCTTCGACCGCGGCTTGCGCTGTATCTTGCGGTTCGCCGCCGATATTATCGATGAAACGATGTCGCGTGTTGAGACGTCTTTGCCTGAAAATTGGCATTTCGATTTAATACGTGTTCAACTACGAGCCGATTTATATATTTTTAACTAAGATACTTGATACCGTCGCCGGTTCGTTTTTCTAGCAAGTATCAACTCACTTTTGGTATTCTCAAATTATTTATGACTAATTCTGTAAAGACTAAATTATCAGCTCTCAAATCATACTTTATGTAAATTAACATTGTACAACTCAACAACTTATTTAATTGAACGTGTTAATTTTTGGTCAGAGTGTACACTAACTGGGAATGAAGTAACAGTGCGGAGGGGAAGGCGGTGCGGTGCGGGGTGTTATGCATCGGACGTAAAGGGTAATTGGACGCCCGACGAGAACCAAACTTTACCGTTAAGGGCCGAACTATAAATGCGTTTGTCAACGGGCCACCATGCTGCGAGACTCAGTCACGTGATCGGCTCGATACGTAACACTCGTTCTTTGGATGAGATTTGATTATGCTTAGCTGACTACGTTGACAGTAATGCAGATTAAATGCAAGTGCAACTGCGAGGTAAAGCTAAATTTAGTTATACACCTTTATAGACCTTTCCTTTTTTTATTTCATTAAAAAGTATCAAGCCGTTTTATCTATCACTTGTATATGACATAATTCTCCAGAATCCAGAATTTTGATAGAATATGATAGAATATACTTGAAAATCGAAGATAAACAATTATTTATAGTTTACCTTCAATCTTTTTAACATTGTGTATGAGCAAATCACGCGACGGCGCGGCCGCCGGCGACAGTTCCTCCGCGGTGGGTGGCGGGTCGACGGGAGGATCGCCTTCCTCTTCTTCGAAATACCATTCGTACTGCAAATACAAAATATTATTTAAAGATTAATATTGACTTTTAATAACCCCTTTTCATTGAATCTCAAGGGATACAGCAGTTTACTAATGACGTTTATATACTATGTCCAAAAGAAACCAAGACAGTAGTGATTTGAAGTGATACTTGGAATGAATTACTGGCGTCAGTGTACCAAAGGAATAATTTTTCCTTATAGTTAAAGTATTGTAGTCAAATTTAATTTAATTTAAGTTTCATTTCATCCCCTCCAAAGGTTCAGAAGGCTAAAAGAAATTCCGAAATTTCTAGTGTTTTCATCAAAGCTTTTGAGAAAACATTGTGTGGTTTTATGAAACCACGATGTAAGTGAAACTTTTTATCGGATCGCAGATATTAAACTAAAAATTTTCCGAAAGTTATTCGATTTAAGGTATTGTAGTCGCATTTTTAATCGTTTTTTTAAATCATTTTGAATTGAAGCCATGAGCGCCGGCATATTGGGCTCGGCTGCTCTGCCGAGCGTCTTTCACTTTACCCCTACTCCACGGCTGGCCGTAATGCGAACACATGATTGGGGGACGAAAATCATTGACGCGATGTAAAGAAAGGTTTAAATAAGTAAATGAGAACTGACGTGTGTAAGGAAAGATTCGATAATGCGGCACTGGCTGGACATGTCGTTGACCATGGCGAGCATGTCGTCGCTGGCGGCGCGCACCAGCGTGGGCCCGAACACGATGGCGAGGTTGCGCGCCTCCATCTTGTTGTAGGCGGAGTGCGCGACGACGCGGCGCAGGTGCTGCACCAGGTACTTGAGCGTCTCGTAGTGCGCCTCCGGGAGCGCGTGCACGAGCCGCTTCAGCTCGCGCGCTCTCTTCGCCGACCGGTCCGCCGCTGCCACACGACATTACGACATTACACACACACGGCTATTGCAATCGTTAAAATGGTGTTTACTGGACCGACCACGTTTTCACAGAAGCTATAATACTGTAGACTATAAATTGTGACGTTATAAATAAATATTATCTACGCTAGTCCACCTATAATAGTTAAATGTTTTTCTTGAATCGGTTAAGATAAATAATATAAATGTATAATTATTATTACTCATAAACTATCACTTCTATCTGTAAGAAAATCAATACAGGACCATTACTCTTTTTGCCTAAAGAACGTACGGATATAATCACTACAAATCCCAAGTTCTATATTTTTCCACATTATACGGTGATACTACAAGAACATTTCTCATATGTAAATTTCTTCACGTCGTTTTCCTTAACCGACCGCTGATAGTGATAGTGTTAACAATATACATCAATAAATGTACTACGCGAAATCCCAAAAAAACGTTATTAGGTTAAAAAACGTTTGCTGGAGTTTGAATCTATAAACATCAAACTGACATTTCATCTGTCAAAACTCACAACTATCAAAACTATGTCCATGATTCTTAGCATTTTTCGTTTTGGTTTTGGTTTGACCAATGAAATATCAATCTTACGTTCGCAAGTTCCAAACCCCGGCATGTAACAAAGATTTTTTCGGAATTCACGTACATTTACTAAATTAAATTAGTAACACTATCTGCTGACGGTGAAGGAAAACATCGTGAGGAAACCGGAACCTGAGAAATGTTTTTGTAGTAGGTACCATCCTATGTGGGTAGAATATAAAACTGGATTCTCTACGAGTATGAGATCGCCAATCGTTGGTGCAGTGATTAGGTCCATACCTTCATTCGGGAAGAGAGTTACGGCTCCGCAGTTGGGTCCCTTACAGGCTAACGATGATGATGAATAAAGGAAGACAATTCAGCAGTGGGATTCAGAATTAGCGTAAGTGTTATAATAACCTATGAAAGCCGGGTAAAGGTCGGCGGTGAGCAGCGGGTCGGGAAGCCGGCGTAGGTAGGCCTTGAGCAGGCTGGAGGCGACGTGCACGTCCGCCCACCGCGCGTCCCCCGCCGGCGGCGGCTCCCCGCGGTCCAGCGCGCCCGCCAGCGCCGCCACGCCCGCCGCGTTACCCGGCACGCGGTACACGCCCACGGTGCGGAGCCCGTATACCTACCACATCACATATTACACATGTACATCGAGTTACTGGGGATATATATATAGGAAGGGAGGCATCACGCGGTGCAACAATAATGTTACCTCGACGGCTTGTGCCGGCAGCGTGACGGCGCGCGGCACGCACGGGTGCTCGGGGTCGGAGGGGCAGCGCTCGAGCGGCGCGCCGAGCCACCCCGAGACGGCGGGCGCGGCGGCGGCGCTGGCTCCGGTCGCGCCGCCGTGCATGCGACGCAGCTGCTTCGCCATGCGACCCTTCCACGTCTTGTTTTTTGGTGATGATGGAAGCGTCGGCGTAGGAGGTCCTGGCATATTACATTTATACTTCAAATAATGTTAAAATCGAAGATCGGTGTATCACTTTTTTAACCGAAAACGACAAAGTGACTGTACCTGTGTATGGTTTTCTACAAATCTAGAAATAATTGCCAGTCGTATAATATATAGGACCCCGAAAGGTGACAAATCAAAACACAGTCACTGAAACGAGTTTCCTACAGCCCCACTTGAATATCGGGACCGTATTACCTATTGCGAGTGTTATAGTTGATGTATCACACCATTCGAATTTTGTCTAAAATAATTAACAAGTGTTATACAATTTCGTAAGTTAAAAGTTCTCTCACCAGTAGGAGACCTATTTCTGCCGATTTTCTTACTGCGCTGAGGTGGTAGTGGCGACGGACATTCTGGGGTCGCAACAGCGGGTAACGACACCGACGTAGGTGCAGTCTGTGCAGGAGTCGATTCCGCCGGAGGAGGTTCTGCAGAGTGACGTCTTAATGCAGCGAGCCAACGTTGGGCATCCGCTGCGCCTTCCGCCTGAGAAAACATAACACCACAATTATAACATGATTCATTTAAGTATAAATTAATTTTTAATCCTTTAGTTTGCATTTTTAAGAACTGAGAAAACTCACGCCGGAGACCCATTGCATTTTCCAACTGAGCCACTTTTTTTACAATAAATTCCATCATTGAGTAATAAGGAGTTGAATGAAAAGGATTATTACAAAAAGAAATAATAATACCTGGAGTAGTAACTCTGCACCGGCCGCTGTGGTAACCCTGACCACGTGTTTACGCTTCGTGTAATCATCGGCGAGTGCCGCGAGTGAGTAGCGCACGTCTAGCGCGTCCAGCGCGTCTCGCGCCTCGCGCGCTTGTTGCGAGTCCGTACCCGTGCCGGCGCCGCTCACCGCACCAGGGCTCTGCAACAACCAACAAAATATTGCTTTAAGCACATACATTAAA
The DNA here is from genome assembly GCA_035772565.1 of Antheraea assamensis. Taxonomy (NCBI): domain Eukaryota; kingdom Metazoa; phylum Arthropoda; class Insecta; order Lepidoptera; family Saturniidae; genus Antheraea; species Antheraea assamensis. The sequence continues at coordinate 1,181,790 of JAQQSE010000191.1, read as the reverse complement.
GTACAGGAAAGGACTTCATATCATTGTTAATAATATCTGTGGTCACCACGATAGATTAATAACGTGAACTGATTTAGGTGATATTTATCTCTTATAAAGTTTTAACACTTACTATAGAAAATATGATATTGTCGCTTATAATATAATAAATTTGCGAAACGGACAATTTTAGATTTGATACAAATTCTATTAGGTCCACAACCAAAGCATTAAATACTATGGCAATTCTTAAATCAATTCGTTAAGTAGAAATAATAGTGTATTTCTTCTACAACTGGCAACTAAAAAAATATATATACAATAAGATATATTTCTACATATTATAAATTGTATTTATCCGAAAGTTTGCTACATTTACCGCCTCATAATCTAAGACCGGAACTTAATACTGCGTTCGAATCCTTGAAGATTAACATTTAGTGACTGCAACAAATCATACAAAACTTTGAACCGTCGCCAAATGGATCGTATGACGTCGTTTCAATCGAGATAAAGAGCCCATCGGTAGAAATACATTTTTGACATTTATAATTCATAACCGAGACTGAAACATGAAACGACACGTATAGACGACGATGCGGTGAGGTCGTAACATACAGTGTCCCCGTTAACAACAGACGCGGCGAAGGTTCTCTGTACGAAATTAGCCTGCATCCGAGGGTGTAAACGACATTGGACTCGTCTAGATGACCCGATAAGACCGTGAATAGTATAACACGAGCCGACGGAAACAACAATGATCGTAACACGTTACGTGACCGATTTAAACGCAGGAGGTTAATGTAATCAACTTGCGCGTTCGACAGTACGTACGTACGTACGTACGTTGTACTGACTTACTCCGCTTTAAACATTTTTAATCGTTTTTTGTTTTATCGTTACAATTTTTCCTGTGTGTTTATATGTATGGCATGGAAATAGGGTTACATAGGTGTCGGGGAAAGTCGAATGATTCGCCATATCACGGCACCGAATCGAGCTAAATCTTCACCATATATTGGCTCAAAACCTATCAAAGAATGATGGAGTAAACAAAGGTCAACTCAAATACTTAATTTCTAATTTTTTTTCCACACCACTACGTAGTAGTCAATGTCTTTTGTTGTTTTATTTGCAGGTGAGTAGAAACGTTCTGAAGAGCTACTCGGATTTTTGTACCATACTTACAAATCAGTGAACTTTTCAATGGTGAATGTAATAAAGAATAAGCAGAGGATACAGCCCAATTACTTACACGACTTCACAATTAAATCGTTTAAGTCTGGTATTATAAATAAATATGAAACTAGAAATAGACCTGATCAGAATATTAAATAAAAATGATAGGCTTGAGAAAATTTGGGTCATAGATAAAATAGTAATCAAAAAGCTCTTTCAACAATAAATTACAAAAAAAAAAAAACAAAGTTTCTATTTAAAAATGAAGCAAAACTACATTCTAAAACGAACCGTTAAAACATTCTCATTTTTAACTTTCTGAATTAGTATAATTATGAGCGTCAATCATAAACGTTCATTTCAAAAATGAACTAATGACAAATCGTGTGAAACCGAACGATAGCTCTCGCGGAACTAAACATCGCCTCGTCTGGCTTTCACCCCCCCTAATTATAGGTATTCCGTAGAGAATAGAGACATGAATCAGACGAGCTCGAAGCGTCGCTCGTGTTTTCGATCCATTATCACTTGTGAAGGCGTTATTAATCATTGGACCAACGTTCAGGTCGCAATTAAAATCTGGATTTCGCTATGAATGTTCTCAAAATACGCCACCCTAGAAGTTTTCCTTAGATGTATTTAATTTGCCAATAAGCGACAGTTTTATTAAACCTGTTGAAGCACGCCAACTTAAATCGAACTAACGAAATCAGCTTTTGATGTGATAAATTAGAATTACGTTGGGGCCGCACCTGCACGTCTATAGTAACGAAGCTTACGCACAGTTATATATGATAAATGTAGATAGAAATAGCCTTTATTGGCTATCATAGCGAAAGTTCGGGCTACATACCAGTTCTTGCTCCGGTGGCGGTACATCAAAGAACTTTAGCGCGCTAAATATTGTGTTGCGTGACCTAGTGTTCATCTCAAATTTTGTTTTTTTTTTTTTAGGATTTAATAATACGCTCTACTCTGTTTACTTTTAATGTATCCCTCAATAAATGCGTTAATTATTAGCACACACGTACAAGTTAAGAAAACTGTTGTCTGTAGTCAAAAGTTTGAATATTGTTTTTTTTTATTCTTAACAGGTTTTAGCGTTTGACCAAAATCTCATCTGAAATTAAAGGACCATGTGGTCTATGATGGTAAAACGCATTAAGCCTAGAGAGGACTGGCTCTCAAGTGCAGTTGATGGAACACACCTATAGGTGCTTGGCGACAGATTTTCAACTTAAGAGTGGTGAAGTCCTACCATCACATGCTACGGTTTCATCGCGACGTCTTCCTTCACCGAGCGCTCCGGCTCATTGCGAGGATTTGAGCCTACGTAGACCGACATGGAGACATGGAGTCCGTGTTCAGACACTAACCGCTGAACCATTATCGCTTGAAATTGTAGTCATCATGGAATAGTGTACGATAATTCTTCGTTTAAAATTAGAAATCCGCTTACTGCTTTAGCGCGTTAACTTATATGTAGTTTGCAAAACGCGGTACTACGTGTGTTTATGTCTAGCATAATTACAAAATGTTACTATAAATATTTTAAACATAATATTACAGCACTCGTTGTCGCTCATAAAATTAAAAGCAATAATAAAACACAAGGAAGCATATGACTATCTATCTAAACAGTGAGTTAACAGAAAAAATAAATAACGCTGTGATCTAAAAACGTAAAGACTCTACTAGCCTCAGTTCGCATGTCTCCTTTGATTATAATGATCGAAATAATTTCCCACTCGTGTCTAATGAGCAGTAATTGAGGAAATCTGCACAAACAGTTCAAAGACACGAATACCATTTATTTATTCTTTTATTAACGGAAACATGATATTTTTGATCAATTTTTTTATTGAAACCTTGAAGCTAAAGGTATCGGTTTCAATGAAAATTAAATTTTATTGGTATATATTTTTTTTTTGTTGTTTTGCTAAAATCATTAAATGGAGGTCGACGTCATCTATACTGTAAATTCATAAAATATATCGTTACAATTCACAACTTATATTAGTAAATATATATATATATATATATATATATTTAAGATATAAATTAAATATCACTCGTATCCATTTTTCTTCACCCAATAAATGCAACTTCTTTGATAAAAATATACGAACAATGGCTTACGATTGTCATTGTAAGTAACAGTAAGCGATGATGGCTAAGTTGGTAGTGTGTTCGGACACAGCGTCGAAGGACGTAGGTTGGAATCCTAGCAACTGAGTCGCAGCTTTCGGTGAAGGAACACATCGTGATAAAACCATAGCATTAGGGCTTTTACTAAGTGCGCCTCGGTAGCTACCACCCCTAAGTTGAAAATCTGTCGCCAAGCACTTGTTGGTGTGCTCCGACAACTGCACTTGAGAGTCAGTCTCCCCCTCTAGATTTATCGAGGCCACCATCTTCATTTAACGTCAGATGTGATTGTGGTCAAACACTAACCTGTAAAGTATAAAAAAAGTAATACCAAACATGTCATTTTTATCTACGTGCGTATGTCATACTGCACACAAAGAATCATAAACCACGAATCGAGTGTAAAGCTAGATTCAGACGGATGCAAACGAAAGTACGCATATTGTGTCGTCATGCGAAATAAAACCATAAGTTAGAAGATGTCTCTTCGAGTTTGTATTGGAAGGAGCAAAGTTTAAAATAATATTAAACGAAAAGAAGTCGTAAGTGGGTCGCGACGGCGCCGCCGTTGCAAATAAATTGCAAGTTTTGAATAGGTTTTGTTCAGTAAGTGAGTATTCACTTTTTAGCTTAAGGCTAAGTAAGAAAGTAGACTAATGAAAGCGTATTTCTTACTTTACATTAAAATGTCTCGAATTAATTACACGGGTATTAATTTATAATGGGAATCGATGACATTTTTACAGCGAATAGTTTTAAAATAGATATTTTATTTAACTGATGTTTATAATTTCCTACAACGGAGGTTTCGGTTCATTCGTAAGGATTCGAATCTACGTTAATCGACGTGGTGTCCGAATATGCTAACCACTAAGTAATTATCGCTACTGTTCTCATCGGATTTGTGGCTTCAGAGATAAAAGCACCTACAAATCTATTCACAAACTTTACTTTTCTATAATATAATAGCATAAAAGTAAAAAAAAAATGATTATATACGCGTATTCCAAGTTCGTGCCTAGAGCAATTGAATACCTAATCACAGTGGGATGATGGAAATCGAAAGTACAATAGCGGTCATATCTTCCGCAGATCGCGGCTTGCTCACGGAAAGCACCAAAGCCTTACTAAAAGAAAATAATATTAGGCATAACATATATTCAACAGCACATAAGATAACAATTAAGCTCCTTAACACGCTGTTTTTCGTGTTACGTATTTAAAAAAAAAGTGAAGAATGTTAATGGCTACATAAAACTTTTAATACGTATGTGTTTTTTTTTAACACTTAGTATTTTTTTTTAATTTTTGTTGAAAGAAATCCTCAGTTTATTGCCAATTAAGTATAGCGTTCACTTTATGTTTAATCATTAGGCGAACTGAGTTTTCCATTCAGTAGATATGATCTTGTAACAATTATAATGGAACACATGGATTGTTTACATCGTATTTGTAATCATGTAAAGCCACCATTAAAGCCGTTTATTCGACTAAAGCTCTTCTTGTCCTAGTAATGCTTCTCCAGCGTCCAAGCTCCTTCTGTGAAACGATTTAGTGATTCATATCTTTGGAATTAAGAGCGGAGAGAATAAATTCCAGCAGTAGTTCTTGGTTCTCCTCTTCCACTATTATAAAAACAACGATAGCGTCGTTTACACTTTATAAGAAAATATCATTTCCTCGACATTTACAAGTGACATCGACTTTTAATAAATACATTCGCGTATACAAGGTGCTCCTTTGTAATACAAAATTTTATGAAGCAGTCTCGAAATACTTAACAATTATTCATAAGCGAGTGCCAAGAAGCTCTGCATACAATTATATTGTCTCCGAACGAGTTAGCAGTTGAGATCATTTGACAGATGGTGTGACACGATTTATAAATTAAATACTCCGCTGAATTTAACTTGGCTCTGGATATATGCTGTGAAATTGCAAGATTATAAAATTTTTGGACTTTTGCTTTACAAAGAGTTGACGAACATTACCATGTTTTAGTCAAATACAGCCAAACTTGCTGCGCATTTTACCGAATTAGAAACTAGAATACAATCGCTTTCAATCGATGGGCTACTCTAGTTATGTTAAAGTTTGATATAGGCAAGTTGTAATACTGTAAAATAAGGAAATCTTACAACTGTTCAATGCGGTAAACGGACTATAAGATTTGTTTCTAATTTGAATTTACTATGCACAGTTTTAACTTTATCGGAAATAGGAAATACGATTGAATTGATTTAACAACACAATTGTAATGTCGTGACCAGACCACATAGACATTAATATCGTTCTGCGAGAAAAAAAAAAGTCAATTTATGCGCTCTTAAAATCTCTGTAGATATGTATCGAAGATTTATTACTGGCGACCCACAAACACTGTTTCCGTGTATGTAATATAAAACACGAGATACGCGTTCGTTAATGTTCCGTAAAACTGTTTTATAGCGCCGCCGTCTCTCACTTGCCGTTTCTAACACAGCTTGCGATATATATATATATATTTTGTTTATAGGACGGAACAGGGAACTATTATGACATATCTATTTAGATTCATTACAGAACCAAGCTTCGATCATTGAGAACGAATAGAGGTCTCCATTCCCTTTACTCTTTCTTCTTTCGACTATTTAGAGAACTTTCTCAATTATTTTTTTGGTCAAAGATTATTGGAGAGGAATTATAATCGGAGCTATTCTGCGCGAGTAATGTACATAATGAAGTCATAACGCAAGAAATTAAAGGAATACCTATTGAAAAAATAACAATCGTTGGGTAAATTAATTTACGAGAAAGAATCTCATTCATCATCTGACTAGATGGAATGATAATCGGAAAAGATAATAGGAGCGATTAGTTACCCAATAAAAGCTGAGGATCTAGGAAGCTAAGGACTCTGGTGTAGATTACGAGAGACCTATGTCCGACAGTGGATCGATAAGACTAACCAGCTAGGTAATAAAAAGTTTTTATTTCTTATCAAGTAATGCATCCCGAATTATGCGATTTATAGAGTAACAACTATTTTGCGGTTTTTCAAAAATAGTATTATATAATAAAGTAGCTGTTGCCCGCAGCTCCGAATGCGTTTTTTTTTAATTGTAAATTACTTCTTATAAGATCTGTGAAAAATAGGTCTAATCGTTTTGGAGATAGTACCACAGACGAAGCCACGGATGACAACTAGTCTAAAATAAAGTAGCCTATGTCATCCGCTGTAATTTTAACTATCCGTCAGCGAAATTTCTGTCAAAATCGGTCCAGTCGTTTCGGAGATTACCCGGAAGATACATACAGACAGATAGACAGACAAACATTTTAAACATTGTGTTTTTGTTATCAGTATCGTGTATACGTTCATATCCAATCAGTAAAAAGTCGTTATTTTGGTATTACATACAGACACTTCATTTTTATTATATGTATAGATAAAGGAATATTTAAGTTATCAATTCCATTAAACCGGTTAACAAATTATATCTAATTAATAACAGGGAAAAGTAATGAGGATGCTAAACGGTTGTCATTTTATCGTGTACATAATCCATAAGTTGAAAGGAGTAATCGCTACCTTATCTCTTGGCACATAGAGTCTATTTCAAAATTGATGTGATTCCGGTGAGAGTGAACTCTGCTTGATAATGCATGACGTATATTAAACAGTCTGTCGGTATACACGTACATTTTCATTCAATTTTACACTTTATCATTGTTTCTACACGAGCAACTTACGGTGGTTGGTTACAAACAAATGACTATCAATCAACGCTTTTGCATGTGCATGATATGATGTTTGCATATGCTCGAGTTGATGACTTTTTTTTTTTTGCAATTATGGGTAAAAGAGCTGTGTATCCAACCTAGTTGAGACCTCACACAACAGTCCCAACGGAATTATGAAAACACTGGTAGATATATATACGTATATACGATAGTTCTTGTCTAAAGCACCGTGTATATCGGTGGTTGTATTTTGTTGGGGTACAATGTGGCATTTTAATTTTATTACAAGGTATTCTTTGATTTCTTATTTTAACTAAGTAGTCAGTATTTTTTTTTTTACTAAATTGTTGGCTTGTGACTAAGTAAAATAATAATGTGAAAAAAGTAGCTGACTTTTGAGATCGAAAGAGACTTGGGAGATTGATGGAAAAGTGAAGTTTATTGACGATATCCGACACATATATTTAGACATTTAACATACTCAATCATATACATCACACACAAAAGCTAATCTTGTACTGATATTAAGCACACTCCTCTCCGTTCAATCTACGGCTATCGGCTTTCTTGCCAATACGTTACGCTTTCGGTTCTAGAACGTTAATCAAATTGGTTTTTTTTATTTTAAAAATGGCCAAACCCGTTCAAATGTTGCTCAGCTAGCTAGCTAGGTTCACGGTTTACAGTGCCATCGAATGTGAAACTTTTATAGACTCTTTTTTGTTTGTCGCATTTCATACAGCCAGCAATCGAGGAATTTGTAAGCGCGATGACCAACGACGGATTCCCATCTCTTGACGATCACCGTTGTTTTTACAACTATAAAAAAAATCTACGTTAACCAAAGCTTTAGAAATTTAATCTATTGTTTCTATAAGTAGACAAAATAAAACAGCGAGTCGAACGCGTCACCGTTCGCACGCCTCTCAGTTACAATTATCGACATGGTATTAGGTACGGTCAAATGACCTACAACTTACACGTTGCGGCGACACAACCAGAGTCCTACATAATTCAAGTCAATTATATCTAAGTTTCTATTATTATTATTATCACTTTCGCGAACTATTTGACTTAAGACATAAAGTAAATACCATTGAAATAAAAAAAAAAAAGATTTTTCATTAATAATGTCTCTTCGTCAAGCCGTTGCTAAGAAAACCAGCTCTGCTTTATCAATTCACGAAAATACTTATAAGTTAAAAATATCACCCATGGTTGAATGGACTGACAAAGAATGACTTATATTAATTATAATTCATAACTTCATTCATTTATCTGATAACAATTACTTTATAATATGCCACAGATGAAACAAAAACTGTCAAATATCTGTGAATACAATGCAATATAATTTAGAACGTGACAGACATGTTATACATATTTTAATAATGGACTCGATAAAAACAACTGGTACAAACATTATTATAGAATGAAGAACTCACTTGGTTACAATTATACTGAATCTATATAAACAGTTGAAAATTCTTATTATATTACAGAACAACACAAAGACTTATATCTCTACAATTCAAATATACAGCAGGATGCTTCAGATTAATACAAACAAATATCTTGATACTTTATGAAGAAGTCAAAATCCGAGCGCTGTTTAGTAGGCCGTCTGTTCACACTTCTGGCCGTTGGCCATTACTGTCTATCGTTCTCGCCAACTTCGCGTCAGAATCACGTACAAACTTACGAAGTATTTATTTAAAAATAAAATAACAGGAACTAAGACATTTCGGAAGCGTAAATCAGATAAAAGACAAAATTTTACCTTTACTGAGCATTCTCTCACCTAACCTTTCAAGTCAACGTAGCAGTTACAAAAAATACAATATACTTGTCTATATTATATTAAAGAGTCTGTAATTCTAATATCTATCGTAAAGAATTAGTATTAAAATATATATGACACTAATATATGAACATATTCATTAGCGATACCAAATTACAATCAAGCCTTTGTCACTTATAGTAGAGATATAACCATGACCTATGGCACAAAAGTTTGAATTACAATATTACAATTTTTATATCTTAAGTTGAAATATTACATCGTTTCCACAAGATCTGTATTAGTCCATTTAAAGTTAATAAAACTATTTTACCCAGAAATGGAGCAAAACAGCGAGTCATCTCCATTTCAATGTACGAAAAACACAACTATAAACAAAAGTATTTACACAATTATAAACACTCACAATATCTATGTATGATAGAAAAAAAACCGGGAAAATCAAAGGTAGTTCAAAATATTATTGTATCACAATAAAACTTTATTAAAGTATAACGGAGATGCAAATAAATAAAAGTGTAGAATTCGAAACCGGCTTACCAGTATATCAGTGTACCAAAGAGTCATTGTTGGCCGATTTCCACGAGCGTCACTGAGGGATATTACTATACAATCATTGTCACGTGGTAACACCGGCGCGGCCGCACAACAATCCTACAGTATACAGTACACACATCACACCTTTACGCGCGGGATGTTATAAGCGAGGGCATTCGCCCTGACCTATTCGAAGAACTTCAAAATAACCTTCGAGTTGAAAGACACTCGAGTTCGATAAATCACTCAAATAGAAATAATAAAAAACGTTCGATCAATAAAACAGTTCGGTATTTAAATGCCGGCCCGGAAGTTTTAGGGGCGCGGATGCGGCCGGCGCTCACGCAAGTCTGAAGGACAATGTGGCGGCGGCGTCAAGCGTAACTCTACGTCCGCACAGAGAAAGTGCTCCGGCGCGGCGCAGACTCCGAGGCGTCTGCCAAAACGCGGTTTTCACGGTTCGAAAATTTATGGTTTTTTCCGGACGACTCGTCGCCCACAATACCGCTGACTTTCATTCATTTCGTGTACGCTTCAGTGGAAGCAGTCGTGATTTTTAACGCTTGATTAATTCTTTAATCTTTTTTTTTTTCGATTCTAAAAATTGTATAAGAAAACTTTCAGTTTAATCCGTTTTATATCAAAGTTTTTAAAGAACGGCTGTTTCCAAAATGGCGGTGTTGACGTTTCTTCTGTATTCAGTCGAGTAGGTATTGTAAATAGAGGTGTTTGTAGAGACCAGCGTGTGTTTGTAAAACAAGTAATAATTTAATGCACAGCGGTGAAGTGTGAACGACCGTGTCACTTGTAATTTCATTTGATACACGATCGCGCTGAGTTATTAGTGTAATTTGCCATACTTTTCCTTTTCGCTTGCAACACAGGGTTGTCGATGATTCATATTTTACAAATATAATAATACCTCTGGGCATTGACATTCTTAATCCACACTGACATGAAAAAATATTTTTTTATATTATAAAATTCTAAGAAAAAAATAAAATATCTTCTCCTATATAGAACATATTTCACTTGTTAACGTTATAATTTAATAAAATCTTTTGATAGTTGACAGCCCTTTCGTTTCTGTTCTCGTTGTTGACCTTACGAGTTTTCGCACCTCGAATCAATTATACTGAAATTATTACCTCTAAAGAATGAAACTAATTTTACCGGTGTATTCTAAATATATTATTTTATTTATGATAATAAATAACATTTTCTATGAATTTTAAAATATACTGAACACGTTTTTTAAAAATTATTAGAATGTTAATAAATTTACAAACGAGTCTCGGTATATCTAATTTTAAATAGGTTGGTTTTTATTATTTTGTGTTATCAGGGGTCGTCTATATAGAAAACAGGATTTCGACATAATTAAATTCATCGAATGTTTTTGACACTAATTAGCTGAACTAGAACGTGTTCGTAAATTGTAAATATGTTGGAGTTTTTGGCGGGATCTTAGTCTGTCATGTAGTGGTTTTTATATTGGTATATTCATAATCATGTGTTATTAGACTCTATATTTTGTAATATTGGTGGTGTTTTACGTAATATAGTTCGGTTATTATGCACAAGGGAAGTGAATGGGAAATAATACCACAGAGCATGCATTCTGAGATGCCACCAAAACTCCATGGAGAGTTCTACTAACAAGGAAACCACCATCTTGTTAGAACATTATAATTATCACAAGACACTTACTTGAAACAAAACTTTGACACTGGCAAATGCTTCTGCGGTGCCAAAACAAGAAGAAGAAGAAATTGTAAATATGTTGAATGCCAAATAGCAAAAGTTGCTCTTATATCTGGTATATTGGTATAAGATGAATACTTGTAACTAATAGTAAAATTTTTGAACTAACTCTTTGCACCGATGACAGAGACGGACAATTTTCTGTGTTACCATCGAAGCATCGAAGATTCGTACCAAAAAATATATTACGTTGGTTCTTGTACATATTTCATCACACTGCTCGTAGAAGTGTATAATAATAAAAGTATAGGTTATGTATTATCTTATAATGAATGATTCAGCATTGCATAAGTCCGATTCTAGACATTTGGCACTCGACTTTTAAGAGGGCTATTTCATACAAGAGATTGTTGTCGATATTAAGCAATTAAATTTGGGCATTACATAAAACTTTGAAAATTGCCGTTCGGTTATTGTTTGTGCTTAACTGTGTCACAACTTAATATGACGAAGTGCGTTCTTTTTTTTTTGCTTAGTTCTTATTTTTAGTATATATTTTGTACATTAATAGTGCGTGCGTACACTGAAACATTGTCGTATTCCTTCAATAATCTCGTATAGTCTTATATTACTGAGAAATATCTTAAATGTGTACACAAATTGAAATAGTTTTTTTTTTTTTATAAATTACAACTATTAAAATATTAATATACCACCAGGTATTAAGAATATCATAAAATGTGCGTGAAAATTACAATTATTAATAGAATATGCATGAAAGCGTGTGCTAAAACACGAGAATCTTACAGAATACGAGTAGATCGGGGCTATATATAAAACTTTCTATATTTAAATGGCGTCCTGCGAGCGTATGTATTATGCTACAGGCATAACGGACACTTTTCACGGGTAGTTTTATGATGGCGAATGAGTATAATACGATGGGAATCGGATCAGTTAATCAATGAGCTCATCTCGACCGCGCCGGCTCTGCGTTACGTGTGCAAGTTACGTCACACTCGGACGTCATACGGACATTTGGGTCAGTCTGTTATTAGTACCATACATACATCTTTTACAACCTATTTTTTATTCTATTATAATGCTTAATGTTGTTCTAAGAAAGTAGGCCGGGTAATTTATAAACGCGAAGAAAAAAAAAAAAGATTTGTATTGATAGACACATGCATAAACCTATAAATTTCCGTTTTCACAACCCTGAAATATTTTTACATTGTTATTGTTATGAGAATAGTGTACAAGTTTATTTTTTTTTATAAAAAAAACTATACCATTACAAAATGAAAAAAAAAAACATAAGGCGACTAAAAATAGCTTTCACTTCTTAAAGCGGTCACCCTAATTATGATAACGAGATGGGCAAACGATGCAACTGGGACTTAGAAAAAATGCTGCAGGTTTGTGATATATTTGTTTTCTCAAGAGACCTCGTTGTGATTCAACCTCAATAACTTCGAAGCAGGAACTACGGATTGTATAGTATAAAGTTTTTTTTTTTTTATGTTATAGGGGGCAACCGAACAGGTGGGTCACCTGCTGGTAAGTGATCACCGCCGTCCATAGACACTAGCAAGACCAGGGGAGTCGCAAGTGCGTTGCCGGCCTTTTAAATAAGTGGGCCTCCGGCGCTCTCACTGACCGAACGAAACGCAACAGTGCAACCACTGTTACTTCACGTCGGTTTTCTGTGAGATGGTGGTACTACCCCGGGCGAGCCGACCCATTCATGCTGAAACCAGTAATAGTTTCAGCGGATTACTTGTAAGATATGGAACAAATAATTTAACGTGTATTTTCGTGAAATGAATCACTATTTTTTGATACTTCCGAGTATAAAATGCTCCAAAATCAAGGCTTGAATCTATTAAAACAATGAATAGAATTGCCTAAGCGAATTCCCACTTGTAAAAGTTATTCGGATGTAAGCTTACAGAGAGTTTGAAATAATTTTGAACGGTAGCCGATTTTTTAAATATGTTTTTATATTAATTGTCGTATCAAACGGAAGGGTGAACTTTTTTTACAACGAAGGAAATGCTAATAATCCCTAATATACTACATAAATATCTGATACAGTAAGTAATTATTTCTGTTTACAAAAGTAATAATTGGATTCACTAACAACTGTATGTTGATTTAAAAATAAAAATAGATTATAATATATTTTTTTTATTATTTGACATTCTAAACTTTTCATGCACTATTTATTTTATTTCGATTGCACATAATGTGATCTCTACCGTTTAATTGTATACAAATTTGTTTACGCAGAAAATCGCAATAAAAAAGTTGAATCGTATTTTTCATAAGCGGGTTTTATAGAATATTCCAGAGAGGGGTAACTGTAATAATAATATAATCTATAATATCGGTTCTTATATTTCATTTTTCTGTTTCTTTCATCTCCTTATTATTCATAATTGTATATAAGTCTATAAGAATGCTGTTATCGACAATAATTAGGAACATAATTAATTCTAACAACTATTATGCCTATTCATAATTATTATGATTTTCTGTTGTTGATTCATTTCGAATAAATAAATAAAATGTACAAGTTACTATTTATAATATATAATTGTTAAGTGAATCGACAAAAATAGATCGACAGGTAATAAAAAAGCACTTGAAAGTTTGTACTTATCAAAGTTCTCTCCAAGCAGTTACTTATGTTACCGAAGGAAAAAAAAAAAAAAGAAAAGACCACGCCAGTCGGAGAGAATGGCGAACATAATACCGAAATTAAATATCGGACTGTTGTGAAACAAGGATATGTATAAATACAATAATAAATAAGTAATTTACAGTATAAATGCTACAGAGTTCACTGTGATATTTTCTAATATCAAAAAGGCATTATATAACGATTTTTTAATTATGTTTACATCTACAACAGTAGCAGTTTCACTGCATATAGTATTATCGAGATAAACTATTTTTTTTTATATTATAGGGGGCAAACGAACAGGTGGGTCACCTGGTGGTAAGTGATCACCGCCGTCCATAGACACTAGCAACACCGGGGGAGTCGCAAGTGCGTTGCCGCCCTTTAATATATGTGGGCCTCCGGCGCTCTCACTGACCGAACGAAACGCAACAGTGCAACCACTGTGTTACTTCACGTCGGTTTTCTGTGAGAGGGTGGTACTACCCCGGGCGGCCCATTCATGCTGAAACCAGTAATAGCTTCAGCGTAGCTCTACCACCTACTAAGATTAATTACAAACTATAGCTCACTTGTACATTTATCGTTTTGAAAAGAAAAATAGAAGAATATTATCATTAGTAAAAATTAGACAAATGTTATATAAATTGATAGCCGAGCACGTATTTCATCAGATGTTAATTGGTGAGAGTACAACCCGTGACCTGGTGGTCTATCATTACCTATAAACCGTGTACTTTTAGTGAATGGTCATGTATGAATATGTACGTAGCGGCGCGTCGGCTTGACCGCATAAATGAGTATGGCCCCGGTGCTTCCGCAGTCGGATTCACAACATATCCTCTATGATTTACAATATTGAATCACAATCAATACTAAACATCGAACTGGTATACATTCATGTAATTATAGTATTAATGATGTGTATAGTAGATGTGCAATATAAACTTTCTTAACTGATAATGGGCGGGAAGCGCGTACATGTTGGGCAACGGTAAACAGTTATCGGAACTGACCGAGCTGGTATTTCATAATACAAAGCGATGATATATTTTTTCTTACACATAATATCATATCTTATAAGCCTTATCATACGCAACTTTGACTATTAGTTAGCGCGTACTAAATATGAGCAAACTGAGTTGTTTATCAGACAAATTTGTATGTTGCCGTTACTACGGCTGACATATTACTTGTGTTTTTTTAAAACTCGAAACGGGGTTTCCATAAATTATGTAAATGCACGTGACGCGTGATTAAGTTTAACTTGTCTACGTTTATGTTACTCGCCTCGAGCATTTGTTACAGATGTAACTAACAGTGACCATTAATTAACGTGCTTTGTTTACCGAGCGACCGTCTGACCCCGTAACGCAGCCGGCCGGCGCGCGCGCGCATCAACGCCACGCTTCATCGGAAGTCGATCGCGCGGAAACCGCGTGTGTTCCGTGCCTTAATTACTTCATTAATTTCACATGCGCGCGCACTCTATTTGGGCATCTGTTGTCGTCGATTCGACCATTTGGAAAGACTCTCCTCAATTATTAAAGGCTAACGGATTGCGCCGTCGTCCATGGTAACCGTTAAACTAGTTATCCAGTAGAAAAGTATATTGGATAAAAAGACAATACAGCTTGAAAATGCTATTTAAAGAAATTTAAAAGAAAATAAAAACAATTATTTTTCAAAAAAAATCAAAATTAAAAATATTTTATTCAGTTTAGGCTCTGAAACGGCGCTTATGAACGTCAAAGTTACCACCGGTTCGGAAAACAACCCAGTCATCGAGAACAACCGGCAAGAAACTCGATCGGGTTTATCTTTTTAACATACACTTATATATTTAAAATACGTTACACTCGACTTTAGTGGATGCACAGAGAGGAGTCAATTCTAGACATCACCATCGTTCACATATTGATCCACTCTATAACAGCCCTTTGACACCAAAACCCACTTAACATGGCACTTAAACTTATAGTCCGGCAAATCGTTAATATGCTCTGGGACTTTGTTATAAAACCTAAAAAGATTCAAATGTAAAGAACTAATCAAAAGCTTCAGCATCATTACATCTTTTCATACAAAAGTCACTCGATCTCTTAATAGAGTTATCCAGAGAATTTATCTGATTTACCGAACACTTGTTTATTATTACCGTGTGTGTGTGAAATAAATATTCGGTATTCGATTAGCGAGAGATCCAGCGGTTTTTTATAGTTTACAGGAATGTCGGTGGCTTGCACACCGCACTTGCGGAATTTTATTTATATTAGTCAGTATCAAGCATTCGATATGTACGTGATATTGTACCAGGATGCAAAGCGGCACTTGTCTAATCTCCGAAAGTATTTCCAAGTAACACAATTACCCATACACATTCGCGTGAAAACAGAACACTGCGAGCGATATTTTTAATTCTTCACGAGTTCGGTAATTTTAATGCAATAAAATCATAATGCTTGTAAACAGGTAGGTATACCTATTAGTAGACTTTTATGAATACAAATACACTATATGGTGTCCGTATGTTTCGATGAGCATTGTTGTTATTAGTGAATCTATCCCAGCATATAATATAGCACCGTTGCAATCATATGCCATATTAAAATAAAAATGTCACCAAAATCCTTCAAATATATTTAAGTTATAAACCGTTAAAACCAATTTTATGTATTAGTTTAGCTTTATTTAAAAACACGGTCTTCGGTTTTATTTACCGCTGTTACCAAAAACTATGTGTTCGCTATCTTGTACATACTCTACTTAAATAGGGTGTCATTGGAGTTGCCACCTTTTGTTTGCAGATAAAGTACATTGGTTATTATAGATAGGAAAAAAAAGTACATAGTATTAAAATAAAGTATAATTATTTTTTTATTATTATTAAGCATAAATATATAAAACTTTAAATCTTATTGTTATTTCATTTAAACCGCTTCGCACGAAACAAACAAGAAATTGTGACAATTCATGACAGTGACATTGTTGACATTTGAGAGGTTAAGTTGCGTTCAGAAATATTTGTCAAAGAAACGAGTGCTTAGGAGATGTGGCGTTGGCGAGTGGCAACATCGACTGAGCAATCTCTTAACGAAAGAATACATATGAATAAACTTTTCAAAATCCCAAAGGAACCAAATCATGCCAAATAAAGTGTTTTCCTGTATTTTATTGTACACATAAAGTTTAGAGTACAATTACCTGAAATAACGTAGAATACTTTATTATAAAGTACGGGTGGCAACTCTAGGTGTCATCTACACTACTCATTTCGTTTCGATTTTGCCTTGTATTATTCTCAATCAGTATTTCTAATAATATGTAATATTCTATTTTTCTCAGTCAAATTCAGCTCCTCTTATATTCCGAATAAAAAACCTATATATACATATATTCCTCGAGACATGCTAATATAAATCGGGTGAGTGCCTTAAGCGCTCCCCTTAGTAGTCCGGTGAAACTGTGAAAGCCTAAGAAGCTGGCAGTGTAGGTTAGTTCGAAAAAAAAAAAAAAAAAAAAAAAAAAAAGACATGCTAATCAATACGAATCGAATAAGAACGAATGCATAAACGCCCTAACACTCATTAAATCACAAATGCGTAGGCGATGTAATTATATATTTACGTTTGAAAATTACAACTTTCTAAGTCATCACGAATATAGGTCAAGAGAAATCAACGGAACATCATCGGACCGACATAACAATGATATCACTTTTATTTTCAGACATCATCGCGTGGCGTTACCTAACCATTGTAACATGATACCCACTTAATTTACGATCGGTACGCACTCAAGTCATTTTTCTTTTGGAAGAGTTGTCACAGAATATTTATAATCTGTAGTAGATTTTGTACTTCTTATTGGCATCTCTCTATACTTGCTGAAATTTGTATCGTGTTCTATCAAGAGCATGAAGTATGGTCGATAAATAAAGGAATTTAGTTTTGTTGTTATTAGTTTTAACAAAATATCTATTAAAAGTATCAAAAAAAAATTCGTCTATCTGGTTACCCTCGCAAAATAAGAAATGCTTTATTAATTTACGTGTCTCTATAACATGTTATATTACAATCGCACTTGGGAATTCGTAAAGATTTCAATTACAAAATCCGATCGACACATTTTTTGATAATATTTTTTTCTATACAATTCTTTTTACAAAATGTCCATTTTGTACATTATCGTGAGACCCTAATACCTACCTGTGATTTATCGCTTAGTATCACAATAAATATGCAATTACTTACGCAAAGTAAACAATAATAATTTATTGGCAAACGACGGTCAACCCACTCGGCTATTCAACGAGCCTATCGGTGCGGAAATAGTGCATCTGGATGAGACAACGTGGGCGTAATTGTCTTCAGCTCTTAAGCAACGTGAGAAAGCGGAGCTATGTAATGAAATGCGATGACTAATTCGACAGTACAGCACGAGATTTAATAGTAAATATAATATAAAAAATTCATGGAGACTGCTAAACCACACTCCGTTTACGTCAATCAAAATTATTGATTAAGCGTCTGCTTTATACCTTTTCATACTGAGTTTAAAATAATTTCTAGATATTTGAAAAATAACATTGACGTAGGTTAGAATATTGCAACGGGACCGATCTTTCGATGTAGGGAAACCATCATGACGAAACTCTTGCGCATGGTGGTAGGGCTTTTTTTAATGCACGCGTCGTTTGATATCACACTCAATTTGAAAAAACTATCGTTGAAAACCTATAGGTGTTTTCCAGTAGCTGTACTTGAGATTCTGCTTATTTATGCTTAGAGTGATATCGTCTTTGACCACATCGTATGGAAAATAAATTGTGATGTTTTCTAGTAAAATACTGTTATATTTTTGGAAAGAATTGACAAAGACTACAAAGTATATAATTTAAAAAATTTGTAAAACATTATTTTTTTTCCCACGACACGTTGAAGTATGTAATTCAGAAAAAGCGAAACCATCTTATTACACTGTAATTTGATTTGTCATACATGACATATCTATAGTTTTGCCCGACAATCTCTTCTAGTAATTTTGTCTATTCTAGGCACAACGTGCAAGAAAGGTCAACGACCCCCCTTAAAACGCTGCGGACGCGCGGCGCTTTTAGTATTGCTCGTGTACACAGACAATAGATTATAGGATAAGCCATTGACAGGGAATTCAATACGATATGCTGCTGGGATTATTTCCATTTTACTATGCATGGGCATTATTTTACCTATAATTTAAGAGGTTATAATACAATGAGATTGTATAAATGGAAAGTGTAATAGTATAATTTTTTTTGCTAACGTACTTCATTCAATTAGGCGCTTATTAACGTTCAAACACAACCACCGGTTTGAAACCACCCGATATCAAAAAGAGCCTACAAGAAATTGAAATTGTATTGTTTAGAGACATTAGTTACATTTTTAGTGAACGTACAATAAGGGAGTCATTTTTAGGCATCAACATGAAGTAACTAATAAAGTAATAATACAAATATATTAAGCTTCTGATAATAAAAGGATGCTGTATATGGTCTTAATACGTATAGCCCAGATCCATAAAATTTCCACTTTTTCCAATAATGATTTGACAAGATACATGATGATAGTTTTAATCCAAGAATGGTTTCAAAGTCAATGACTTCTAAAAGGATATTAAAAGATAGAGGTACATAACATTTATCAATTTAATTAACGTTTGAATGTCGCGGCGCGGTCGAGCTATAATATCGTGTAGGTACATACATACACTTGTGTTTCGCAGAAGCCAGACACTCGGTCTGCGCGAGCGCATACACGCCGCACCGCCCGCCATATGGCGCTGATTTGTATAAGCTTAATACACATAGATGTTTATTCTTATGACCGTGTTTACTTTTAGATATTATTTAAACTTGTTAAACTTATATTTATCATAAAATGTAAATATTTTTTTGGCAAATGAAGAGAAGAATTTTATATGTATATATATATAAAAATAATATGCTACATCAGAATTATATATCTCAGAAACTTCAAAACCATTTTACTGGTCACCATGTATGTTAATGCTAGTCCCATACCTGCGCGACGAAGCTTCGGTCACTTGTGCCGCTAAAAAGTAACCTCAAAATTAATTCCGATAAAGGCGTAGAATAACGTTTGCACACCATTATCATTTCAATAGTAACTCGAAATTAGCGTCTCCAAGTTCCTTTGATGTGTGTACAAACCGCCGGCCCAGTTACCGTGCTGCTTGTATCGTCACGCAATCCGATAGTTCGTAACGCATAACGATAATATCTTCCCACATCTGCATTCAGTCTGACCATAGACAAAACTTCGTGCCGATACACGCAGGTATGCGAGTACCATAAGGACAGTTCAACCTTTTTTCATAGAGAAGCTTTTTATGCCATCTACTTTATAATACCTCACAACTAGATAGTGCTAATGTATACTCGATTGTTGTTAAGTCTTGTACTGTAGTTTAACGTGCGGTTGCTAGGATATACTTTTTTAATGAACTTTATAGATTTTTTAATATAGATAAGATAGGTTTAAGATGCCAAACACATACTACTACTGACTCTCAAGTACCGCTGCCATTACACACCAACAGGTGCTTGGCGATAGCGATCCTCAGCTTGAGAATGGTAGCTACACAGACGGCCATAGAAAAAGTTCTACCACTATGCTATGGTTTTATCACAACGTTTTACATCACCGAAAGCTCCGACTCGAAATCGTAGAGATACGATCGTACGTCGAACGACGCGGTGTCCGAACAAGCTAGCAACCAAGCCATTACCGCCTTATTTATAAAATACAAAAGCATTCTTATAATGTAACATACTAATAAAAGCAATGACATTATACTAATTTCAGTATTTACTGAGAATTAGTAAGGTAATATTAGTAAGATATAGAAAAAAAAAACTAACTACGAAATGTATGCAACAGCCTTTATAACAACATCCTTCAGTTTGCTGTACATTACATTACATGTGTTGTATCAATTCCGCTTAAGTGTTCCAGTGAGTTGTACAAATATGGTACATATCAATTCACTGGGATTCACTTAATGGCCTGTTTTATGATATATGGCGAAATGCTTTCACGGGTTCTGAGAAACGGATCGCTGTTATCACATACTTTAAACCGATTAAAAAGAAAACGAAACTAATTACGTCCAAGTACTCATTACACATTTCCGAATATTTTACAATGAAAACGATGTATCGCGAATCATGCAGTCATTGGAACGTATATTAAATAAAAAATGCAATAAAAAGTGCATAATAAGCTATTTCATTTTTACCTAGTTCAAGTGAATATCGGTGTAACATTTGTAAGAGAACATTACCATAGGTGACTGTTCAAAGATTCGTTTCTCAGTGGTCGCTATTATTTTTAGACCATGCTTTAACTAACAACAGTACATCTGTCATCCTCCCGATCCAATATACATACATATCACTACATAGTACAAAACAAAGTCGCTTTCTCTGTCCCTATATCCCTATGTATGGTTAAATCTTTAAAACTACGCAACGGATTTTGATGCGGTTTTTTTTAGTAGATAGAGTGATTGAAGAGGAAGGTTTATATGTATAATAAAATTAATTAAATAGTGGAGAAATACTGTTATTTTTGAGGTTACTCCAAAATTAACGCGTGCGGGCCACGGGCAGTAATGAGTACATCAAAACTACTGGATCGGTTTTAATCATTTTTTCAGTGAATGACATAGGCTATATATTTTATACGCGTGCGAAGCCGGAGCGAGCCGCTAGTACTATATATGAAAGTTTGCTAACGAAATATTATTATTTCTGGAAGAGCGAATTGACTAATAATCACTTGGCAATATTTGCTGGTTAGTCTATTAGCCGTTACACCATCGATAGGTATTATTTATTATGTATTGTTGCGTATATATATACTTTTACAAAAATATTGGAAATCTTTGAAGAAGTTTTATCTTGGAAAATCCCTTCTTTTCTATTAACATTATATGTAATGTACTAGCTTTTTCACGCGGTTTCGTTCGCGTAGATGTATATTTAGCCCAATCCTTGGGAACAGTACTTACATTTCTGGATGTAAGGACATGTCATTTTCGGTACACCCGTCAACGTGTATGCAAAAATTCCACGACGATCGATGGAGTAGTTAAGGCGTGGGGAAGCATCACAAATAAACACAAATTCACATTTATAATAGACTGTTAGGATTATGATTAGTAAGAAACACAATGTTAGTAAATTAAAAAATACTTATCATTTTCCTACAATAATTACTGCCAAGAATCTCTACTAACAAAACAGCTGACAGCTTATACGAAATCATTATTATACAATTAACTCGTCTCTCATCTGCACATTAGTAAGGCATGTGTGCATTCCAAACGGGTCTAAAAGGCGTCTAATAAGCTCTAATGTGCAGGAGGAGGCTTCATCCTGCCTCGTGCAGCAGCGTGCCAACCGTTCTCAGAACAAGCCGGTACGTTCACGATCCCATCACGATCTGACAGACAGATAGGCGCTTGTACAATGTAAAATGGAGGTAGTAATGGTCCATATATAAGGATGGTTAGTAGGATAACTTTGCATAAAACGCAATTCTGAAAAATATAATTTGTATAGCTGATCTACGATATTCTTATAGTTTTCATATACGTATGTCAACTTCTGAGGCAATGTAATTTGCACATTTAACTAGCCATCAGGTTTCTAAATTATAATGCTGTGTATATGAAATTAATTAATAAATTAAATACGTTTCTTTTTGTTAAATATGTTATATGTGAAATTGCAAAATGTATGGAGTTGTAGTTCTAGTTTGTAGTTGATAACTAACTACAAACTAGAACTTTAACAATTAACGAATTAGTAGAGTGTTACTAAAAATATAATATTTTAATAGGCTCCGTTATAATTAATAATGTTATGCAATTAAATTCAAGATGTCTCACTGCTACTTTACTATATACTATCGGAAGTCGGTGAAATTAGTGACTGACAGCTAACCTGATTGGCGATAAAGCTTCGCTGTACGTGAAAAAAAAATCATAAATCGCGAAAGTTGATAAATCCTACGATGATTCTTTTTTTATCAATATTTTTTTTTTATCTTTTTGTGAAAGGTTTAATAGAATATAATGAAATGTAATATTAAAAAAAAATATTATTGTAATAAAATACACACAGATGTCAAAAAGTTATTATATTTAAATGCCTATTATACTTAAATGTTAGCTTTTTGAATTCTTCTATTGTACTAAATATTTATTCTACAATACAGTTGATTACCTGTATGGAAAAATGACTTGTGACCTTAAGCTCACCAGTATAAGAACCAAGAGGTACAATCAATAAAGTTCATCATAATAATTCATTTATAATCAGTAAACAATTTCTTGAAGAAAATTTACAAAATTTATTTCAATAACAATCAAATCTTAAGCATTAATGTCGTAGTCGTGTACTGGAGTCGAATCACCAATTAACAGTCTGTGTACATAATATTTTAAAAAATCCTCAAAATATCGTATTTCTTTTTTATCTACAGATAAGTTATGCAATATACGAGTATATATACTGTTAATACACCTATGCCAAATAGAACAAGTATTTTAATTTCTTCTTTGTCCTCGCCTGTCCCCGATACACGGAGGTCAGGATTTTGTTAATCACTAGAAGCCATTTGCTTCTCTACGTACAACAAATCATCATCAGGTTATACCGAGATACAACAAATTTTGTTTTTATTACTAACTCGGCAAAATTACAGCTCAATATCATCGGATGGGAAGTATGGTGAAAACTAAATCCAAAAACAACGGAGACTGTCGGTAATAAATACCAATGGTAGTCGTCGACGTACTGCCGATTTGCAGAAATGCCTCTTCACACCTCGTTTTAAAGACCAAATTTTTCCTTGGTATTTTTTAATCGAGTAGTAAGTAGTCTATGGTCTGCTTTGTCTCTTCTCTTAGGCGTACGTAGTAGCCATGGAAAGACACTGTCGCACTATGTGGTGAATGAATCCTCGCATGATATGGATTCGATAAGCTTTTTTCAGTAACGTGAATTAAATTACAACTATCTGTTATACATACGTTATATACTTTAATTTGAGTGCAACGCCGCCCGTCTAACGCAATATTTACAAAATTACTGTGAGCATGGCAGATAGCTTAACGAAAAAATGTATATATATATATTCTTCCTTTGGATATCGTGGTAACGAAATATTGCATTGTAATATAAATTGCTAACGTTTCTTAAAGATGTGTAATAACAGCAGAAATGTTTAGGGAAGTTCGCCTATAAGGTCGATTCCGTACCCATTATATGACAATAGTTTTGATGTGTATGTTGTGCCTTTTGCTGTTTTTTTTTTTCGAACTGTCTACACTGTTGACCTGGCTGCTAGGCCTCTACAGTTCCACTGTACTACTAAGGGGAGCGGCTAAGGCACTCGCCCGATTTTATATAGACAACCAGCACAAGGGCGCACGGCGCGCCACGGCTTGGACTGTCATTCGAATTTCCCGAGTCTAAGTTAAGCTAAACTAAGCTAACTATTATTTAGTACACAAAAGATTAATACTTTAATATTCTCGATGCGTATTAAGGTTTTTATGATACAGCTTTAGTTAGTTTTGTAAGAAAATAATATACGGCAAGTTTATTAGTACCGACTTAACCTAGTTAGGGAAATTTAACGGTAGCAGTTTTATTTATGTTGTCCGTTTAGACGTCACTATAAAATGTTAGTGGCTATACAGTATATTAGATTGTCCAGTCGTGACAGACAATCCACACATAAAATGTTCTCGCCTTGGACTCATATTTTTGAATGATGAGTTTTATTATAGAATTGTATCTGTTTATATATTTAACTATTTAACATTTTTGTTTTTGAATGTAATTATAATTTTTGGTTAGTTAGTATGGAGAAAAAAATCAATGTCATATAGATAGCTTATATTATTATATTAGCTTAAAACCAATACTTTAAGTTTTAAAAATGTAATGAAATTATTTCGTATTATTTTTACATAAAAATGTCGCGTCCGATTGCTTGATTTAATGCAAAGTTACAAATTCAGACAATGTACTTAGTCCTAGTGTTGACTGAAATATATTCGCTTATCTACAACAGAATTATTTGTAGGAAGATTTTGGAATTAATTACGCCGAGGCAACACTGCCTATGCTTCGTTAAAGTTTGGTTATATGATCATCAGAATATGCCAGTTAGAATTTTCCGAATGTACACATTTTGGCTCCTACATATTTATAATTCGTATATAGATATTTGAATTTCAAAAATGGAATACGAAAATGACAGTATATTTAGAGAAACCCACCGATGCGTCTGCAGTAAAGAGATATGAGTGACATTTTGTTTACGAGGGCGGTCGGTCCATTTTATTTCGAAAGAGTTCTCATATCGGACGAGGTGGTTGCCGCGTGCCGTGTCGAAACACACGTACACCACGCTTGAAACGAAACTATGGACATGGCTGTGACGTGAATCATCAAATGGAAATTAACAAATAATTATCTGTCAAAGAGAATTTACAATAGGTGTCATTAGCAGGATTATTTAAAGAATTTTCAAAACATACACAACTCCTATTTCATGGTGTTATTATAATTACTATTTTTTAACACAATAAACATTTTCTCATTTATATTTATATTGTTTCCAGATATTCTAAAGTATTTATTCGACTAAACCGGTATTTATCTCTTCACGTAACTGCATATGATTTCTATTTTTGTTGGTATTTATCCAAATAGATACCTACTCAAATATCTCGTTTGGCATCTCTCCTAAATTAACGTTCTAGAAAATTCAGTTTGCTGTCAGTCATATAAAGGTAGTCCAAATTTCACAGATGACTCTTATATTTTATATATATATATCTATAGACCGTTTAATTCACCGTCTCAAAATAAAGAGCCTGTACTTGTTAGCGCGTATGTTTAAATGTTCACTTCCCACATTTTCTAAGATAATAATAAAAACATTACAGTTGTTATAAAAACGATAGATATCTCCTATACGGAATAACAGATTACGCCCTAAAAAATATTATATTTCAAATCAATACTGAGCTATTATATAAGAAGTCCGTTAAGCGTATCTAACTTAGTAGCTCACCCTTCAAGGGGAACAATAATTAGCCTGTAAAACTAAGGCCCGAATTTCAACTTTTACATTTTACTCTAGAATCAACCATGACATGTACTAACAATAACGTCCGTATGTGATGATGATAACGACTGACGACAGTCATAACTGCCTACTAACCTCTCGCTTCGAATTGAAACGAATCGTAATAGAAACAGAAGCGGAATGAAATGCATCCAATTTACATGACTCGTCGTAACTTAGTACATTAAACAGTGACGAGCCAGTTAGTTACCGAGCTAATTGATTTGCGATTCGTTGATACGAATAGTCGTTGTCGAGACGCGCAGTTGTTATGAAACCAATCGGCTGCGGTTTCGAATGTCATCGTGACATAACTCGGGTCAACATGCCCGTAACTAGACGATTTGAATTGACCGTCTTTTATTGTTGAATCTGCCGAGGCAGAGGTTACGTTATTACATCCAATGTAAATGGCAATATAAATGGGTAATGTTTTCTTAAATAACACAAACATCTTTATGACATTCATTCTTGAGACAGTAGTAGTACGTAGGTAAATTCTAAACGTAAACGTTCGGGGATAAACTAATAGCTTGCAAAGAGGTTATTCGTAAGTTCATTGTTCCTATAAGCCTTTATAAACATACATAAGGACAAAGACAAATATTCGGCATTTCCTTCCTTATAGTTCATTTATATTAATACATCATTATATAAACGAAGATTTGTCTGTCTTTGAAATATTTCAAACTACATATAGAAGTCAAACGTTACTATGAAATATCATCTCTAATAATAAATCTCCTATACAGATTCTTAGGTCAAGCTATAAGTTGCCGATATAATTCATACTATATGCGTTTTGAGAAGCGATTTATACATTTAAGATTCAAATCAATTGCTATGGATGAAATATGTATGTATGTATGAGCATAGTCGATACAAAATTACAGGAAAGGAAGGTACCGATTTGTAAAACTGCCGATATGGCTTAGAATTTTATTATAAAACCAGTTGTAATAAAACATAAGCCCTTCGATTAAGAGACCACAGCTTTATCTTTAAAAGTGTTATTCGTATGTCCGTGAACCCACATGTTTCAATTAATATCTATTGCGCCTTATTATTTACCTTATTATACCTATGTATATATTAAACAAGTATGAGATACAATATTAGTTTGGAAATAGTTTGAATTATTCGACTTATAATTAACTAGCTGTTGCCCGCAACTCCGCATGCGTTTTTTTTTTTATAATTGTAAATTACTTTTTATAAGATCAGCTATCTGTTAGTGAAAGTCTCATGAGAATAGATCCAATCGTTTTGGAGATAGTAAGTACTACAGACGAAGCCACGGATGACAGCTAGTCTAAAATAAAGTAGCCTATGTCACCCGCTGTAATTTTAACTATTCGTCAATGAAGTTTCTGTCAAAATCGGTCCAGCTGTTTCGAAGATTACTCGGAACATACAGACAGACAAATATTTTTAAAATTGTATTTTTGTTATCAGTATCGTGTATACGTTCATATCCAATCAGTAAAGAGTCGTTATTTTGATATTACAAACAGACACTTCATTTTTATTATATGTATAGATAATATGTATTATTTTTAGCAAGTTCTGTCTTTTCTAGTAATAAAATACAATGGGATGCATTTATTTCATTGATAATATTATAAGCTAGGAAGTTTATAAGAGTGGATGGATATTTCTTACTTTTTCATGCAAAAATCTACTTAACGGATTTAATGAAACTTCCCAGTAATATAGCTAGTACATCAAAATAACACATATATTATATATAAAAAAAAGAAAAAGTTGCGAGTGGCCGCTAGTATTTCCATACGTTAATACGTATTTCATATTACACTATGGTCTTCCGTGAGACGGAGTATGTAAAATATGACGTAATAAATAAAAAATATTAATTTTTAAATAAATTCGAAGTATAGCGTTTTACATTGTTAATTTTATGTCTGCGTCGACGACTTCGTTGGCACGCGAACGCGGCCACAAAATAAGAATACAATTCCAACTTCGATGTGTTCAAGGATGAATGCCGATTGCGTGCCCGCAGGATCGATTAGCAGGTGGATCACGCACGCAGCGCCGCCATGCCGTCATATCCTCACCTGAATTGGCCACAATAATGAATAAAAGAATTGCGCGCGTGCGCCACGCGTCGCTATGTTCGGGGATGGGCGGCGGTAATTTTTGACGCATTGTTGACGTTCTACAAGACGGATTGTTTGCACACAAATAAATATTGTGTTGTACGGACGTAGGGAGCGAAGATTTCGAGGTGATTTGTGTGAGTCATCAGGTGATATACGAGGGTGCGGTTGACTATAATAGGTATGGCATTTGCGGCGATTGTTCTGCAAAGTTCCGGTAGATGCTGACCGACCAAGAAGACCAATGTTAGAAATTGTGAATTTGCTACCGTTTCAAAAATTGATTAATGTGCGATATAGAGACTGCAGCTAAGTAAAGTAAGTAATCCTCCTGGACGTCAAACTCAGTAGAAAAAAAAACAATAGATTTAACTATATTATCGTCAAGAACATTTTTACAAGATTAATATTTTCAGTAAACTGGATAATATTAAAGGATGAAGTGTTGCGTCATAGCATTCGATTTATTGAGAGACCGAACAAATCACCTGTCATGCCATCTCACCGTATGACAGGCCCTTGCGTCTCGTCTGTCACCCGCCCATACAGGGCACGGGCATAGACGCGCGACCTCCGAGAGCATGAGATACGAGGCCGAGCGCCTCGACAGCCTTTCATTTAATAAACAGACTGTCGATGAGTTCAAGGTGTTTTATGAGAAATATATATATTACCTTGTCGATTGTTTTTATTTTATTTCCCGCATGCGGTTTCCTTTGTCTATTTTCTGAGCGCTATTGATTCGTGACGGGTAGAGTGCAGAGGAGGCCGACGCTATCCGATACTCGGGCTAAATTCTACTGATCATCTCGAATTGGTAACGAAATATAAAGATTTATCTTTACGCTCTGATGATAGAGATCTTTTTGAACAGAAGTTAATAACCTATGACTTTAAAAAACAACAAAGACGCTCCGCAAATCGGCTTCGGTTTATCTCAAGTCTTTTTACAACCTTTCTATATATAAATTGTTGGGCAAGCCATCGTTTATTTTTAAACTATGTAAAGATATAATAGTTTTCTAATCACATGTTATTGAAGGTCAGAATTAAATTCTCTATATATTTTTGACTGTTACAATCTGAAGTTCTATTTATTATAATAGCTTTTAAGATCACGACAGTATTATTTAGTATAAATCTTGCTGGTTCAATTGCCAAGTAAAAAAGAAAAGAAGCAATCTGAGAATTAAACATTTCGATTTAGTTGAATAGTAGTAACGCAAAATATCTATAGGTACTACTACATCTGATACTAAGTGACAAAAAATGTAACTGATGAGAAAAAATGCCTATCAAAATAACTTGCATTAATTATCTGCATAATTAAAAGGAAAAATATTTACTCTACCCCAGAAACCGTTTATTCCTATTCATTTATTCATAATGCTAGGCTTTTGGAAGCCTAGATTGAATTTATATTATAGGCTGATCAAGAAATGCAATGAGCGGAAGAGCGTTATGAAGTGTTTTCATAATTTCAATACTGGTTGGACTCGAATCGAGCACGAATGTTTTACATTGCTGTCTCCCTATCTACATATTTATTCAAAAAAATGTAGTTTCTGTTATCTGTCCCAGCCTGTCACGGTAAGGGCTTGAACAGATTTTGATGTGACTTTTACTGACAAATTTGAGACTTTACAGGGTGCTACATATCGTTAGCTTCTTTATAGGGGGGCTAAGCAGTGTTGATAACGGGTGACAGAAGTAATTTAAACTCGGCAAAACATGTAGTTCCTATGAAACGAAATACACATTTTATAAGAACAGAGTCGCGGGCATCATTTTGTAATGAAATAAAGTATGACATAACTTATACAGTCATCCCTAAGTACTTAGTTTTTGGTGATAGTGGCCATTTTATCGTCTTATTTTAATTGTGACTCACAAATAATAATCCGTTTGAGATTTATGACTGGAAAATAAAAGGTAACGTGACTGCAATGTGTAACTTCTTACTTCTAGAACCTACTCGTTCTCTTTCGTTCGCTTGTTTCATTATAACGTAGAAGCAACGAACTCTAAAAGGTTGAAGAATCTTCTAATTAACAAGATTCTTTCTACAGTATCAAAGAAGATAACACAAGCGAATTTAGGATAACGCGGACAATAGTTATAGGACATTGACCCTTAAAGAGGAATGTTTAATTTTCGTTTTCGGGACGAAAACGGACACAATGTATTTAATTATATTCGGAGGAATTTGCCTGAAAAGTTTTGCTGGAATGATTCACCTAAAATGTTAATATAACTGTTTACTAAATATTCTACAGATTAAATAACTCTTTCAAGAGTCAAGTAAAATACTATATATTAATCAATAACTTCTAAAGCGAAACTAAGTCAAATAAATTGTAACTGGGTGATTATGGTAATAGGTATTTACTATTTATAATTAATAAAAATGCCCATATCAGTAGTAGCATTTCTTAACAATGCCAACGAATTGAATTGTTAGTATACAAAAACTATTCGATATTTACAATACACGAAGTAACTCTATCCGAAACCGTTTTATACAATTTGATTACATCACAATTCGTATTTATGCTGCGAGTAGGATGTCAATAGTAAAGAATTTCAACATTCAACGAAAACGTTTCTGCATCAATATGGATACAGATATTAGATAATAATATCCTGAATAAATATTAAGGTCATAAACAACACATATAAGGCTTACGACACGCTAACGTCAACTGGGCCGTGATAATCGGGGAGCAAACCGCGCGGGCTAACAACAGTGTGTTGTGCAACGGTCGCTGTGTGCGGCTCCTCGGGCGCGTCTGTACCGTCCGATGCTATGCTATGCTATGCGATAGCGATACGAATCCAGGCGCTGAATTCACGTTAGTCTAAATATACTGTAACAACTACATAAGAAGTCACACATAATTACATTACAGTGTATATGTGTTTATATAAAATAACAATCAAAGCCAAAAACATACTTTTCAGGGATACACAAAATATGGGCACTATTTATCCAGGAATATATAATGTTTCCGATGGATAGGTCAAATTTATACTAACGCAAATGAAACCGCGAGCAAGAGCTGGTATTTATTATATTCTCAAATTTTAACCAAATGCAACTTAAACAATTCCCATTGGTTTTAAACCAGCGTAATATGCTTAGCTGTACACTAAAAAAATCCATTATATAGCTAGCGAATAATATAATAATAATTGTAGTGTACGCGATCTTTATATCATAATGTGTAATATGTGTGTGTAGAAAACCGCAAACGTTAGAAATCGCGGACATGCGTATTGAATGAACACGGGTGGTGCGCTGTGGAAAATATCGACTTGGGGTTGAATGGAACTTAATTAAATAAACCAATGAGTCGAGTTAACTGACGGTTTAAAAGGTAACATAAATCTATTAAGTATATGCATTGTACTTTTATTATGTAGGCTGTTATGTCTAACAACAGACTTTTATTGTTATGCCACGATGTTGCGTGTTATTTATTACTCTTATTAGCTACAAAATGTCTATTTACTAGTGTTATATTATATGACCTATAAATATATTAACAAAACGTATTAAAAAACATAACTTGGTGTGTGTTGTTTATTACTTTAACATTGTATTTCATGTACAGAGGAAGTAACATAAATAAATCAGAAAGCAAAGATATGCTTTACTTACGAAAGTTCTTTGTAAACAATATTATCCGTTTACTTCCCTCTCCAGTGCATGCGCACCACACCACTTTCACCACATCACAAATCACTGAAAGTGTAGTGTAGTGCTTATAAAAATTGTCGTTTTTTAAAACATTAATAACTTTCTATAAATGAAAATATCGTGATATTTATTTAGATGAAAAAAAAATCGAAATCTATCTAGTCGTTTTTCAGTGATTCATCTGTACCTTTTGATAAATCACTCGCACAATGAATACACAGATACATCGATTAGTAATAAATTAGTTGAGTTACACAAGAAAATTTTAACAAAAAATAAAACACCGACTTACAAAAAATTTACTCTAAAAAATGAACTAGAATGTTTTTGATCATAGTTAGGTATGCTACGTAGGCTTGGATTGTCAAAAGCCTAGCAATATATATATACGAGTATATACACATTTTTTATTCTGTTGAGTAGTTACCTCAGGCATTTTTGTACTCTAAGGTGCAATGCTAATGAAATTAAAATGAGATTTCCCAAATTGCTTTATAAATGACGAAAAAAAAATCCGACCATATTGAGAATCTCCTCTGCTTTCACGTCGTATAAAAATTTGTACATGGGTACTTTCATATGCGTGGAAATGTATTGCAAATGAGTATATTATTTGTATACACAAGACAATTAATTCAAAATCAAAATCAAAAATACTTTATTCAGTTTAGGCCCTGCGAAGGCGCTTATGAACGTCAAAATTACCACCGCTTCGGAAAACAACCCAGTCATCGAGAAGAACCGGCAAGAAACTCGATCTGGTTTATCTTTTCATTAACATATTATAACTCATATTTTTAAAACATAGTTATAAATAATTACATTCGGTTTTGGTGGATGCACAGAGAGGGCGTCATTTCCAGACGTCACCGTCGTTCACATATTGATCCACCCTGTAATAAATAGCCTTTAGATATTAAAACCTGCTTGACATGGTGCTTGAAATTAGTATCCGGCAAATCGGTAACGTGTTTTGGAATTTTATTATAAAACCTAACACTATTACCTAAAAAACTGTTACCGGTCTTAGTGAGCCTAAAAACAAATTACACGGGTTTACAAAATTTACGCTTAATATGTGCCAACCGACCAAACCGGTTGTACGCGAACAACACGACGCAAGCGCGCGGATTTCTGTAACCGTTGCACATACATATGCGACGTTATTACCGGAAATTATCGCGTAATGTAAATATCCTGAAAACAAAGCTCTGCCATTAAAAAATTACTTTTTATATTATTTTGCAACATATGAAAATATATATAATATAATAATAGGTCATCTATTTATGTCATGTTCGTAAGATGAATATTGTTTGAGATTGTCGCGGTGTCTACGTGCATCCCATTTTATTTTATAACATCTAGAAACTTCCCCCGACTTTGTAAACATTAATCTATACATATAAATATAATTGAAGTGTCTGTTGTCTCAGCACATCAGCCTGGGAGATATACCTAATACAGGGCTATAAGGCCTCTTTTCAAAGGACGGTACTGGCATCACGACGTTTTCCTTCAACGTAAGCCGATAAAGTTACCAATTGAAATGTATGCGAATTACGAAATATTATTGGTACATACATGTCTTTGGACATCGAATTGACATTCCAGCGACCAAACCACTCCAGCACCGCGACAGTCGTTTGTCCATCGTAATGTTTGAAACGGTTGAACCAATTTTGATGAGTCTTTTACTGTCATATAGAGGTTATTCCCGAATATTATCTAAGCTCGGGTATATCATTACGCGATTTTCACAAGAGGTATACAGTAGTGGTAAAAAAAGCGCCGTTAAAGAAATTAAAACAGTCCGAAATAATTAATCAGACAAAACATTAAGTTGGTACGAAACATCAAAACCTTTTTTGAATGAAAGAGAAATTACGTGTATCAGCTATTTACAATATAACATTGAACAGGTATAAAATATGCCACTCAAGGAATATGTATGTAGCTTATTATTATCAGTGAAAATGTTTTTAGAATCGGATCAGAAGTGCCGGTATTTCTTTTTATTTTTCATTGTAGCATGTGGCAAAGTAACTTCATTAGTGCCTGATGGTAATGATAATAAGCTTGTGTTTACATAATTGTTTTCGAGTGTAACCAAAGGATGATTACTAACTATAAAAATGATTCGATCAAATAAAAACTTTATAGTCCATAGTAAGCGTTAGTATATTCTAACTGCGTACACTTGCACCTCATCATAATCTACTAAAATATATCCTATTTTATTATATTCTATAGGTATAGTTTTTTATTAATATCGTTTGGACGATGGCCCGATGGTTGTGGCATACCGGACAAATTTTGTCCGCGTTGACTTTCACAACCTTTAATGAGTAATAAATACATTTTTCTTTTTGTGTTATAACTTTTAGACGTACAACCTCTTTGTCTTGTTACAATCGACTTACGTCAGAACCGTTCACCCGCAAAAGCAGTCTGTTAGTCATTTTCGCTTAATTACGATACAAAATTATGAGAGCTCGTTGCACCCACGCCGATAACGTTTTAACGCATAGCAGTGTATAAAATACAACATCTTTATATATTACGTTCCTTTCCTTTAGCTTTATTATAGGTATTTGCGTGGGAAAATTTAATCTATTCATAAAGTAATGCTTATATAATGCCAAATTAATGTCATGTATTTACTGGACATCTGCTGATTAATTATATACTACGGCTTGAAAAAGCCTTTGATAAACTTCGAGTCTTATTAGAGATTGGCGTCTCCACTGAAATAAGCTTATATAAAAAGCAATGAAATCTCTTATAGAAGTTATGCTGTAAAACATACAAGGCTTCCTACCCTAAGAGTTTTTCTGAACCCTCGTGTGATAGCTGCAAACAAAGCACAAGGCTCCAACACTCCGCAGACGCCTATATAATGAAAAAAAAAACAGGTGAACGTATTGGGAGCGTACAGAAATAAGGACAGCGTTGAGAGTTCAGCGAAAAAACTAGCTTAAAATTTCACCTCTAATGTTATGAAGTAGTAAACTCGTATCCAATCAGCCCGCTTTTAAATACTAAACGCAGCAAATAGCTATATACCTAATCGATTTCAATAGGACCACAGTCCTGAAACCAGTAATAAAGTAAAACACAACTAAGAACGTTGTTTTGATTTGCAGCAGAAATAGGTGTGATGGTAGGGCCGTTCGAAATTTGAATCTTTCACAGGCTTTTCCACTCTTTCGATGTAGATGTATGAACTTATTATTTCTTACGACAATTTCGTGGGAACTTTCCCCACATACTTTAAAGAAACGGAATTCACTATAAGGTCGCATTTCATATCGACGAGCGCTCTTTTGTAGCGAATGCAATAGACTATTTACTCAAAAAAAAAAGTATCCCAGAATTACGAATCCAATTGTGACCATTACAGATTCTTAAACCGCATCCTCCGTGATTCGTGGTAATAAATTAAAAAAAAAAACAAAAAAAACATTTCATATTCCAGTTCATACTACCGTTACTATATAACAGTAATGGGATGTTTAAACGCCTCGATAGAAACCACAGGCGTGAAGGAAGGCGCGCGGTCTGTTCCTAAAAACGGGGATAGATAAACCTAGCATTGAAGTTTTTCGGGATTTCACCGGATTGCGGTTTGCATCTAGATCGTTGTGGAGACCGATTTAATTTAATGTAAATAAGACTTAGTAAAATGAATCTCTCTTTAACTGTGATAAGACGTCACCTCGATAAATATTTTATTTGTTTAATACTAGTCTTTGCTCGTGGCTTCGCTTGCGTTTTTTGAATTAAAAAAAAAGTTGTACGAAATGTTAAGGCATGAAAGCGTAACTAACTTACCAAGAAAGGAACAAACAAACTAACTTTCGTCTCTATAATATTAGTTAGGACTAGCGCAACCACCCGCGATTTCATCTGTGAGTATATATATTATTACATTATATATATATTTTTTTTCGAACTGACATACCCTGTTGTCTCTTATGGCCTCTACAGATTTACCGGACTACGTTTAACATTATATTATAAATAATGACTCCATACCGATCTGATCAAACACTCGTCTACAACATAACACCGATCACCCCACACACGTGCACACACACTCACTCGTAGGTACACATAGTGGTGGGCTATTTTTGTTTGTTTTTTTGCCCTTTCGAACTGAAATAGTTTAGAACACAGATAGACAGATACAAAATACATGTACGGGATCGTGAAACATACATGCTTGGTAACCATGTATATTTCACGAACCCATACAGGTATGATACGGATAGGCTTAGCTTAGTTTAGCTTAGCTAGTTAGATTCGGGTTTTCGACGACAGCCCAAGCCGAGGCGTGCCGTGCGCCCTTGTGCTAGTCGTCTATATAAAATCGGGTGAGTGCCTTAAGCGCTCCCCTTAGTAGTCCGGTGAAACTGTGAAAGCAATATTGATGGCAGTGTAGGTCACTTCGAAAAAAAAAAAAAAAAAATATCTATATGCAACTAGCGTTTTATGTAACGCACGCCGTGATAGGTCTCAGATGGCAGGATTTTCTCAAACTTACCTGTCGTTCGTATCATTATAAATTCTAGCCTGTTTATTATTCTGGTATATAAAATATATTACTATGAAATCCTTTTTAAAAACCAGTCAGTAGTTGTTCGTGAAAAAGTATCGAACATCTTATTAATTATTAAGTTTACGATGCGACTATAGATGATAACGAATTAAATATTGCTTAATATACTCAGTTATAAAATAAACGCACCTTACTAACTGACTATTATTAATATAACTACATACATTAATTTATTTAGATAATAAAGTCATACAAGGAGTTTTTGGTGAGATCTAAGTTTATCACGTAATGACTTTTATTTAGTTTTACTTTTTATTTTATTTATACGCTTTTTTTTTTTTTTATATTTTTTTTTTTATTAACGTGGGGAAATCCCTTATGGATACCCATCCTCCCGGGGGAGAGAATGGGTTATGTCCGACTCACACGGACTAAAACCCCACGGTGTACCGGCCACCGCTTTAAGTTGGGGCGGCATGGGACCGTATTTTATTTATACGCTGCGTCAACCAATGACGAGTTACGACAAAAAAAAATAGAACAATAATATTGTATATTCAAATATCTACGCACAAAAAGAGCTCTCCAGAGTGCCACGCCTGGTCACAGAGAGGAGGACTAAAACCCTCTTTATAAAATGTAAACTAGAGGACGGGGGTGTTCTCATATGCTACAGATGATCACCAAAGGGAGAAGGGTGGTGTTGCTAAAACATTGTCCAACATGGGTCACGTAGTATGGGTACGTTCCCTAATGTTGCTACTTTATCTTGTATATATTCTTGATTATATTATGCGCAGACCCGAACTTACGGCTATGTTCAGAGTGGCCAAAGAATATTCACGAGGAATGTATAAAAAAATATCGATTAAACAAATGACTATCGAAACAAGTTTCTATATATTTTACATTTGTTTCAAACCCATTTTGCTTATAAATATCGTATTCCATAAATGAATATACATAAGGCTGGAACGACTAATCGAAACGATACCGGAGTAATTTTTTTTTTTTTTTTGTATAATTCCTATGATATATACGCATTCCGGACTGTACAAACATACTTTTTCTTACCATCAAACAATGTTATCTTAGCGAGCGGGGTTCGAACCATCTGCATATCGACGCGTCCGAGAATCTGGTCTGTTTGAGTTGATTTATGGAAATTCCTTCGGATTTATGTGAGGACTTATCCACATCGCGTCGTTGTAAAATAAGCTTATGTTTGATTTTTTATTTTATGTTATATCTTTGCACGCGTTTATGTGATAATACACGCAGGGTATTTGTATTGAAATTTAGTTTAAGATTTCGACATTTTCAGGTACACAAAACACTTCTTTTGTAGGTAGACGTAAAAGTAGCTAATCAAATCCACGCATATTTCTGTAAAGTAACAACGTCTTCATTAATCAAATATTTTATCATGACTGTTTGGTCCGTATATATAGTATGACATTGTGAAAGTCCCGTACCGGCTTGTAACAAATCGTCAATATCGGTTCAGCGGTCACGAAAATTAGGTCTGATATTCAACAGACACTTCAATTTTAATTAACATCTCAAAAATTTAATTAATATAAAAAACAATTGAAAAATAATAAACATTTTCAAAAAAAAAAAAAAACCGACTTCAGTATCAATAAACACTAAGCAAACAAGAAGCCACTAAAATTAAAAAAATAACATGAACTGTTACATTAATCAAATTAAATAAAAAATATTAGTATACGCGTTACCTAATCATATATCTGAAGTCGGCGCCAACCCGAATCCATTGTATATACGTAGAAAGTTTAGGTCCACCTCTCGCGTCGGGTATACAATTTATTCTACCTACTACGAATTTGCGTTGGCGCCATATAGGCCTTTATTTATGAATGAATTCGCGGACAGTTTCTACTTGATTATCGAATATATTATTTGAAAAATAACAGTTATACCTCGCAACGATTATTTTGTATATAATAATTATTATTTTTAATCTATAAACGATTTAAATATTTGAAGCTCTATTTTTAGCGCTGGTTATATATATGTTTATAACGCGCACTTTACAAATTCTTGTAAACGCAGTACATGTTTCATAGATATTCCATATAACTTTACAGGGTTGTTACATTGCGCGCATAAAAAAAAAAAAAAAACGTGTGAAAACATTTGACATGCGCGAAGAGGCTGAACACATCTATTTCGAGAACACGTTAAACTAAATAAAGCAAAGATTTCGGAATACATAACATGTTACTACAAAACATTTTATCACCGCGTCGCGCCTCTCGTTAAAGTTTCCAAGCTTTGCATATAGCAGTGCGGCGCGGCACTCGCTAACAACACAATTGTTGTTATTTTTAAAATGAGAGTTACTCGTAAATTTTGTTATAAATAAAATTTAAACACCCACGACGTGCAACGTGAAAACTAATATGTCAAGGTTTGTTCAGAAACGTCATGTTTATGCATCCACACGACCGTGTAATTATTAGCTAATTCTGAACGCATCCGCATTAACTGACGTTTGATTTATCATTTTTTCTATGTAACCGTGAAGTTTTAATATGTACGTGTCAAAAATGTATTAATATTAGTATTTGAAAAAAAAAAAAAAAAAGAGAATCTTTCTTCTTTGGCCTAATTCATAATACAGTTAAACATACCTAGCAGAAAGCTAAAAAAAAAATTGCATAGCTATTTATAACTAGTTAATACCCATGACTTCGTTCTCTAAAACACGATTCTATTATTTCATAGAAAGAACGTATTATATCTGTATGAATTGTGAGCCGTCTTCTATTTTATTAATAGCGCTTTTGGTATTACTACTAATTAACTTCTGTAACATTACATTTTTACTCATTTTACGTTACTTAGTGTTAAATTTTATCATTTCTGCTTGGCATCTATCTAAAAGCGTAATAATATATGGACTATATAATACATTGTAAACTCTTACTCTATCTGCCTATAAAAATGACTTTAAAATCAATTAATTCGTTTAAGAGTTTTTTAAACTACTTTACGCTTTACAGGGGGGAAATTTCTAATAATTATACAACTGTGTCAAATTAATATCGCGTTTCCGGATGCACATACTTTAGTTGGTACATCACACATACATAATGATGGAGAGGTCATCGGACACAAATTACTACAATTTAAAAGCGTATACAGGGCGATGGGCGGCGTCGCTACGTAATTCGTATACAGCAGGAAGAAAGCGAAAGCCGCTCATAATAATAACGTTACAGATTTCACATCGAGTTTTTTAAACAATAGATAATTTGTCGAGAGCATCCGATGAACCGTTGACAGGTGAGATTGCCAGCCTTTTGTTTTCGTTATGAAGATTTGATTTACGATTGTTGTGCTGTACACAATAATGATATACGAGTATAATAACCGTTTCCACTTTAGCTCAACAACCAACATAAGTCTAAAACTATCTGATGTCTGTGATTTCGTCAGCGTTTTTTATTATCTTAATTAACAAAATATTTTCAGAATGCAAAAAGGTCAAAAAAAAATAAGGTAAAAAAATATACATTGCTCACAATATTTCTTTGTAAAGAAAGCTATCCGTTTATTTCTCTCCCCTCCTGGGCATGCGTACCACACCATTTGCCCAACTTGTACACGGTAAAAAACACACATCACCGAAGGCGCGATGCTTCAAATGTGTACAGAACAAAATAAAAAAAAAATTAAAATCTATCAAGTAGTTTTTGTGTAATGCGCATACAACGACAGATTTCCATTATTTTATTCATATAGATATCGGGTTCACAAAAGACAAATTTAGATGACGTATCAATCATAACCATGCCTTACGCTTTTTCTTAGTAAAACAATGACTGTCTGTGTATAGTTAATACAAGAATCTATAGAAAAAAATTGCTTTACTCTAGCAACTAATTTACATTATTACTGGCACATACCATAAATTTCCCATTTTTTAATTTCTGCTATAGCTATCTCATTTTTCTGCAACTTGTTTCGACTCAACTTTTGTGAAAAAAAAAAAAAACATGCAACTGTTGTTAGCGGTGGGTGGTAATCATTGTGCGTAGTCACCACAAGTAGCTAGTAGCTTACAGAGATAGGGGTCGCGACATAACGGGATATATGTAAACATTGACCTTAGATATATCGTTTCTTGAACTTAGGGCGTCTACACGTTTACACTAACGCCTCCGTATATAAACAAACAAACCGCCGAGTGAGCTTTCGTATTCGGATCTGTTTAATTGTTAAAGCTCATTTACACTCTGCTAAGTAGGAAGTTCAGGTGACAACCGATTCGTTATCATGTTATTTATGGTGGTGTCAAGTGTTGTTGTGTGTTAACTGAACGACCACATAGTGCTTAGTGGACTTTGCAAGTTTAAAGTATCTCTTTATATATATTTTTTTTTTATTATTTGTTTCCATAATAAAAGAGTATTCAACCTATAAAATGTAACATAGGCTGTTGAGTTCGAGCCATAATCGTGTGTGAAAGACCGCTTAATATTTTACAGAAAAAGTAGCGGCTTTATTTTTATACTGTATTAAATTATTTCAATTAATTAACACGTATTGTTTTAAATTTAAACACCATAGGTTTATCTATTATTCTCACCAGTTCTAAATAACAAAGAGAATTTTGCATGAACAGTTGCATTTTTAACTGACCTCATTACCTCATTACAACCAATACATAGTTCATATTATTATTTACAGTCATAATGATCAGCCTGTAAGAGACACCCACTGCAGGGTCATAGGCCTCTTCCCAGAGGAAGGTATAGGGCATAATCACCACGCCATCCCACGATGTATTGGCGATTTCAAGCTCTGAGAAATCCACAGTTCTATATTACTCCAAAGTGTTAGCAATGTAAATTAGTAAATGTACGCGAATTCCGAAAAAAAAAATTGTTGGTACATCCGGGATTCCAACCCACAGACATCGGATTAATTGATTCCACCGGTCAAACCACTGGACCACCACTACTTTTTACATGTACATGTAAATTATCAATACACTAAAATAACTTTTAAGTCTATTATTTTAATAAATGTAGGCTTCTTTTCTGGAATCACTGACAAAATAGTAAACACCTAATTTTATGATTTCTCCGAAAATAAAAACCCTTTTCACGTTCATATAAAAATCATAATAGCAAGTAGCTTTTATATATTTATCGTATTGTTGTTTATTACAGTTCGCGAATTGCATAAACACAGCGTTAAGGTTGGCACCTGACTGCATCGGAACCAGTTGCCGCGAGACCAGTTTCGCCCCGGGGCAAGGTCCTGCCATAGACCCGGTCACGGACTTAGGGGTCGCTGTCGAACCGTTCGCTTGTGGCCTTTTTTAGCGAACGATCGTACGAACCGCACGGTGTAATCGTGAACATTGTTTTGTCAGATTACAGAGCTACCGGTATTTCTTATAATGGTATCTCTTAGACGTGCTATATAAATTTAAGTTCTTTTTTTTTAAGTATATTAGTAAACATAGATTAACTAATAATATCTATTAAGGAAAATAGTTTACGATTAGTACGTACGCGGTTTCGCTTCTACTGTATATATTATTGCACTTTTTGTATGTTGTGTAATTTCGTAGTTAAAAATCAAAATAAATCACAATACTTCAAAATAATAATGTAGGTTTTTCAATAGGTACTAAATGAAATAATTCTTGTTTTAAATCCTTTTTTTATACTTTATAGGTTAGCGCTGGAACTACAATCTCATCTGATGTTAAATGATGATGTGGTCTAAGATGGTAATCACGCTAAACCTAGAGGGAGAGACTGGCTCTCATGTACAGCTGCCGGAACACACCAACAGATGCTCGACGACAGATTTTCAACTTGAGGGTGATAGCTAGCTAGAGAAACTTAGGAAAAAAGACCTACCACCATACTATGGTTTCATCACGATGTTTTCCTTCACCGAAAGCTCCTAATCAGTTATTAGAATTCGAACCTGCGTCCTTTGACGCTGTGCCCAAAGAGGCTATCAATTAAACTAAACAACAAATGTAATTAATAACAATTATAACTGAAATGCACACACATTTTACTTTTCAAATTAAGT
Source organism: Antheraea assamensis (assembly GCA_035772565.1). Taxonomy (NCBI): domain Eukaryota; kingdom Metazoa; phylum Arthropoda; class Insecta; order Lepidoptera; family Saturniidae; genus Antheraea; species Antheraea assamensis. Next base: position 1,139,350 of record JAQQSE010000191.1, on the reverse strand, counting down.
TAACTATATACAAATTTTAAGGTATATCGGCTAAACGAACATATCTTGATTTTTATTATATGTTTAATAAATATAGAAATAAATAAATAAACTGCACAAACTTACCCGGAATATAATAATTTGCTTGATTTTGCACGCAATTTTCATTATAAACGGATACATTGAACATTTATGATGTAAGAAAGACGGTTCACTTCACCACAACACTCGTCGAGAATATGAGAGATACTAAAAATTTGTTTTTAAGAGTGTTCGAGCCATTAACGCCGTCGTTTGAGATTCTTTATTGACATACAAATATCGTTAAACATTGCAAATTACAGTTACGGTATTAATTACAATAATTACTTTTGTCTGTCTGTGTAAGTTATTTGTCAAGAAACGATTAAGGACATTATTACGATCTAGTCGTAAACAACAGCTGTACGTACTAATTAATATATTTAATATGGTGCAAGTATTTTTACGAGTTCCGCCTGTACAAGAAATTTGTAAAAGGATCCTCGTGCGATTACGATATTATTATTGCATGAATATTTAATTATACTTGGAAGTATTTTTTTATTAATCTTATTTGGTATTCATGTGAATATGTTTATTATTATTATTCGATTATTTTAGTATTGTTTTGCAATTTATTTATAAATTTGAAATTTATTTCCCAATTATTTGCGACATTTTCTTGATAAGTAACAAAATATTTTATAAATCGGCTAACTTATATTCGTAAATACCAAACGATATTATCACTTTATATATAATGAAGCAATAAACAAACAGTCATTTGTGAATATGATAACAGACTACGTATTTAAATACGTACATCTGTATATTATGAATAAGGAAGGAACACGATTACAGAACAATTAATCGGGGAATTGGAAAGAGTCCGGTCACGTGACCGGCACGTAGCGGCCATCGCGTCGCGAGCTCGAAGTCTCGGGCAATTTCCAATCGAACCTTACTAGGCTTCATTATTTGTATGCACAATGACACAAGTATAAAGAGACTATTGTATTTTTTTATTCAACAGATGCAAAGTGTAAAAGGTAGAAAATATAGTTTTCTATTTTTGAAATATCGGTAACGACATCACAAAATAATGTATTGCAAATTACTTTATTAATTATTATATCTATAAGAACTCAATGAAATTCTCATAAAGAGGAGTGTTGTTAATATTATGAAAGAACTTTTCCTATTTCAATGACACATAGCAGTTACAACAATTGGCAAAGAATCCATACAATACAATGGTTTTTTTCTAGTAAAAAATGTAATTATTATAAATAAATTTGGCTAGAGCTTGTGGATCGGTAAAAAAATATAGCAAACGTTAGCGACTTTGTGTTGCCATACAACATAACCGACAAACGGATGGATGGTATTAAACAGACTAGAAAATAAAAGAGTCAAAGTGTTTAAAAAATAACAACACCGTTAAGTTGATAGTTACACTGCAATGTTATTTCACAGGTAGTGCGCTTGATAATTATAAAATAGTAATTTGTTAACAATTAGTGGTTCTTACCCACGATCCAGTGGAGCCCCAACGTTTAAGCCTCTTCCCGAAAATGTTTTGACACTGCGATAAACAAGACACCGATGTGGCCGGTTGTATTTTAGCAGCACAACTCTCAGCCCTGTCCAATGTCATTTTACACTTGCCACTAATATGACACTTGAGATTATGGGGTAATGTACAGAAAAATGATTTAAAAAAATATTTAAAAAGTCACTGCGTTTATTATTATTATATTTTAAATGTGTAAAAAGAAAATAATAATTCCTAAAATACAACAGCGCGAAGTACGCTGTTGTGTACGCGGTGTGTTTACCCCGCCACAGGTCGCGCGTGCGTTCCTTTCGACCGCAGCGGCGAGAGTGCCGGTACCGTGGCGTTTTCCCTTTGCCGGGAAAGCTGGTTCCGCCCGCCCTCTGTCCGCCCAAACGCACGTTCTAATTTTTGACTGCTTTACCTAGTTTTTATAACTTCAATTTGCTACACTGATGACTCTTACGACTGATTAATCTAGCACCACATATGGAAAGGATCAAATATGCCTGCCTCATTGGAGTAATTTTAATTCTACCATAGCAAATTCCAAGTATAGCTAGGTCAATGAACGATGTTATTATCGTTATTATTATTCCTTTACCAACCAGTATCTTACTGTTTCAAAAGAAAATATTCTTCCGTTTGATTATTAGTGTAATTTTTTTTACGGAACTCCAAATATTTCTTAGTTAAATGTTTGTCCATTTGAAGAGTAATATCCATAACCGTTGTGTACGGTTTTGAAAACGCTTTACAAATAAACTTTGTTAAAAGTTCACGCCTGGTTTTAGCCAACGCTTTAATGATTATTATAGTTATTATTGTTAACAACAGCAGTGTTGGAAACATCGCAACAACGGTTTTATTTTTAGTGTTCACGCTTGTTAGTGTAAGGTAAAAAAAAAAAAAAAATCTTGAAGTAAGTTGTACATCAATTTTTGATTTTACGAGTGTTTTGACTTGGAATATTTATCGACCAATGTCGCACACCAAAACCATATAATTTTACAAGATTTTTTTTTATATTAATGCATCACGTGTGTAAAGTACTCATTTCATCATCAACAATTAATAAAACTCTTTATGTTACTCTTATTAAGTATATTTAAAGTAGCTGTGGAGAAATTCAATTGAGATAACAAAATGTATACAATATGTTAAAATGTCTACAGTTTACGCAACGGTGAGTCAGTTATAAAACCGAAAAGCAACGAAGATCACCACCGCTATAAAGAACTCCCATCAAAAAAAGGTATTAAGAATCGAATTGGACTGGAAACGTCACGGTAAAAATTTCTACGCAATTGTTGTATATATAACCTTGATGCTCCGATTTTATTTATAATCGATTGTACCTCGTTGTAATGGTATTTGGTTTACAATTGAATTATATTTATCAGATATTAGGATGCTGCACTTTTTTTTTTTTTCGAACTGACCTACACTGCCAGCCAATAAGGCCTTGACAGTTTCACCGGACTACAGGATGCTGCACATATTAAAACTAAAACAGATATAGTTTGCGTTGAGTTCTTATTTTAAAAGAGGTACAAACTTCCTAATTTCCTGCAAATCGGGATTTCCACGCGCGAACAATTTCGACCAATCAAATTCTTCTTGGCGTAACAAAAAAAAAAGGAGTAAAAGTATATTTTTATTACTTCCATAATGTTCTGAATATGACGTTTATGCGTTTTTTTAATGCGAACTACAAAATAATATTACGAATAATTCAGAGATTGTAGCGGATAATCTATTATTAAAATAACTTTTTTAATATTCACGTCATAATAGTGCCTGATGCTATATTCTCGGGTATAGATAGTTTCTCATACGAAACGAATTCAAGAGGTTCGAAAATGTACCTTATTTATGTTATATAACATTATTAACCCTATCACTACATAGTATAAAACAAAGTCGCTTTCTCTGTCCCTATATCCCTATGTATGCTTAAATCTTTAAAACTACGCAACGGATTTTGATGCGGTTTTGTTTTTAATAGATAGAGTGATTGAAGAGGAAGGTTTATATGTATAATAACATAAATTAAATAGTTGAGAAATGCTGTTATTTTTGAGGTTACTCCAAATTGAACGCGTGCGGGCCACGGGCAGTAATGAATAAATCAAAACTACTGGATCGATTTTAATCATTTTTTCATTGAATGACATAGGCTATATATATATATATTTATATCCGTGCGAAGCCGGAGCGAGCCGCTAGTATATATATGTAACATTTACATGTCACTAAACAATATGTACGACCATTCCAGAACATAATTAAGAGACACAAATGGATAGTAAAAAAATCCGTCTTCCGAAACAAAAATATTTGTAAAACGAATCGTACCTTCCGAGTTCTGGATCCGGATGCGAAATCACCTACTATACCAATTGTATGAAGCCGATTATCGCGTATATATTATTATAACGTTCCATCTCGACTTTTATTTTAATTATTCTAGTATAATTAAATAGATTTTCGACGATATCTTCGTTAGTTAAGCAATGATGTTGTCGAAGATCGTAATCAGGAATGTTGTCCTTACCACGAGACGATCTATCAATAATAAAATATAATTTTGTCTACACATTCTAAAGAATTATTTTCATGCATAACATAATTTACACGCTCTCGTTTTTGTTACGAATGTCTGTATGTATAGAGTAAAGCGATACTCCTTGTCAAATCCGCTTTTCATTAATTTTAGTACAATTCTCAAGACAGTGGTAAAAACGGAAACAATTTTAGTTAAGTATAATATTGAACCTATTTGGTTGATAAAAAAATTAACCGGTATGAATAATGGCGATGGTGACGTGTTCAGTTATTATATTTTAATCGATTAATCGATTAATTCAAGTTGAAATTACTACTAGTTACTAAAAAAATTTATTAATGACTAAGAAAAATGATGTATCATGCGTGAACTAAACGCTATTTGATTATTATTTCCCCATCGAGGTTTATTCAATGCAATGAGTTCGCATTTCAATGTTAATATATTGACACTGGTAAAGCCATTCGAGTAACGGGCCATTGACAGTTTTGACAATTGGTAGTACTTTACCTTTACCACCGGTCGATGGTAGAGAGTTTATTTGGACCTAACTTGTGAACTTTGCTAAATGTATATATTTTTAGCTTTTCCATCGCTGATTCAGCTATATATATATATAGGATTCGTGCAAGCTGAAGACGATACACTAGTAGAAAATATAAAGCAGATTTTGTTGACTTTGAATATTGTTGATAAGTTTAGTTATGCATATTATGATTCTGATGAAGTGTGTCTCCGGACGAGAGCCTCCAGTTACGACCGGGAGGGAAGCATGGTCGAGAGATCGAATTAATAATACAGTGAGTACTGGACCGCGCGGCGGCTAATTAATTCGATCTGATAAAACGGAAGCTTTCGACATTCGCCACGGTAAGTGAAAACCTTCAGTTAATATTCCAGTGTGTATAAAATAATGTAAAAATTAAAAAAAAGAACACCTCATATTTTTCCTCGGGCATGCTTCTTTGATTTATTTTTTGTTTATCGTGTACGTACCTGATGAATACTACACCGAGTGAAATATGATTTAGTACTATATACACTCTTAAAGTAATGATTTACTGTTTACTTCCTTAAATTATTAAGCATTCCTTTCAATTTTAATCATGTTTTAAGATTGCGATCAACAATCGACATTTTTATATTTTTCGAACTTACTATACTGTTGGCTTGTTAAGGCCGCTACAGTTTCACCGGACTACGCAATCGACATTTTTCAGTACTCTTCAATGGATTTAAATGATTCATAAGAATTTTGACACGGTATAAAGATAAACATTATGTATAAAAATGCTTTAATAATAAAGATGTACTTGCACTGCATGTGGCGCTACGGACATTTTCCCACGGTAACAACATAGATCATTGTTGGGAATTCACAAAATGACCACGTTATATCCTCTCATGGAACACCATCATTCCCGAGTTTTTGATTTACAGCAACAGTCAAAATCAAAATCAAAAATACGTTATTCAATTTAGGCCCTAAGAAGGCACTTATGAACGTCAAAATTACCACTACTACCAGTACATCCAGCTATTGGTATATTTTCTTTGCAGGTGAGTTGCTGTATTCATTGTATTCTCCTGGGGGTTTTTCATTTATTTACTACGCAACACTGCTCATAATTACAACGCTATAACACATATCTATATATTTTCTATAATTATTCATTCTAATTCTGCTCAGAACTATTTACACTTTCTCAACATTCATAATTCTTGACGATATTAATTAATTAATTCAAATGTTACCTTTTTAAAGTTTGAAGGCCGTTGATATGCAAATTTCCTAGCTAATACGAGTATGTACATTAACCGATTTGTTCAGTTAGTACGTGGAATCAACAATCGTAGCTCGCATTTGTTCATCGCTCGAGGTTGTTTTTAGTACAAGGCCTAACATAACTAAGCATATCGTTCCTGGGTGAAAATATAAGGAATTATAGGATCTAACACCCATCGCAAAAATTAATAACTCACTCTAGTAATCTGCCCATTAACTAGATAATCTGTAGAATAACTGCTCATGCATTTTAACGGTAACATATATTGTGTAGGTATTTCAAACCAATATAACTTTGTAAAAATAACTTATCGATCGAAAAAAAAAACGCTTAATCACATTGGACACAGGCATGATTTAAAAACTAGAAACTGTGACAAACTGGTCGTTCCATGTTTTAGACTCAGTAAAACCAGTAACAGTTTTTTAGGTAATAGTGTTAGGTTTTATAACAAAGTCCCAAAGCATATTACTGATTTGCCAGACTATAAGTTTAAGTGCCATGTTAAGCGGGTTTTGGTGTCAAAGGGTTATTATAGAGTGGATCATTATGTCAACGATGGTGATGTCTGGAATTGACCCCTCTCTGTGCATCCACTAAAATCGATTGTAATGTATAATGAATTTTAATTATATAAGTATATGTTAAAAAGATAAACCCGATCGAGTTTCTTGCCGGTTCTTCTCGTTGACTGGGATGTATTTCGAACCGGTGGTAGTTTTGACGTTCATAAGCGCCTTCTTAGGGCCTAAATTGAATAAAGTATTTTTGATTTTGATTTTGATTTAGAAAAGGATAAACATTACATTTTTGTTTTTTTTTTGCAATATAGCTCTCTTTTGACATACACCGTGTACCATGTTATCGACATAGTTCAATAGCAATCACCGACAGACACTCAATCGCGATACCAAATATTTACACAATTAAAACGGCTCTGCCAAGTTACGACATGATTTGCCTTCGCTAATGACAGTCGGAAAACAATTACAAGGAGAATCAAAATTGATAGTCCGTAAACCTTGCGCTGTTTCGCATTCTGGTCGCTATTTTAATTAGTGTCTTTATGTAAGTCGTGTCTGATTGTTGTTACATCGAACGTAAATCAGGGCTTTATTATGGACGAATTATAAATCTCTCCGGGTCGTAATTCACCATAAAGGTCGATTTGTGGGAGCTAATGAAACATTGAGGCAGCTCACGCTATGTCAAGGTTAAATTCCTCTGTTGTTGTTAAATGTGAGCTTTGGTAGCAAATTAAATAATAATTACTAAGAATATTCGTGGATACGTTTATAATTTCATCTATATACGTATAATAAAAATTAAGTGTCTGTTTGTAATATCACAACAACGACTTTTTACTGATTGGATATGAACGTATACGAGTACACGATACTGATAACAAAAATACAATTTTTAAAATTTTTGTCTGCCTGTCTGTTTGTTCCGAGTAATCTCCGTAACGGCTGGACCGATTTTGACAGAAATTTCACTGACGGATAATTAAAATTACAGCGGGTGACATAGGCTACTTTATTTTAGACTAGCTGTTATCCGTGGCTTCATCTGTAGTACTATCGCCAAAACCATTGGACCTATTTTCATGGGACTTTCACTGACAGATAGCTAATGTTATAAAAAGTAATTCAAGTGTTTTTATTTTGGACTAGCTTATACGCATGGCTTTGTTTGCAGTACTATCTCCAAAAGGTTTGAACCATTTTTCACGGAACTTGCACTAACAGATAGCTGATCTTATAAGAAGTAATTTACAACATGCGGTGCTGCGGGCAACAGCTACTTTATAAATATAATTAAACAAGTATAATATATAGTATACTGCTTTATAAAGCTGTAAACCAGTTTTAATTGTAAATTTATATGACATTTTTTTTGGATTTGCGTTATCAGTTAGTTTTATATTAACAGAATAATCACAACGGAATCAACGTAACAGCTTTACGGTGTCTGTTAATGTAAATAGACAAACTGATGTAATATAAGATGCTGTTCTAAATTATCTAAAATAGGCGTAGGAATTCCGTCTAGGCCACGAACCCACATCCTGGCGTAGGTTGAACCGATTATGCTCTAACCGATTTATTTCACATACCTTTCCCAGTTTTATTATTTTTTGTTAAAACAGTAGGCTTACTATTTATTCGTTTACTACCCGAACACCCACCCAGAAGGTGGGTAATATTTTTAAAGATAACATTTTTTACATGCAAACGCTCAACTGCACCAGTTGAATGTCTTTGCAGTTGGGATTTAGTGTTTTTACTAATAATTCTATTTCTCTACAATAACATAGGTATACAAGAATAAAATAGATAGTTGGGAGCATAATGTGAGACGGCCATTTAACTTTGCTGTGTAAGAAAAAATTTAACTTGCGATCTAACGATTTTGTAAACAAGTGAATGTTAAAAAAAATGAATATTCCTTCGAAAATCAAACTGAGAACTGTCAACGATGATTTTTATCATTAACTAGCAGGGCCGGCGAATGTTGCCCTGCCCTGATAATAAAAAATATATACTTATGTGCATGAAACGCTTAAGGCGGCTTGACTTTTTCCGATCCTTTCAACAATTATCATTATATTTCAACCAATTAAAAAAAAAAAACATGACAAATTATATACCTAAACCTTCCCCGTGAATTACTCTATCTATTGGTGAAGACCGCGTTACAGTAGTCCATTCAGTAGTTTTTAAGTTTATCGCGAACATCCAAACAGACAGACAGACGCGGCGGACGACTTTGTTTTATCTGGATGTAATCTTGTGTATTTGAGATGAGATTATGCCTCGTATGTAGACAATAGCAATAGTTAATTGGTATTGTGGTTATAATTGCTTCATTGGTAAATAATAGTACTAAAAGTAAAGCAAATACTATATCTACGAAATATTACTTCAGCTCGCACGAACGGCCCATCGAGACGCGTTTGTGATTACGGGGTCGAAGTTATTGATCGCCTTTTATTTTTATATAAAAGGCATTATTTATATTTGTTAATTATCTAAATGCGAAAATAAAACTACATTCAGCCTTATTTTTTTGTGTAAAGATTTGTTAACATGTAGTTATACAATAACAGCCTTGATTAAACGATTGTAATCGTGTTCATTCGACGGATCTCAAGGTTCTGAATACAAATTAATTTTCTTATATTTAAAATAAAACTAGAATGAACCCAATGACACATTACAAAGATCACTCATTATTTACAGTATTTCCTTTGTTGTTAGTATAACTAAGTCAGATATAGAGGATATGATATAGGCATTCACAATTCGGGGTTTTCTCGGTAATTTCGGTTCCCGTCGGGTGATTAACTCGTCCTGGCCCTATGATACCCCATATGATATGAAACGGAATTTTTTCATTATTACATCATTCTATAAATTAGCACGTTCAAACTACCTCGAAGTTTTTATTTGAATAAATAGACGGACACAAAGGAGGTTTCCTATTCTGTTTGTCAACTGATTTTTTTTTTATATTTTTTTGTTTAGTAGTTTTTTTTTATACTTTATAGGTCACCGTTTGACCATAATCTTATCTGATGTTAAATGATGAAGTGGTCTACGATGGTAGTCACGCTAAGCCTAGAGGTAGACTGGCTCTCAAGTGCAGCTGCCGGAAGACACCAACAGGTGCTTGGCGAGAGATTTTTAACAAGACGGTGGTAGCTAGCCAGACGGACTCAGAAAAAGCCCTACCACCATATTATGGTTTTATCACGATGTTTTCCTTCACCGAAAACTCCGACTCAGTTGCTAGGATTCGAACCTACGTCCTTCGACGTTACGTCCGAACGCACTACCATCTGAGCCATCAACGCTTCGAAATAATTAAACTAACTTTTATAACTAAAAGATAAAAAAAAAGATAAATAGCGCACCCGCCACAAGTATCTGCCACCCGCCTGTACTCTGAAACAGACCTACATGCCATAGCGTTTCACCGCTGGTTCTACATTATCTGTGTAATTTTTCAAGTGATAAGTTAAAATCAGATTAAAGCGAAATATTTTTTTATTTATAAAAACAATTAAATAATGTAAAAGTGGAGCATATTTCGTATCATACGTCTCAAAATTTATCAAAACTGTTAGTCGTGTTCTTTAGACAACTGAAAATTGACAAACGAACAGGTGGGTCCCCGCCGTCCATAAACACTAGCAACATCAGGGGAGTCGCAAGTGCGTTGTCGGCCTTTTAATATATGTGGGCCTCCGACGCTCTCACTGACCGAACGAAACGCAACAGTGCAAGCACTGTTACTTCACGTCGGCTTTCTGTGAGAGGGTGGTACTACCCCGGGCGAGCCGACCCATTCATGCTGAAACCAGTAATAGCTTCAGCGTAGCTCTACCACCTACTAAAGTAAAAGTAAATTATGTATACTTTATTAAAAATTTGATCCAAAAACCTTTTCAATCTGGTTACAATGTTCAATCGATGCTTGACAATACTACTATAATCATGATGGTCGAAATACGTTCCATCAAGAACTTGGCTACGAACCATTATTATATCGTGACGCGTCATTTGACGTGTCGCAAACATAAATAGAAGTAATCTATTTCTAGTTACAAGAGACGGCTGTTTAGTATGCAGGTACATGCTATTTATATCTTTCATATTAATTACAGTATATGTATCTAATCAGACTAGTAGGTTGCCGCGGCTTCGTTCCTCTTGAAATACATTTGTAATTTCAGAGAAACTACGTAGTTTATTTGGAGTAATTATGAGCTCTCTTAAATATTTTTTATTACAATTTTGTTATTACTACTTAAACCCTATTATATTAATGCGTAGTCCCTAGTAGAATAGTGAAACAAATTAAATATCACTAGTAAGAATTCATATAATTGTATGTTCTTCTTTTTAATATTTAAAAAAATACATTCCAAAAGATTGACTGGCAGACAGTGCCCCGTTAAAATCAGTGGGTTTAGAAGCATTCAATTCTCCACGGGAGTTCCTTTTCAAAACATAGATGAGTACGAAGAAATTATTGTTGGATACGTTTCCCTTAAGAGGTTTGAAAAGAGGAAATTTATGATGATTCCTGAGATGTTTCCGATGGGAAATCGCATCGGGCTCTTTGTTAGTATAAAATAACCCTATATTCTATATACAGGCGGAGTTGGAGAATTAGCTTATGTGTTTTTTCATATTTTAAAATATCGTGCACATACGTATACAATAGTAGAAGTTTGGCCAAGAAACCGTGGCCACATACCTAAAATTAGTTACAAGTTTTCAACACATTATAAAGAGTGACGATTAATTTACCCGTCACGTTCTTGGCTGTATGCATTTGTGTCGTGCACAATTCTACAATTATCACAATTGTAAAAGAATAATAGAACAACTCTATAATGGAAGAAATTATAAATCCATTTGGTAAAGAATGTATAGACTGAATTAATACACAAATAAACCATTAAAAGTTACATTATTTTTATGGAATTTGATTCAGTTTGATGACAATTTAAAGCGATGATGGCTTAGTTCATAGTGTGTTCAGACACAGCATGGAAGGTTGTAGGTTCAAATCCTTGTAACTTTCCGTGAAGGAAGAGATGCCAGCTAGCGTCCTCAAGTTGATCATCTGTCGTCAAGCACCTGTTGGTGTGTTTCGGCAGTTGCACTTAAGAGCTAGCCTCCTCTAGGCTTAGCATCGTTACCATCATGAACCACATCATCATTTAACATCAGATTAGATTGTGGACAAACTCTAATCTATAAAGTATAAAAAATCCTACAATGAATGAGAAAATTTATTAGGATGGATGAAGTTTGCTACTCTCACATGTGAAAAAATTACACATCCAACAGACAGACAGACAGACAGGCGGCCAGACATATAAACTAAATTCATAAAGACTTTATCTAAATCGGCTAAATTCTAATGATAAGTGTCAAGGGCAAGATTGAAAAAAAATTGCCATCCGAGAGCAATCTCACCGTATGTTCTTGTATGTCAACCGTTGCGTATACCGTTGTTAGATTTACGAGGAAATAATGCATGAATTTTATAAAGGTACTCACCTATACAAACGCACGCATACTTAAGAGTTTTCGTTTAACAATATCCCTTTATATATGTACTTACGTATTGAAATTATAAAGTTTTTAGGTCACAGCGGTGAATCTTACCTGTAACAAATAAGATGTAGCTATTAATAATAGTCTCTTAAAAATCTATAGGCTATATAGTGGTCTAGTGGTTTGACCAGTGGTAATATCAATCCGATGTCCGCAGGTTCGAACGCCGGCCTGTAGGTACCAACGAAATTTGACGAAATTCGTGTACATTTACTAATTTAATTTGATATCACCACTATCGGTTCACGGTGAACAAAATCATCGTGAGAAAACCTGAACCTGAGAAATGTTCTTGTAGTAACCCACGCCGTATGTGGGAAAAATTGTGAATTTCTCAGAAGTTAAAATCGCCAATGATCGTGGGCTGGCTTGGTGATTATGCTCATACGTTCCTTTGAGAAGAAACCTATGGCACTGTAGTGAGCCTTTTACAGGCTGTTGATGATGATGATGATGACGACATATTGTTGATTGTGTTCTTTGTTTCGATGATTGTTTACTATATGAATTGTCGCACTAATTTTATAAGTAATCAATATATCATTAACAAATTATATTTTAAAGTAATGAATCAGAAGCACGCTCGTTTGTGATTTGTCCACGATGTTCATTCAGAATTGATATTTAGTGTAATTATTACTACCAGTATAATTTCCACGCTCTGATAGTTAAGTCCCTCAATTTCAATTTTACTACATATCGTAGTCAGAATATGGTAATACATTATATATAAAATTTACATCTCTCCTCTATAAAAACAAATAAAACGGGTCGCCGTCGGTTCGCGAATTCGTCATCAAAGACTTTCGCGTGTTTTAAAATATAAACACTACACATTTATAATCAATATTTCTTGTCGTGAAGTTTATTCAGCCGTCTTAATAATGTTGGGGGGGTCGATATCAAAGCAATTTTATGTTGACATCGCGAATCTGCGCATCGAAATAAGTATGTCGCCAGTGACACATCACGGAAATCGAAATAAATGAAAACGTGTAAAAAAAAAAAGTAAAAACAGCGATCTTGTCCATGTTTTTCTTCAGATATTAAAATCGCGAGCAGGATATTTATTAATTACAACAGATCAAGATTCCAACCAACATGAGATGAACTATACAGTATATTAGAGCTATTTGCATATATATATATATATATATATATATATATATATATATATATATATATATATATATATATATATATATTAATAACTTTTTGGCTATTTGAGTGTAGAAAATTGTCTTCATTATCACTACATAGTATAAAACAAAGTCGCTTTCTCTGTCCCTATATCCATATGTATGCTTAAATCTTTAAAACTACGCAACGGATTTTGATGCGGTTTTTTTTTTAAAATAGATAGAGTGATTGAAGAGGAAGGTTTATATGTACAATAACATAAATTAAATAGTGGAGAAATACTGTTATTTTTGAGGTTACACCAAATTTTACGCGTCCGGGCCACGGGCAGTAATGAATAAATCAAAACTACTGGATCGATTTTAATCATTTTTTCATTGAATGATATAGGCTATATATTTTATACCCGTGCGAAGCCGGAGCGGGCCGCTAGTTTTGTTATAAACACACCAGAAATCTGAGTCCAAACTATACTGAAGATAAAAATATGAGTAATCATCGTAAAGTGTAGAAAATATTTAACATACAAAATAATAAGAGTACAAATATTTTGATGACTAATTTTATAATAACCCTAAACGACATTTAAGATAAACTTTTGTGAAAATACAATCACTTTATGTTTGTGTTTTATCGCACTAGCCGATACCCGCGGCTTCGTTTTCGTGAAATTGTTTTTTTTTGTTATTCTTTATTTCATGAGTATTACATATTTTGTCTGGATTAATCGTGAAATCTTTTTATTTCTCTAATTGTAATTTTCACATTATTACCTTGTCCCTAACGGAATAGCGTAATGATATATCGTCTTGTCAAAATCGGTTTCATCCGTTTCGGAGATTAGTTTGGACAAATAACAATTATTTCAACTTTATTTATATATGTATTATTTACATTCGAGTATTATAATAGTACAAAGTACAAAGCAATGTACACACAGAATAGGTAGGTACCTACTGTCTCAGAACTAATGTAGAAATTTTCAATTTCAATATTCCTATCTGAATTTCTAATATACCTACATATAATGAACTCGCTCGCTTAAGAAAGCAGTGAATTGAACGGGCTTTAAAACGACGATATCTCATCATTTCACGTGGTACCCGCGGGGCATTCGTTCTCCCAGAGGGCAAGGTACTTTGTGCAAACTCTTGAACTGTAATTACAAACACGAAACGTTCGTTCGTCTGGAAGCCGTCGAATCGAATCGTGTACTTTCCTGACGTCAGCTGATAGAATACGCAAACCATTTCCAGTTAAATATTTATATGAAAACAGGGAAAATTAATGGGTATGTAACTAAATGCTATATAGAACATTATAGTAGTACGAGTATATTGATCCTCATTTTCACGTGATAAATAAGTAATGATAGAACAGTAAGGCACATACTTTCAACTTAACTACGTACTGGTATTGTACTGTACTGGTGCTATAAAAGGTCCCTTACAGTAACATCGTTTTCCTTGAACGGCCAATTTCTATCTACTTTGGTTTTTCGAACATATTACACTGTTAGTCTGGCCAGGCCTCTACAGTTTCACCGGACTACTAAGGGAAGCGCTTAAGGCACTTACCCGATTTTATATTGACGACTAGGACGAGGGCGCACAGCACGCCTCGGCTCGGGCTGTCGCCGAATACCCGAATCTGACTAGCTAAGCTAAACTAAGCTAAACCTATCCGTATCATACCTGTATGAGTTCGTGAAATATACATGGTTACCAAGCATGTATGTTTCACGATCCCGTACATGTATTTTGTATCCGACTACTGTGTTATTGTAAACTATTACAGTTCGAAAAAGGGTAAAACATGATTCAACCACTATGTGTATTTACGTGCGTGTGTGTGTGCGCGCGCGCGTGTGTGTGTGTGTGTGCGTGGGTGCGTGCGTGCGTGCGTGCGTACGTACGTGCGTGCGTGCGCGTGTGTTGTAAGAACTAGATCTTCAAAATATTTTTTCAATGTCACTATGTTCGCGCATGCTACGTCTTCGAGGGCTCCATTCCGCAGGATCGGAACTCGGCTTGAGCAGCTGCCGAGGGATTTCTATCTACAGTTTGATAGGATTATAGATCGGTATAACTATTGTAAAGGGATGCAAAGTAAAAATAATCAAAAATTCTTGTGAAAATTAAAAACTATACTGTGTTGTTATAATTATTATTATTTAGAATATTAGGTACAGATGATTACCGGCCTTTTAATTTTATAATATCGATTCCGACCTTTACGCCGTTCCCGTTCACATCAAAACGCTTTCGTGATTATATAATTAAGCTAGCAGCATCTAATGGATGGAAGTATGAATGAACGGAATTCTAATTATAAGCGGTCCAGCTCGAACGTTAGAAGAAGGTAGCGGGGCCGACGGACGACCGCGACCGACGACCGTCGCGACTTGCGACCCACTTCACGCCCACATTTCTCGGTATCTCTAACTCGAGACGGCTCAGATCTGATCTAACCGCTCGTAACATGTGTAACACAAGCCCATTGGACCGTGAGATGGTCGCAATTATTTTTCTCATAAGAATGTAGGTTAGAACGTTAACAATAAAATGTTCGCGACCGCTGCATCCAGTAAAAACTAATAATATTTGCACAGTGACGCGCATGCCACGCCGCCCGGTATCTGGGATATACATCGTTCGCCTTACATTGCACCCTGCCCGTACTGTATTAATAATACAAATCAGTACTCATAACATTATATGATAAAAATGATAATCGATACACTAACATAAGCACTCAGGTTCTGCAGTAGTTTATTTGTATTTGTTTAAGTCCACTTGATTACAGTTATTTAAGAAATAGCTTTATAACAAAACGTAAGGCATCATCTTCGAGCTGTTGTCACACTAACTTAAATTCAATAATAATTTTGCGAATTTAAAATACGCTTGTTTCGTTTCGTACTTTCCGTTAATAGATTTCGAACCTTTTTTTTAATTTAATCTCTTATACACTTAATCCTTATTAAAAAAAATATCGATATCTCCATTTTATATAAACACATTAAAATTTTAAGAAATTACAATTTTTATAAGCACTATGCGTTCAGAGATGAGTGTTCTTTTACCGTGAGGAAATGGGGTAAGTGGTGTGGTACGCATAAGCAGGTGAGGGGAAGGTAAACGGATAACATTGTTTAAAAAGAAATTATGTACTTAAGCAAAGTTAATTTTTTATGTTTTTTTCCTCTAAACATAAAATATATCGCTAAGGTCTGTTTTACAGAACAGGTGGGTGCGGATGCTTGCACGGGTGCGTGTAGTTCGTACATCATTCGTAGCTTCGCTCATTTCGTAGCATCATTGTGAATGCTAACGGCATCTACGTACACTTAAACTACACGCACTCCCCGCAACCCGCCTGCACTCTGAAACAGGCCTGTGATTAGAAACAAGGCAGGCGAAGTCGCGGATATATATATCTATACATTTCGTTGAAATACTGTGTAATACATAATCAGCGGTGTACATCAAGAGATCTATACCATCACCAGTTACCACTGACATGCCGGTCTACAAGCCTTTCGGTTGATCCCGAAACACAGCAAACCTAAAGAGAGTCACTGACGATTTTATTATTATGCTCATAAGAGTCAAAATCCAGTCAAACAAAATACATGACATGACCATTAAAAAAACCATATTGTAACATTACGTACTAATTACGCTTTAATCAATCATCAATTTATATTTTATATTAAAAAAAAAAAAACGATAAAAAGCATAAAATTTACAATCGCAATAGGCACATCTCGATTAATATCAAATTAGTTCATCCGAGTTCATGAAGTCGTTCGTATACAGAGTAATTATGTTTTACGCAATTCAAACCGGTCGTGGCGGCGTCTCGGCCGAATTAAACAGTCAGGAAGTGGCTGCTATACAACACAGACAGCGCATAAAACTGGAGATGAGAAACTGGTTCAGATTTTAACAAAATTATTACACAGGTTCAAATGCTGCATGATACTATTACGTTATCGTACTTGTGAAAGTATTGTAGGATCTTTTTTTTATTTTATTTCGAACTGACTACACTGTTGACCTGGCAAGGCCTCTACAGTTTCACCGGACTACTAAGGGGAGCGCTTAAGGTACTCACCTGATTTTATATAGGGCTTGGACTGTCACCAAATATCCCGAGTCTAACTTTTTTTTTATATTTATAAACGTGGGGAGATCCCTAACGGATACCCATCCTCTCGGGGGAGAGAATGGGTTATATCCGATTCGCAAGGACTAAAACCCCACGGTGTACCGGCCACCGCTTTAAGTTGGAGCGGCATGGGACCGCGCTAGGTTAACACCATGCCGCCCCCAGCGGTCAGCCCGGCGGCAAATGGCTGCCGGGCTCCGAGTCTAACTAAGCTAAGCTAAACTAAACTAACTATTATTTCATACATGTATAAATTCGTGAAACATACACGTGTACCAAGCATGTATGTTTCACGAACTTATAGAACTTAATAATTGTAGGATCTCTTCCCGAGAACATACTAGCTTATTCATATTTCAACCTATGAGATATTGGCGATTTCAAACGGCGATAAATTGTTAATTCCATGTTTTCTGCATCTTTCACTTTATCATTATGAGGTGATGATAGAATGTTCAATTATGAACATACAAATGATCTGCTGTCTAGATGAGCCATCGAACTATTAACCAAACAATCAACAAGGCATCTCTCGCATCTTATTCAGTAGTGACGTTGGCCAAGACGTGAAATATTTTTAAAAAGGTCAATCAATGTTCCTTTGTGTTCATTAAAAAAAAAATGTAAAAAGAATCACGAAATAATAATTTAACTCTTATGTAAGATTTTTTGTCATATAAAATACACTACTCACAAGGCGCAAATGATATAATACAGTACCTATTCTATTGTTTGACTAAATGTTAAATTGAATTCGCTGTTCTTTCAACGCGTCGTTCCAAATCGGAACTCATATGTATTATAGACAATAGAGACAGCGGTATATCATCAAAAGCGATGATTCAATGGAGTGCAATAGATGCTTTATGTGTTTTCTGCTCGATTGATTTTAAAAACTCAATTTCGTAACGGACAGGGTAATGACACGTAATAATGGGCTATTACTTGGCCCGCAACTCGAATAAACATATATAACCTTTATACAATAAAGAGGAAATAGTTTCCATTGCATACCTATTCACCTTTTACCCCAAATGTGTTCTCAAGCTAAATTAATTCCTGTATTCAACCCAATCTTTAACAATCATAATCATCATGTAAGAGACCCACTGCAGGGTTATAGGCCTCTTCCCAAAGGAAGGTATAGGGCATAATCACCATGCCAGCCCACAACGTATTGGCGATTTCAAACTCTGAGAAATCCACAGTTCTATATTTATCCCCCACATACGGTGGTACTACAAGAACATTTCTCAGGTTCAGGTTTCCTCACGATTATTTTCCTTCACCGTCAGCCGATAGTGTTACCAATGTAAATTAGTAATATGTAAATTTGTATGTACCAATGTAATTTAGTCATTTCTTTAACAATATGTGCCTCATAAGAAAACAAAACTAATCCCCCCCAATCACACTGTAAATTTATCTTTTGAACATAATTTCTTTAATCCCATAAGATTTAAAACAATGATTTTGCGACAAACTACGCACTTCTCTACCTACTGTTCTCTCGTTCGTGGATTTGACAAAGACGCACCTCACGGGGGCAATAAAATCTGAAAAGGCAACTTTATGATCACGCAACATGACAGAGAGTCGAGCCAGTTTAATGTACTGCAATCGTAAACTGCTTATTCGGCAGGAGTTCTTTGTCTAAACTCGGAAGACGAGATATTCTCTTCCTGATTCATCAGAGTACGTGTGTTTACAATGGAATGGGAATTCGTAAATAACAGGCAAATAAATAATTAGATATAAACGTGGCTTCGTTCGTGCTAAATCCGAAAGGGTAGTGTCATTATGATTTTGTAATAAAAAGTTTTATAGTAAATAATAGTTATTTTTTTTCTAAGCATTTTGTTCTACATTTTACTGATTGTTGTTTAATCGTTTAAATTATATTTTGAAACAAAATGTACTGGTAGATATTTTATTTTGACTTAAATAACATTGATATTGTTAACTAGCTGTAGCCCGCAGCTCCCGCATGCGTTTTTTTTATAATAGTAAATTACTTCTTATAAAATCAGCTATCTGTCAGTGAAAGTCCCATTAAAATATGTCTAATCGTAATGGAGATAGTACTACAGACGAAGCCACGGATGATAGCTAGTCTAAAATGAAGCAGTCTATGTCACCCGCTGTAATCTTAACTATCCGTCAGTGAAATTTCTGTGAAAATCGGTCCAGCCGTTATGGAGATTACACGACACGACACACGACAGACAACAATATTCAAAAATTGTATTTTTGTTATCAGTTTCGTGTATACGTTCATATCCGATCAGTAAAAAGTCGTTATTTTGTTATTACATACAGACACTTCATTATTATTATATGTATAGATAATTAAATATACCGTAATTAACAACGATTCATAGTATAATCTACTTAAAAAAGTGGTTATAAACTGTAAATAACTATAAAAAATAAAACAAAAAACATTATTTAAATTTCATATCAGATTTATATAATCAAACACAATATACTATAGAAACAATGTTGTTTTTTAAAGTTCACTCTAAAGTGGGTTCTGCC
The DNA here is from genome assembly GCA_035772565.1 of Antheraea assamensis. Lineage (NCBI taxonomy): Eukaryota > Metazoa > Arthropoda > Insecta > Lepidoptera > Saturniidae > Antheraea > Antheraea assamensis. Next base: position 1,119,454 of record JAQQSE010000191.1, on the reverse strand, counting down.
GTTTTAAAAGATCGCTCAATAAAGGACAGTAAACAAATTTAAATCCACGTTATTCCTCCCTCCTATTGACGGATTAACATCTTTGTTAAATCTTTATTCTTTGTTTTATTATTATTGTGTTTTATCATGGCAGCTCTTTAGCATAAGTAAAGACATTGTTTATAAGACACACCTGATTGAGGGAGTGACCTTATTTTTATAAAGGTACATAACTATACATTTATTCAGTGCTAACTGTTGTCCGCGACATGGTTTTTAACAAACTGGTTTTGATATTTTAAGACAAATATTCGTTTGATCGCGACTACTTAATTAACTACAATTAATTTTTATTACGATATTATTTTAATTACCAATTTTAAGTTATCTCTGCTAAATGTAATATTTACTATTGAACTCTCACGAAAAAGCTTAATAACGTTTAGTGTAGATAATAATACTCTAAAAGTCCTCTATATTCCAGCAAAAAAATTATTAAATTCAGTCAAGCGATTACGGATATTATTAGCCTGGTGAAACAACAGACACTCTGATTTTATTAATAAGGTATATTTATGATGATACATGATATACATTTTAAGGTGGTAGAGCTACGCTGAAGCTATTACTGGTTTCAGCATGAATGGGTCGGCTCGACCGGGGTAGTACCACCCTCTCACAGAAAACCGACGTGAAGTAACAGTGGTTGCACTGTTGCGTTTCGTTCGGTCAGTGAGAGCGCCGGAGGCCCACATATTTATAAGGCCGGCAACGCATTTGCGACTCCCCTGGTGTTGCTAGTGTCTATGGACGGCGGTGATCACTTACCATCAGGTGACGCACCTGTTCGTTTGCCCCCTATAACATAAAAAAAAAAAAAAAATATACGAAAATTCAAATCTTATTTGCAGCTTAAATATGTAGCAACAGTATAATCTGATGTGAACAATACGTTAAAAGTTATACCTCGTTATTGTTATCTCTGTTTATTCCTAATTAGTATTCTCAACTCGTTGTTCGCTTTATTAAAATTTAGTAAATCAAAGAGAGAACACGACTACAGCAAAAGTTGATATTTAAATAATTGGCAGTTAAGGGCAACAAGGTTCATAACCTTTTAACTCGCTGCGTAGTTTGGAATTATGAATAATTTATTATATTTAAACGACGGTAAAAATTTCCCCGTTGAAATCCGTTCTAGGATCGACGTTTAAACAGTGCAAATTAAGTTCCAATTAAAACCGATTCATAGATGACATTTAACTTGTATTTACACTGACCTTTATAAAATCAGCCATAGTTAAATCTAGCTCAGCCATTGCTTCGGGTATATCGAGCGTCAAAATTAATGTAACGCGCAACGTAAAATAATTATAAATAATGTTTCTTAGGAAAAAAGTTTTAAAAAGTTCTTAGTAAAATTGATTATCTTTAAGGAGAGTCACGGAATCACAAAGATATTAAAAAATAAACCTGTTATGTAATAAAAAAAATTAATGTAGTTGTTAATTTCGGCCGTTGCGAGAGATAATTCTGAAGGAGTTTTTGAGACTAAACGCGAAGTAATAAATTTAATTAATTGCAGTACTTATTGCTAACCACTTCTCAGTAGTCGTCGAAATCAGGCTAATTTTCTTATTAAGGTAATCAGAACATAATTCCTAATTTCTATAGGAGTTCTATAATAGTATTTAAAATTTTACTCTACGATCAAGAATAAATTATTGAAATTTGGGTTTATAGTTTTTGAGAAGCAGCTGAACGTAACCGCAGTTAATCTTAGAAAGTTCTCTGAAATCGTAAAGTTTCAGTTTCCGTACATAACGCGGAATTTAATATCTTCTGCAATATCCATCGTTTGGTTCTTCGCCATTCGAATATAGTTCTTAAAAGACCCTTAGAAGCCTTTCAAACGAGTTAGAGTTACTTTCTATTTATAGTTAAATCTCCTGGTCGATACAAATTAAAATGTAATATTTTATTTATTAATAATTAATATGTATAAAGTCTTTGACGCTAAAAAACTCTCGATTAGACATATACATAACTGTTGGTGATACCGTAACCAGCATCATCATCTTACCCTTATCCCACCTAAGTAGGGTCGGCACAACATGTTTTCCTTTTCCACTCTCCTCTGTCAGATGTCATCTCAGTATTCACACTTTTTATACACATATCATTTTGCACACAATCACACATACATATCCACACCTTTTTCGGTCTTCCTCTACTCATATATCCGACCACTTTCAAACTCAAAATTTTCATTGTTACATGACTTTCATATCTTCTCATAATATGCCCGTACCGTGCTAACCTATTACTCCTCAACTTTTTTCTCACTGGTGCTATTTTCAAACTTCCTCTGATGTACTCATTCTTAATCTTATCCATTCTAGTTACACCACACATCCATCTCAACATTCTCATTTCTGCCACATGTAATCTTTTCTCATCCATCTCTTTCGTAGCCCAGCATTCGGATCCATATAACACGGCTGGTCTTATTATAGTTTTATACACCTTCCCCTTGAGTTTCAACGGCATTCATGGATCACAAACCACCCCAGATACCTTTCGCCAATTCATCCACCCTAAATTTATCCTATTACCACAAGTAGTATTTTTCACAAGTATCTACATAAAATAGTTTAGTTGCTCTTAGGAGAAATTTAGATACACACAATTTTAACAACTTTATGCCAATTTAGAAACAACAGAAGGATGTGTAGTGCAACAACCAATCGAAATCGGAGTAAAACGTTTAAAAGCTTTCATCTCCATTACTACAACAGGAAGCGTCTTATTTTCAACTGTCCGCTCTTTGGCATTGTTGCAAGAGTGACGAATGACTTTGGACAGGTATAGTCGTGGAAATATACTTATGTATGTACCGATTTATCAATTAATTCATACATAAAAAAACACAGTTTCAAAATTATACGTTTTCAGAGTGTTTTGAATTATCAATTATAACGTTTCACATTTGATTATGATTTAATAACGATCAAACAATTTTTGTCACATGTTATTATTATATCCAGTCAACTGTACTGATGTCAACATACTTTGTAATTGCTTTGTTTCGTCCATATTTGTAAAACATGTCAGTGGGTCAACATTTATACGCTTCTCCGTATTTTTCTATCGTTTTGGAAACGCCTATTTTCTTAACATGAAAAATGTTCCAAACGTCCTTGATTTATGGAGAACGCGTCACACGGAATACTTGGGCGATGGACACGAGCCACTCGGAATTCTTAGAAGACTCCGTGTTACGCGTTGAACACAGAAATAAGGCCCCAATTAGCGGTTAAAGACACCACACTCTATAATTATATTGTTGAAAACAAACAGTTAATTTTGGGATGGGCGTATAGTGTTATTATTTATAGACGTTGCAAAATACACGACCGAGTTATGTCAGAATGTTTGAACGTGTGCACGGATTAGTTGATGCTAGCGTGCTCGCGTTTCTGTGTTACATGAATTTAGACCTGTCATCGAGATACAACTATGAAATGCAGTTTCGGTTAACTTACGAGAAAATTGCCTAACGATTGCCAGTTATAATATTGTAGTTTTATTGGGTGATCTGCTGTGTAAAACGTATGTCCAGATTTACTTGTGCATGAAAAGTGTAGGTTATGATATACGAGCCGTGGCTCAAGATTATAATTTTTTTTTTAATTTTCATATAGTCTTAACGCGGTTGAGCTTAAATAAATTTTGTATTAAGTGCTACCGTTGCGTAGGATGCTAATGTCACGTACATACATAGGCATTCACAGTTTGGCCGTTCTCGGTAATTATCGGTTTTCGTCGGACGGACTTTTTTTTTTTCCGAACTGACCTACACTGCCGGCATTATGCCTTCACAGTTTCACCGGACTACTAAGGGGAGCGATTTCGGACTCTCGTCGGACGGACTACCCCATCACGACATTTAATAGCCCACATCGCGTCACCCGGCCTACTAGCATTACTACCCCGTTCTCACTTAGCGTACTTTATGACTTGGTTTGCATAGTAATTGCACCGTTCTTAACGGTCGTAGTTACCTTCGTTAATCAACACTACATACATACACTCACACTCAAAGATACCGAATAACAAATTACTTATAGCGTAACTTTTTATTGATATATAGCATACTATAATACATATTATGTTAGGTCTAAACATAGCATTATATTTTTTTTTTGGTAGATAATCTTCTACATTATTACTGCCATTTTCAAGTGGGTAATAATATTACAAGTATCATACGTTAATTTTAATGTTCTAACAAAATGATGGCCTCCTTGTTAGAACTTTCCATAGAGCATTTAATGTTATTTCAGAATTTAGGCTCCGCGGTGTTATTTCCCATACACTTCACTTGTACATAATAATCGAACTGTATTACGAAAACCCCCACCAATATTACAAAATATAGAGTCAAATAACACAAGTTTATGAATAAAACATAAAATCGACTACATGACAGACTAAGACCCCCCCCAAAACTCCGTGTAGAGGTTATGAATATATTCATACCTTTATAATGTTAAAGCATCTACATAAAATATAAAATTTTCTTGATCGGAGTATGTGTAAGTTCCGTTTATTCGGCTTTTATGATACAGAAGGCATTTAATAATTTACACTTCTTGAAATTCGCATTGTTTAAATGATTTCTTAGATTAGTACAATGAAATTTATCAAGTAATTCCTTTTCTCTTTGATTGTAATTTAATTGTTAAACATAGATATGATTAAATGAATCCATACTAATATTATAAACGCGAAAACAAGTTTGTCTGTTTGTCATGCTTTCAATACCTAAACTACTCAACCGGTTATCGTACAATTTTTCATACTCTCCATCCTGAAAAATGTACTGTTCTCGAGCGATATTTCAAAATTCACATTAACGCGAAAGTTGCGTGTTAAAAAACGGCGATATTAGTATAAAAATTAAGGCGAATAAGTAATAGAGAAAATTGTCGAAAAAAAAAAAAACCTACATTGTAGGATGTCATTCATTGCTAAATATAACGTCTCACGCAAATAGTCCACGTGATCTCGCAACCTTATAGACCTGAACTCACGCGTAAAAAATTAAAATATCTTTAGAAAAACGTGACCACTACAGGTCTGTCGTCCGTGCAACCTTACAATTTACGTCACAGAAAAAGTAGAAACGAGCGAAATTGCCACAATTAATTCTTTAAAATCCTCACCTGCCGTTGGGTAAATCAAGTCACGGGTAAATTGTTCTATTTTTACTCGAAAAAAAAAAACGTGCCCGGTAAACGTGTACGACGCGCAAGACTCAACGAGGGTGGGTTCTGCGACCGGCCCATTTCCCCAGTCGCGGTCTCGTGTAGGAAGCCCACGCGTTCCAATTCGAACAAGAAAATTGAGTGTTTTACTTTTATTACAGTAACTAGACATAATAAAAGGTGTTTTTATCGTTCGTACAGATTTTCAAACGGAACAATTGTAACGTAATATAACTGACATTTATATTGTTCGGATCAAGAACCTGATTAAAGTATTGGGACCGTTTCCTCGTTCCATTGTTTTATGTATTATTATTATTATTAATATCCTTTGAGTGAAGACCCGGATTTGTCTGGTACAATGCAAGGTGAAGGATTATTAAAAAAAACAGACGACACGTCGGGAACGTGTATGACAAATAGCGTCTAAATTCATATTTCATATCGAATACACACGATTATTTTTTGTTGTTTTTAGATCACCAGGCGGTATTCTACCGAGCACGACTTTTTTTTTATAGGTATCTGAATTTCCTACTATTCATGAAAAACAAAATATTGAAGTAACGTGTATTGAAGTCACGATTTCTATTTTTTAAAATGAAACTTTTTGTAAATCGCCTAATTTTTTTTCGTCCATCTATCGCAAGTCGCATTACAGCCTACATCCATCTATCGCATGTTGCATTACAGCTGGCCGCGGAGTAGGGGTAAAGTGAAAGGCGCCCAACAGAGCAGTCAAGTCCAATATGGCAGCGCCCACGGTTCAATACAAAAGTTTCACTTACATCGTGGTTTCATAAAACTACACAATATTTTTTTTAAACAAATATCATGTATTACTGGACAATAATATGAATATACTGTACGACCGCCTGGTCAAAATCATGGAATTCACAATAATAGGTCTGATTAGCATTAGGGACAATTGTCATTTATTCAAAGTTTATCGTGTTTAGTTCTCTGTTTAAATAAAAGATGGATTGAATAAAAGACAGACAATTTAAATCACAGAAAAAGTGACAAATTGATAATCCCACGTTTCAGGCTCAGTAAGAGCAGTAACAGGTTTTTAGGTAATAGTGTTAGGTTTTACAATAAAGTCCCAAAGCATATAATCGATTTGCCGGATAGTAAGTTTAAGCACCGTGTTAAGCACGTTTTGATATTAAAAGGCCATTATAGTTGATGATGTCTGGAAATAACACCTAAAATAAAAGTAGCTATAATTCATAAATATGTACGATGGAAAGATAAACCAGATCTAGTTACTTGCCGATTTTTTGTCGATGACTGGGTTGTTTTTAGAGCTGGTGGTAGTTTTGACGCTAATAAGGCGCATTCGCAGGGCCTACATTGAATAAAGTATTTTTGATATTGTTTTTTTTTATTCCACAAAAAATATTCAACACAGCAATATCCGTCGAGCAATATGACCAAGATCCGCACTAATCCCTGTATGAAAAGATAGTCTATAGCAGAAAGGTTGCCTTAAATAGTATTAAATAATATAATTAATCAATCAATACATATTATAAAACAAAATCGTCCGCCGCGTCTGTCTGCCTGTCTTGATGTTCGCGATAAACTCAAAAACTACTGAACGGAAGGTTTATCTATATAATGTGTCAAGGTTTTTTTTATAAATTGGTTGAAATATAATGATAATTGTTGAAAGAATCGGAAAAAGTCAAGCCGCCTATTAAGCATTTCATGCACATAGGTATATATATTTTTTTATTATCAGGGCAGGACAACGTCCGCCGGGCCTGCTAGAGTTACATTAGATAACGTTTGAAAACTGAATGTCAACTATTTTATTAATTGATCGAAATATAAGTTCTATATTTTTGAAGAAGCAATTCCGTAGTCGTATAAATTTATTATGACACAGACTTTAATAGTTACATAAATATAAAATATATTTGACTATTAATTTTCACCGCTACTGTTTTCAAAGAGGAGAATTAGGTGAACGAATTTAGTGAGAACACGCAAAAATCCCTCTTAACGTTATGTCATATTCGTGTATTTGGCACTCGATGTGAGTGAAAATTTCGTCTTTTTAACATAACATAATATTATCGTAAAGAGAAAGATAAATTCGTACAATAAATAACTGTTAATGACTTGAATACCGGCGGGAGTATTCGCTCACGCTCAAGGGAAGTTTGAAATATTATTTTGATGAAAATTGGAATTGTATGAACACTATCCAATAGTAGCCATTAATGTCCTATTGATTTATATTCACGACATAGTATTTTTGCCTATTCATTTTATTTAATAAGTGGTCGAAATTCAACCGTAATACATTTTTTTTTAAGTTTCTATAGTATTGAAGTTTTTATTTTTATGAAAGATTGTACACGTGTTGTAAATTAGTAGACGTAAATATTATGAAGTATGAAGAATAGAGATTTATATATAAAGGATTCGACTCGTCTATGGTAAGGAAAAATCTAATCGTTCATTTTTATTGACTGTTATCAATAAGCCCGTCAATATCTACTAACGAAGAAAAATAAAGGCAATCGGTTGACAATCAAAGGAGAAAAAGGTATTGAAAACTGTTTTCTTTGCCCATGTAAATATAGATATACTGTGAAATCTTTTTTGTGTCAACGCCACGGTTTGGTTACTTATAAAAGATCCCTAAGTTAGTTATTCTTATGGTTACCTACTGGATTTGCACTAGTTGTTATAATGTAGTCGTAACCACTGGCATGTATGATGCATGTGGGATAATTGTTTAGGAACTAAGTTACGTGTAACGGTTTTGCTTGGACAATTATTATCGTAATCTACTCGTATACTCTAGTGTTAACGTCAAAACTACAGAGGATGTTTCTTTTTTACACATTCCCAAATAATTATGTATCACGTTCTTAGTTATACAAAGACATACATAAAAAATTCCAATTTCGTATGTTTGTAAGTCATTAAATGTTGAATTTAAATACGCACATCTCAGTTGTAAAGTTTAGTAACTAGGTAAAATAATTAATAGTAGGTACGTGAAGGAAAATCTCGAGAAATGTATTTATCATTCACATTTCTGGTATGAGAGATCAGCAACTAGACTTTTTAAAGTGGAACTTCTTATGGCAGGGCTTTGAAATTTTGGTCGGCGACCTTTTTATGTGAGGAAAAGTGGTGGGACACTGTCGGGTAGAGTGTTGAAAACAACGATTATCGTCCGATCACTGAAGTTAATCAACGTTGGATGCGGTCAATACTTGGATGGGAACACCGCGTGACGTTGGCCTTTTTTTATTTAAATGTTTCCATCTAACCTAAAGTTACTCTTCTGTCATATGTCTTTACGCCACACAATGTTTTTTTTCTGTTTTGGTTTTTAGTCAAGTGAATGTAACTATATTAGCGGTCCGCAATGAATTCATATTAATACACGATTTTAAGGTTACTTTAGTAAATCTATTACACTTTTCTCAAATGTACGTCTCTAGGTAATAATATAGATAATGCAGTGTGAACAAACTTAAACAAAAACGTTTACGATAATGTTGCATTACAAAACGCATTTCGCTGCCAGTATGTAGGTCAAAATACCTAAACATTTCACACGTATGAGAGTGACATGACAGTCGACACAACGACACAGAAAATTAGTCACACTTTCCGTTCAAATTCACGGAAGCTACGATACTGATTCTATTTTATTAAGAATTAAAGTAACAATTGTAATAATCGACGTGTTTATTATAAATTTATAAAGATTAATAAAAGCATGAGGAGAAATTGGCGTTTATTTTCAAGCAAAATAGAAAAAAAAAACTATAAACATATAGCACTAACGAACTATAAAAGAATTCGGTCGAGATAATGCATCTCATTGTTTAAAATTCGAACACTTTTCCAATCTTATTAAAAACTCTAATCGAATATAACCGCTCAAAATAAAAACTATATATTTATGAATTGAAAATGAATCAATAAAAAAAATAGTTATTACTACACCAGTTAATTATTTAATTCAAAGTGTTAATAAATATTGTCGGGATCTAGTAAAAGTCGTGGGAGTACGACAAGAACCGTCTTATTTGTTCTCACAGTAAACAGGTAATGAAGACTGATTTCGTTCCTTTTTCGACGACAGTTCAAACCGAGGCGCTTGCGCTGATCGCCTAAATAAATCGGGCGAGTGCCATAAGCGCTTCCCGTAGTAGACCGGTGAATCTGTAGAGGCTTCAGGGTCAACAGGGAAATCAGTTCGAAAAAAGAAGAAATGTATATATCAGTAATTTTTAAACTGTTGCCAGAATATATAGGATAAAAAAGCGTCACACAAAACACACCATATATATATATACTCGTATATATATAATGGATTAAAACCAAAAAAATTAATCATTTTTTATTTCAACGAAACGTCGCAATCAAGAACCTGATTCATGTACTCCAGTAACATTAACTCCGACAACGTCATTACTTCATCGAGTATATATAAAAAAAAGTGTGTGAGAAAAAGGTAAACACCACGGAACCGGGTCAGCGTTGCTTTTTAACGATGTTTTTCAACATTACAGTATTTTCAGTTACGAGAGATTTTTACTGACTCCCGTGCCCGTAAACTGTATTGCGTTGATTGTGATTCCATGTGGGTTTTCATTTGTCTTTTTATTACGATAATGTATTACGGTTATTCTATTGTTTCAGGATTTGAGGTCTTACAGTTACTTCGATATATTTCAAATTCAAAAATATTTCATTAAACTTAGGTCTTCAGGTCTCGAGTAGAGCCGGCAAGAAACACATAGAATTTTCTAAACTACAAAAGTATTAATAAAATTGTACATTATAATTTTATAAATGGATGTACTGTGTAGGTGTAACTTTCAGATATCCGTACAACTATCATTCATATAATGATTCATCTCATAATAATAACCTTTAGATAATAAAACTTGCGTTACATAATCCCTGAACTCATTGTCCGGTAAATCGGTTAAGTGCTTAGGAAAGTTATTGTAGTACCTGGCATTTAAAAAAACTTTTATTGGTCTCACAAATTCTAACACTGTATTGCGTTATGACCATTGTTTATACATGTAGTAATTTAATAAACATGAAATTTGTGTATTTCCTTATTACAGCTCAAGTTTTTGATTTCAATTTAAACTTATATATTGCAGATACAAATTTGCGATGTATCGAGGAACTAGTTTCCGACTGTATCACAATTCGCTCATGGAAGAAGAGCGTTAGAGTTATTTTTAACTTTGCTAAAATAACTTATGAGTTTTGCTTTATTAAAGTGTAGGCCGTAATATACTACTGTAGTTGTCTTTAAATTATAATAATTACAATCAAATGAAGTGTAGTAGGAACTTTCTAGAGACTCCAGTAAAACACCCCTGATTAAACCAAAACGAATTTGTCAAAAAGACGACTCAATTATTATTTTTTTTGAACTGACCTACACTGTTAGCCTGGCAAGGCCACTACAGTTTCACCGGACTACTAAGGAGAGTGCTTAAGGCACTCACCCGATTTTATATAGAACGACTCGATGACTTCCAAAATAACTATTTTTATAGTTTTTATTTGAACAATATTCCGTCTTATTCTGTCTTATATATGAACTGAGTTTAATTGTAATTTGTTAAACCAATCGAAACAGCAGGTGTTAGTAATAATTACAAGTGCGTTACCGGATAACAATCACTTGCGAGTTAGTTAACCTTGAGTTTAATCCGGTATTAAGTACCTACATAATGGATTCCCTCCGACCACGCGTTAGACAAACTAATTAATTTTCATCGTTCCGATATTAGTATCATAAATGTTAGAGGTTCAGTTTCAGTTTTACAATGATGTATAAGATAATTTTTGAAAGAAAAGAAAACAGCTTTTAAGGAGTGGAAGAGTGTTGATGACAGGGATAGCACGATTAAAGAAAATAAGAGAAACATGTATGCAGAATGTAAGAAAAAAGCAAAAAAAGCGGTTGCTATTGCTAGAGCTAAAGTACAAAATGATTTGTACCAATCACTGGAGAGCTCACAAACACAAAAATATTTGTATCGATTAGCAAAAGCAAGAGAAAAGAATACAAGGGATATTATACACGTTAAATGTATAAAAGACGGCGGAGGAAAAATTTTGACGAATGATGAGGATATAAAGAGTCGTTGGAAGGGATATTTTGAAAAACTGATGAATGAAGAAAATGATTGGCCCAGAGAGCTAGAGGCTGTACCGTTAAATTTAGGTGTTGTACAGGAGATAAAAGAGGAAGAAGTAAGAGAAGCTGTGAATGGTATGAAGAACGGAAAAGCAGTAGGGCCAGATGGTATACCTATTGAAGTATGGAAGTTTCTAAAGATAGATGGATGGATGTGGCTGACTTTATTTTTTAATAAGATATTGCAAGAGGAGGAGATCCCAAATGAATGGTACAATAGTATAATAGTGCCTATCTTTAAGAATAAGGGTGATGTACAGGACTGTAATAACTATCGAGGGATAAAGCTTATGTCACATAGTATGAAAGTCTGGGAAAGAGTGATAGCGAGACGAATAAGAGATGAAACTGAAGTTACTGAGAATCAATTCGGGTTTATGCCTGGGCGTTCGACAACAGATGCCATTTTCGCACTTCACCAGCTGTGCGAAAAATACAGACGTGTACATAAAAACTTACATATGGTGTTTGTTGATCTGGAAAAGGCATATGATCGAGTACCTCGGGATGTTCTGTGGTGGGCGCTGAAAGAGAAAAGAGTGCCTGGGAAGTACTTACAACTTGTCCGTTGTATGTATAGTCAAGCTCAAACACATGTTAGGTCCGAGGCTGGAATTACCGACAATTTCTATGTGGCTGTAGGTTTGCATCAGGGATCAGCTTTAAGTCCTTATCTATTCCTTCTTATCATGGATGCAATAACATCAGACATACAGGAGGAAGCACCTTGGTGTATGCTATTCGCTGATGATATTGTTCTTGTTGGTGAAAATGCTGCCGAGGTCCAGAGTAGGCTGGAGAAATGGCAACAGAAACTGGAGAATTTTGGTTTAAAGATTAGTGGGATGAAAACTGAACATTTGTTCTGTGACTTCGGAGGTCCATCCAGTTTTTGTCATATTACCTTAAACGGTGTATTCTTACCAGCCTGCTCCAATTTTCGGTACCTCGGCTCATTAATCCAAAATGACGGTGGAATAGACAAGGACGTGAGGAATAGGATAAATGCAGGGTGGATGAATTGGCGAAAGGTGTCTGGGGTGGTTTGTGACCCACGAATGCCGTTGAAACTCAAGGGTAAGGTGTATAAAACTATAATAAGACCAGCCGTGTTATATGGATCCGAGTGCTGGGCTACGAAAGAGACGGATGAGAAAAGATTACATGTGGCAGAAATGCGAATGTTAAGATGGATGTGTGGTGTAACAAGGATGGATAAGATTAAGAATGAGTATATCAGAGGAAGTTTGAAAATAGCACCAGTGACAGAGAAGTTGAGGAGTAGTAGGTTAGCATGGTACGGACATATTATGAGAAGAGATGAAAGTCATGTAACAAGAAAAGTTTTGAGTTTGAAAGTGGACGGATATAGGAGTAGAGGAAGACCGAAAAAGGTATGGATGGATTGTGTGAAAAACGATATGTGTATAAAAAGTGTGAATACTGAGATGACATCTGACAGAGGAGAGTGGAAAAGGAAAACATGTTGTGCCGACCCTACTTAGGTGGGATAAGGGTAAGATGATGATGGTATAAGATAATTTTACATTCGAATTAGTCGAAATTGTTAAGTGGATTTTTGTGAACAGTATAGTTTGGTTTGGTTTGATAAACTTGTTTAGGAACACTACAATCCACTACCGATATATAGTCCAAACAACTTGAATCGAGTCTCCTCTACATTTGTCTGGTTAGTTTCAATTCTGAATAAAAATCTTTATTCAGTAGACACAGCAGCTGTCATGAGATGCGTACTCGTCAAGTATTGGAGCGCGAACATGGTGTGTGTGTGTGTGTGTAAAAATCGTTATGGGTAGAAATCGGCAATCATCGCTGAGCATTTCGAGTTTTGTGGCAATATGGTTCCGTATCGGTGGATCTCAACGGGTGCTAAAGCAGTCCGAGGTATGTGCATAGTAGCTACAGCTCAAATTGAGTTTTGAACATCGTATACTGTATCCTACCAACGAACGAAGGAAAATGCTTTGTCTATACGGAAATATTCAATTTAAATACTGACACGAAGTAAATATGTAAGACAGATTAATCGAAAGTCCTTCCAAAACATACATACTTTGGCGTGTTAAAAAAAATACCATTAGGTGGAGAGAAAAACAAGACTAAAATATTCGTAAAGGATATGGTGTAGCGTTACACACCCATTAAAGAAATGTTTTAAGCAAAAAAAAATGCATTAAAATAACACATGTATATGCATAATAATAAAATTTGTTTTTCCACATCACTTCATACAAAGTTATTTCTTTTCTTTAAGTGGTGCATTGTTTTCCTGTTGATTCAGCGAAAATACAATACAGTATGGTTTATGTCAAATTTTTAACGATATTTTAAAATAAGATATAAGTTTCTGAGAATTTGCTCCGGTTTTCCCCCATAGTGCATAGTTCGGAAAGCAATAACGTATATTTATAGGTATATAAGTAAACTTTATTACGAAAACATACTAAAACTATCGACGTGTTGTTAAAAAAATTATATTACGGGAAAGATTCAGTTACATTTTTACTATTACAAAATAGTTATTGTTTTATTCCTCAATAAAGATCAATAACGTTATATGATTTATTTTAATATATAATTATATCACTTAAGTTATAAGTTACGAAGTATTTATTAAACAGATAGGATGTTTCCAAAATAGTTTCGAATTTAAAATTATTTCAAATTCCTTTGTAAATTCTAACATATTAATAGTTACTTTAACAGAGAAAATAAATTTCCACATATATGTACCATATCTACATTTCTCTTTAAACGGTTCAAAGTAAAATCTACGTACAAAATAATTGATTGATGATCTTTAAACAGATATTATAGCATTATTTGGGAAATCCCTTATCAAAATATACTTATTAGATGGACCAGAACATTCGAACTTCAATAAAAATGAAATTGATATTTCTAAGTAAAAAAGGTTCGATAGAATAAAACAATGTATATGTTAAGCACTTGTCTACGAATCCGGTGAAATCGAGTGGAATAATGACGCGGTTTTTCTTAAAGTGTTTTCTGATTTTTATACGTATCGAATCGTAACGACAGAATTGTTTCTCTTTATTTCAAATTGTGATAGAACTATAAACAGATAAATAATTATGTGATAGTTGTTCTATAGCTTTTGTATCTATCTATCTAGACAATTTTCTGAGCTGTTTCGTTTAAGTAGTTTTCAATTGTATTAATGGTGACAAAAAAATAAATGATGTTTTTGAAAACGGATTGAACTAATATATATATTTGAATAAACATACAAGTACACATGTATACACACCTATTCCAAAATATCGCTGTATACAGTGAAAAAATGGAGGTAATGTACATGAAATATTTGAATATAGCATATGTTACTTAAAAGAAACTTTTCCTTCTTTTTGAAAATAAGCCATCTCTATTTACAGAATATTGAATTTATATTCTGGTTTGACGCGTTTGGGAAAAATGATAGGAGTGAATTTTAACGATGCGCGTGCATCCCCCGTCACCTAAAATCGATACAGTGAAGTTGATAGGTAATTGTTTGTTAAGTTTTCGTGAGAACTGATAACTATATTCAAGGTAGTATATATATGTATATATATATATATATATATATATATATATATTTACGTGTATATTCATGTGTTTTATATCGGTGGAGATTAAAAAATATAATCGTACATAAATATAAATGTGTATTTGTGTGTGATTTTAAATTATATATGGTGGCGAATGATAATTTATTATGAGTATTCGTGATAAAAGTGATTCTTTTTATATTATAAACTTTTTAAAGTGGGTTTATAGATTTGAGGTTAACTGTCGGTTTGTATTTTTTTTATTTGTTTACATTTATACATTATTATTATTATTATCACATTATTTTTTGATAACTAGTTTATTCTACGTCTTCTTGGTATTTTATTTGATTCTACATACAGATTGACATAGAGATATAGAAAATGAATTTTACAGCCTATAAAAGTAAATTTGAACCGTTATCATATTTGCGTAATAAATCATCTTAATTGCTTTTGATGTATTTAAGCTAAAGAAGTATAACTTCTTACGTGAATACATAAATAAGGTACACACATACGTTTTTTTATAAAGATCACTTCAACCGACAATCGAACCAATTAAAACACAAAAACCATGACATTCGCTATATAATTAACTAGGTATATTTGTCGAAGACATATAAACATATATATGGATATAAAACACCGAGACACCCGAGATGGTCTGATGTCTTTTTATGAATATAATAAAAAGGACATTTTTAGTATACGATAATGATGACGTCATTATTGATTGCACATCGTAAAGTTAAATACGTACGTTCGTTTATCACGTTAATCTCTTAATACCTGTTCACTTAACTTTGCAAAGTTATTGGCATGATTGACCGCTTGGACGTGTTTAATTTGCAGGGAATTATACAAATGTATAAAACTCTATACCGTTTTATGTATTCCTCGGTAGTTAATTTCAAAGTTGCACACACACACGCATACGCGACGAACGTTTCAGTGGCGTGGATCGTTCATTTCCAAACAGATTTTAACGTTCATATATCAGTTAGACGCGTGATATGTAAACGAACCTCATTTTCCCACAATCGGGTATTGTTTTTAGCTATAAATAAAGCCGTGAAGCGTTCGTTCTATTTCAGTTTTCGGTCTACTATATTTTCGGCACAATGAAGAAGGAGTAATAATATTATTCGGCGGTGTTGCGCGTACGCTTTTAATTTAAAGTGGATAATTGCGAGACGACGCCGAATTGTGATGTTGTTTGTCGAATTTAAAATATAAACAAAAATATGAATACACGTACGGTATACGATTACGTTGTGGGGAAGTTTGAATGAGATTTTCGATGATTCTGTTGTCTGACGACTCTGTAAAAATTATATTAAAATGATTTATTTATTATGTTCCTAATTTTAACCTTGTAGTAACAATTTTTCCACTGCGCCCTTATGTTGCTTAGTTTTTCTTTTTATTATTATAGGTAAATAGAAATCATTGATATAATAATTTATTTTATATCGTATTTTTTTTTTGTAGTTATATGTTTTATTACTCCAAAAATCTAATAAACTTCAGAAAGTATATACATTATAAAGCGTATACAAAAGAGTAATCAATATGAAGTGAATCTGATATATCGTGATAATTGCGGCTTGTATTTATAAACTCACTTAGAAATTAGTCATACGAATAATTTTAACATTTAGATCAATAAGCCGCGTCTTTATATTACTCTAACATTTGCAACGGGAAGAATACTTTTGTGACGATTCTCCCGGAAATGTAATAATCAATTTGGTAAGCCGCCACAATGAAAAGTAATCGGTGTATCATTATTATGGGAATAATCTTCAAACACAGCATCTATACTTGCAAGTATGTAAAATAACATAATATTTGTATGATTTAAAACTCAAGAAAGTGGAACTATTAAATCTATCTATTCCGGCGATCGATTGCCGTAAACAATATACCTACCAATAAAATAATACAAAGACAGATAATGTTAAGTTACAATTGTAAAATATTCTTGCCTATATAATAAACAAAACCGTTATGCATTATTTTATTGCATAATACCATTGCAGTATGAAACGTGTAATTGTCCATGACAAAACATGGCAATAAAAGAAGCATGTAATGACTAGAAATTGTAAGTTGTAATTTTCGTTAAATGTTTCTTATGTAATTGTAAGAAAGTTGTAAGGATAAAATTTAAGAATTAAAATTCTCACTTGCTTCCGTGCCAGCTCGAGTACAAAATGTATGTGGGCTAATTGGAGAACTTTTGGATTACAACTGTTAACTCATGTTAATATATGTAATACGTATGTTTCAAACTATTTAAATACTAGGTTCAAATTTAGAATCGTAATTAAATTAAATTAATTCTTTTTTTAAATTAAAACGATTTATTTTTTAAATAACATGTTGTATTTTTCGAAAAGTGAGCCATTTTAGCTTATACACTGTGTTATTCTTAATCTCAAATAAGAACGTAAATATGTATATTTGAATGCTTGAGTTTGAATTTTAATTTCATAGAAATTAATCAGTAATCCCACAAAATTTATAGATTAACAACAGTGAGCTTGCAAACTTTTGTTCTCAGATTTTTTTTTATTAAATGAATAATAAAGTTAAGAAAAGATAGAAACAGAAAAAAAACATACAATATATCGAAACTAAGTTATCTAAAATCGAATTTCTTAAGCATAAAGTTTTAGTACAATTTTAATCCGACTATTGAAGGAAGGAGGTTGATTAATTGCATTTATAACGAAATCTAGAAACGATCTAAGTTAAGCATTCGCGTCATCGGGTATGATCGTGACGTCACAAGCCTCACACCCAGTCGCACCTGTTGTTTCTAACCGTGAACTATCTAACGAGCTTTCCCAATGTCTTGTTTGATGATATTCGTGTAACAATGTTGAGGATTCGGCGGTAATTGCGTAATTTTATGAGCTTGCCAAAAAAAAAAAAATGTAAGATGGTTGTTTTGCATAACGATTTTTTTTTGTTTTAGTTGTAAAATAATAAAAAAAACGTGTTCCTTAATATCGAAATAATTAACGAGAGATTAATTTTGAAAACACACATATACGATGAAATAAAATCCTGTCTAATATATTGTAAATATAAATGTCAGATTGTTTGCATGTTTTTTACACTTTGACACCTTTGACACTATTCAAGCGATATCGTCGCGAAATTTTGAATACACATTTTCTGGGACACTGAAAAGGATATAGGGTACCATTTGTTTAGAAGAAAAACACTGCCCAGAGGGATAGGTCAAAGCTACAAACACAAACGAAGACGCGGACAAAGCTAGTTATCAATAAATATCATCACTGAAACGTATTACGGCAAGTACCAAAGACATCATGATATAGTAGTAATGGTCTATAAGCTAGCTCGGTTTAACACTACCGCTATATTATTACGCGTTCAAAAACACAAACTATTAAAAATATCATTTACACGCTCCGCTTATGTAACATATCCACCTGTTTAACAGTTTCAATGTCACGTCTCAATTAGAATGAACGGCGGTAAGCTCGCAAACTAAAATAATATTTATTTTTAGCTTAAGTATGGAAGTTAGTTCCCTGTATATGTATATAGTGTTATTTTAGTGGACAAAGGAAACTATTTTAATAAGCTTGTTCGTTTAAGCCGTGTATAGATTAATGATAAGTTACGTATATAATAGAGGAATACATTTTTTTTACAGTCGCGTCACTCGATTTGCCACTTATCGTAGACGATATATTATAACGCGGAAAATACTGGGTACATATTTTATTATGTATTTATGTACTACATAAAATTTGCAATATTTCAAAGATACATTTAACACGAGATATAAAATCTATCTATAAATAAAATGAAAGTGTCCGTTGTTGTTGTTCCACGTTAATCTTCGAAAGAGCTGAAGCGATTCCGAGTCAGTAAAGGGTTAATAGCTTGAAGTAGTAATGATGAAAGTACAATGACAAAAGATCTCTCGGTAGTCACCTATATTATTTTATATTATAAAGTGCTTACCATTAGGCAAGTTACTTTATGTTGGTACTTACAAACAACAACATTATAACAAAAAATAAAACAGACTTCAAAAGAATTTACTGTACAAATGCACCAGCACGTTCTTGACCATAGACCAAATATTTAAATCATTACAGATTTCCTATTCGATTTTGAGTAGTTCTCTGGTCTATCTAGGAAGTCCAAGGTCCAATGCTAATTAAATTTGGAACCCTCTAGATCCCCTTTCCGATATTAAAAAAAAAATCCAAATCGGTTTAAACTATTAATTAAGTTATGAGGTATCAAACATTAAAAAAAACATTCAGCTGAGTTGAGCATCTTAATCCTTTTTGAAATCGGTTAAAAATTAAAATAAGGCTTATCTTAGTAGACGTAATCGTCATGAACTAGCAAAATCATGTTCAAGAGAGCAAAGTACGCAGGCAGCAGCTAGTTTGAAATATAATCAGTTATATAACACATTTATATAATTGTATATATTTTAAATGTTTAAAGTATTTACGTATGAAATAACAATACCAAAGATACATATAAAATTATAGTCTACAAAGTTCTTGACCCTAAAACGCATTCACATAGTATATTACGGGATTCGAGTATTTACGTAAATCATAAACAAAAAAAATACCCAGCTTTGTATATTCACCAGTAACCAGAGCGATCCACTTTTTTTTATACCGTTTGAAAATAAATCAACTGAGAATTGTTCACCGCCCACGTTTGGAAAGTGCGCTCTGACATAATACCACAAGAATAAAAATATATAAAAAAAAAAGAAAAACGTTAAAATCTATTACTAGAATCAATTTTATCGAAAATTTGCTTGCGAATTGCATTTTACCGCATCACGGTTAACCGCAAATACTAATTACCGATATGTTTCTCATAACGTTTTTTTTTTTTTTTTTAATAAAACTGTAACACGACCAGTGTGGTCGATTGCACAAGAAGTGTTAAATCTATAAGCGATTCTTTAACATCAAAGGTAAAGCTAATAATATTATGTAATCCTTTCTTTTATTATACAAGTAAACGTTCTTATGGCAGGTTGGTAATAAACTGTAAAAAAAACAAAGCAGATTTAATCCTGATGGATGGATTTATACTTAGTTATATCATAAGTAGATCTATACAAATAAATGTAATAGAAGTGTCTGTTTGTAATGTCAAAATTACTGTGTTTTTTTTACTAAATACATGTGAAAGTATTTACGGCACTAATAAAATAAACAAGTTTTTTTTTTTTACATTTTTGCCTGGTTGTGCGTTCTGGCTAATCTCCGAAACGGTTAGATCGATTTTACTTAGACATTTGTTATTAAAAAAAAATGCTAATTTCCACATGAAGGTCACTTGTTAGCGACAGTATTAAATGCGCATATATCTGCTCTTTTTCCTTCGCTATATTAAAGGGGGAATGTACAATTGATTCACGGATCACTGACAGTCAATTAGCGTCTTTCCATAGTTGATATAACCCTATATACACGAACCAATACCTGCGTAAAAGTATGTCGACTCGTTTGTTTGTAAAATGCTTCATTGAATAACATATTTAGCATCGGCAACAGGCCGTCGATTTATTAACGGGTGCCTGGTAATCGCCCTGTGACCCGAAATCTATTAATTTGGCCGGCAGCCTCACATCGATCGACCTTTGTAAACAGTCCCGTTTGTAGGTCGCGAGGGTTGATATTGACTGATGGAAATGTCGGACGCGTTAGGGTTTCCAAGTTATTAATTGAAATGAAACGAGGTTGAATCGCAGATTGAGAGGATTTGTTTACGACGGGTTTTTTTTTTTTTAAATTGTATGCTTATATGTAAAATTCGGGTTACGTCCACATATCGATTTTATTAATAGCTTAGTATAGTAATCACTACATAGTATATAACAAAGTCGCTTTCTCTGTCCCTATATCCCTTTGTATGCTTAAAAACCTTTAAAACTACGCAACGGATTTTGATGCGGTTTTTTTTTAATAGATAGAGTGATTGAAGAGGAAGGTTTATATGTATAATAACATAAATTAAATAGTGGAGAAATACTGTTATTTTTGAGATTACTCCAAATTTAACGGGTACGGGCCATGGGCAGTAATGAATAAATCAAAACTACTGGATCGATTTTAATCATTTTTTCAGTGAATTACATAGGCTATATATTTTATACCCGTGCGAAGCCGGAGCGGGCCGCTAGTGATTTATAAATTGCAAACGACTGGACTAATGTTAAAATTAGCAGTTCTCTAATTACGTATTTCATAAGAGCGAAATGATAACAATAATGCCTCAATATTATTAATTTATGGCAAAACTAGGATAATGTATAACTTAAATTAAAGTGTACACTCTTTTCTACAGCATCACTCGTAAGAAGATTTTGGTGATATGTTATACGTTGGCAGCACTATTTTTCGTTTGCTGAACCTCGTTATATAATCTGATTAGCTGTTGCCCGCTGCTTCGCATGTGTTTTCTTATAATTGTAAATTACTTCTTATAAGATCAGCTATCTGTTAGTGAAAGTCCCATGAAAATAAGTCCAATCGTTTTAGAGATAGTACTACTACAGACGAAACCACGGATGACAGCTAGTCTAAAATAAAGTAGCCTATGTCACCCGCTGTAATTTTAACTATCCGTCAGTGAAATTTCTGTCAAAATCAGTCCAGCCGTTTCGGAGATTACCCGAAACAAACAGACACACAGACAGGCAAAAATTAAAAAAAATGTGTTTTTGTTATCACTATCGTGTATACGTTCATATCCAATCAGTAAAAAGTCGTTATTTTGATATTACATACAGACACTTCATTTTAATTATATATATAGATTAACCATTTTAACGCCGATATGATTTAATTGGATATGATATTATCCTTACTAAAGCCATCGAATTAGGTTTTTTAGCACTTCTTACACATATTACTCCCTCGCCTTTCGACTAATAATGTAGGTAATAGGCAAGGACAAACAAAAAAGTTTCTACATCAATTAGCACATACTCCGAATATATGTCCCATATCAAAGAAAAAAAACTACTAGGAAAACGTAATAATTCTTTGTTTCGTTATATAACAGAGTTAATCCATTGTGAAATTAAATAATAAAATACATCATGACAAATTTCCAGTGAGCGAAGGAGAGAGTGCCAAATAAATGTACTACTATGCCTCGAGTGAAATGTGTCGCGGACTGAAAAAGTTTGAAATAAAGAGGAAGTTAACGCCGTTGTGAAGTGTTCCAATGGAATTCGCCCCAATTGCGGTCCGATGTTCGGGTGAAAGATGAAAAATATTCAGTAACAATAACTAATAAATCTCAAAAGAAAATTCATTACGGCGATGCCTCAGAGAGCAGAGCGACGGCCTAATAATTAGAAGCGTCTATTATTTAATACTAACAAGGAAGTTAGTTCGGGTTTATCGATGATCACGTAGCTCGTTCTGATACCCGCCGATAAAATGGGGTCACGTTCTTAATAAGTGAGAGCGCAAAATATCGTGATAAGTCCTTCTAAGAATCGTTTACACTAGTTGCTATAAATATATTATTTTCTTATAACGGATAGTAGTGAATTGTTTTCATGTAAGTACCAAGTTAAAAATAGATAAGTATACAACAAGTAAGTAAACGAATATTCCTCGAAACTTGTTTGCTTACATCTATTCTATACATATAAATAAAATTGGAGTGTCTGTGTGTAATATCGAAATAACGACTTTTTACTGATTGTATATAAACGTATACACGATACTGATAAAAAAAAATACAATTTTTAAAATTTTTATCTGTCTGTCTGTCTGCATGTTCCGGGTAATCTCCGAAACGGCTGGACCGATTTTGCCAGAAATTTCATTGACGGATAGTTAAAATTGCAGCGGGTGACATAGGCTACTTTATTTTAGACTAGCTTTCACCCATGGCTTTGTTTGCAGTACTATCTCCTAAACGTTTGAACCATTTTTCACTGAACTTTCACTAACAGATAGCTGATCTTATAAGAAGTAAGTCACAGTTATAAAAAAAAAACGCACGCGGAGCTGCGGGCCACAGCTAGTTGTATATAATAACGAGAACCCAGCCCCACGGTGATTTGTTATTATCTATATGTTATACGTATTATTTATAATATTAGCAGGCATTGATTTATAGATACTATTCCTTTAGCAATATTATATACATTTAATATTAAAGAGAGAACAAATATCGGAATTATTTTGTCACTCGCACAAAGGATAAATATAGTAACTAAAGGTGCTTCTGTTGAGAATGAGTCTATAGTATACTAGCTTCTGCTTGCGTATTCGCTTGCGTTTATGATCTATTAATTATCCTTTGGGAACAGTACACATTGAAGTAATTCTATAACCTTTTCTGTACCTCTTAACAATGTGTATGCAACATTTTATGATATCGGTGGAGTAGTTAAGGCGTAAAAGCGTATACGTGACAAACAAACACACAAACTGACATTCTCATTTATAACATTAGTTAGGATTTGAAACCTGTAATCGAGGCATTAATTTCTTTTATACACATTTCTCTACATCTTATAGAAAAACTAATTAGAATAAGTTTATACTTTATAGGTTAACGTTTGACCACAATCTCGTCTGATGTTAAATGATGATGTGCTTTAAAATGGTAGTCACGCTAAGCCTAGAGGGAGAGACTGGCTCTCAAGTGCAGCTGCCGGAACACAGATTTTCGACTTAAGTATCGTAGTTAGCCAGGCGGACTTAGAAAAAGCCCTACCACCATACTATGGTTTCATCACGATCTTTCCCTTCATCGAAAGCTCCGACTCAGTTGCAAGGATTCGAACCTACGTTTTTCGACGCTGTAACCTAACACGCTATGAACTAAGCTATCAACGCTTCAATATCATACACTTTTGTATACTTTGAAATAGAGCTATTATAGGTCAAAACCATCAAAAGCAATCACATAAAAGTAACACAGTATCAAAAATTACTCACCAATTTACATTGAACTTATAATCCTGTCTTTGTACCATTACTGAACTTTTATATATTTTGTTGGATTCTGTGAAGTATGTGCCGCTTCTGATCTTCCTCCAGCCACAAGTTAACGACTTAAATTAAATTGGTTTTTGCTATACATAAGCATGCTCTGTTTATGGAGTTACAGTTTACGCTTGAATGTAAGTAAAAACGTCTGTTGACATTTAACGGTATATTGCGGGTACGTAAATGAGAGCATTGTGAAAACATTCGGTTCAGCGGCTGTTTGCGTCCATCAGTGTCGCGTTCGCCGTTCAATTATGTGGCGGCATTTTTTTTTTTCTCTTTCCTGTATACGGGTCACCCATTTTATTTAACTTAGATCATTTATCAACGTCCTCGTGACTTACATTTAATGTTATATATTGACGAGTTATATTTGACTTGATAAAAAATATATGTAGCGACAACCACATAGCGATTTCGTGAATCATGGTTGTATTTTAGTACATATTTTAAATTGATAAACAATTATGGTTTCGGTTTAAAGAAATTTTGCACTCAAAAGAACGTAGTTCATTTAGAGAAAATTACATTAAAAGATAGAATAATCGAAATATACGGTTTTTAGCAGAATTCAGTGATATAAAATAAAAATCGTTTGGAAAATATTTCTTAAAAATGTACGGTAGTAACAAAAGCTAGTTCGAGAAAAATGAAAGAAAATTATGTAAAAGTATTTTTTTATCCTTTAAATATAATTTTAAACTTGCTTTAAATGTATTCAAAGATTCCAGTTTTCCTTAGGTCTTTTGGTAAGTCAGTTTGAAAATTTGTATATAAAAATGGTGTAATGTGAATACAATTTTAATGTGTATTCAAATCTCCAAAATTAAGTAAGTCCCAAAATTAAATAGTACATAAAAATCCATTTAACTGGTATAACTGTATATTTCTCGAAAAGAATCCACAAATCTCAAGTTTTCTAACCAGAACATTAGTCAGAAACAAAATATCGTGTAATTTCATAATACTATCTTTTTTTTTAATGAACACACGATGATTAAGCTTCGGTAAATTCATAACAGATTGTTTATTTTCCGAGAGCATGAGTCGTCCGTATATTAGTCAAATCTTACGATTGATTTCGAACTATACTAAATCGTATGAGGTATTTTTGTCTGTTTCGTGTCTACATTTCCAATGAAACTAATTACTTTTAGATACTGATGCAATGTACCAAGTTATATATATATGCCTGAAAAAATAAAAAAAAACAAATATTTTCCTGTTTTCTATTGAGAAAAAATTCACAGAAATTTAGACTAGAGTTGTACAAAACCGTTGTTAGTATTACGTCTGCCAAACATTTGAAATATTCGCGATTGTTATCGTAAGGAGAGTAAATTCCTCACAATTAGACGTAACCAATCAAAGCGTACAACACGATTCAATTAAAATGTTGGCTCCGGTATACCGCCTCGTTTATAATCGTTTAACTGTAAAGCTAACAGTCAGTCAGTTCATCGATCATTCGATTCGATATAGAATTTGAATACCTCAATATTAACATTACGTTATATCCAATAAATATATAAGTAAGTATCTTTGCTAATGGAATCCATTATACACTTTATATAAATAGAAGTGTTACAAAAATTCCCGTTTTAGATAGTTTCCTAAAATGAAAACTACTTTTTTATATCACTACATAGTATAAAAAACAAAGTCGCTTTCTCTGTCCCTATATCCCTACGTATGCTTAAATCTTTAAAACTACGCAACGGATTTTGATGGGGTTTTTTTAATAGATAGAGTGATTGAAGAGGAAGGTTTATATGTGTAATAACATAAATTAAATAGTGGAGAAATACTGTTATTATTGAGGTTATTCCAAATTTAACGCGTGCAGGGCACGGGCAGTAATGAATAAGTCAAAACTACTGGATCGATTTTAATCATTTTTTCAGTGAATGACATAGGCTATATATATATTTTATACCCGTGCGAAGCCGGAGCGGGCCGCTAGTAAAAAATAAAAATCAATTTCCGAATGTATTCATACGCCCATCACTTCAGAACGACTACACTGCACCTATTAGGCTGTTTTGTTATAGTGTTTGTAATTGTCAGGATAAGGTTTGCGTCGAAAGGAAACGTTTGAAAAATCGTACAGAACACCTAGTAAAATTATCTCCATATAATAAAAAAAATAGTGTGTACTTATGTACACGCGTTAGAAGTTATACTTCGTTGGCGTAACGAGATAAAAATCTTTACATAAATTTTATCTTTTACCTTATTCTACGTTTGTAGAAAAGACGACACTCACAATAAAAAAAGGTATTTCATACATACATACGTTTTTGTGAATAAAATGTTGACTATAGCTAACATCAGGGTGTCGGTTTTTCGTGACGGTGTGCGCGCACATCGTAAAAATTTACTCTCATCATTTTTCCCTAACGCGCCAAAAGAAGTATAACCTCAAAAATTGAGCGAGTCAGTGAGACAGAAGGTAGTAAAGAGACATGTATATATTTTGAGTTTTGACTGAATTGACGCTCGGTTAATCGGTTCACACTTTATTATATGAAACACATGATTGTCTTATTTTCTTCATTAGTCCACCCGTGCAAAACTGGACCGGGCAGTAGTTAGTTTGAAACTATAATACAGTGTCTCCGTAATGACTTTATCAAATCGCATCACAGAACATCAGACAACATAACATTACGTTGAAATGTAAGCCTCGTGTGTATCGGGCGGATCTTGCTATTATTTTGGTGCAGTAAAAACTTTCATAAATATTGATAAAATCTAATTATATCTTCACCTTCGCTTATTTAATTAATTATTAGTAAATTTACTAGTGGAAATCGAGGTTACCCGGTTGGGATCTAATAATCAAAATGGGAAATTCTATATAAGTATTTTCACTCATACATATAAATTGGAATACCGATAGAGCATATGTCGTGAAGTTTCTCCGGCGCTGCGCGGCCTACAACAGAAAACGATTGTGAAGTGAGTGAGTGCAGTAATACGTGACAGCGGCCAAACAAAATTCTAAGCGGAAGTGCGAAGGTAACATCCACCCTAATTTTTAATGATGGATTTCCGCAAAGTAACACCTTCATTCAATCAAATATGTGAAATAGGATTCAATTATAAATATTACTGTAACCCTTCCTCAATGAATACACAAGCACGTCGAGTATATTATTATACATTTGTAAAAAGTATGTTCTTATTCATAACAATTCGCAGTAAAAACGGAACGTTTTTATTTTTCATCTCGTATAATAGCTGCATAATTAACTAGAATACAAATTACTGTATTGTATACAAAAAACATATTCATGTATAATCAATAAGATAAAACTATAAATTAAGTGAGCTTACCATCGGACCACCGTCGAATATGTAATTATTTAACTGTCAATATATTTATTATCGTCTGCAAGATCTCTGTTAACTTCCTGCACCTTTGTCGCGAAGATGAATTATTTAACCAACGGTCTGCGAGTACAAATTGTCGGTTTTTATGATCGTTGAAAAATTGAGATGATACTTCGTGGTGCCGTGAAAGGAAAACAACACTTGTCTCGTGAAAAAGCACAGTTATATTTATTTTTACTAATTTTATTCGACAATTACTGTTTGTAAAATTTTTTTACATCGTTCCGTGTAAATTTTTTCGTCAATCAATCAATCAATCGCATGTCGCATTACAGCCGACCACGACGTAGGGGTAAAATGAAAAGCACCTGGCAGAGCATCCAACGGCAATATGGCGACGCCCATGGCTCAATTCAAAAGTTTCACTTGCATCGTGGTTTCATAAATTCATACATTTTTTTAAATTGTAATACTACAAAGACCAGTGGTAAGCATAATGCAATAAAAAAAAACAACAACAACCACCGAAAGATCTGAAATCCATAGATAGTCGTCGCTGCCATACGATACTGCAAGATTTAAAACACGCCCAAACTAAATGAGAGTTACCGTGACTGTCAGACACAAATGTCCACGTCTTTGCACCCACCCGGCGAATGAATTATTTGTTTTAATGCGTCCAAAACTAAATTACTAATAATTTTATTACTATAATATCTTAACTTAACACATTATAAATGCAAATGTGAATTTGTTTGTATTTACTCAGCATGAAATTATTCGTACACGTTGTCAGAGGGTTCAGAATAGGACATAGGAGTCTAAATACCATTTATACAGAAAAATTGTTCTCGAGGGATAGATTAAAACAACATTAAGGCGAGCGAAGCCATAAGCAAAAAAGTGGCTAATCTATAAAGACGGTTTACGGACGATAATTTTACGTGATAACGTCGTAAGAAAACATTGATGAAAAATTGCATACTTTTTGCCGCAATTGTTGTCGTATTAAACAATGGAAACCAGTTCACATGGAGGTTGAGTAATGCCGCTGTTTCTCTTCTACTCGGACGCATTGGCCGATGGAGTGGAAGAGAGATAGATGTATTACAAGACGAACGCTTAGGCCGATCGCGCCTCTCTATCGCTTGTTCAGCGTTTTTGCTTGCACGCTCGGAACGTGACAGTGAGTCATGCTTTTTCGTGCGTGCAACCGGCGTTCATATTTGTATGCATCAATATTTATTTTAGAAATTATCTTCATGTATTTTACGTTTCATGCAAATGTATTTTGCATGATTAATTAAAAAAAAAAACATTGATTTAATAATTAACAATAAATCTTGAAATGATTTGAATTCGAATGGACATTAGACATGTGAATAGCGTTCAATATCACGCGAAAACTTCGTATTAACCGACAGGTATGCAATAAGTAAACATAATCATTTGCAACCTCTTACACAAAGCGGTAACCGATTAAGAAAACACAGATTGTTCTTTATGCAGCAGCAATATTGACATTTCGTCTATTTAATATATGTTAGTTTAAGCGCGCAATCATTCACTCACGCAACTCATAGATCTATCGTTCTATCTGACCGTTAACCCCCTTCCTGATGTAATAATATTTATCACAAACGTAACCCATTATTGCAAATGGTTTATCTTAATTTTTACTATAATATCGTTTAACTAGCGACGGTCGATCGGTTGTTGTCTTTTGGCACCGGCGTCTGTGACCTCACCCGATACGGTTCATGATATACACGGCGCGCCGCCACACACGTAGCAGCAGCTCATTGCGTAAATCCGAGACGACGACGCCCTCAAATTAGCCACCGGCA
The DNA here is from genome assembly GCA_035772565.1 of Antheraea assamensis. Taxonomy (NCBI): domain Eukaryota; kingdom Metazoa; phylum Arthropoda; class Insecta; order Lepidoptera; family Saturniidae; genus Antheraea; species Antheraea assamensis. Next base: position 1,090,189 of record JAQQSE010000191.1, on the reverse strand, counting down.
ACAGACAGACAGACAGACAGACCTTACCTTAAAACCGTAGGAAGTGATTACTGTTTATTTTTATAATTGGCATTACAGGAAGTCGGCCTGCGGCGAGACTACAACAACGCTATAATACATTACAGGTGAGAAATGTTTGAGAGAGTAAATTAAGTAATTTGGATGGCGACGGCTTAATTGAGTAACCGTTTCGGATTGATATACGATCAATTTACGTCAACGCGTGCAATACTCGAACTGGCAATTAACACTGGTCGGGTCGAGTGAGACTCGTGAAGCGTGTGTGATCGCAGCTAAGACAGACCGTTCGAGGTCGAAGCCCCACACGCCCGTGACGTCAGCAAAGGAATCGAGACAATCGCGCACCTTGCTTTCAAAAGGTTACCTCTAAAAGGTTCGTTACCCTGAGATCTCTTTTATTAGTTTTTCCTTTTGAAAACCTGTTTCCGTTTACCAGATTACTACAATTGATAGACTCCTGTCGGGTTTAATAACCTATAAAGTGTACGAAACGCACCTCGAGAAAAATCCCAGTCAGCATAGGAATGAATGACGCCTACATATTTCCAGGTACAGAGAAAAATCGTTTGTATGTATTACTGTGAGTATCGTTTGTATTCAAGGTTGCCCCCTGTTTATTAATATCCGATCGTCGCAGCACTTAGAACCAGTTACGAGTCTCTACAGTACATCCCTTATATCTTTCATGTTTATTTTTTATGAAGCTGATTTATATATATAACAAAAATAAGAGCATTCAAAATTAACAGACATGATATTGCATTTATTAAATATCAGATTGTACAGATAAATCAAAATAAATTCGTTATTCATGAATGAATTGGTAATAAGTATAAACTACCTTCTATTAAAGATTTCACATAATTATCACTCGCTGTATGGATATCTGTGATATGAGAAACTAATTTAATAATACCTACATATAAAATTCCAAAACAGTATTTGAATAATAATTATAAATGACTAGCAGGCCCGGCGGACGTTGTCCTACCCTGATAATAAAAAAATATATACTTATGTGCACGAAACGCTTAAGGTGGTTTGACTTTTTCCGATTATTTCAACATTTATAATTATTTTCCAATTATAAACCAATTTTTTTCAAAAAAAAGAACATTGTCAAATTATATACTTAAACCTTCCCCGTGAATTACTCTATCTATTGGTGAAGACCGTATTACAATCCGTTCAGTAGTTTGTGAGTTTATCGCGAACATCCAGACAGACAGACAGACGCGGCGGACGACATTTTTTTATAAAATGTATTGATATTGAAACAATTTCAACGTACTTACTACATTTTCAAAACAAATTACAAAGTATTGTATAATTTTCCTCTTCTTATATGTGTGAAATTTCCCGATTCATTTCAAATTTATCTGAAATAGGAACTTTTATCCCTTTTTGCTTTTTGTTTTTTGTTCAACATTTTCAGTCTCTAGCTCATTAGTAAATGTATTAAAAATCAATTACAAAATTCGAATAGATATAACGAAAAAGTGAGTAATTAAAAAAAAAGATAGTGCGTGTACTTATGTACACACGTTAGAAGTTATACTTCTTTGGCGTAACAAGATAAACATCTTTTCAAAAATTTTATCTTTCGCCTTATTCTACGTTTGTAGAATAAATGACACTAACAATAGAAAAAAGGTATTTAATAGATACATACTTTTTTTAAATAAAATATTGACTATAGATAACTTCAGGGTATCGGTTGTTCGTGACGGTGTGCGCGCGCGTCGCAAAAAATTTACTCTCATCATTTTTCCCTAACGCGCCAAAAGAAGTATAACTTCAATAATAAGATTGTGTTAATATTAGGCGCTACAAGTGACAATATGTACATATCTACTAGCCATATCGCATTGTCGAAAAACAAAACAATGAGTTGTAAATTGTGAAATCCTCCCTTTCGATTGTCATTTCATCTCCTAAACACAAGTACTACCCCGAAATATATAATCGAATGCATACCTCATCGCGCGTATCTATCGCCACCGCGTGTCGTTTAAACGACACCTGAGCGCAACATTGTATAGTACTCCCATTTATTTCTGTACGTAAACACGACAATAGTGTGCAATTAAAACATAACAAAAGGCGAACGTTTATTTCTGGTGAGGTCGTGAACCTACGCCAAAATTCCTCGCACCTGCCGCATGGCATTGATGTGTTTACGTATATAGGCACTTCGTCTCCGAACAATGGATTACGTTAAGAATCCCATCCCATCGTTGATCGCGAACGCTTGATCGATCGGTACTCCTACGGATGTTTAACGAAATGTTACTACTTTAAAACATTTGTCTTAAGAAAAAAATAATTCATCATCATTTCTTGTTTGACTTTCCGCAAGTTAGTTCTAAAGTGATTTTTTCATTTATACCACAAATAGAATTTACAAAACACATATTAGAATATATAGTCTTTAAAATATAGTTTCGCTTCTGGCGAATGAAATACGTACATTTTTATAAAAATCGTATTGGAAGTGACAACTACAAAAAAATATATATTTGGAGACAATAGAATAATGATTAGGTATCTACCTCACATACTTTATCCACTGCTGTTGCATTTATGAATAATGAACATGATGTTTTTACTATCTGTAACAATTATGTCTGATAAAGTTTAATTTTAATTTTCTTAGCGACAATTACGAATAAATAAATAGTGGTCACAATTATTTTTTTTTGCAATTTCAAAATAGTTATTTATATATTCAAATATTTCACACGTAGAATAAACAGAATTCTTTTGTAAATCAAAAGTATTTTTTTTGTACAAATGAACTGCAAACGATTAAAGTATCGTCCAGTTGATAAAATTCGACCATAATTCATTATTATTTCAAATTTCAACATTACTGAAGTTTTTTTTTTTCATAAGTGTCTGTTATCTTTGAATGTTGAATTCTATGTTGATTATGGTACAAATATTGTACATTGAAGACGTAAAAAGTGTATTACGAATAGAAATTCACAAATGCTTTTGTGCGAATAAAAACAATTTCCAAATGTTTGTATTGACAACACTAATGCTCGTCAATTGTAAAAAAAAACAGAAGAAGAACATTTGAGAAATGAGAGGAGAATAAAAGGCATTGAACTGTTTTATCTTCGCCTTTTTATATTTAGATTTTTCACTTTGTCGTTGGATCCAAGCAATAGTAAAAAAAAAAAACTCGCTTCATCCGTCAACTATTTATGTACCCGTATAGTTTATCATTACAGTGTCGGTTGTAGTCCATTACTGCGTGGGTAAGTTATCGTACGATCTGATGCAAACGTGCAAAAGCCTTATTCCGAAGAGTGCATAGAAAGTAACAACATTTTTCCTTTACAGCATGACCAATAGTAAAATGTGTTTATACGTTTATTATAAAAAAGATCAATTCAAATTACATATACAATACAATTCGAATCGAATATTACAAATTGTAAGGGTAAATAAATTGAATCGGAAAACAAACGTTACGTCGACGAGACGTTATAAATCGCCCCGAATGTTGTGGGTTCGAATCCCACACAGGACAATTATTTGTGTGCTCAACAAAAGATTGTTCTGAATTTGGGTGTATTATTTTGTGTCCAATAAGTGTATGTCTGTAAAGTCCCTTAAGACACAAGAATTGATCCCTAGTATAGAAGTTGTCTTTTAAGAAAAGTGAAAAGAAAAAATTCTATTTTACTTCATAAGCTTTCAAGGTTTTCTTTCTATGAATTCCAAATCTGCAAGTGACTAAAAGTTATATACAAGAATGTATATTAATTGAATTAGTTGTTTATATACGCGTAAAATTAATTAGATCCAAAATATGTAGAAATGAGTCGTATAAAATCTAAAGCTATGGTAGACAAAAGGGGGAAGGGGTTTGTAAAAATCTGGAAAAAACAATGTGAAAACATAATGTTTTTGTCTATCTTGACTACTTTCAATTCACCCAAAGATGGATAGGATATTTTCCTATTCGCCACGATACGATTAAAAGTTATCAGTCTTATAAGCCGTTTTTAATTTTATATGACTCTAGTATTAAATAGAATCCGAACAAAACCTCATGCCGTAGTTATACGATATTTAAAAACTAGTATAGATATTTAAAATACTTCATTCAATTTAGACCCTGAGAAGGTGCGTATGTACGTCAAAACTACCACCGGTTTGGAAAACGAACGCAGACATCGAGAAGAACCGGCAAGAGACTCGATCTGGTTTATCTTTTCATCTATTTATACATATAATAAAAATGAAGTGTCTGTATGTAATATCAAAATAACGACTTTTTACTGATTGGATATGAACGTATACACGATACTGATAACAAAAATACAATTTTTAAAATTTTTGTCTGTCTGTCTGTCTGTTTGTTCCGGGTAATCTCCGAAACGGCTGGACCGATGATTTTGACAGAAATTTCACTGATGGATAGTTAAAATTACAGCGGGTGACATAGGCTACTTTATTTTAGACTAGCTGTCATCCGTGGCTTCGTCTGTAGTACTATCTCCAAAACGATTGGACCTATTTTCATGGAACTTTCACCAACAGATAGCTGATCTTATAAGAAGTAATTTACAATTATAAAAAAAAACGCATGTGATGCTGCGGGCAACAGCTAGTCATACATATATTTACAAACACAGATATTCGCATTCGTTTTTGGCGAGGACACAGAGAGGGGCGCGTCGTTTCCATCATCGTTGACATGTTATTTCACTCTATAAAAGCCTAAATTAATCTGATTGCAAAACCGATTTACCGTAAGCAATGTAAAATGACACGTAAACTGCTTCAACTATAATATCGAATAAGTTTTCCTTTAGTCAAAAGATTACATGCGTTTTATAGGAAATTACTTCATAAACACAAAGAATTCATATTAACTTATTAGAAAAAATAATGTTAAAAACTAAATCCAGATTTAAGGTCTCATGCAAACGCAGGTATAGTAATCGATATATGGGATCTCGATTTAACACTGGTTGCATGTCCACGATTCATTACACAGTGCACCGTGCGATTTGAGCATATCCATTACTGACGCCTAGACTGTTTTATGCGATTAAACCTGATATACCTCATTCTACATGCAAAAAATGAATAAATGTTGTGTTGGGAGTGTGAATAAAATATTATTTTATCAGTGACAAGAGTTTATTATAAAGCCGAGAAAAAAAGTGTATATGTACCTTTTACTCCGAACCTCTTTAATCCACATTTGAAAAAAATATATATATATATATATGCACCTAACACTACTATACTAGCTTTGTCTAGAACTTTAATTGTTAAATATACAACGTTGATTTCAACGTCACAAATTGTAATCGTAATCGTAAAAGGTAATTAATTATTAGGTATTAATTATCTCTGCCAAAATATTTTATCTTCTATTAAATTAGACAATTTTATCAAGATAAAATATTTTGGCAGAGATAATTAATACCTAATAATTAATTACCTTTTGATAATATATCACCCAGTGACGTCATAAATGTTAGTTATTATCCAATATAATCAAGTATTATTACGACATCCTCCTTTAATATAATGCAAATTAAAGCTTAAACTACGATTTTTATGACCACTACGCGTTCAGCGATGTTTAAAGTGGAGTAAACGGCGTGGTACGCATGCGCACGAGTAAAATAAGTAAACGGAAGAAACTTTTTATAAGTATATTTTTGGTGTCATTTTTTTTTTAGGATTATTCCTCTGTACATAAAATATATTGTTAGGAAAATAAATAACGCAGATGAAGTCGCGGGTATCAGCTAGTCGAGAAATTAAAATACATGATGAATATTAATTATATCATTATTAAAATTTCTAATATTAGTTAGGATTAGGATAATTACAGTATCTAACTGGAAGTCAATTATCTTAAATACGTTATATCATAGTAATAAATCATTAAGATAACAAATCTTGTTTATTATTTTTGTTATACGAAATCACTATTCAATTTATGATACATATTGGACTAGCGGCCTGCTCCGGCTTCGCACGGGTATAATATATACGAGTATATAGCCTATGTCATTCACTGAAAAAATGATTAAAATCGATCCAGTAGTTTTGATTTATTCATTACAGCCCGTGGCCCGCACGCGTTATTTTGATAAATCTCGTAGGGTTCAGCCTGCGTTTGTTGCAATGAAAGCGGAAAAAATTTAATTATTTACGACATCACATTAGAAACCTCAAAAATAACAGTATTTCTCAACTATTTAATGGATGTTATTATACATATAAACCTTCCTCTTCAATCACTCTATCTATTAAAAAAAACCGAATCAAAATCCGTTGCGTAGTTTTAAAGATTTAAGCATACATAGGGATATAGGGACAGAGAAAGCGACTTTGTTTTATACTATGCAGTGATTAGTAATTTAATTCATTCTGCACTTTGGGAATAGGAATACAAATATTGTGAATGCATATTGAATATTGTTCTATACATAAAATTATTTTACACAATCGAATATAAAGGATATTTAGACCATTTAAGTAAGCGTCTATCAAAACGAGAATAGTACAGTATTCTCTAGCAAATCTAGCATCAACAATTTTATTACATACAATACGATAGATACAAAAATGAAATGCGAAATATCTAAATTTTATTAGCACGCAGACAGATTTATTTGTTGTTACATTTTCAAGATCAGTACATTATGGGATACACCTTAAAAATACTAATCGAAATAGGTCTGTCGGCTGTCCATAATAATGTTAACATTACCGTAATGAAAAATACTTGAGCTTCAGCCAAAAAGGGCAATAAATAAGTAGCAATACCAATTTTCATATATTAATACTGACACGTTGGAAATACACCTCGTGGATCAATGTAGTAAACAAGACCTTGTGACGATTTTTTTTTTTTTAATAATATTAAAGCTCATACACATAGATGCATTTTAATTTGAGATTTTAAGGTGACATATAATTCTTTTTAGAATTATAATACATGAACAGGACTTTCTCTAGTATTTTTTTTTATTTATACGTCGACTATAAAAATGTAAACTCTGCACTTTACCTTTCAAACCAAACCATCAAGTACGTATCGCTTTTGTAACGGTTGCTGTATTTATCAAGAATTAATACATGCCTCTGATTCAGTATATAAAAAAGAACTACGTACGATTTTAACCACCAAAACGATTTAAAATAAATCCTTTATCCTTCATTTACATTCTTGCACATGTCCCCGGGATACAATCATATTCAGGGCAAGACAGGATGTCCGAGACACGGAATGTGGGAGTCGGACAACGAGATAACAAGCGCCTACGTAATTTATTGACTATTTTCTATAGCAACATAATAAAATACAAAGTCTAAATGATGAGAGATTAATGCAGAATCGAAACTACTAAGGATATATAAATATGAAATATGAAGATAGTAGGTATCGTTCGTAATGTAGAAAAAGGGTAATAAAGATTTTTTGAAAGTAAACAATCATTTAACGAGATGGAAAGATAGTGAAGTATTAAAATAAATATTAATTTCAAACGGGAAAGATTACTGATACAAGTCAGTTAACGAAAATAGACACATTATAAAAAGTTCAATTTATGATATTAATAAAATTAAATAAAAACAATTTAATATCAATACAACACCCTATGTTTGCAAGTTTGAACAACAGAGATACGGGAATTCGTATAAATTTACTAATTTGAACTTTATTACCAACGTCAAAAGTTTCACGGTGAACGAAAATATTGTGTGAACATTTGAACACCTTGAAAAATATTTTTATAATACCAAACTGTAATAAAAGCACATACATAATCATAGATTCCTAGGTGTTCGAAATCGCCGGTATGTCATGGTCTGGCATTATGATTGCGCGCGGGTCTTTCCTCGAGAAAAGGTCCTTCTTACCAGTGGTTTTATTATCAAAAAATATAGACATCACTTGACTACACTTGTTAGTTTTTTAAATAAATGTTTTCTACCGGGTGTTGGAACAAAATCTTATACGTATTTAATATTACTTCATTGACATAATTATATTTAAATATGCGCATATTTATAAAATAAATTATTCTTTCTAGTTGTACTAATATTTCGTCTATATTATATTAATCCAATTTGAACAGTAATTATTTTATTCTAACTGAAGTGTTCCTTATAAATGAGTATGAGATACTGGTTGGAAAGATTACGCCGACCTCTTTTTATTTAATCGTTTTTATTCAAGATTCCATTTCCAGATTTTTAAATCGATTAACCACTTACGAGTATATCCATTGAGGTTCTACAGTCGCCATTATAAAGTATGGGCGTTACCTTATGGTATACAGAATTCAAAAAATAAATAAACAGAAAATATCAAGATATATTCATTATAAAAGGTTATGAACATTATAAATATTTCTTAGAAGAAAATATTGAATATTAATTTTACATTAAAACTTCTCGGGAAAGTCCAGATGAGTTTTCAAAGCACTTAATCCTCATAATCGTAAATGATACGTAAGTGTATAATAAATGGACATCATAAAATGAAACATATTGCATACTGAGGTTTTTTTACAGTGACGAAAATGTGTACAGCATGTTCTATTTTCGCGTATATTAACGATTTTAATTTATACTTACACACGATTAATCCATGCTTTAAAATCTATGTGAAAAATTTACATTATTAGAAAATGTTTTAAATAAAAGCGAAATAAGTACTTATACTAAATAAAAAAAAAACATATGTGTGTACTTATGTACGCGCGTCAGAAGTTATACTTGTTTAGCTTAGAAAAAGATATTAAATGCAATTGATAAAATTATAATCAAAAATATAATTACTTTAAATGACTTTGAAATTAATTTTCTATATATCCGTATACAGAATCATGTAAGCTACGAAAAAGAATTAGAATAAAATATTTATCAAATAATACATACCTACAGTTAATCATAAATTTAAAAAAAAAGTTTATAATATAAAAAAAACACTTTTATCACAAATATTCATAATGAATTATCATTCACCACTATACATAAATTAAAATCACACACAATTGCATTTCAAACTTGAAAACTTGAGAGACAATGTCGCTTTAGGTGTTGGTGTGCGCGCGCATCTTACAAATTCACTTTCATAATTTTCCATCCAGAAGCTCCAAAAAAAGTAAAACATCAATAATAATTGTTAGTAATTATTTTGAGACGATAAAAACCACAATCTAATAGAATGTAACTTATATTTAAACAGACTGTAAACAATACCTGCACCGTAAAATAAAACTCCTGTTCTATACTTGAATATTCTCCAATACACTAGATCGCAGGTGTTTCAAATTTAAAAATATTTGTTTACACTCTTCGAAGCACAATTTAAAAATAAACGTTATTTTTAATATGTTGATTAACCATTGACTGATCTATTTATTTTCGTGAGACGCGACACGATACATAACCTTTGTGGGTCTGCGATGTATTACTTTGACAACTAGGTCACGGTTACTCGTGACATAATCCAGTGACTCCGCGTGTCAGGGCTAAACCTTTAAAGCGACTTTCGGTGGAGCTTATCCCTTGCGTCACGTCGCATTTGGACACCCTTCTCGAAATAGTAGTTATATAACACATAAAGTATGTAACTACTTGATTTATGGATTTTAGTAATACACTAGAGCATTCAGGAGTTCAAGTATGGTTGGATACGATTTTCGACCTTTATTTCGGATAAATAATATTTTAGTTAAATGTATACTTACAATCAAGTAATCAAGTCTACCGAAAGGAGTCTATATGACTTACAATTCATCATCACATCAGCATGTAAGAGACCTAATGCAGCGCCAGAGGTCGCTTTCCGAAGGAAGGTATGTGCATAATCACCTCGCTAGCCCACGACGTATTGGCAATTTGACGTACAATTCTATATTTTCGCACATACGGTACATACTACAAGAACATTTCTTAGGTTCAGATTTCCTCACGATGTTTTCCTTCACCGTCAGCCGATAGTGTTACCAATTTAAGTTAGTGAATTTATACAAATTTACAAAAATCAGTTGATACATATCGGGGTTCAAACATGTAGACATGAAATTGACATTCCACCGGTCAAACCACACGACAACCACGAGACTTCGACTTATTTTTTTCGACGACGACTTTGACTTACAATTAATATAGATTATTTTTTAATAATGATTTTAAAAACATCATGCTGTACTTATATAAAATATCTAACATTTATTAATAGACCAGGAAATTTCCATGCCAAGAGGTGTTCTTGTTATTTACGAAAATAAAATTCACAGAATCATTTTCGATTACATTTACCACCTTTATATTTGAAATAGATATTTTATTGAGAGAGTTTCTTTTTTTTTTCTTTTAATTTTCTACACTATGCAAAAAATAATAGTTAAAACCACTAATTTTACATTGAATTCATTAATGATATTTAAAAAAGCAACAATACATTTTAGTAAATTTGCATGTTGCAGTCTTTCTATTTCCTGTTCTTATAGTCATCAAAGACTACATTACTTTTGCTATTCATTATTTTAAAACAACAAAACTTAGCTATCGTAAGTTCGAACAAATATAAATGAGCATTACGGGCTATAAAAGTCTAAAAGAAAATTTCGAACCTAAGCCAATGTTTTACATAACGACGCATTCATTCATAGAAAATAATACATTATGTTACCTGTATTTATAAAACCACGGCCATGTTTATGTATTGTTGAAAATATACGTCGGTATATATATATATATATATATCTGAGTTGATTAACTCCTGTACCGTCTGAAGAATAATAATACTGAAACAATGGTACATTAAAGTGTTTTTTTCATAGAGAATGTTTTCTTTATGTTATCCCTTTTGAATACTTCCGTGCTGGGGTACAAAAAGTTCCATATCGTCCAACCAAACCACAGGAAGTCATATTTTAATACAATTTACCGTTTGACAACAATCTCACCTGATATGAAATGACGCTATGTTCTAAGACCGTAAACACGCTAAAACTAGAGGGGAACTAACTGGCTTTCAAGTGCAGCTGTCGGAATACATCTATAGGTGCTTGGCAGCAGATTTTCAACTCAAGGGTGGTAACTATACAGGAGGGGTCTGAACCACGATGTTTTTATCATCGAACGCTCCCAGCACATTCGCATGGATTCAAACATAAGTCGATCAAAGCGGTGTCCGATCTCGCCAACCAATGAGAGATCATCACAAATAGGTATATAATATCCATTCTTCTATATATCACATATCTATTACAATAAATAAATAGTTATTTGTAACATAAAACAAAAAGCGTTCGAAGCCGCGGGCAGAGCTTAATAATCATTTCAATTTAATACATTGCAGTGACGTCACGTTATCACGGCATGAGATACACAAAAGGTCAGTTGGTAGCGACCGAAATATATCATTTTTGGATTTATTGCATGTCGTTGACTGTTAGGAATGAGTGACGTTCGTAAGATCCTTCGGTGCACTCTGCTCCACCGGCGACTGTCAGTTCGTCGCTCGGTTTAACCGAGTGCGTCTAACAGAGTGGGTGTAATGGACTCACTTTTACAGCGCTACAAGAAAACTCGTGTTTCCACGTACGGTGTTTCCGCATTCCCGTACTCGAATTATAATTTGATGTCTCCTTGGAACAGTAATTGTTACAAGATAATATAATACTTAGAGATGTGCACCTCAAATCACAAAATAAGTTATATAAAAGTTAGAACTAGATGATTAATAAGAAGTGCTTTTAATATTGATCTATTTGGTACCGGGGACTTCATCTGCGTTGTTCTGCACATGCGCACCACACCGTTTGTCCCACTTTTTCACGGCAACAAAATACAGATCGCTAAACGCGTACGTATTACTTATAATAAAAGTAGATTTTTATAATTTTAAATTAAATCAAAATACTGTAATAGTCTTTTAGATATTTTTTTATACGGACCAAATGTCTAAAAGAAGTGAAACGAAATGTTTGTATTGAAATCTATTCAGTGGTTTTTGCGTGTGATACGCACACACACACAAGTGCAGACCACTATCACTTATTTGTAAAGAAGATAATTATCGACGTTCCCTTAATAGTTCAATGAATAGTAACATTGAATTAAATAAATTCAAACAACAACAGACGATTTAGAAGATAATGTATAATTTTAATAAACGGGCCCATTAAAGGCAGTTAACAGTATGCCATAGATAGCTTAGTATATTCTGAATACGTTACTTTTACAGTTCGTGCAGGGCTCGATCCCGTATTTTGTAGCCCGAGTTTTTTAAGGGTTGTGGCGATATTGTTCTGATATCGAAATACTTAATCATTATATACAAATCGACTACTTACGCATTATATACATAAAAAAAATATAATCTATGTTTTATCAAATACCAAATACAAATTAAAATTAAAGTTAGCGAGTTTTGTATAAAAATACAAAACTTCTTAATTTTTAAGTATTTTAAAAATTTTATACAATAATCAAGCCGATAACAGTATTCTGATAATTAAAAAAAAATCACGATTCGATTCATAAAAATTGGTATATAACAATTATCCAAACGAGACAGCCCTGGTAAGTATCCTAAGGAATGCGCGTGCGCACCGAAGCCAGGTGCGCGGACGATTATGGACTGTGACGGGAAGTGTATGTTAACTACTGAGATAACGACGACAGCACTTGAATTTAGAATTACACAACCCACGTATTGTATTGAATAATACAATATAACCCATTCGATTTATTAATTATTTTGCGCTTCTACACCTGATATTCTTATATCTTGCTATAATAAACGAAGAATGCAATTTTATAGGTGGTAGAGCTACGCTGAAACTATTACTGGTTTCAGAATAAATGGGTCGGCTCGCCCGACGCGCGGGGTAGTACCACCCTCTCATAGAAAGCCGATGTGAAGTAACAGTGCTTCCACTGTTACGTTTCGTTCGGTCAGTGAGAGCGCCGGAGGCCCACATACTTTAAAAGGCCGGCAACGCACTTGCGACTCCCCTGGTGTTGCTAGTGTCTATGGACGAAGGTGATCACTTACCATCAGGTGACCCATCTGTTCGTTTGCCCCCTATAATATAAAAAAAAAACTAATACGTTCGATAAATTCGATTAGGTAACTTAAGTTTCATGTATGTTGAATACCAAAGACAAGCCTTACTTAAAAAAAAAAGTAGTGTGTACTTACGTACACGCGTTAGAAGTTATACGTCTTTGGCGTAACAAGATAAAAATCTTTTCAAAATTTTATCTTTCGCCTTATTCTAAAGTTTGTAGAAAAAAAAAACCGACAGTAACAATAGAAAAAAGGTATTTAATACATACATACGTTTTTTTTTAAATAAAATGTTGACTATAGCTAACTTCAGGGTGTCGATTTTTCGTGACGTTGTGCGCGCGCATCGTAAAAATTCACTCTCATCATTTTTCCCTAACGCGCCAAAAGAAGTGTATAACTTCAAAATTTAAATTTTCACACTCAGACCTACAATATAGAATCGATTTTATTTGTACAATTATTCTAAGTTTAATTTAGTTAAACCATCAGCATTACCGATGCTCAGATAAAAACCTGAACTACACAAATAAAACGTAATCATTAAGAGATACGACCGACGAACGGAAAACAAAACGACGCCTCTGTTATTGTTAGGAAGATCGATAAAGTTAGCCAGTTCCGCTTATCTAACGTTACATTACACGGGAACGGATCAAAATATTTGCTTTCCCAAGTGTATATACACATATATATATACACATGAGCGAAGTATAATCTCGGCCCACCCCCAAGGTTAAACCGGCGTGTCTTCCTTTCACGAAGGCCGAGCCGCTACGACCCACGCGTTATTTGTATAATAACGAGATTGCAAGAAATAGTAAAGGTGTTTGCATATACTACACGCTATTTCTGACTTCCAATCACGCTAGCGACCGTCCGCGACTTCGTACGAGTTAATTATAAATCTCAATAATAATGAAACATTACCCCGAAAGTAGAATTGAATTATTAACGTGAAACTATTAAAATCGGTTAATTACCAAAAGAAATTCAATTATATATAGCAAACCTTTTTAAATTTTATATAGAAATATAATGTATTTATTTGAATAGAAACATCATTGAAGTTGGAGTGTTATTACTGAGCGGTCTCACAAGCCTTTATACATTCAATATTATAGTTAGTAGTACTCTGTCAAATCTTTGTATTCCGGTGAAGTTGTGAAGGGCCCGTCAAGGCCAATAGCGTAGTCAGTTCGAATAGAAAAAAAAAACAAATCTATCCAAGTACACAGAATACGTATTTGTCTCATTTTTACATATATACATTTATTATATCTATATTCAATTATTGTTGTGCTGTATGTTCTTAAGTTTTAACTTAATTTCCTAACGACTTACCTGACTGGGATGGTGCCTGTACAAGTACAGTTTAGTTCCGTGCAGCACCGCCCACACTTGCTTCCAAGATCTATCGCTGGCGCGCTGCAACAATAAACAAACGGTAATTGCGATATAAAAAAGTAAACCAGCGCTGTTGTATAACTACGTCAGAAAGATACATCTATAAATTGTCAAATACCCTCATTAGAGTGGTTACAACAAAAAAAAGTCAATTTATGACAACAAAAAATTAATGAACAACACACATAAATCATTGACAAACCAACAAACCTATCTGACCTAATAGTTCCATCGGCCACTTAGCAAAATAAGCGTCTATTACCTATTGTGATTAATTGTATTGTTGAGAAGAATTCGATCAGCCAGTCAAAATACGCGAAAATTGAGCGCGTGAGTAAATACAATTAAGAAAAGCTGCTACTTTTTTTTATAAGTCACAATCCATAACGACAGATATTTATTTGAACACTGGGGAAGGAATATTTCATTTTATGTCATTGCTAAAATATTACCGATGAAATCTTATGCCATTTATTCCGAAGAACAATTTATTATACAAAAACAAAAATGATGTACCAATAAATAGATTCGAGCAAAACGTTTTCAAATTATATCAGGGCAAGTGTTGAAGCAGATGTTCAAAACTTAGCAAAGATTTGTTATGACAAGGACAGGTGTTGCAATGATTTAAAAATGTATTTACTATACTTTACAATTATTCATTAAATTATAAATTATTATATAGACTACTTATAGATCATATTAGAATTTGTCACTATATGATGTTATAAAAAAAATGTGTGTGTGTGTACTTACGTACACGCGTTAGAAGTTATACTTCTTTGGCGTAACAAGATAAAAATCTTTTCAAAAAACGTTATCGTTCGCCTTATTCTACGTTTGTAGAATAAATGACACTAACAATAGAAAAAATAAATATCGTGAGTTGTCAGTTCTATCGCAAACATACGTAGAGATGTCCTTACTTTTACTTTGTTGGTAACTTTTGAATAAATTTAGCGACATCTGTTGCGAAAAAACTTAAATGTTGACTATAGCTAACTTCAGGGTGTCGGTTTTTCGTGACGCGGTGTGCGCGCGCATCGTAAAAATTTACTCTCATCGTTTTTCCCTAACGCGCCAAAAGAAGTATAACTTTAAAAACAAAATATCATGAGACGGTTAACAGGGAGGCAGGAGATTGGTATTAAACCTCGGCTCCACCTCTCTCTTTCTTTCATTAGTGTAAAAAACAATGACATTGAGTTTAAGCCAGTTTCAGATGGTATGATCGAAACCCAAAAGTTTCGAGAAGCGGTTTTTATCGAATTCACCAATCAGATGCGTTGAAATTAACCTCTTGCTCTATTGCGAGTCTATCCGAGTATGTTGTCAACGAGAGACGTAAACATCCTTTTTTTTTTCCTTTACCAAAACGTATAATTGTATTTTGAATGCTATATAATCATATTATTCGCTTTTATTACTAATATTATAACTGGTTTTATTTAAATGCCTTAAATTAAATATGAGTTATTTACCTTGCCGTTGCAGACAACCATCTTGACTTGAACGTTCCCTTGAACATCACCTTCCACCGTTTCTGTGACACTCTCTGCTTCTCCGTCTTTCTTCTCCACACTATTTTAGATATATAACATTCGATTAATTAATATCGTAATATAAATTAACTACTCATGTATTAACTTTTGTTAAACAATAACAGAACATTGGCTTCTCTCTAAATTTAGCGGTATCCTAAGGGTTTAAGGAGAAATTGATTTCTTCTTCTTCTTCTTCTGCCTAGCGTTTTCCCGGCTTGGTACCAGCGTCTGCTTTCCTACTTAGCTTATTCCACTTTGCCCGGTCTTTGGCATCTTTTTCTGTGAGGTCATTCTACGTCATGTCCGCCATCACAACGTTCATTTAATTGTTGATTTAATGACACAAAAAGGGGCAGGGGATTCAGGGGATTTTATATAGGTAGTAGTTGCCACTAATTCTGAGCAACACATTTCTCAATCGTTTTGTCGAAACGTTCATGAGGGACTCGGAAATTAAAGTTAAGCCTTTAATTGTGTATCGCTAATTTGAGGAGGCTTTAAGAGATAAGACTTAAAAACGACCTGACCAGTTTGAAAATTGACCAGTATAGTATTGTATAATAGTAGGCGATTTGGTAACACCGATTACAACACTTTATGACGTAGTCGTAAACAACGGCGACCGTTGAGAGATGAGATCCCATCCAATAACGTGGAAATCAGACCGCATGCCGTGATAAACTCTACGCCCACACGTCTGACTACAAGAAACTTATATAAAACGGATGAGGCAAAATGCTGACCAAGAGACGATATTACAGCTTCATTATTAAAACGAAGTATGTTATATAAGGGAAGTTATATCAGTAAATAATATTATACAAGTATCTCAATATTCTATTTACGATCAAGTTATTACTGAAACGAAATATATTCAAGATAAGGGGATTAATTATCATCCATTGTCGTTCCTCTTCCCACTTTGATTTTCATTCAATGTGGTCGTGAAAAATCTAAAGTCTACGCAACAACAACAACAACAATCAAAAGAGTAACGTAACTACATCTATTTAAAACCTTATATTCATTCGTACTTGCAAAACATCGAACATGCATATATAAAGGCGCGTACACAATAGTTATGTTCATGCAAGATTTTATTCTATTTCTTTTTTTAATTCCAATCCAACGTCAAAGGATTGTTTTTATATTTAGACAATGAATTAAGATGGCTCGAATAACTGTTAAAATGAATAATGATCCTCCTGTCAATTTATTTCCATCAAAAGTACTATTCAAAGTTACGTCATAAGCAGTGCAAGGCATATTCGTTTTTGCATTTTAGCTTTTCGTGCTTTTAAATAAATATGAATTCATCGAAACTGACAGCGGCGCCATCTCTTAACTCGCAGCTGTATGTGTGTGTGTGAACTAACGCAAAAACATTGTAAAAGCGCCATCTATCAGTTAAGGTAGCGCAACGTCATGCGACGTACCGCGGCGGAAGAACAGCGTGGGGGTCGAAAATTCGCAGCAACGGCGTAATGTCTTCCGTGAACCGAGGAGGGCGCCACTTGCGGTGCACACTGTATTTTCAATCCCAATTTACTTCCGCGTTAATTAATGAAATTTTGTTACGTCTCGTACAACAGTGTGTCAACAATAAAAATGACGGGTCAGTATTTCTAACTACTTTGTATATATATATATATTATAGGCGTAAATAAGAAATAGATACGAGATATCGATACCTACTAAAACATGCCTATTATTATCGTTATAATATAAATATTTGCCTGGGTTTTACTTTTCACATAACTTGATTGCGAAGTTATATATATACTTATTTACACCTATATTTAAATACATAAGTTGTTCACAGTGATTATCTATCTACAACAATCTATGTGATTCTAATTAACGAAATGCTATATAGTCGCCAAACAAGAAAGTGTTATTCCAAAAATTATCAAAGTTAACTAAATACTCGGGGAAAAAGTACTATCAAAATAAGGACGTTACAATTATACAATATAGTAAGTATAGGGGGGATGTTCGATATTGGAAATTAAATAGAACTAAATAAACGTTGAGAACCGGTGGGTAAGGTATAGTTAATAAAACATACCTTCGGAGAGCATGGTGGTCACCGTCAGGCTCGACGTCACTGTCCAAGTGTAAACGATCACCCCATGTGGCTTTTAAATAGGAAACTCTTCGCATGGCACGTTCTTCTTCTGTTTGACAAGAAAAAAAAATAACATAAAAATGTACGTATGACGTATTAAATTAATTAGAAATCATATATTAACAATAGCAATAATAATAACGAAATCCTTACTATAGTTACTTTCTAATTTGTAGCTGAAAAATTGAGTTTCGTTTATTTGTTACGCTTTTACGCCTTAATTGCTCAACTGATTATTATGAAAATTTTCATATACTTTATCTGGGGTACAGAAAAGGACATATGGTGGTACTTTGCTTTCAGAAAAAAAATGTACGGTTTTATGAAACCACGATGCAAGTGAAATTCTTTTTTCAGTTCGTCGGCATTTAACTGAAAATTTTTGAAAAATTATTCGGTTTAGGGTGTTAAAATCGCGTTTTTCATCTTCTTAACTTAACAATTAGAAAATAGAAATGATACTGGGATATCAATAGGAGACAAGATATCCAATTATAAATATTAGTTTCAATTTTCGTATTATAGACGCATTTTAAAAACTGAGCACAATATTTATTCAAATAATTTTGAATTCAGCCATGGGCACCGACCGCCATATTAGCTTTGGCGGCTCTGCTGAGCGCCTTTCACTTTACCCCTACACCGCGGCCGGCTGTAATGTGACATGCGATAGATGGACGAAAATATTTGAAGCGATGTAAAAAAAAACTTTCACTTTAAAAATATTTTTCTCGAGGGACAGTTCAAATCTAAATCAACATAAACGAAGTCGCGTGTACAAAGGCCATAATGATAAGCCTTTGTTCTAAAATGTTGTTGAAATTTTTTCTAATAATGCTTCAAAGATTTACTTACCACCGAGTTGTGCATCTTTCTTCTGTCTTCTGGTCACCAAATCGTCAGCAAATCCTGTGGGAGAAATCGATTGATTTTAATATCAACGGTGCTGAAAATTATCTCAATCAAAACACCGATCGAATACAACAGTTATTCGGCATTGTTTATTAGTAACACACCTAAAAGCCCTCAGAGAATTGTACATTAATGACGTCATAAATCTCTGTGGACTTCAAAAGCATACGACATTCCGCAAATGCGTGTTAGGTGAACAAGATCGCAGCCTCCCTTCACTTGAAGCTTTGTTAGGACGGGTAACATTGACATCAATCGCCATCAAGCATTAATATTGTTAGTAAGTGATTGAAATGTCAATCGAGAGTTATTGTTAGCAATAAATCAGATGGTATCTCCGTTCGGAATATTAACACGCATATATTTTTTAAAATCCGATAATGCAAAAATTTAATATTTGGTATTCTTGTGTTTCTTCTTTGTATTAGTTTAGTCGAAAGATATTAATACAAGCGTATTACTAATTTATTTGCTCGACAATATGAAGTCAAACATCAGAAAAGGGCATTAAAAATATTTGTATTATTATTTATTATTATTAATTCGTCGGCCTAACAGAAGAACTTTTCATACGTATCGGTTTATACTATCTGATTTTTGCAAAGGAATATGAATAGTTTATCCTGAGGAGCACGTGCATCGTCATTGGATTACGGAGTATTAGTGAGGCGAATGAAAGTCGAAGGGGAGAGGAGTAATGAAGCGAAAGCGAGACAGAGAGAGGAGACATTCCGAAGGGGACGGAGCGAGTGGGACCTGAGTCGGCGGGTGTGCTGGGCGTGGGCGAGGGGGAGGTCGCGGCCGACGCGGTGGCCGACGTGGACGGCGAGGGCGGCGCGAGGCTCAGCTGCGTGGGCCTCTGCGGGCCCGCGTCCCCGGCCCCCAGCCCGTCCCTGGCCCCCCCGCCCCGGCCCCGGGCAGCGACACACGGTTCATCGCCTCCATTTGCTCTCTGTTCAGGCCCATACGTCTCTTCGCGTGACTGCCATCTTGGAGCGGTAACAGTGTGTGCCATTAGACGCCGTGCGGACCCGAGCTCCGTGTACGTGTGCGTGTACGTGTGTCTCTATGCGTTTACAGTGCGCGTGCGCGTGCGCGTGCGCAGACACCGTGCCGTGTTCTCTTGTATACGCGCAAACCAAGCTATCGTTACACCCGTATCACTTTATTCAGTCTACACATCATCATTAATCGGTATGATCCAAAGCATTTCCAAGCAAAAACGTTTTAAATCTCTCTTCAACTTTAATAGTGTATTAAAACTTCATAACGACAATACAGTGTTATGAATAAAAAAAAAAAGCGTAACGCTAAACAATAAGCTGAAGCAGATAACCAAATCCATGTCACGTATTATGGGAAAACACAGCACTATACGATCAGAAAAGTTGGATAACCGTTTTTATATATAACGGTTGTCAAACTTTAATTTATTGAAATATAAAACCGGCCGTAATACTAATTAATATAAGCGAAAGGGGAAATCGTATTTGATTCGCACGAATGAGTGACTTGTATGAAGATAATAAAAAAAAAACAGTGAGTTAACTTTGGTGAACGCTGATGTAAGTATGAGTAAAGTTTTAAATAAACAATTAGGTAAATATTCACCTGTGGCATGATGTCTTCTAATAGGTAAACCTTCACTGCCGGTACTGTTTGACCTTGTTCGCATTTGAACCTTTTCTAATTCTGAAAATAATAAAAAAAAAAACAAATCATTTAAACGCTTTAATTTAAATAGCCTAACATTGTACAATTTTAATGAATTTAGTCTAATGTAATTTTTTAAATTCTTCCATAGTTATGACCCTGACATATACCACGTGTTGGTGAGATTCTTCTGTAATTGATAATACTTAACTGATGCTTAAATAAATAAATGAATGTAATAAGTATCATTACATATTGTAAAACAAAGTCATCCGCCGCGTCTGTCTGTCTGGATGTTCGCGATAAACATCAAAACTACTAAACGGATTGTCATCCGGATTTCACCAATAGATAGAGTAATTCACGGGGAAGGTTTAGTTATATAATTTGTCAAGTATTGAGAATTGTTGAAAGAATCGGAAAAAGTCAAGCCGCCTTAAGCGTTTCATGCAAATCAGTGTATATTTTTTTTATTATCAGGGTAGGACAACGTCCACCGGTCCAGCTAGTGCAATTGCATTAATCTCTTAAATTTTTTTTTTTTTACTCTTCTTCTTTTAAAATGGCAACATGTGTGTGCACACAATTTCGCCAATGTCAAGTGAATAGAACCATAAGCGATAGAGATTGTACCCAACAATTTTTTTTTTTTTTTTTTTTTGTTTTTTACATCTCCAGACCGGACTACCTACAAACAGAAACCACAAAAGAAACCCAGGTTAGCTACACATAAAACATATTGTTAGATTACAAATACACACAAGAAAAATAAAAAGAGAAAGACCGTAAAACCTAAAGTTTAATTTTGTTAGTTTTAGCTACAATTGTGACATTTTTTGGTAGGTGGTAGAGCTACGCTGAAGCTATTACTGGTTTCAGCATGAATGGGTCGGTTCGCCCGGGGTAGTACCAACCGACACACAGAAACCCGACGTGAAGTAACAGTGCGAGCACTGTTGCATTTCGTTTGGTCAGTGAGAGCGCCGGAGGCCCACATATATTAAAAGGCCGGCAACGTACATGCGACTCCCCTGGTGTTGCTAGTGCCTATGGACGGCGGTGATCACTTACCATCAGGTGACCCACCTGTTCGTTTGTCCCTTATAACATTAAAAAAAAAAAAAAAAAATATTTGTGCCATAAGAGATATTGTTATGTTATATAGTCGCCATAAAGAAGAAAACTTGGTAGCCTAAGAAAACTAACGTATTCCGTAGGATGAGAAAAACCGTTGTCGGAAAAAATATATATATATTACCGGGCACATATCCTTCTGGTGGAGGACAATGCAAATGTTTGCTGCCGGTGATCATTAACTGGTTTCCTGATAAACTGCCGCCGAGGGGTGCTTCGAGCTCTAATTCTGAAAAATAAAAAAATAACCTACTGTAATTCATTCGATTTTTTATTTCGTACTAGTTGATACCCGTCAAATGTGCGCTTCTGCGTCTATCTTCGTTTTCACCTGCTTCGTTTATTATCTTGACAATATATTTTATTGTACAGAGAAAAGAATATAAGCCCCGCACCGCTTGCTTCACTTCTCCACGGCAAGAAGACACATATCGCGGAACGCGTAGTACTTACTTATAAAAATCGTGGTTTTTTAAAACTCTATTAGCTCTAAAGTCGGGCATAAATTAGTTGAGGGGTAATCCAAATTATTTTTCAAATATTACATATATATCAAACTCGGAGATGACCAGTCACTTGCCCGTCACTCGAACTCGGACACTCATTCGCGTTTCGGATTCACTCTTCGGCACTAAACGTACGAGTATAGAGGCGCAGCACGAGTATCGGTGTTTCGACACATTTGTGGTGTACCTTATTTGGGAAGTTGGGAAGTTTTATTAAGGCGGAGATGAAAACTAACAGGTAAATGAGCCTTTATCCCAATTCTACAAGAATATTTTTAGCATTCACTTTAAAGGGGTATCTATTTCCAGCAAATTTATAAATAGTCCACTGCCTCTAGATTAGATACCACGGCCTGTGTGGGTGTTACAGGTTAGCACCCCACTTTATATTAAATCAAAGTATCGTTTTTAATATTAGGACTATCTATGTATTTAAGATTTTTTGTTTTTTTTTTGTTTTAAAAAGAGGGGGATCATAATTACTAGTATTGTGTTTCTCAATATGGCCTATATGGACACTTAACCCTTAAATGTATAATTTTTGTTTTGAATCCTGAAACTAATTTTAAAACAACAACAAAAAAAATGTAGCTTGCCCGCCAAAAGTAATGTTAACGTTATATTTCAAGTGTAAGGTATTTTCTAAGGTTTTAACATGCTTTCGAAAATACACACACTCAGGTTTTTGAAAAAAATAAAGTGGTTGTGGAATGTATACAATTCGCAACAATATGCATTTAAGGGTTAAAGATCAATTAAGCAGAGAGGTCGATGTCAGCGAAAAACAAAGTGGATGTCCATGAAATGCAAATAACAGTAAACGATAAAAATTTCATTTAAGCAAGCGGTCTGTCTATACTTAACCGAAAAATATGGTAAGTGGTCTAATCAGACCAAAAAATTTGAGGGCAGGGTTTAGGTTTAGGGTAAACGTATTTATTATTAATAATCAATTGGTCTTGATATCGACATTTTGATATTATTTGCTCCAGGCAAAAATGATAATTTTGGCCGCCTATGATAAACATGTTGTGCTGACCCCCTGCTTAGGTGGGATACGGGTAAGAAGATGAGGATTCAATTGGTCTCGAGTGTCTAATCGATAATATGATAAAGAGGACGTCATCTGTGATTGGTGATCTGCTATTGACGTTATCTCGGTACGTAAGTTATGTGATGTGTCCGTACCTTGTTGGGGCTGCACGTCGAGCGAGCGAGCCTCTCTGCGCGTCGCTCTCGTCTCGAACTCCTTGCGGCGGAGCGCCACGCTCGGCTCCAGCCTCGTGGTGGAGAGCCGCGCCAGCTCGCTGCGAGCCACCTCCGTGCGCCGCGACCCGCCGCCGCGAGCCTCCTCCAGCTGCCGCGTCCGCGCCGTCACCAGCTGCAGCTCAGGTACTGGGTACCTGTTGTATTCCAGTGTGCTGAGGCTGCGCTTAACAAATCTATCGTATGCACCATATATTCGAATGTCATGTACTTATAAGCAGTTATTAGAAGGTAATCATCATCTAGTAAGCACGTCTCGATTATTTGACACACCGAACCTGACACATCTCGGTATGACATACAACTAACAATTTGAGAAGGCGCTTATGGACGTCTAAGTTACCACCCGGTTCGAAAAACAACCCAGTTTTAATATACGTTATTGACAAATACAGACAAATTGTTTCATATACGTTACACATCACTTACGATTTACTGTACAATTCTATCACAATTTATTGATAAAGACACGTCTAAAGTACCATTATAGTGATTAGTAACTTACTTGTTTTCTTGATTACTTGAAGTTTGTTCTGCTTTGATTTCCTTCGCCTCCGCGGTTGTACCATTGCTTACGGTACCGAAATTATTACTATGTATATTCGGAGTTCCCATCTCCTGTATCTTCGACAATGTCGCCACGAATTGACTCTTATCCTGTTTCAGTCTCTTGTCGTTGTGTGTCCCGTTGACTTCTCCGTAACCGCTGTACGTTCCACTGTCGAAGCTCGCACATTCCTCTTTCTTCTGCTCTTGGGGTTGCAGGGGAGGTGACCCGGCAGGTGGGGGCCATGCCGGTTTCTGTAATTTCTGCGGCCTCGCGTAAAATTCTTTCTGTTTTATCGGTGGCGGAGCGTCGGGAGTGACCCAGCCGGTGGGCTGACTGGGACGACGCAGGAAAGCTTCTTTTTGCTCCAAACTCTTTCGTATTCGCGATAATATAATCGAGTCGTCGAGTTCTCGGCCGGTGAGCGTCGAGTTCGAATCGAATGAACCGAGACTGTCCTTGCTTTCCGCCGCAGATGATGGTAATGAAGTGTCGGATTCCCGTCTCCTGTAACGGTAATAATATAAATATAGTGGTTTATATTTTACATTTATTGTAATTATTTCATTTAAAAAAATCTTACAACGGTAAATATAATTCTGATTACAAAAAATCATAAATTTTATTTCTTGATGGGAAATTCGATAATACTATTGGTTGTAAAATGGACGAAAATTGAACATAATTCATTGATTTTTTAGGTTTCACAATTATCGAAGTTTTTTCGCGAGTGTATAAACATTATAGATTAGTGAACGTAACAATCGTGAAGTATGACGAATTGAATCTTATTATTTAAGGCTTTTCTACTCGTCGATGACAAGGAAGAAACATGATGTACCACTAAAGCTATTCAATAGCTACAGAAGAAAAAAAGAAAATCTATTGCCAAACTGTGGAAGAAGATATACTTAACTGTTTTGTCTTTGTATATATACAAAGTATACTGAAGGTATGAATGAAAATGTTTACCCGTCATTTAATAGATAATGCGGTGTCCCAGCTAATTTTCCCGTGTCGAATCTCGATGGGGGGAGGGAGGCTACACTGGCGTACTCGGGGTCCTCCCTGTGTCGGAGCGGCGCCTGAGGAGCCGGCAGAGCAGCTCTAGGCCTTCGGTATGCGTCGAATAGCCGCGATTCGTGCTCCGTAACCGGTGCAGGCATTTCTATTATCCGTTGGTTCGTCTCTGGGTTGTAAGCAGCTTCGCTGAAATACTTCAACGAAAATTCAATATTAATCATTTTAAAATCAGGCTCGCCCCCCATATATTGAGCGTATAATGAATAAATAAGTTTATTACCGAAACTTGTTAAACAATATTTAATTAAGGTTTTGTCGTCGAAACTCTGCATAAGACTACATGATATATATTATTGTTACTAAGAATTTATTTTTATTACTCAGATGCTTATTATACTTATCCAGAAAATAAAAATAAATAAAAATATTAAAGGGGTTTTTAAATAAGTAAATACAAACAGTACATGTGTACGTGCGCGCGGCAAGCAATTTATATGTGTGACCATGGAAGTAATTGAATGTAGAGATGAGTCAATATTATCACGTGTTTAATTTAAATTACTTAAAAAAAAAACAAAATTAATCATATTGCTTTAATAACTGTATAGAATATCGTGATTGTTTTTGTAACATTACTAATATTTATAGTAAATCCTATAGGAATAGGCAATTATCGAATTTAATAACTTAATACTTACAAACTTGTGATAAATTCCTTCTAGTATTTTTAGTATATTTGTATAATAATATTGAGGATATTAGAGAGAGTTAGATGTTATTTGTTATGAAAGTTACCCGTTGCAGTAGGTCGTGATCTCTCGGCACGACAGTAAGCCGCAGCACCCTGGGTTCCCGCTGCGCGAGCTGAACGACCCGCGCGTAGGGAGCCCGCGAGCGGCCGCAGGCGACCGGCTCCCCGTTGACGGCGAGCACGCGGTCGCCGGCGCGCAGGCCCGCCGCGGCTAGCCGGCCCGCCAGGCCGCACCGACCTTACGAAGATCGTGTCCATTGGAGCGCCGACGGCGCCCACCGCCAAATGACGCGCATCCTCATATAACTCCTGTTCACGTTTTACTAAATGTATATATTCATAATACAAAAGTACACGACAAACTTCACAAGGTTAACTTATTTTTCTTACTGAATAATGTAATATACAGATTTTTGTGGATATGTTACTATTTCGTTCTTTCATACCCTGTCTGTATAGCATATAGTTATAACACGTCATTGTACGTTAGTATATGACCCATCGAGAACCTATACATTTGAAATACATACAAAACGACATTTTTTCTATGGTTGTACTTTTTCCGGAGACTGTCGTTGCTTCTGAATACACTGTTTTTACCATCAGCAGTACTTGAACGTTTTAAGAAATGGTGCGTATTTAATGTCCTCTAAACATAACCAAATTGTAATGAGGGGTGTGACGTAGGTGCAACATAACTCGTGTTCTTCTATTGAAAGGACTGGAATTAGCATTAGAAAGAGGATTGAGATATTATAGAGCTATCGAGCAAATGTTAAATGATGATGAGATTTACAATAATAATATTAGTGAGACATTTTCGACTTGAGGTACAGTAGCTAGTTAGACGTACATACGAAAAGCTTTATAAGAATACTATGCTTTCTTTACGTTTTTCTCGGCTCAGGCGCATTAGCAGTACATACTACCAGTAAGTTATGCTCTCGTTGCTTTGTTCGCTACTAGTACATAATCTGAATTTGTAATTTTGTAGCCTAAATTAAACATTTCTGTCATGTCTTTACACATGGGAAGTACATATTTAATTATAGGATCGGTGTTACATTACACCTCCGATCACGGCTATTTCGAACGCAGATATAATATTCACACTATTTTAAAGCTGGCGCATCTATTTTTAAATGTTAGTTTTAGATAATGGGTTGTCGTAGACGTTTCTTTAAGGGGCCATATATATCAAGCAAAGCCGATTATTTTGTTTGTTTTGTGGAAAGTGAGCAGAAAATAGGTTTTTATTCGGTTCAAACAAAAGCGTGTGCATGTTTACTAGAGAGAATACATATAAAGTTATAGACAAGTTGTAATTGTAACACGGTGGTTAGGTTTTTGATAGTATTCGCTTGCGTAACATCTACTTTCAAGTTGGCATCATGGCGCCGGACACCTATACGTGTCAGTACGTGCCAGCGCCATTTTTGGACCTAGCATGTTACTATACATGTCTATATTGGGACTGAACGTTTAATATACGTAATCTATACGTTTTCGTATGTGATAGAGCTACGCTGGTTTCAGCATGAATGGGTCGGCTCGCCCAGGGTAGTACCACCCTCTCACAGAAAACCGACGTGAAGTAACAGTGGTTGCACTGTTGCGTTTCCTTCGGTCAGTGAGAGTGCCGGAGGCCCACATATTTAAAAGGCCGGCAACACACTTGCGACTCCACTGGTGTTGCTAGTGTCTATGGACGGCGGTGATCACTTACCATCAGGTGACCCACCTGTTCGTTTGTCCCCTATAATATAAAATAAAACCAAATTGTGGTCAAATTGGATTTTAGTCCTGTTATTCCTGTGTCGAGAGGGATTTTACAAATATACAATTTATGAACACAAAGTACAACCAAATGTAGAACAAGAATTTGTAAAACGTACATACAATTGCCCTGTATAGGATTTGAACCCGGAACACTCACAACCATCAACAAAGTCATCAATGTAACCGAATAATAAAAAAACTCTTGAATTTTGTGTTCGAATTAAATAAACAGGGTTGTAAAGTTACTAGTACAAATATTATCTTGAAAACTGGTAGACATAAGTAAGTTTGGGTACCTGTAGGGACTCGGGCGGGTAAACAACTAGATGCCGGAGAGTGAAGCCGAAGCCGTGGCGCGCGTCCGGCCGTTGGATGACGATGGTTCGAGGCGCCGCGCAGTGCGAGGCGGCCGGTACTACCGCTGCCGTCGCCGGTGGTAATGCCAGCTGTTGAGCGAGTACTGGCGGTTGGGGCTGTTGACAATAAAAACATTACGTTTAACAACATTTTAGTGAATTATCTCTTAAATTTCGTGTCATTATAGACGACAAGCACCATTATGCAGTTTAGACAATTCAAGACGTTAAATGTTTAGAAGTTTCTAGTCTTGAATGTTTAAGATAAGTATCAAATTTAATAAATGACAAGCTGTTGCCCGCAGCTCCGCATGCATTTTTTTATAATTGTAAATTACTTCTTATAAGATCAGCTATCTGTTAGTTAAAGTTTCGTGAAAAATGATTCAAACGTTTTGGAGACAGTACTGCAAACGAAGCCATGGGTAAAAGCTAGTCCAAAATAAAAAAGCTTAAATTACTTTTTATAACGTTAGCTATCTGCCAGTGAAAGTCCCATGAAAATAGGTCCAATCGTTTTGGAGATAGTACTACAGACGAATCCACGGATGACAGCTAGCCTAAAATAAAGTAGCCTATATCACCCGCTGTAATTTTAACTATCCGTCAGTGAAATTTCTGTCAAAATCGGTCCAGCCGTTTCGGAGATTACCCGGAACAAACAGACGGAGAGACAAAAATTTCAAAAATTGTGTTTTTGTTATCAGTATCGTGTATACGTTCATATCAAATCAGTAAAAAGTCGTTATTTCGATATTACATATAGACACTCCAGTTTTATTATACATATAGATTTGTTATATAAACAATTACTATGAAAATATTCAATTTCGTAAATGGATAAAAACAAACATATATTTTTAGAAGTAGGTACAGGTAGATACTGTAAAAATTTTAGCGTACATATTTAACAGGATTATTTTACCCAAGGAGAGAGTGCAAGAATTTCGAACACTTCATAGTTCGTTAACGTTGAACGGCTTTCATCCCACGCGATGTCACTCGTTGTGTGTGACAGGACTACGTTGAGTCTAACGATAAGGAGGGCGAAAGGGAGGGCTTATCCCGGGAAAGATCGACGCTAACAACCTTCATTGAAAGTAAAACATAATTTGTGCAGAAATTGTAAATAACGATCTCTCTCTCTCTTTTCTCTCTTGTGGTACTTAAATACATACTGTTCTAGACATAATTAATTATATACAGATATTTCGCTTGTCCACAGAGGTTAAGCATTAATGAATCAAATTTTACAGAGGTAATTTAAAATCAGTAGAAGGTCTGTAAGAATTAAGTAGTAATAAAAAAACTTGAATTAAAAAAAAATCCGATTGAAATATGGAGTATCCATGAAACAGCAATACTGTTTTCATAAAAACGAAGTTTTGTGCATCAACTATTTTGTAAAGAAGGTTACACGAATTTCTTATATTAAAATGTACAATAATAAATAAGCGCGTTAGACATTATAATAAACCATTCATTGAACTTAACGAAAGAAATTGTAATTTTCTATGTACCTACTATCAATACTACCTATGTATAGAAAAATGTAGAAAGCGATGGACGACTCAGTGGTAGGATTGTTCGGACACCGCATCGGTCAACATAGTTTCCGATCCTACCATGAACTTGAAACTTTCAGTGAGGGGAAAACATACTGATAAAAATTGTCTTGGTAGCTGGAAAATATCAAAAAGCCAATAACTCTTAATTCGAAACCGAAAACAAGTGTGCTCCGGCAGCTGAACTTGAGAACCAGTCGTCGACTTTAGGCTTAACATGTTAACATTTGGAGTGATAACACCGCTTAACATCAGATAAGATTGGTGGTGAAACGCTATATATTATAAAGCAGTGTTTTTCAACCTCTTTCATGACACGACCCCCTTAGTATGTAAAGTTATTTCGCGAGCCCCTACTTTCCTTTTTATTTATTTTTATGATTAATATCATTTTCATAATGAAATCAGTGAAATGTCAATATAACGCAGAGGTGTCTTCTTTTTCATTTTTGGTGATTTGTATATAACCTATAACTAACTACATTTTCTTTAAACATATATTTTAGAAGTTACACTTCTTTTGGCGCGTTAGGGAAAAATGATGAGAGTACATTTTTAGGATGCGCGCGCACACCGTCACGAAAACCCGACACCTTGAAGTTAGCTATGGTCAACATTTTATTTTAAAAAAGTATGTATGTATTAAATACCTTTTTTCTATTGTTAGTGTCGTTTTTTCTACAAACGTAGAATAAGGCGAACGATAAAATACTTTTGAAAAGATTTTTATCTTATTAAGCCAAAGAAGTATAACTTCTAATTCGTGTACATAAGTACACACAATTTTTTTTTTGAACTTTTTTGTTATTACTAAGGCCCCAATGTTGAAAAAACAATGTTATAAAGTATAAGAATACACTGAATATACGATGGTTTCTACATTTTAGAGAGACTTAATATTAGGATCAGAAGACAAAGCACACACGTGCCGCGTGTTGGCAATGCAAAAGAAACCTTTGAACTGAACCGCGTCACGATCACGTACGCGCGTCGGGTTTCATATCGGGCCGCACGGACGCATCAGGTGCTGCCTGATTTTCTGTCCACACCTCCCTCCTTCCGGTCTTGTAAGGCTACTACGAAACGTCTTCAGCCGTATTATTTTACCGCAGGCTAGTTGGATTCATTTCTTAATTTTCTTTACACTCGTATTTTTAATATGAGTTAACTGTGATATGTAGACTTGTCAAAAAATGAGTAGTACCTATGGCGGAAAATTCACACGAATCTGGATACGTACACAGATTAATCGGGAAGTGGGTGACGCCCGATCTAAATGCTGATTACAACCTAGACCACAAAAACCAGTATTTAACAAGTATTCATTGTATTAGTTTAATAATTAATAAACCCACGTTTACAATAAATATTACTTCGTCCGTGCGATAATTCGCGCTCGTTTTGCGCTTAAATGATATGTATGGAAAGCGACTTGCGTCGGACTTACCTGAGCGTTATGGATATAGCTTTTTAAGATTGGTTCCAGTTGACAACTTTCTTCTACAAGAAAGTGTTATAATTATGTAAAGTAAATGATAATTATGTTCGTTTAGTTAAGTCGGAATATACTTGTACGATTTTAAATGGACTAACAACTAGCATCAGCTTTATCGAATAATAATTTATACATTTATATTAACACAGTATAATATTAGTAATCGATTATCAAGTATTTCCAATCGGAATTATCTGTGTTTCACTTCATAAATGGTCTAAGACTGTATCTCAATTACTTACTATACTATACTATAATGCAAATTATTGATTTTATATTTCGTGTTTTACTTTCCTTTTCGCTTTATTTATTTAACTCCAAATGAGTGTTAGAATTCTTGATGATAATAAATTACAAACCAAAATGTGAAATGGAAGATACCAGAGCACATAAATTACCGAATACATTTAACTATATAGTGGTTTCACGGCCTCTAGTAAAAATAGAATGAGAGTCATTTTGGGAATTTACGACGAACTCTAGTAAAATTAATGTCACGTGATAGCCCTATCCCAACGGGTTGCTCGTAAAAATTTATCGCTCACTATTCCGCCGTGTAAATATTTACGACTGCTAAATGTCCCAGTATTAATAACTGTAGCAGTCGGCCAGTACGCGTTGTGTACTTGGAACCGACTAATAATACAATGCTAGCCTATAAAGTTCCAATGTTGGGAAAAAGGTCTCTTCTCGAGGGAAGGTACAGGCGTATGCATCAGGCCAGCCCATGATGTACTGGGTTTTGTAAGCCCAAAGAAATCCATTTTATATTTCCCACCTTGATATTACAAGATATTTCTCAGTTCCAGGTTTTGTTCATAATTTTTTTGTACACTTTGTATTTCGCACCTGCGGACTTCGAATATTTCAGAATAAAGGCGTAGTGCTAATACGCTCAAAGAGAACAACGCTCGAGCCTATAGAAACTTAGGGCTCTTCTGATGACGCCGTAGAAACCAGAAGGGTTGGTTAGTAATAAAACGTGAACAGTTTTGTGTGTAATTATGAAAGTGTACTTTAAATATAAAACCCATATTCTTTCTCCACTACAAACGATTATCAATTCCCTATTCAATACTAAGTTGTTAAAAAATGTGTTTTCTCATGTAGGTGCCGTGCCGTCTTTGCATTTATTATCAAAAATTAATTATTAACATTGGAAATGGTTATAGGTGTAATTACATTTAAAATAAGTCTTCGTTATGTGTTTACCAATAATCAGTACATATCAATAAGTATATATTGTGCTATACATGAGATTGATAAACTCCAATAAAAATGTCCATCTTAAAATGATATTAAGGTTAATATTGCAATTTAACGCGTACGAAGACGAGGGCGGTTAATAGTTTAGTATATATAAGCTGGTTTAACGAACATCGTTATTCGATGACAGTAAGCATCTGCAGCCCAGTCACCATACCATACCAATATAATTAAGATAAATTAACCAGATCTACTACAATTTTTATATACGCGAAACGTTTTTATGAGGAGTTGAATGGTTAAATTACTATAATAAAACTTGTGAAATTTATTGTCGATTTTTATGAACTAATTAATTAGAAACTGACTATTTGAGAAAGATAATTGTTCCAATTAAATTATTTTAAAAGTTTCACGGATATTGAAAAATTAATTGGAGACGCTATTGAAGGTTTGTAAAGCAAATATTACCTTGATATCGTGGATAGTTTATGATAGTGAAAGGGTTGGCAGTATATCACTACATAGTATAAAACAAACTCGTTTTCTTTGTCCCTATGACCCTATGTAAGCTTAAATCTTTAAAACTACGCAACGGATTATGATGCGGTTTTTTTTAATAGATAGAGTGATTGAAGACGAAGGTTTATATGTATAATAACATAAATTAAATAGTGGAGAAATACTGTTATTTTTGAGGTTATTCCAAATTTAACGCGTGCGGGCCACGGGCAGTAATGAATAAATCAAAACTATTGGATCGATTTTAATCACATTTTCAGTGAATGACATAGGTTATAGTATATTTTATACCCGTGCGAAGCCGGAGCGGGCCGCTAGTTATGTTATATAAAACAACATAATTAAATAAGCCCTTGCAAGTGTATATGACCAGAAATGGAATATCTACTACTGGAGTGAGATGGAACACTAGTATTTCAAAAATAGCTCAAGTCGGTGTCGCTTTGATTTGTAAGCATGTTTATGATTGTTATTTTAGACTAAATAAAAATTATAACATTTGTCGTTCTATTACTGAAATTCAATTGTCAATGTTTTTGGTTCGTTCCGGAGATTTTCTTTTCAAAAAGTAAATAAAACGCTTTGTTTATTAATATGTAGGTAAAATATTCAAATAGAATACAATTTAATATCAGATATTCAATAAAATTCATACCAAATAAAGATACAATCGGCAAAAGAAGGATTTTAAAGAAATTATAAATTAAATGATTAGAGTGTTTCGTTGTATTTCTGTATATGTCATAGGACATGATAATAATATAAGTAATATTAAATTCAGTTATAAAAAAAACTAAGAAGCGATACCACATAATTGATATTACTAATTTGCAGTCAAATTTAACATTGATTGCTATCTATATATGTGCAATTTTTTTAAACATTCAATATGTCACAGTTTCAGTTTCCACTTACTTATCGTTTATTTAACAGTTTTCCTTACATACAATAATATCGTATCACGAAAGGAAATGTTTATCGGTATGGTTTCGATACAAAAATAATTGGTGTATTTTGCAGTTCAAAAATAATTGATTACGTAAGTAAAATGTACAGTTTAATTCCACTTATTGCTAATTGTCGCGCTTTCACATGGGAAATTTTACTAGTCTACGATAATGTGTAAATATATTCAAACTAACCCGAAGAAACTGTAGGAACTCACAGTTTATCATAACACACTATAATATTTAGCCGTTTCAAATGAGAAGATAATAGCGTCCGCGGAGACTTCACACACTACTTATCAAAATGTAAGGTACTGCCAGCAGCAAAATCACGAAGTATAAAAATGGTTTGTATTTTAATTACATGTACTAAAACATGTCAATTAAATTAGTACATACCAGAAAACTGAACGTTGTACTTAGTTCTGTAAAGTGATTAAAATTTATAATTACTTTATATTAGATTAAGATGGTGAAGGCACCTCGATGTTCAAAGAACTATTATCAACAAACGGCAACTATTTTATGTTCAACTAGCTGACCCCGGCGAATTTCGTAACGCCTAACAGTCGATTTTTTAATACTTATTCTGCTATTCGGGACAATCGTATAAATATTGACATTCATATTTATACGATACTAACGTCACTCAATTGTTTTGCCTTCCCGGAACCTCTCCACTAACACTTGAACTTTATAGTATGGTATTAAAGTTCAAATTGACTTTTAAGTATTATTACGAATCATTTGTATGGGAGTATAGAAAAGTGTCGTTTTAAGACTTTTCCAGGTATTTTTTTTTAATTTTTCTCTCCGTAAGATCCATCCTCGTACTTTAAGGAATATTCTAAAAAAAGAATTAGCGAAATCGGTTCAGCTGTTCTCGAGTTTTGCGCTTAGCAACACATTTAGCGATTCATTTTTATATTATAGATATACGTTAGTTCGCTACTAGAGCTACGCTTCCGACTAATGCAGTGTTAATTAAAATATTAGCCTTTTTATTTTATATATTTATAATCATGAGACACAACATAATATTGTTTCTGCGATAGTACATTTATTACTGAAGTTGCATGCGATATGTGAAACAAGATGGCGGTGCCACAATTATCTACTTATTTAAAACTTATAGCATATTTCGTTTTCTCTGCTGTTATTATTAATGTCTACATCTCTCTACCAGGAGCATTATTAATACAAAAAAGACGAAAAGCAGAAATGGTATATTCTGTTTTACGTTATTAATTTGTTTGAGTGTATTCGGAAACTATCAGAGGAGACGAGCTTGTTAATTAACTTTCGATTTTATAATGGTCTTTATACGATATAAACAGCCAAACAGTTGGCTTGCAAGCAGAAAACTTAAATTGTATTGCCAACTTTCCACTTGTATTTTGTATTTAAAATAACGAGTTTTTATACACCATACACACGGCCATATCAATTTATGTAAATATCTCAAACTTGCCTGTATTTATACAAAACTAGCGGCCCGCTCCGGCTTCGCACGGGTATAAAAGTATATAGCCTATGTCATTCACTGAAAAAATGATTAAAATCGATCCAGTAGTTTTGACTTATTTATTACTTACTGCCCGTGGCCCGCACGCGTTAAATTTGGAGTAACCTCAAAAATAACAGTATTTCTCAACTATTTAATTTATGTTATTATACATATAAACCTTCCTCTTCAATCACTCTATCTATTAAAAAAAAATACATCAAAATCCGTTGCGTAGTTTAAAAGATTTAAGCATACACTAGGGTCATAGGTACAGAGAAAGCGACTTTTTTTATACTATGTAGTGATAGGCACTTCGTATATTTGTAGAATGTGTTTAACCGACACGTAGACCAAATACTATAAATAAATTTTCAATACTAGTAGTATAAGCAGTGACATCACTGATCGGCTCAATGAAGCAATATAAATAAGGCTGAATGCGTCACACAATATCGAAAACACCAAAACGGGTATTAAAACTGTATCAGGTATTCGTGAATGAGATACATCGGACCCCGATAAAATCAGTTCCGTCCAATTAGCGCTCAAAGTAAATCAGGGCACATTTGAGGTCAGGCCAGGCCTTAACGAGACGGGTTGAGTTCGAAAGTATCGGTAATTAAGTAAGGTCGTGTATTAAACAATGTGACGATATCTTTAGGCGGCGATCGACTCGCGGAGGTCACCGTTGGGCTAACTCGACGGCCTTAAAAGGCAGGAGCGCCAGATGTGTGGGCGGTGCGGTGGCGACGCGCTGGCTGTCGGTTTTATTGAATACCTACTGGATACTAATGTACAGTTTTTGTTGTTTCCTTTTTTCACACACTTCGTGACGTTATAATGTTTATATAGCATTACGTTGAGCCTGGATTTGATCCTTACACGGCACAGACTTTTGTGTGCTAAGCGTGACTGCTAACTCTAATACTCTCTTTCTCTCTCTCTCTAGCACTTGTTGATTCGCCACTTCCGCTGCGTTCAATGTTATGGGTTCGAATCCCATATAAGACAATTATTATTGTGATCCGCATATAATTTTACCGAGTCTGTGTGTACTTTATGTCCATTAATATTAATGTTGTAGAGTACATGTTTAAAAATAAAGTTGTTTTTCTCTAAGAAAAAAAAAA
This sequence comes from Antheraea assamensis, assembly GCA_035772565.1. Lineage (NCBI taxonomy): Eukaryota > Metazoa > Arthropoda > Insecta > Lepidoptera > Saturniidae > Antheraea > Antheraea assamensis. The sequence continues at coordinate 1,053,709 of JAQQSE010000191.1, read as the reverse complement.
CACATTTTCACTAACAATATGATTGACTAAAACGCACAGTATGTTTATGTAACTAGAACTATTAAATTCTCATGGTATTTCGGTGTTTATTGTCGGTGTAAGATGATTTTCTATAGATCATAGGTTTATAAAACCCGATAAAATGCTAACATCCTATACAACATATATGTAGATTATCATTAAAGCAACTAACGCAACTAAGCTATCTAGCCGTCCATTCGTTAACAGCGTTATCTGTCAGATTTAATGTTGTTTCTTTTTTTCTTGGAACAGACGAGCGAAAATTTCGAACGAACTCCCGAGCGTATACATGTCACGTTCTACACTATTAAATAAACTGAGATACGTGGTATTTTTATGTTTCACTTCACTTGATAAAAAAGCCGAAATATTACTTTTATGGTAGGTACATAATTTTTAAGGTAATACCTATATTTTTTGAAGCAGGTAAAAGTGACTCTTTTATGATTTAAGGACATGTATCACGTTTATAACCAAAATCTTCTTGATCTAGTTTCTATTGAAGAACTATTATATTAATTATAACAGATTCAAGTTTCATAATAATTAAATATATTTTATAAGGATAGATTTTAATATGCTCTGTTGAAAATCGCAATATCATTCTCACGTTTGAGTTTGTGTTATTTTTGTTTCAACAGCTGATATTCATAAACATGGGATGGATGGATGTTCGTTACGCTTTCTTTTTGACGGGACTATACTACTGTATAGTGTATACTGTTTATCATAATATAGCTGTAGCATCAGAATAACACATAGGCTATAAATAAGTTATTGTGTGAATTGCTTAAGTGTCAAATAAGTTTAAAAAATTCTTGCCCTATGAGAACACTATCTCAGAGTGTGCTACATACTCGTAAACCTTCAAAATATACATGAAAATAATGTATGCTGTCATTATTTCTAAATATATACAAAGATAGCCAAAGTCGCGCGCTGCTGCTAGTAATTGATAAATGAGAACTTATAAACTACTTAGATTGGAGAAACAAAATTACGATTACCTTAAAATAAATAAGGTTGAATTTGCATTAATATTATTAACAAAATGGTGCCTGTTGAAACTGTGTATTGTTTTTGGATTAATTATGGGCTTTCTTTTACTTTTTTTTTAATATTGCTTCGTAATCACTAGTTAACTCCTATGACCCTTATTCCCAATTTAAGGTCTCTCTGTTAAATTTTATCATTAATGCTTATATCCTACGGAAAAACCTACTGCTAAGTAGGCAAGACAATACATTGAAAAATTTCCTATATGTCAACAAAGGTCTCGTTAAAATCGGCTTGACCGTTTGAGGAGATCAATCCATCCAAAAATAGATACTTAATAATATTTACATGTATACATTTAACGTTAAAACTATATTATTCATGTAATTCAAAGTAATTTATATTACATTCCCTTACGTAGTTCTGCGTGATGCGCAAATCAACATTACCCGTAAGAAATATTGATTGCATCGCAATTTATATGTATATTCCAATCCCCGTAAAGACAAATAAAAAAACAGGGTTTATCGTAATGACACACGACGCAAGTGAAATTTTTATATAACGAGGAAAATTTTTATTTAAAAATGTACAACAAAAAGTCAACGTCACGCGGTGTTCCCAGTCGGTCACCGATCCAAGTACTGACCGTGCTCGACGTTCGCTTAACTTCGGTGACATCGGACGAGAACCTGTGTTTTTAACACTCTACCCGACACAGTGTTTTCAACACTCTACCCGACACAGTGTTTACCCCCAACAATTTTCGTCCCAAAGTTTCATTTCAAAAATTATCATGCATTTTTATATTCCTGTTAAATGAAGACGAATATTTACTTCATTTCATAATGAATACAATACGTGTATCCGACGGATCTATCTAAATAAAGATGAATATTTATTGACATTTTATATCACCTTGACATATAGGAAATTATAACGGAAGCCTCGAGGTGTCAAGGTGACCCGTGACTAACCGATTCATGCAAAAGTTTAAGCTGAACAACAACACGCGCTCTTTGCACAATGATTCAGACGAGAAAATATTGGACATTTTAGTTATCTATCTGTAAGATCCGGTGAGAAATTCATAAAAGTACTCGCACTTACGAGATTTTCTAAGACGTCAGAAGTAGGAAACTATTCATAATTGTGAATAGAACTATCGTAACGTTTTAAATTGGATATTGAGTATGAACATATGCATGGACTACAATCTAAAACATATATAGTGAATTATATACCTGTTAGCTTTTTTTGAAACATAAACACTTAATTATTTTTAATTGGAAATATATAAATTTATCGGCTGGTGCCCGCAACTATGTTATAGTGTCAAACATTTTTTTTTAATTTTATCATTACTTGTAGATTCCTAGAGAAAAGTAATGTAGTAATGAAATATAGCTTAAATAACAGTGAAAAGTCCTCCATCTGCCAACAAAAAAATTCTGGTCCATATCGATTAAGCAGTTTTGGGAGTTTGTCACGGATATAGAATAAACACTTCAAATTTATTGACATATATAAAGAAATATTAAGAGTTTCAAAAAGGATAGGCCATAAATAATTTTATTACACTCTAAATTGAAACCCATAATTAAATTCAATATAAACATTGATTAGATGCGAACACACGAAATTTTTATAATTAAACGTCTAATACAATTATCGTTATTTAATTAACATGCACACACGCCTAAAGTATTTAGTTTCGTACGCTTAATCGAATTAATGTCTCGGAGAGATAGTTTGAAATGTTGTTCACTTCCCGGCACTAAATCAATCACAGTAATGCGCCGGTGATTATGTCTCTATATAACTGTAATTGAATAGCGCTGTGCAAACGATAAACTTTAGCGTTATACTTATATCCTCCTATCGACAGTGTTTAATGCTAATGCTAGTTATATAAAATCGGCTGTTTATTATATTTGCTAATATAATTCTCATACAACAAGCTAAGCTAATATTATATATTTTAAGAACGATTTCTGTGTTTTGAATCATGTAATAATGTTTCAAGAATTAATCCGAAATAATACTCATTATCACAACAAATATCATAAACTTATCGAGTTATATATATATGTTGTATACTTATATATTATTAGCCTTAATTATTTTCAACGATATGTATAACGTAGGTCCTTCATAAGTCTTAATGACGTATAATATGAACATAAACATTCAGAACTTTACCAAAAGTTATCTACTATCTGAACTTACATCGACAATAATTTCGGAAATGTTTATTATGAAAATAACGACTGTTATAGAATATAGTATACAATTTATTTTTTTCCCACGTAGACACTCACGATGTCCGTAGGCCATAGGCCAACTATCGTCAAACTTCAACAGCCCTTCGTTGTACTTCTGTTCGTTGTTCGAGTAATTCTTTCTTTTTGCAGAATATTTTTTTATATACTTTATAGATAAGCGTTTTGACCACAATCTCATCTGATGTTAAATGATGATGTGGTCTAAGATGGTAAGTCACGCTTAACCTAGAGGGAGATTGGCTCTCGAGTGCAGCTGCTGGAACACACCAACAGGTGTTTGGCGACAGACTTTCAACTAGAGGGTGGTAGCTAGCCAGACGGACTTAGAAAAAGCTCTACCACCGTGCTATGGTTTCATCACGATAGGTTTTCCTTTACCGAAAGCTCCGACTCAGTTGCTTGGATTCGAACCTACGTCCTTCGACGCTGTGTCCGAACACACTACCAACGAGCCATCATCGCTAAAATTCCTATAAAAATTAAACTACCACGAAATAATATTTACTGTGCAAAGAGTATATCCACCACAGAATATACAAAGATGCAGTCTACGAGTATAATAACGATCCATTAGTGTCGAATAACAAACGTCCCATTACAAGTAATATGTCCACACGTTAATTAAACGAGTAACTCTCGCTTTAAAACCGATAATCAGTTCGTTCAGTCGTCCACTTTCGATTTCTTCTGGTCCCTAGTCGGTTCTGCTCTCTCTCTCTCAGTTAACTGATTATGTCGTTTATCATTAAATCATATTCGGATAAATGAAAGCAAATGATAAAGATTCATAGAAACAAAAAAAAAAAAAAAAGAATCTAGAAGCTTCTGTGTAATAATCCTCTATGTTACAAATTATGTAACCTTGTAAAATTATAACGTACAAGCTAAATCAAAGATTGCAATGGTTACGTATTCCGATATACTTTCTCGTGATTTGAGTGCTACTTTAGTTAACGAAATTCGGTCTTGGCATTGCCTCATCAAACAAAATCTAAGCAATTCTATTATGATACGTTTCCTTTGATACTGCATCATTATATCTTCTTACCCTTATCCCACTTAAGTAGGGTTGTCGCAACATATTGTGATGTATGATTTGGCTGGATTTTTACAATCGGCCGCCTGCCTGATGTCAACCCTTCTTGAGATTATTTTATAGTACCGCTATAACTTCAACTTCCTAACTTCGTATCGATGCCAAACGTGGATATTTGACACTTCCATAACAGGTGGTAAGGATTCAAATGACGTGCTCGTGTACGATGTACGCAGGCTCTGGTTTCAGGTATATCGTAACCGTGAGGATTTCTTCCTGCAAATCTGATTCAGGAGGTTCACTGTCTTCCTTTGTTACTGCCTCAATGAATAATATACATTTTTGTAATAGCTCGTAAAACTTGATTCTCGATGCCAGAAAACGGTATCAAGTACCGGATAAGTTCCAATTTTAACCTTACTTACCCGATATTATCGGGCTCTAAAAAATTATAGGTTAATCACGAATGTGAAAGGGTAGGAGTAGTTCCACGAAGGTTCAGCGATCCAATGACATAGTTAAAAAAAGAAAAAAAAAACAATCATCAGAATATCTCGTATTACCAAACCGACTATAACCATATTCGTATTACTGCTTTCCCGCTGGCGCATTGAATAGCAAAAAGTAAATATGGCAGTCGTAAAAATTTTAATTGATCAAATTAGCCCGATGAGACGCTAAGTGATCATAATTGATACATGCCTTTTAAGATGTGGTTGTAGTTGTGCAACTGTTATTATACCTACGCTTTAATAAGCTTTAAATTTATATTTCTTAATATTATATAATTAAAAAATAGTTACTGTTTTTGTTTCCTCGGCAGATTGCCAGAGTACCTACCTCTTTGTCAGTATCGTCAACATCTTCCTACCCTTATCTAGGGTTGCTCCAACTTTCTTTGAGAAAATTACTTATCACATTTTTGAATAGGTAAGAAATAAAGTATTTGGAAGAAAATAAAAGTATTTTTTACATTTACTTGTCACATTTACTTTTCTCTTAAATATATATTGTTGCGGGGTTTAGCACATGCTCATAATTATCTCATTATATAAATTATCTATATCAATATTTAATCGGTTTTCGTAATTTGGCCTTTGTAATTAACATTTCAAATGGTTTAAATTCAACTTCATTTTCTCAAATAACTTACAAGTCCTTTCAATAAAATAAAAATTACTGACAATTGTACTGAACTTTTTTGGCAAAAACTTTACAATTCTCTTTAATCTTATTTTTGATTCATATCCAAGATATTTATCATTTTTTTTTGTTCCAATAAACTATCCATAATATTACAGACATCCAGCATAGTTATAGAATTAGTGTCCATAAATAATAGTTCAGTAATTATCCATACAGAATACTCGTACATTGAAAATAAAGTATTTCAGAATACTTTATTTTTATGCAAAAGTATAAAGTATGTTTACTAAAAATAAAGTAGCATACGTTATTATAAAATATGGTTGGCAACCCTTTTTTTTTTTTTTTTTTTTTTTTACGTGGGGAAAATCCGTAACGGATACCCACCCCGTCGGGCAGCGGGGGGTGGGTTATGTCCGAGTCCCACGGACTAAAAACCCCACGGTGCCTCTCACACCTATTTGGCCGGGGAGCAGGAACTGCCAATGGCATTACTTCTGCTCCCCGGCAGGTGTCGGCCCCTCATCAGGGGCCCCGTCTGCGGTCTGAGGGGCAAGATGGTAGACCCCTCAGGAGGGGGCGGGTGTTAAACCCCCCCGACGAACTGTGGGAGTCGCTCGGCACAAGCGACTCCACCACGCGGGCCTGTGCAGTTTGACGCTGCTCAGGGCGACGGACGTGCCCGCCCGTCCCGTCGCCCACAGGCCCTTTTTACGGCGGCATGAGGTCGTCGCCGACCCGTCGCCGCCGTGTTCGTCGACCGCGGGAGGGGAGCCTGGTGGTCTGCTCCCTCTCCCTCTCCGCCGCCTCCTTCACGAGCATGACTCGCTCGCAGTACGAGGCGACGGAGATCCACCCGGCCTCGCTCTCGACCATCTTGACGATGACGGTCGAGAGCGAGAGATCCGGGCCTATGGCCGCGACGAGCTCGCGGCGTGGCTCGTCCCAGGCGGGACACTCCTCCAGAGTGTGCTGCGCCCGATCTTCGGCGCAGCCACAATGATGGCACCCTGGCGTTGGCTCCCGGCCGATGCGACACAGGTAACTGCCGAAGCAACCGTGCCCCGACAGCACCTGTGTCAGCCGGAAGCTCAGGGTGCCATGCCGCCTGGTGAGCCATTCGACCATGACCGGTCGAACGGCTCCTATAATACAGAATACTTTATTTTTATGCAAAAGTATAAAGTATGTTTACTAAAAATAAAGTAGCATACGTTATTATAAAATATGGTTGGCAACCCTACACGTATCCCACTTAAATAGAGTCGGCACAATTTTATTTACAATTATTTTCCTCTCTCACTCTCCTTTGTCAGATGTCATCTCAGTATTCACAACTTTTATATACATATCGTTTTTCACGCAACCTATCTATAATACCCTTTTTCAGTCTTCTTCTGCTTTATTCATTCTTAATCTTTTCCATTCTTGTCACACTACACATCCACTTAATATTCGCATCTTTACCTCATGTAATCTTCTCTCATCCGTCTCTTTCTTAGTCCTCTTTATACACCTTCCAGTTCAGTTTCAGCGGCATTCGTGAGTTACAAACTACCCTTAGACCCCTTTCGCCATTTCATCCACCCTGCAATTTTTCTATTCCTCGCGGGCTTATGAGACTGGCATTTTGAATCTATGAACCGAGCATACCGAAAATTGAAGCAGGCTGGTAATAGGGAAGTAATAAATATACACCATTTAAGGCTATATCAGAAAAACTCGATGGAGCCACCGAAGGTCGTAGTGCAAATAATCAGTTTTTATTCTACTAATTTTCAAGCCAATATTGTCCATTTTTTCTCGTAATTTCGCCACTCCACTGTCTAGAGCTCGGCAGCATTTTCTCCAACAAAAACAACATTAACAACAAACCGCATACACCATCAGTATGTTATTAGTCAGAAAAAACTATGTGCACATTTTTAAGAGTTTTAAGATATCAGGTCTAGTTGGCCTGTCTCTATTTGACTTCGACGTATATGTATATAGTTATACATTATTTAATACAGTTAAAGATGGCTTATGTAATACCAATAATATAAAATACGCTTTTCATGAAAAAAGTTTACAAAATTGCTTTCTGAATTCTATTAACAATAATTGTACTATCATAATGTAAACGTAACGCTTCTAAAGCAGATATTATACACTTGCATTAAAACACTTTATCTATATTAGTTTCAGTCATCATTTCATTATAATGATTTGTAATTATAATGTTAAATTATATTTAGGAACGCTTATTACCTCTATTTAAGGTTCAATACGCTCCAATTTCGAAATTAACGAAAAGCCGTATCATTATTTCTGTACCTTATACCATAAAGGAGGAAGTTAGCAATAGATTTTTGTGATTTATATCTTTATGAGCTAGATTTTATTGTTTAGTGCAATTGAACTACGCCACAGTTCGATAGAAATTAAAGAATTCGGCACAAGGCTGTAGTAGTATACTACAAAAGTTTAAGGCCATAATATGAGAGGCATAAATGTCTGTAGTGCTTCGATAGAACTAAAGATTTTTTATTTGCATTTGTTATGGCTTTTTAGGGGACGCTTGTGAGGGACCAAACTCTTTACCGAGCTGACTGCTATCCTTAAGTAGTTGGGTAGGTAATTTTCAAAGTAAACTTTTGATTATCCAAATTATTAGTAAAAAGTCAGCTGTCTATACTCATGTGTGTCTGTGTGTGTGTGAGAAAAGAGAGAGAGAGAGAGAGTAAAATGTTCGCCTGACAGAATGTTCTAACATAAAATTAATTTTTGTCGAGAGCTATTTTTTCACCACATTTAAACTCCCCCCAATCATCCGTTATATTGATCATAGATTCATGCAAATCAGTTGCTAACATCTATAATATAAGCTCATTCAAATGATACGGTCGCCTAATAACACCTCCAGCTTAATTATTGACTTTGTTTTTGTGTTTTCTAATGGATAATGACCCTACTTGATAATTCAACAGTTGAGACCTCATTTCGTGCTCGAACCGGGCGAGTAAACTTTCATTTTCTTTCATTACCGTCAATCGTGACCACTAATGATCGGTTAGTGTGACTAGAATCATTAAGGAGACAGTCGTTGGCAGTTGTCACTAGGAGCGTAGATATCATGTCATTATTGATGTATGACACCTAGAGTTTGTTTATATTATGTGTAGCAACAATAACGAATGGTTTTTACAGTACGGCATGATAACTTATTGCTTCATTAAAATCGTGATTTTCAATTTATACGCACTTTCGAATAATTCATGTAACTAGTTTACTTTAGTACTTTATTATGTCATATTGAAAATAGAGTAGTAAGGTAAGATTAATACTTACGAAAGAAAACGTTTTTATATAATATCAAACGAGAAAGCTGCAACTTAGAAAAATATGAACTCACAAAAAAAAGAACTTATAAAAACAAATATGAAGTGATAAAGGAAGGTATGTAATTTTTTTACGGGCATTTTAAAATATCTAGCTGGAAATCTAATGATATTTCACAATCAATTGCTTCGTACGTCGACCTAAATAGATCTAAATAAATAAATCCGAACGGCCTAGAAGCGCTTATAAATTGCTCCACATAAATTACCTAGGCCCTTGACCAGCGCCCAAGCGTCTTACAAATATGATGAATTCGCAGATAAGTTGGAATATCTTTGATTAACTGCGACCATGCCTCAAGTTGTCGCTTCGTTAAAGATTTAGAAATGCAAAGCATTTTCCGGCTATGAATCACTGCCCCCTATCGGTAAATCGTGGGTGCTGTGGTTAACGTTACGTAGAGAACGTGCAGTAAGGTAACAACTTGAAGTGAGTTATAAATATTTATGAAATAAATATATTTCATAATACATTATCATTACAAGGTCCATTTTGTCATTTATTACTATCAAGCTAATTATCGCCAAGCTAATTACAAGCTTGATTAGTAAGAAATATTTCTATTAGGACCCTAATGAAATTGTATCATTAGTGTTCTCTTAAAAAAAAAGTGAAATACGTATTGTAGTGATTATTTTCGTTTTTAATTATGAAATTCTGCTTCCAGAATGATTCACGCGATTGTTCTAAAATTTTATATCACGACTTTATTTTTTTGTTTAAAAAATTTAATAAAACATACGTATTTGTATACGTAATTTTTATATTTTCTTACAACACGACTTGTAATATTTGCTTCATTGGCAGTATGCGCATCACTGTGCCGATTTCGAAAATAGTACACGTTGACATACATAAATAATATTAGAATGATCGTAAATAAACCGAGCGTGTCGGTAGGTAAACGTTTACATTGAATAACGTGAGTGCATTTACGGTCGGTTACTTGAGTGGTGGTGTACCTTACAGTATGAGAACAGAATATAAATAACTGTTATAACATGTTTTACATAGAATTACTAAGTTTGTTTAGATACGTTTTCATTACAACATTTTAGCCAAATACTATTTGAAAAATATTCCGTACCTTGTAAGAAGTTGATATTACCAATCCTTAAAAATATGTATGTCTTAAAACTACTAAATTACACTTCACAAAACACGATGAATAAATATTGACTGTTCATAAAAAAAACCGACAACAGTCGTATATATTACAAAATACAAATAGAAACATTTCTTATGCATCTGTGTCATACTGTTTGTTATGTATACAGGGACAAATTTAATTTAGTTACTATTATACTAAAGGGGTTTATATAAGATACTTAATAACATTTGCCGGTGATTTCGTTCGTCTTACAACAATAAATATTCATCACTTAGATAAGTGTGCTGCTTTGTTACCTCAGTCTACTGTAAACCTATTGCAATATATATATATATAGGGTAATATTGCATTGTTGAAAATATAGAATATAATCTCAATTATAAACATATTTACTTGCACTCATGGAAATAATGCAAAAAAGACTATTTGAGAGATTTCAGATGTTATTTTTAGAAACAAGTTTAAGGGTAAAAAATATGGATTAACTGACCAAGTTGCAGAGAGAAAAATTGCATACGAAAAATTGTTCCAAACTTACTGCGACAGTCTGACGTTATATACCTGAAAACAAAACGATAAAAAATATGAATTACTTTTTTTCAAGACAATAATGTAAGAGATTATTACATTTTATAAAATCTACGATAATTGTAATTATTTTATGCTTTTTAATTGGAATATAATTTTTCACAGTTCATTATTGTTATGTTAAGCTAACGTCAGCTCTAATTAGACATGAGAATTAAATTCTTTTACGTTGGAGACTATTGTTTAATAACAAGAATTACAAATGGAATTATTTGTAATATCTTTGCAGGAGTATACATTTATACTATAAGTAAAAGCTAATTACGATAAAGTGTACCAAGTCGCTTACCTACATACAGCGAAGTGGATAACGTAAAGGGCAGACTTGTTGCCCTCTCTAGCTAATGGGTAATTGTTGACATATTATAAGCAACACTACGCCACGCCAGTCGCTTCAAGACAAATTATCGTATTTTATTTTTGTAAAACATGATTTTAATACAGAACACCGATAATATATGTACACTAAACATATATTTTGTTATAATTGTAGTCTTTAACAGTCATTAGTCAATATGAATTAAAATACACTATAAATGAATTTACCGTGTTCATATAATCTACCTGAGAATAGAGAAAATATTTACAATTTTCTAGAATAAAAGTAGAAAACTTACCGTATCTTTTTAAGTACAATAGATTTTTTTTTGGAATATAAAATTTGATATAGTTAAAAATTTCACCTTTTTAATGTAAAAAAGCATTGTCCTTGTTGTAAGAGAAAATATAAATTTCGAATTTTTGAGTCATGTCACTTTTGTCTTCAACGCATCACTCACTACATATTATAATTTTTAATATTGACTTTCTTTACAAGAAGAGTGCACAGAATAGAATGTTAATGGGAAATATTATTTTTGTTGTAATACTGTTACAAATCATACTGCCGTTAGCGATTTACAATGAAAACCACTTAGCTATGTTACGACTACGTAACTAGCGCTTTGATACGTAATATGCCCAATTTGTTTTGCTATTTATTTTTCTAGTAAATTGATATTTGAATAGAGACATTCAAATACTATGCATTTTTGCAATGTTCAGTACTATTAATAATTATTATAAATATTAATTAATTTGAATTTACCAAAAATAAAGCATACAATTTTTTTTAAACAGTAACTGTGGAAGTTTTAAATAGATAACATCGTTAGGAATATCGGAATATCGGAGCATGTGACTTGATGAATGGTACTTTAGAATATTATTCTTAGAACCTCAATACACGTCGCCACAGGTCTCCTCTAATTAGTTATATATTTTAGTATTTAGGTCAATGTACATCGATGTTAATATTTTGGGAGTGTGTCACATGTCAGCGGTATGTTAACGTTAGTGTTAGTGCCTGACAAATTTTAAAGAAATAAGTTCTGAATATTGAAGAATTCCCAATTACATGGTGAATACAAGAGTTAAGGTAGCCATAAAAAAAAATTGATTACTATTTGGTTCAAAATCTCCTAACCAACAAAAGTATTCCTGTAGAATATACAATACAAACATCTCTACATAGTATAAAACAAAGTCGCTTTCTCTGTCCCTATATCCCTATGTATGCTTAAATCTTTAAAACTACGCAACGGATTTTGATGCGGTTTTTTTAATAGATAGAGTGATTGAAGAGGAAGGTTTATATGTATAACAACATAAATCAAATAGTGGAGAAATACTGTTATTTTTGAGGTTACTCCAAATTTAACGCGTGCGGACCACGGGCAGTAATGAATAAATCAAAACTACTGGATCGATTTCAATCATTTTTTCAGTGAATGACATAGGCTATATATTTTATACTCGTGCGAAGCCGGAGCGGGCCGCTAGTAATTATTAAAAAGTACTCGGTACAAGATAGATTTTATACTAAGAAATGTGTTACAAAATCCAAACTATAAATTAGCGTTACGTAACAGTAACCTTTCTTTTAGCCGTTGCGTAAGAATAACCTTTCTTATCTTTCTAATGAAGTTAGTGAGACGCGATGTTGGTTTCTTGATAGCGTGTCGGACACCGCGTTGGTAGACGTACGTTTAAATCCTTGCAGCTAAGCCGGAGCTTTTGGTGAATGAAAACATCGTGATGAAAGCATAGCATGCTAGTGGGCTTTTTCTAAGTCCGTCCGATACCTCAAACACCTTCAAATTGGCAAATCTGTCGGCAACACCTGTCGGTGTGTTGCCGGCAGCCTGTCCTTTAGAGCCAGTTCCCCGTCTAGGTTTAGCGTGTTTATTATCTTAAACTACATCACTTAACATTAGATGAGATTCTGGCCAACGCTAAAACCTATAAAAAAAACTATAAAGTTCTGTACTTTATTTTGTATAGCTTAAACAATCACGTAATGATTGTCATAATGTTCTATGAAAAAATACGACATTTTTAATTCTATTTCCCAAAAAGGAATGAAGAGTTTATCTAGTATATAAAATATAACAAATAGTCCAATAGAGAGTTTAAATTAATAATTCTAAATTAACTACAAAAATACTCAAAACAAAAAAAGTTTTTTTTTACGAAGCACGAAATCTTAACTATAACAATATACCACAATGAACTGGAAATGACACCAAGGAATATGATTTTATCTCATCAATTACAAAATCCCCGACTGTCATCGTGAGCCAACAAAAAACACGACGCGTATCACATATTAATTTGAATACAAGTTAACTATTATTTCAACATATTTTACTACGACCCCTTGTTTAGGTGATTGTTAAATCTGGAAAAAAAAAGAATTCTTAACGTGCAGACTTCTTTTGTATGTATGTATACGCGTGCTCCAGTTTCCCTCATAAAACGTTCTTCCCATCTCATGACTCATGAGAAGATTAAGTGATGAAAGAGGTAGTTAACAGTATTCATACTATTATTATAATTGCCAATTTATTTGTTTGAACGCTTTAATTTCTGGACACATCAGTTACATTTTACGAAGTACACTGAATGACAACGAACTATAGTTCACGTGACTCGGGCAATGCGGTGCGGGGTATTGGGAGCTGAGGGCGGTTTCACTGCCGGACGGGAACTTAGTATTACCGACAAAGAACGAACTGTGAATGTTTATATATAAGTAACGTGCAATGCGGCTTAGTTGTGTTCTATGGAGAATTTGTTTAACCTTACCAAACAGTGTTGTTTATACTGTGATTAAAAATAATTGAACAATAAAATATGAAAGAAACCCCTTGCATAGATAGTCACTTTAATAAAGCTAGTAAATGTTATTATATTATATACTGTCTGATTGTGTGTCTTCTTGACTACCAGATATACTTTGGTTGGTTCCGAAACACAGCAAACTAAAGAATCATTGCGACAAATTTATCACCATATGCATAATGCCCTAGTCGAGTCCCTGTCAGGTACAGGTTCCTATCACACCGTGCTTGCTTACTGAATTCACACCAGTTGATCCCGGTATGATGCAACAATGGTAGGTGTTAAAACTTATGAGATTGTCGCTATTCAGTAAGATTAAATAATCGTCTCCTACGACCCGAATAAATGAATCTACAAACTAAAGTTATTCTCTTCCTTTTGTGTCAAACCGAAGGCTATAAGCACTTTTATGTATACATATATTTCCTTGTTTAAGTTCGACTAATATTCCTGAGTACTGGGAATATATCTATTCATATTTTGTACTTAATACTAACAATTTAAATTACTAGGGATTTAAGAGTTCATAAAAACTCTATACAAGGAATTTATATTCGGATAATGTATTTAGAAAGTGAAAACAAGTATTACGAAAAGCAAAATCTTTTTATAATAAACCCGGAAATCACTATAATATTATATTTTACAAGAGGTATCATATTTTAAAGAAATAAATCGTGTTTTATGGATAACTGTGTTATAAAACGAATGAATAACGGTTACAAAGCAGACATTAATATATCAAAAGAAAGGAGTTATTATATATTATAGGAACCTTATAAAAATCGCTTAATAATCTACCAATTTACCGATGACAAAATTACAATATATTTCAAATGATTTATTTTTAAATAAAACAATATATAGATTACGTCAAAAATGAAAGTGAATTTCTGTTTTAGATAAGATTTGTACTATAGCGAGTGTGAATGTTTGAGAAGAGTATTATATAAACTGTCTGATAATTATTATTCACGCAGAAACATAATAAGTAGGTATTTCGGTAGCCCTATAATTAATGGTATTAAGGGTACACGATAAATGAGTCGACATTGAAAAAGATACGCGAGAACAATTATACTGAGAAAGTGACGCATGTGCTGCTCTGGAAATGTGTAATCTGAATCAAGATGTTTTAATTCCCAATTTTTCTTGGTATTGTTTGATAATGTATAGGGCTTTTTACAATCGTAATATATTATTGTATTGAAATTTTTAATGTTTTATACGATAATTTAAAGTTTTTATTTAATGTATTAGTTACAGTCTGTTATCGTCCGTTGATGTTTTATATCTCGTGCAAGATAATGGTTTATGGTCAAATAAAAAAACACAAGGTCGCCCGCGGGGTGTTGATTAGCCATTACTCCTCTCGCCCATCTCTATAAACGGTTTCTATGACTTATTTAATCAGACGTTATTCAAATCTTACGAATTCCTTAGTCTATTATCGTAGGTGGTAGAGCTACGCTGAAGTTATTACTGGTTTCAGCATGAATGGGTCGGCTCGCCCGGGGTAGTACCACCCTCTCACAGAAAACCGAAGTGAAGTAACAGTGCTTGCACTGTTGCGTTTCGTTCGGTCAGTGAGAGCGCCGGAGGCCCACATATTTAAAAGGTCGGCAACGCACTTGCGACTCCCCTGGTGTTGCTAGTGTCTATGGACGGCGGTGATCACTTATCATCAGGTGACCCACCTGTTCGTTTGCCACCTATAACATAAAAAAAAAAAGAAAAAAAGATGTATATAGTATTGGAACGAAGTTCCTTATCGCGCGTTATACGCTCTGAACGGCTTTTTTCTGACTCTTCTTGCTATAGTTACAGCCGTGTACGAGCTATATAAAGGGTTTTTCAATAGGGACACTACAAAAGTAGACCGATAGGGCCAGCAAACGACGCCATATTTTTTCCCGCTCTCTTGACATTTCTCTTCAGTAAGGTTTGCCATTTCATCATGGAAAGATATACGATCCAACAACGAGTCGAAATTATTAAAATTTACTACCGAAATTCGGAGTCAGTAGTCAAAACTTTAAGAGCGCTACGTACAATTTATGGTCGTCATAATCGTCCTGCCAGATCAACAATTGAGCGTCTAGTGGAAAAATTTGAATCCACAGGCTCAGTACAAAATGTTCCCGTGCCAGTGAGACAAAGAAGTGCCCGTAGTGTCGAGAATATTGCTGCCGCTAGCGCATCAATTGCGGAAGACCCAAATCAGTCTCTCACACGTCGTTCTCAAGCGTTGGGCACCTCTGTGTCGTCGTTGTGGCGAATTTTGCGAAAAGATCTTGGCCTACATCCTTACAAGATCATATTGACGCAAGAACTGAAGCCGCTTGACCACCAGAAGCGTCGTATGTTCGTGAATTGGGCTGAGCAACAACTTGAAAATGATCCGGATTTTCATCGAAAAATCATCTTCAGCGATGAGGCTCATTTCTGGCTGAATGGCTTCGTCAATAAGCAAAATATGCGTTATTGGTCAGGCAGCAATCCACACGTGATTCACGAGGCACCATTACATCCCGAAAAAATCACTGTTTGGTGCGGTTTACATGCTGGTGGTGTCATTGGGCCGTACTTCTTCCGTGATGATCAAGACCGGCACGTTACTGTGAATGGGAATCGCTACCGCTCAATGATAACCGAATATTTTTGGCCCGAATTGGATGATATGGACTTGGACAGTATGTGGTTTCAACAGGACGGCGCCACAAGCCACACAGCGCATGTCACAATCGATTTATTGAAAACCAAGTTTGGTGAACGTGTTATCTCACGAAATGGCCCAGTCAATTGGCCGCCTCGGTCGTGCGATTTGACGCCGTTAGACTATTTCCTGTGGGGCTACGTCAAATCTATGGTTTATGCCAACAAGCCAGCGACGATTGATGAACTTCGTACGAATATCGAACGTGAAATTGCAGCAGTATCGGCCGATTTATGCTTGAAAACCATCGAAAATTGGGTTCAGCGCCTGGACTTCTGCAAGCGTGCCCGTGGTGGCCATGCAAAAGAAATCGAGTTCCATACATAATGGCATCAAATGTACTTTCACAGGAATAAAGAATATCATTGATATCCAAAACCGTTTTTGTTTTATTTAAAAAAACTTTTGTAGCGCTCTTATTGAAAAACCCCATACATCACCGTATACCGTTATTTGTTTTTAACTTAATTATCCCAGATAATTCAGTGTTTAATTTATCATTATTCATTTTATACATAAAATAAATATATTTTATCGTAAATTTATCAGTTTAACTCTATCAACTTGATATTTCATAATATTAATTGTATGTATAATGGCTGAAAAGTCTACCAAAAAGCGAAAGGAACTTCGTTCCAACCGGGAGTCCATAGACCCCTCACACCTTTTATATAATAGACTGAAGACATTAATTAGTCGATTCTTGAAGTCATCTTAACAATTTGGACGGATCGGTATACTTTTCAAGCCATGATGGCTCAGTTGATAACGTATTCGAACACCGCGTCGATCGACGTAGGTTCGAATCCTTGCAACTGAATCGGAGCTTTCGGTGGCGGAATATGATCATCCTGATGAAAACATAGCATTATGGTAAGACTTTTTCAACTCTACCTGGCTAGCTACCACCCTCAATTTGAAAATCTGTTACAAAGCATCTGTAGGTGTGTTCGGGCAGTTACACTTGAGATTCCCTCATGTTTACCTATGATTATCATTATACACCACTTCGTCCTCTCATTTAGCATCTATAAAGCTAAAAAAAAAATAGTTTTGTTATTTTTATTATCATCAGACTAATACTAAACTTTAATTACAACATTACGAAGCTACCGTGTTCTATGCTATATTTTATTACAGCAATCCATCTCTAAACTATTAATTCAGAGATACGACCGGCATTAACCCACACAATGCCAGAAACGTTCATCTAATCACCGTGACGTTAATAATATGAACATTTTTCGGGATTACGCTATACGTTACTCATAAAAATAGTAATAAATGTCCGACGCGTAAGATGTTGTTACGCAAACGTGAGGTAACTTGAACTTTCATATTACGGTCAATGTCGTAGTTGCTATAGCACTCCGATTGCCGTGTATAATGGGACAATAGCTTTAGGGTTTTAGGTAAGGTACTTAAAAAAACAAATCAGGAAACGACAAACCTGCTCCGAAGAAGTGTTCATAAACTGGCGGATCATCTGCGATTAACGTGTTGTTGGTGGGAAGCGCCACTGTTTTTGATGTAGGTTTATAAAAATTGTTTGAAGATAGAACAACTAGTTTTAGAAGGGCTGGCATAAGAGACTAAGTTGCTGTCTTCGGTTACATGTTTATTAATAATCTCTGTGTAAAATATATATTGATGTGAAACATCTATAGACGCACGTAAAACCGATTGCTTACGTGGCGACGTCTATATGTAGTAGTTAGTGTTTACGGTGTAACGACAAGAATTGAGTTGTCACTGTTTGAAAAAAAAAATAGAATTTTTGTATTTAATGAAAATAAACGTTTATTAAATAAACAGTCATCAGTTTCTAGAAAATAAAAAACCTAATATTTTATTCTGTACATTATGCCATATTTAGTTCCACGGGTCCGCGACCCGGCGTTTAATTCACTAAACAATTACTATATATACTCTTTACGCAGTCATAATACGGAAATATTGTCTGGGATACACTTTATTAAGACCAAATGCTCAGAGGAAACATTCTCTCGCATTTTGAAACGTCGTTCCTAGTGATTACAGTAAGTAACCAGTGAATCCTAGTTCGCTTGAAAATTTCCTTACGAAAAACTTTCACAAAAACAACAGGTTTAATACAATCATTTTTAATCACATGCCAGCTTCTACTTAACGAGCCCCTACAACGTCTTTATTTCGAAACAGTCATCATATGTGTGTATATATGTGTATATATGTGTGTATATATATATATATACTTATTTCCCAACATGACACATCCCTCGGGTGAAGTTACAGGCTCGTTGTTATTCATCGCTTTTCGACTGCCATTCACGGGGTGACGTCACGGGCAAGACGACTGGCGTCGTTTTATTTACGAATCCATTATACTGCTGATCTAATTCTGTAGTTGCTAGGAAATGAATACGTAAATCTGCGTTCACCTGCATGTCATACGATTTTACGTTCGATGAGGCGACGACATTGATTGCTCATGACGTGAGCCGTCGGTTTATGTGAAATGTCGAAAAGAAAAAAAAAAAAAAAAAAATGTTATAAATTCTTCAAGAACTCTGTGGGCCAATTTATACTGACTGAATAATTGTCGTTAATAACTTATGTACTTATGATAAGCCTAGTATAAATTAGAAATGAATTCCCGTGAAATATATAAAAAGGCTCACAGAATGTCATATTAAAATAATCATTCGTCTTAAGCTTGAAAAGTTGCTGTAACGAAAGTAATATCGTAAAATTACAAACGCTTTGTCTTCTCCGACGAATGATTCGATTGGCGCCGTTCAAACGCGTTCAAATTTTCTTAACCGATCTTCCTAAGAAACAATTTGTTTGGGTTACCTTGACAACGTTTTTATTTTACCACCAAAATTGTTATTTTTGTTTTCAGTTTCCGACAGTCGACGGACGATGGTTTTGTTATGATAACAATTACAATATAAATAAAGTTTAATAATATTCGATTCTCTAATCCAGCCAATTCATTGCTAACCGGATATTGTGTAAGTCTATTTATTTAACATTAGATAATGATGTACTTTAAGCTTGAAAAATGTATTAGTCAAGTTTAGATTTATCATTTGTAAAATAATATAAAACAAACATTAACTATTACAAAAATATTTTTACCTTAATAAATTATTGTATATCAGATATTTTTTCAAGAATTATCTTAATCTCAACGTTTTTTTTTTAATTTAATCTAAACACGAATTCAATGCAAGCAATACGATAAACAGAAATTGACATATGTATTTATAAATTACATAAATGTTAAAAATTTTCTTGTATGTGTATGTTGAAACGGCTCTGTGATTTTGTAATATACATTTAAAAAGGATATATTTCTATATCAATAATTATAAAAAGGGCTATGAAAGTAAGCGCATACGAATTTGCAAATCTATTATTTGTTTTCATTCTTCTAGTCGACTGACCACGAAACGAACCCAGAAATTACAATAAATGTACAATAGAATACTATTACGTTTATATTCACTTCAAGGAATGTATGTACGTATACCTTTATCTCTATTATCGTAGTTCATCCATTAATCAACCCATACAATATATGTCATACAGAGTTGAACATCCAACCGGTCGACGCTCGTCAGATAATAGACCGTTGACAAATCTACGTCACCTGAATAATTGTTTCGGTTTAAGCGCATCCGCATACGGACCACTAATAAACCGTTGAGCGGGACGTTGACCTTTTCGTTTCCGACGAGATTTTCGGCAAGTTCACTCGTGACGTCACGATAGGAATATTAAAATAGCCCACAGTATTTGATGACATTTGCAATTTCGCTACGAATTATGTAACTGTATATTAATCGATTCATTAGCATAAAAAACTAGAATGATCAAGTAGAACTTTCGATAATCACTTTTATTAATTAGTTATGTAATTATCTACGAAGTGCGCCAAAGGAGACAGTTACTACTTTATGATTATACAATAACGTTTAGCATTCTCCTCTCTCTCTCTCTCTCCTCTCTCCTACCTTTCTCTTAACAAAATGAGGAGGTAACATCCTTTTACAAAAAAAAGAAGTTATTACATCATCCTAGCTACATATCCGCTACAAGGATCGAGACAACGTTTCGAATTTAAGGAAATAGGTAGTCATATACTTTTTAAAATGTATTTTAGCACATGTGTGTGGTGATAAATAATGCACTTGGTTAATTCAGAATGTTTATTTGCTTGGAACGCTACCGTTGAGCCATCATTGCTTCTACATTTTGTAACGAGAAACGTATATCTACTACCCTTGACACCGACTGCTCGTAATGAGAAGAGATGAACATAAAGAAAACGAGTATTTTATACACATGCCCTTGTTACAATTACATAAAAAACACTAAATCTGTTTGTGTATTTAGACTTATTGTATCAAGGAAATTGATATTAGAGTAATAGTGATGTTTTTTTCCATTCTTTTCTCGTTTATTTCATCGTATTGGCGCCAGTCCAGATCAAATGTAAACGCAACGTTGATTGATTAAAGTCTTTATTGTTGTAGAATGATTCATAGAAAACTTCGAAGGGCGCCCGTCCAGTAGAAACGGGTTTTAAAAGGGGTCGGTAACGCGCCTGTGATAGATAACTCAGGGTGTTGCAAGCGTCCATAGGCTACAGTGAACGCTTACTATCAGGTGGCTCACATATATTTTTTTATATGTTATAGGGGGCAAACGAACAGGTGGGTCACCTGATGGTAAGTGATCAACGCCGTCCATAGACGCTAGCAACACCAGGGGAGTTGCAAGTGCGTTGGTGACCCTTTTTAAAAATAAGTGTACGCTCGTTTCTTAAAGGTTTGTAACTCATAATGGATTGGAAACACCGCCGCTGGAAGTCGATTCCATCAAGGTCGAAGTTCGAGGCAGAAATGATCTTGAGAACCTCACCGTAGAAGAGTTCCACTCATCGAGGTGGTGTGAATGAAATTTCACATTCAGGCGGGTTGTACGATAGTGGAATGTAGCGGCGGGTATCAGTCCAAACAACTCCTCGGAACTCTTACCATGCTTGTTCGCCGTGGTATTGAAAAAAAAAAGTTATAAAAGTAAAAAAAAGAAACACTTTAATTTTACACACACACAAACACGCGACACACACACACACACACACGCACACATCGACATTTTAATGTTTCCTAATAAACTAAACATTAGACAATAATTCAAGTAAATGAACTGTTTCCGCATTACATATTTACCGGGACTAGCGTGAAATTTTTATCGTAAAAACATTAATTATGCGCCAAAACATCGATATCTATTCTCGTATGTTATCTAATTTGCATTCGAGACCGAAGCAAAACGTAACTGGCGCCACGTTATATTTATCATTGTTTTAAACATTTCATTATGTCTGTTCCATTATTAATATTCCGATAATCATAATACATTCGACAGATTACAGAACAGATTTTATACAGAAAACACACCCGCCGCCGGTTATGAAAAGTTCGCGGAACACAATACAATATTGGCATTTCTTCGAAACGTAGCCGTTTCCATTTATTCATTATTAACCAGTTTATTATTATAACCGTCTAGAATGGTATTTGTAAAATTCTTGTAACTAAAATTCATTATAAGTATTGTCTCATCAATCCCTTGATCAAGAGGCCAAACGGGTATTAAAATGCAACTACAAATTCAATGTTATTAAAGTTAGTAGTACTAAATTTGTTAAGTTCGGCCACGGAAATATCACTTACTAGCAGGCCCGGCCGACGTTGTCCTGCCCTGATAATAAAAAAATATATACTTATGTGCATGAAATGCTTCAGGCGGCTTGACTTTTTCCGATTATTTCAATAATTAATTTCAACCAATTTACAAAAAAAACCTTGACAAATTATATACCTACTAAACCTACCCCGTGAATTACTCTATTATAAGAATTACTCTATATATAAATATACTCTACAACCAGTTCAGTAGTTTTTGGGTATATCGCGAACATCCAGACAGAGAGACAGACGCGGCGGACGACTTTGTATTATAACTAGCGGCCCGCTCCGGCTTCGCACGGGTATAAAATATATAGCCTACGTCATTCACTGAAAAAATGATTAAAATCGATCCAGTAGTTTTGATTTACTCATTACTGCCCGTGGACCGCACGCGTTAAATTTGGAGTAACCTCAAAAATAACAGTATTTCTCCACTATTTAATTTATGTTATTATACATATGAACCTTCCTCTTCAATCACTCTATCTATTAAAAACAAAACCGCATCAAAATCCGTTGCGTAGTTTTAAAGATTTAAGCATACATATGGACAGAGAAAGCGACTTTGTTTTATTATACTATGTAGTGATATGTAATATATATATCACTTATACCTATTCCTTCTGTAAAGCTGTGACGCGTGTGGTTTGTAATACTTACCGGTTTACGAGCAGTTCCAAATGAGTCCTCAGAGATGTATTTAACACATTAGTTGTTCTTAAAACAGCAGTTGAGGTCACAACTATAGACTGGAATGGCCATTTAAAATCCGGTTTACTTTGTGACTGACTCTTTACCATTTATGTTCTCATAGAAAATTTCACTCAAAACAACACAACGATAAGAAATTATCGTTTTACATAACTGTTAAAAAAATATCTAAAAATAATAATTTATATTATAAGTATATTGGTATATTAATTATTTTGAATTGAAATTAATTTAATTGTGTGGAAATAATAACGGGATATTATAACCAGCATAAATAACCCTTAACCCTTAAATGCATGATTTTTGTTTGGAATTTGGAAACTAATTTTAAAGTAACAACAAACAAAATACAACTTACTCGCCCAAAAGTAATGACAACTTTTTCTTTCGCACGTAAGGTATTTTCTATGGTTTTGACAAGTTTTCAAAAATACTCAGGTTTTAGAATAAAATTAAGTCGAAAATGAAAATGTACACAATTGGCAACAATATGCATTTAAGGGTTAAAGCGTTCACGCGACAAGAGTTCGAAAACTATGAGAAACAAGAAGTGTCAATATTACAAATTAATTAAACAACATTAATCAATAGATATTCTTTCCGTTCATTACTATAAAAGTCCTTAATGAAAACTATCTTAAATTCTGTCAAGTACTCTCATTGTAAGAGAAAATTGTGGTAACAGCGCAATTATTTAATGTAATATTTTACAGTTTAAAAATAAACAATACACCGAAGTAGTTCTACCGTATAATCTCATATTACATAAGAGCCAATTGAATAAATAGGGAGGCCATCTGGTATCGTGAAGGAACACATGAACGTATTAGAAATACAGGTACATTATTCAAATGGTATGTATACACACAAGTAAAATGCTATGGAAAGGTGATGACGCCGCTTAAATGAAACCTTTGTACCTTTATTTCTGTAAAATATATTCAAAATTATTAGCCTCCGTCACCAATAACTAAAAACCTTGTTTCTAACAAATGATAATATTAAAGAACTAAAGAACGAATAAGCATTTAAATGTTAAATTTGTAGCATGACAAAAATATTATTCTCGCTTTTGTGTTATATTCTTATAAGTAGATTGATTTATTATTCATAAAGTAAGTGTTGGCAATGCGTATGTGATACCTCCGGTGTTGCAAGTGTCCATAGGCTGCGGCGACTGCTTACCCATAAGGCGGCCGGCATGCCACCGTCGTGGTATAAACAAAACATGGAAAAGGCCAAGTCCTTATTGGCTTAAGTAAGTGCACACCACATATAAAAGCACATAAAAATACAGTTATTAAATATCCAATATTAAAAAGGTAAAATTACACTTTATATATATAAAAAAAAAATTTTAGGTTATAAACAATTTTTCCAAAGTTATTCGAAACGTTTTTTACCAAGAAAATATTTTATATCTCGTTTCCAACACAAACAGATCGACCTCCTCGAATCAATGCTTAAATAATATGTTAATAATGTTTTGGAAATTTATGTTAATAATACTAGGTAATACTGTGTGGAGGAAAATTGTATAAAAATATACAATATTCATTTAATTCTTAACCCTTGAAGCCGTCTCTGGAAATGGGTAAGAATCTTTATGTCTTTATTATACAGAGCGTTCTATGGTCAATAATAGATCATAGCTTTCCAGGTCACGTAGACCTATTATTAGTACTAAGTTATAGAAGCATATCTGATACGAGTTTTTTCTAGTCATTAGCACCTTTTATTTTTTAATAACATATATGTACATGCAATATATAATATATATATATATATATAACTTTCGAAGTTAATCTACCACCGGTTCGGATAAATAACCCAATCATCGAGAAGAACCGACAAGACACTCGATCTGATGTATATCTTTTCAGCAAGCATAACACATATTTTTTTATAATTATAAATATTGATAATTACAATTATCAGTATCCTTACTAATATTATAAACTAGCTGACCCATATTTTTTTATAATTATAAATATTGATAATTACAATTATCAGCATCCATACTAATATTATAAATAATGTGATTTGTTTGTCACGTTTTTTTGTCTAACTTCGAAACCGATAATCGTAAAATTTTGTGTACACGTTGTCATGGGTACAGAAAAGTATATATCGTAATTTTATCCAGGAAAAAAAAACTACTACTCCTGAGAAATTGCTGAAATTAACATAAACATGAGAAATGACGCAAGTTAAAGTTAGTATTATATAATACAACTAACACTTCTTAATAAGATCGTTAAGATAACGATAACATGGCCAAAAGTTATCAAACATATATAAAAATGCTACTTATTTGTATTTTTGATTATACACAACTATACAAAATAGCGAGTGTATAAGGAAAATGTATAAGACGACACGAAGCGTATTCAATAATATATTCCTAGTGATTTGTTGTTTCTCCACTCAAGTAACACGATGCCATCTGTTTCAAATAGCACGTTCCATTATGAACCGTACAACAGAGACCTATAAAGCTATAATATCACTGTAGCGAAATCTAAATAGAAGTGTCAGTAAGGTATATATATATATATATTATACTGTTGCCTATTATAGCTAATCCGGTGACCAGTAAATGGCAGTGGCAACTTTACTTCAAGATTGATTGATGGATACAGTGACAGGCGAAACCAGGTGTATTGACGCGGAGACGGTTTCTACAGAAAATATGTGAGGTAATAATTGTTTCTGCAACGACCGTTGCTTTATTATTTGATGTTAAAATATTATCGTACGACAGTGTGGTTTACGACGTCTTTCACCACATACAACAGTGGAACTGTTTGACATAACGAAACACGCGGAAGTCCATCGTGAACGACTATGAAGAATTATTTCAAGAATGTTTGTATAAAAATGTGTTTCCATATATTCAGGTGCTCTTTGAAACCTATACAAACAATTTAGTATCGATTTCTGTCCTACTAATTATTCCTCGATTCGTGATTTTTTTTAAATAATTCTTGAATAGTTCTATTAAACACAATGTCATCTTTTCTCAACAGTTCTTTATCGTAATTTTAAAACTTATTATGATGATGGGTGATTATTAATGTTATTTACAGTACCCGGTTTTTGATTTGGCACGATCGGAAGAAGACGGAGATAGTCGGCTAAGATCGGTTTTGTATAGCGTTATCTTGTTCTATCGCAGCCGTTGCGTTGTACGATAGAGAGAACGCTTTACAAAACCGAAGCAAGCCGATCTTAGCCGGACGTCTCACTCTGTTACCCGACGTGCCTAATCAAAAGCCGGGTACTGTAATTTTGAATTTTATGGGAGAAACTAATACAGTATACTAATTAATCATTAGATATAGATTCAGTTTGGATATTATTGTATACGTATTGTGTGTGCTGTAAATACATCGTAATAGAAATGTGGATAAAAAAAATATATTTCAAAAGTGAAGGCAAGTACTCATTAGTAAACATGTTTTCGAGTTACAAAATATCGTATTATTAAATTTGTTGTCGAATTACATTTATGTCAAATTATCGTGTGTTCAGTAGTGAGACAGTTAGTTACGTATTGAATGTCAGACGTTGTTTTGTGTAAGTGGGTATGATAGAAAGCTAATCTGTCCTATCAATCGGTAGCGACGATTGAGAAGAATATAGCGGAACAAGACATAAGAGTATGCGATTTAGATATTAAGCCCTTTAATGACGCCTTGATTTTCAACCGGTTCATAGCGGTATAATAACCGACGACCGGTATAATAATTTGACAAATACTTGAATATTATTGGAAGAAAATTTAATGACTTCGCTTATGTAACATTATTACATAATATATTTATTTATAAGAGCTTTACTTGGTAAGGAAGTAATTCGTCTAGTTAGATTCGTGTTTTCGACGACAGCCCAAGCCGAGGCGTGCCGTGCGCCCTTGTGCTAGTCGTCTATAAAAAATCGGGTGAGTGCCTTAAGCGCTCCCCTTAGTAGTCCGGTGAAACTGTGAAAGCCTAATAAGCTGGCAGTGTAGGTCAGTTCGAAAAAAAAAAAGGAAGTAATTCGACTATATTTGATAATTTTAGAAAGTTCATTTTGAATTATTCTACTCGTTTCTCAACCAAAATCAACATTTATTTTTAGAATACAAAATTTCTGGAAGCTTTTACAGTCATATAAACGATATGTAATCTGGTACGCGCACAGCAATGTAAATAGCCAAAATATTTTTGTAACTAAAAATTTCTTTGATACAATCGTATAGATTAAAAAAAATCTCTTTCAATCCATTTTAAATGATAAGCTTGCAATTAATTGTTAAACTATTTAGCTTTTTGGCAATAATAATTATCCCTATTATATAGGATAAAATCTTTATATAAGCAAACGTTATAATTACTTCTATTCTATACAATAGGATTTCTATATGCCTATAAACGTGCATTGTGCTCCGACACTGGTCTTCCGTTCATGACTTGACGCAAACCTAGTTCGAAAGTAGGTCGGATCGGATACGTGCGTCAGATGTTGTGCCTTTTACCCTATATGGCGTAGCGGTTTCCGATCTTCTTTAACACTTAAGGTGGAAGGCATTTAAGAAATTTAATCAAAACATAATTATTTATCGCTGAACGGCATACGATTGGAGTTAACGTAACGTTCGAATAAAATACACTAGTTTACGATACAAATTATTACTTTCCACGTATGTATGACAGGTGTCGATTAAAAATTATTTATTGAGAAAAACCAATCGCTACTCCTACAGTTCTTATATTGTTGTAATTTGAACTATCAAGAGTTCGGTTAACATCTTATAAGGAAACTGTAGTTAGTTTTAATTTATTATGTTTATATTTCATAAAATTTTACGAATACTTTTAAACGTAATTAGTAAAAAATAGAGCATGTATAATTTTACTACACCTTTACCTTTGGATCTGAAGTTTTTTGTTTCACTAATTTTTAGCAGCAATTATTTTTATGATCGGTCAACATTTATAGATAGTAAAGTAACAAGATTGTCCCGTAGTTTTTTACTCTCTTTTTTGAATTTTGAATTAGAGTCAAACAAAGTCAATTAGGTACTGTATAGTTTTGAGTATGAAGGTGAACGGATATAGGAGTAAAGGAAGATCAAAAAAGGTATGGATGGATTATAGGAAAAATGATATGTATATATATATATATATAAAAGGTATGAACTCTAAGATGACGTCTGACAAGAGATAGTGAAAAAGGATAACATATGTTGCCGATCCCACTTAGGTGGGATAAGTGTAAGATGAAGTATATTACAATGTACTTCAAACAAGTTCCGTAAAAAGCACAACGATTGCGCATAGAACCCGGCCACTAGACTAGGGTCTGCGGCATTAGTACCTAGCTGACTCTGAAGTATTGGCAGTACTAATCGTGGTAGATAGATTATAAAAAGTACAGAGATTTTTATTCACTTCGTATTGCTAACTTCAGAGGATAATTTCACCCAAAATATCGACATAAACTTACACACATTACAAGAATATATGCCAGTAGCTTTCGATCGCGGCTTCGCGTAACACTACATTTTCTCAAAATAAAAGCTACTTATTGTTATTTCCTATACCCAGACAACATGTATGCAAAATTTCCTAGTATATACACATAACACCAGAAAATGTAACGAACAAACAAATAAATTTACCGTTGCATTTATAACATTACTATGGAATTATAGATTCCTACATATAAACAATATTAATAGATGCAAGTCCTCATACATCGTATCATAAAGGTTTATCTACGAACTGTAAGCTGACTATTATACTACAACAGTAAATTAACAACGTGAAAACTCACTGTTATCAGGTCCCTTTTACTTATTTAGCAATATATATAATTGGACAAAACGTTTAACCTTTCGAAAATCCAATTCGCTTTACATAAGATTTTCGTTACGATACGAAACAGAGCACCGACTTGCCTGATATTACAAAATTTCGATACGCCGGCTCCCATCTACTGAATAGAAATAGACGGGACCATAAACTATATTTATTTGCAAAAAAACTGTAAGTTACTCCGAGAAAAATAACCGAATTTATAATAATCATACGATTACATATCGTTTGTTAATAAACGTGAGTGCATATATCGTTGATTAAATTAACTATAGATTATTTAACTATAGATTAAGGATCGATGTTCATTAGCGTTTTATAGGGTCTTGTGTACACACGATAGTACAGTACAGTACGTTATGTCGGTCACCACTATTTAATTGTTTCATACGAATACTTTTACTCCGAAATCATAATAAATAATCTTATTGATTCCAAGAATAATAATAAAAATTGTGACTGTTATAATTTTATTAATTTTAAACTAGCTATACCCGCGGCGCCACTCGCTTTTACTACAGGAATTAAAACAAACCATACTATATACCATATCATATTACTTAAACCGTGCCAGAGAATACAATTATAATTAAAAAAAAACACACACATACAAATCGTTTCATTCGTTTTCAAATTAAAATACATTAACCGACAAGCATACAAAGAGACGTTTTATACATATTTTGTGTTTAACAGATAAAAAATAGTTTATGCGGTTAATATTAATCTCGTGAAATTAATTACAATCTTTTTGCACAAAATATTATGTATTACGATTCTCATTATCTAGTTGAGAGATATATATATACATAAAAACTTATTTAGAACACGTATTTACAAAAATAACCTTAATTTCTCACTCCAAAACATTGCACGTTCTACAACTAGTATGATCACGGAGTATCAACTAGTAACAATAGTATCGTGGAACACGAAACTATTTTTAGTCCCATCGTTTGTATAATTTCGATGGTGTCACTGCGTAATAACAAAAATAAAAGTGTATATAGATATGCTCTACAGCAGTGGTTCTCAAACTTTTGACCAAAAATCTGTGTTGTAAAAAATCGGGTCAACAACAATTTTACTTAAAAAACTAACACTTATTAAAAAGGAAAAACAATGCAAATGTGTTTTTTTTTATTCTTTATAGGTTAGCGTTTGACCACAATCTCAACTGGTGTTAAATGATGATGTGGCCTAAGATGGTAGTCACACTAAACCTAGAGGAAGACTGGCTCTCTAAGTGAAGAAATTTTTAATACTGTATAGAATGCAGTATTTGATCAGAATCTCATTTGATGTCAGTTGACAATGTGGTTTACTAATGTAAATACGCGAAACCTAAATGAGCTTGGCGACAATTTTTCTACATGAGGATAGTTAATTAGCAAGGGAGACTTAGAAAAAACCCTAACACCACGCTATGATGTCATCAGGGTGTTTCCTTCACCGAAAGTTCCAGTTATTCGCTAAGGATCCGTATCTACGTCTATCGTGGTCGTGTTCGAACAGGCTATCCACCGAACTATGCATACGATGCTCATGCAATGGTGGTATGGCTTTTTCTAAGCACCGTCTGGCAACTACACCCTGAAGATGAAAATTTGTAGTCAAACACCTATAGGTCTATTGCAGCAACTGCACATGACAGAGCCAATTTCCTTCTAGGTTTAGCGTGTTTACCATCATAGACTATATCGTCATTTACCGTCACGTGACATTGTAGTCAAATGTTAAAATATATAAAAAAGCCATCCATAATACGATTAATAAAAGTATTTGAAAATAACCTTTATTATGCAGTTTAATTAATTCGACTCTCAAATTAATGCAAGCAGATTTTTTTTATATAAACTTAACTTATAAATGCAGACTCACAGCTACAACTTAACACATAACCATCCAATTTTATCACACGGCATTATTTTTTGTATAAACTTACAACTAAAACTTATTAAGCGAATCTCACAGTATTTCAGTTCATTACTATGTTCACTGAACTCAAGTAGATTTCGAAAGATTATCGTGGCATCCAGTTTGAGAACCAATGATCTCTGTATTACCCGTAGAGCTTTTATAATAACAAGCAAAAAATGTAATGTATCCGACCATTAGTGCTATTAAAACGAGGTTTATATTTCAAGGTTCATTCCACACGTGTTTGTGACGTCAGTTAAGTGTATCGTTATTATTTTATTGTATGTATTCCACCTTACCTGTCATAATACACCTATAGGCGTATAATATAAAGTAAGGAATTAATTTTACGTGTGTTAAGCGATTAAAGGTATATTTGTAGGTACACAAGGAACATTCGTGTTATTTTTGAAAGTTTAATACTATACTTTTTATACTTAGGCCTGTTTCAGAGTGCAGGCGGGTGGCGGATGCTTGCGCGAGTGCGTGTAGTTCAAATGTACGTACACGCCACTGGTATTCATAGTACTCGTAATGCCTAGCGGATTCTACGTAAATTTCAACTACACACGTCCGCGCAAGCACCCCGCCTGCACTCTGAAATAGGCCCTAGGTGACAAACTTTCTTGTCACCACAGTAAAGTATGTATAACGCGTGTACATAACAATATGAGTGTGTAATAATTTCGAATAGTTAAATTAGAATGACTTCTAATAAAGTTAAGTTTTTATCACTTGTTAGTATACTTTAACAATATTTAGAATAGGCTAAATAATACGTGCACGATAAAATATTTTGTAGAAATAACGTATGAGGTATTAATCTATATAGTGTTAAAAACCTTATTTCACGCCGCAATTATTTTAATACAAATTTAAAATCAAATGACCTACACGTTTTTTTTTTCGTAACACGTAAAAAAGTCAATTTGTAATCTTTCAATAGGTTAACGGTGCTGAAAACGTCGCTAACTGTTTCCTCGGATTACAGACGAGCTAGTCATCACTCCAACTGCGACTGTCCCGGCGTCCGTTTACTAGTTTTTTTTTTTTAAATCAGAGGGCATTAGCACGATCTCGAACCGTCAGTGTACGGACAATTGTGATATTGATTTCGGAGGGGAAGGATGTCAAAAGAAATAAGCATCTTTAGCTTAAAATTTTGTTTTTCGTTTATTCCGTAGTAATAGCGTAGAAGGCGCTTTAAGAAAGTTTGACTAACTGTATTCATCAAAACGTATAAAGGATGTATGAAGACAATAATAGCTATGTATTTCCTAAAGTCCATAATAAGTTATTATCCACATACTACGTTTTCTTTAAGAGTACTATTACTCTAGTAGAAGTGAAGATATATTGTACAGTTTTCATGTATATTTTATTTGTATGCATGTATATGCATTCATAAAAATCTATCAATATTGAAATAACGGTTAAAGTTCTTCCCCCTCCTTGCCTAATTCGTATTCCTAAAGATAAACATTGCTGATATTTAATGAACATTTATAATTATTACGAATTATATTCTACACGGGTTCCGTAATATGATACAAGTTTGATAACAACGGTAATGAAACCGCCGACATAAATTAAAAAAAAAAAACACTTAAAGATTAGCTTTAATCAGTAGGCACTAAAAGATAATTAGCAACATTTATAGCATAGGTATAGGGGGATATATATAGGATAGGGGGATTTATCAAAATTTGGCGGCAATTAATCATATCTCAAAAACTTTAGATAGCCTTATCCAAATCTTCTTCATCTCGATATAAATATAAAAAAAAATATATACCCAAAATCCCACACGAATAATTCCGCCTACCTCTTACAGTAACGATAGACGTGATGATAAGAACGTATGATCATTTCCGTTGTACCCCACAAACACACGCGTACGAAAGACATCGGACATATCGTGGCATACCGAACACAATTAATACAATTATAATCACAACTACGGCATTCGTCGAGGAATTTACTATCGTATATTATTATTAAGGTCATTGACACGTCATGATTCACGGGTATCATCTATCGACATCGACATTTATCACTCGGAATGAGGAGCGTTGGTAAAAAAAATGTAATCAATTCTAATCACGTTTTTCTGTGAGTGCCCTTAAGTTTTTGCGGTGTGTTTTTCTATGAATGTATCCAAGGTTTTTGTTTGTATCGATGTAGTTGTTATACACACTGTCGTGTTGTTCGTCGATTTGTTTTTTCTTTTTGATAGATTAATTACACTTCGCGCATGATTTGAGTTCATTGTTTTTTCTTTTTTTACATTACTGTAAATTGGTCTATTTGTTTTTTTCTACGTTATCTTACAGTTTTAAATAAAACATTTTATTTTGCAAGCTGTGATTTTTTTTACTTTCTCGAATGTTTTAAAGAATTTCC
The DNA here is from genome assembly GCA_035772565.1 of Antheraea assamensis. Taxonomy (NCBI): domain Eukaryota; kingdom Metazoa; phylum Arthropoda; class Insecta; order Lepidoptera; family Saturniidae; genus Antheraea; species Antheraea assamensis. Next base: position 1,020,625 of record JAQQSE010000191.1, on the reverse strand, counting down.
AGGTCCTCGATATGAGTCGTAACAAGTGTTCAAATTACTATATAAAGTAATATAGATAGAATAATCAAAACAAGATCTTTTCTTTAAAAAATACAAAAAGGCACCTATGCGAAGAGAGCGAGAGCGAAGCTTATTTCTAGCATGACTATTATATACTAAACAAAATATTAACACATCACAGTGATTTTTCACGTGAAATGCTAAATATTTAGTCACATAATTAATTTATATGTTGCTTATTTATAAAATATTATGATTACAAAATCACTATACATTATAAATCGCAGAATTCATAAGATTTATAGATATATTACACTGTAAAGCTATGTCTTCGTAGGTTTTTGTGTATGTAGTGTGTAATTACTTTTTCTATTTATATTATCGGAATAACCTTTACAATTGATTGCATGCACACTATATAAGTACAGTTGATAAATAGCAAGGCAACGAACGATCTGCTTTCGAAAATCAACAACGATCATGTCTGTCAAATTTTATTACCGTATGTATCACAGTTACAAAAGGCAGACATGGTCACGACCTGCGATACAGTGTCGGGTCGCATAAACCATAGTTTCAAGGTACAATTTATACGATTATATACCAGAACGCGTTACAATAACGTCGAAACTATTTTATACGTTAGTTATATCTGAGGAGACCGTAGATGTACGCAGCGATTAGTTTGAAACACTTCCACAAGGCGGGGGTGTGAAATGTTACAGGTTCTAGTATTAAATGTAATATAAAATGTCGATCAGATAACGAGTGTAAAACTCCATTTGAACTTCATAATGTTTACAATGTTTAGTTTATTGATTTCATATTGTTTTCCTGTTATATTAATGCGAAGCAGTGTATTCTAAATATAATTCACAAAAGCGTTCAAAAATATTTCATACTAGCGGCTCGCTCCGGCTTCGCACGGGTATAAAATATATAGCCTATGTCATTCACTGAAAAAATGATCAAAATCGATCCAATAGTTTTGATTTATTCATTACTGCTCGTGGCCCACACGCGTTCAGTTTGGAGTAACCTCAAAAATAACAGTACTTCTCCACTATTTAATTTATGTTATCGTACATATAAACCTTCCTCTTCAACCACTCTATCTATTAAAAAAAAACCGCATCAAAATCCGTTGCGTAGTTTTAAAGATTTAAGCATACATAGGGATATAGGGACAGAGAAAGCGACTTTGTTTTATACTATGTAGTGATGATTAAATCAAGGCTAATCGTAAATAACTCAAAGGAGTTTGATATAAGTAAATTGCAGTGGATATCATTAGTAACTTCGCGTGAGTCACTTAAGATTTTCATTATTTTACCTCAATATGATACGGTGAAATTGCAAGTACCTACAATGTTTTTATTTAAAATTGTGGCTGTAGATAAAATAAATAATACGTTCAACAGTTTTATTAGAATCTGTAAGCGACAAAAACTTACTGCAAAATAATAATTTTGAACCGATGATGGCTAGGTCGGACATCGCGTCAATCGACGTAGGTTCGAATCCTTTCAACTGAGTCGGTGTTTTCAATGAAGGAAAACATTCTGACGAAAAACAATTAGCATGGTGCTAGGGCATTTTCTAAGTCCGTCTGGGTAACTACTACCTTGAAAATGAAAATATGTCACCAAGCACCTGTTGATGTGTTCCGGCAGCAGCACTTGAGAGCCAATCTTTATCGAAGTTTGGCGTGTTTACCATTTCACACCATATCATCATTTAACATCAGGTTGAGAGAGATTGTGGTCAAACACCACAACTTACGTAGGTGGTAGAGCTACGCTGAAGCTATTACTGGTTTCAGCATGAATGGGTCGGCTCGACCGGGGTAGTACCACCCTCTCACAGAAAACCGACGTGAAGTAACAGTGCTTGCACTGTTGCGTTTCGTTCGGTCAGTGAGAGCGCCGGAGACCCACATATATTAAAAGGCCGGCAACGCACTTGCGACTCCCCTAGTGTTGCTAGTGTCTATGGACGGCGGTGATCACTTACCATCAGGTGACCCATCAGTTCGTTTGCCCCCTATAATATAAAAAAAAAACCTACAAAGTATATAAAAAAATAGTTTTCCCTGTAACCCTCAATCAGTCATACCTCTTTAATTTTGTAAGGAGAGTAATATTTTAGATCAGTTAATGCCACCTGCATTATTAAGGTTGCGTATATTTTTCTAAATATAAAATTGCACATATATAAAGGCACTAATAATGTATTTGCACTTCCACGAGTCTCTATACGTATAGTTCACATACTGATTATTAACTACGTGTTTAGGTATTCATATATTAAGCTCCTTACAAATCGTTAATAACCGTGACATCACACGTCCTCTATTGTGTAGTGAATTCGCGTGAGTTACAGATTTGCTACGCTACAGTACACCCGCTTCGACAAATCACGTGGACATTGTTTCTGTGATTAACAGTGAATAGAAATGTAGTATAGTATATAATACATGGTAAGTAGTTATACTGAGATAAATATACTAATACTATGTTTTGTAATGTATTCATGTCACTGTGATTAATTTGTCATGCAATAACTATTTGTAATCACAACGAACTTAAATTGTGGTATAATGATTTAGAACAAGGAACAGAATTTAAGGGAGTTATGCCGGAATATACAAGTAGATATTTTATGCTACATCTTCAACTTGAGACTGGTTTAACTATATTAAGTAATAAGATAAGAAAATAACTTCCCTAGCATACTGTAGTAGTACTGGTATAGTTGCCATAATTAAAAACTTTCAATTATTGTAAATATGTTGTGAATTCATGTGCTCGTCCTATAAGTATATATCAAGGCTATGAATTTTACGAATTATAATTTAGTAAAGGGTAATTATACTCGCATCACATGTTGCAAGCGTTTTGGATACCTGATATCATATGAAAAATAACTGTTATCTGTTATGCATGAACTGTTCAATACTTCATGTTATTTCGAAACAAAAGACATCAGAGTATGGCTACCATTCTGATAATACTTCAATTTCATTTTCAAATGTAGGTATTATAGTAGATAAATAATAAATAAGGCTAATATGTAGTACGGAAATCTATCATTTATAGCTTGTATATTAAATTGATTGATTGATGATAGAGCGCCGTGTTTACGAGTTACGAGTGACAATTTTCATTAACGGCGACAATTTTCATAAATCAAGAAATACGATCAAGATTGACAGCAAAACTATTGAAGCTCGGTGAAATAATTAGTAGTTTAATCGGTTTCTCGGTAACAATCTGAATAACATATAAGCTCTATACATCTGACTATACATATGCCCGTGACTACGTACGAGTTTTTATTATTTGTTGTAAGCATTTATTACACAATACTAGCCGAATTAAAGAATAATGGATAGGGCGACAATATTCCCTGTTTTCAAATATGTATGCATAGAAATTCAGATGATGAGCCGGTTAAAGGGTACGCAAGTTGATTTGCTGCAACGCTGCACATATTTAAAAGGCCGGCAACGCACTTGCAACTCCCCTGGTGTTGCTAGTGTCTATGGACGGCGGTGATCACTTACCATCAGGTGACCCACCTGTTCGATTGTCCCCTATAATATAAAAAAAACACTTAGCGGAGAGGCATAGTAAAATGGATAATATAAAGACCTCCTTCATGAAAAATCACATATGTGGGTCCAACATTCTTGATGATCGGGTAAACGTTTTAAGCGTTTATCAACCTCAGATATACTAACAACTATTTCTATATGTATAATATAATATAATAATAATCTTTATTTTTAAATTCGTTACATGGGTACACATAAGATGGGTCCCTGCCTCCTACGTTAGTGTAGACTGTGTTGTAGGAGACAGTTACAAGTATTAGGAAGCAAGTTTGTATTTACATACAGAACAATAAAACAAATTGAGAACTTATTTTTCACTATTTGACCATTGGATTTTTAAGTTGTGTCCGTGTATGTAAAAAAAATGATTTATGGAAAAGGAAAGAGCATGTGCGTACGTAACATTATAACTGTTCAAAGCTCTAGAATGATGTTAGTATGTGTGCTGTTGAGTTTATCTGTGTAAGAATAAGTATCTTTTGTTAAAAAAAACTTTTTATATCTCACTTGTAATTCGTGATTAGATTACCGACACAAACTATCCAGCTAATTTTGATTATGTCATTAGCGTGAACCCTGCTTAATGTTTAATAAATAATTCTCCAGACTGGTGTAGTCAAATTCTTCCAACCAACTTAATATTTTATCCTTCACTTTGTAGTTACTTAATTTCTTAATCTTGAACTTTTTCTCAATTTTGTTGTATAATGTGGGCGCAATGTAATCAAAGTGTCTACGGGCAAAAGTAGATCTTAAGTTTGGAATAGCGTAGTTTTGCAGCCTTTTATTTTTATATAGTAGATAAGGAACAACTTTGTGATATTTTTTTAACACTGTATGAACAAAATTTTTTCTTACTGGTAATATTTTACAGAAATTATAAAGGTCATTTGTGGGATAACGAAAAGGCAAAAACATCATCATTTTAAGGATTGTACGTTGCGCACGTTCTAGTTCTAACATATTTTTTTTATTCGTATATATATATACCATAAAAATATATTTACCTATCAGCTCTTTCTCGCGGCTTCGCTCGTGGTAACGTATATTTGATCTATGCCTCGGGAAAAGAACTTTTTTATGGATGTAAGGTATCCTATGTTATTATCTGTACCCCTGACGAGTTTGCAAAATTCCATATTGATCTGTGAGTTGCTAAGGTATAAAAGCGTAACAAACAAATAAATAAACAAAGAAATAACTTATATTCGTCGTTATAATAGATTTCCATTTTCTTATTATAAGAATAAAATATTCTATTTGTGTACAGATTGTAGAAAAACGTAGATAAAGCGCACGGAACACGGGAGGGCTGCCAAAAAGCTAATTCTATGTCTAGTCATTTCCAAACAAAACGTCATGATGCATTGACAGCAACCTGTATTTAAAATTATGTCAATTATTATTTTTTTAAAACATCGACAAACAATACATGAAGATTATTAGATTACAGTTTGAATTTAAATGTCAGAAACGATGCTAGTAATAAAGCTCGCTAAAAAGTAAGGTCGCGTTTTCATACGAGCAATAAGGGCGGCCAGTTAGACGGGTTACAATTATTTATCCATTACGTAGAAAGTAGTACGTGCGACGAGATCGAAACGTCCAGTACTATGACACTGGCTGTAAAGTGTATGCTTTAATTAGCAGAATCAATAGGGTGTGTTTCGATTGATGCTGATAAATGTGAAAATTTAAACATCACTTTATATATTGACATTTAATTTACCCTGTTAAGATAGCGATGATAGGAACCACTTTTGTTTTTAATATTTGCTTATATATTCATGTGATTTTCTGAATAGAGTGGATTATGACTACGAATTAACACCGGGACATCGATAACAATTCAGTTTTCTGTACTGTACAGTACTTATTGGTACGAAGTAAACTCTTCCTTGCAGTATATATAGCTGTTACTACCGCAGAGAGACTGTGAGACAAAAACCTGTTGATTATTTTTCTTCTCTTTTTGAGTTTTTCTATTAGGACATATGATAATTCGTTTGAAATTCGTTTATTACATTATATGTACGTAGTCATAAAAAAAAAACACATGATTTATATTCTTCTTTGAGCGCGTTCCAAAAGCTTCGCAACGACGTCGCATTTATAGTTAACGAACACACACATTGAAAGAGTTACACAAATGAAAAATAAAATTATCATACGAGAGTTCATTGCCCTCGCCACGTGGCATGCGAGTAAACAAATGGTCAACATATTATGTATATAAATTAATAAACATTTCGAGCAGGAAACCCTTGAGAAGTTAAATTTAGGGTGTTGCGTAGACGAACCGGCGGCGACGACGGCGGCGGGGCCACCGCCGGCTGGAAGCTGGATCACGCGAAAATATTTATAAGAAAGGACACGTAATTCTTACAATCCTAGTAGTCTTTATATTGTTGCCGATGTTGAACTATTTCAGTCTTCGTAATTGAAAAAAAGAAAATCTTCGCATTAATTCGTTTTGAAATCACCAGTTTTGTTGCCAAGGTTATTTACAAAACAGATAAACAACGTACGCGCACGTATGTTATAGTTTTCATTTGAACATCGTGGCTCGTAACGCGAATAAAGGAGAGTTTATAAACCAGAAGACGGACTTCAAGACATTTTTAGCTGCTTTATTATATGCGTAACATGCGTAACTGTGGATAGCCTGTGGAAAGTCTAACCGTGAAACCATTATAAAACCCCCACCCATTTCTTCTGCGAAGATGTGGTTGTGTGTGGCCACTTAACAACTGGTGAACTTATCTGTTACCTCGAAAAAAAAATAACCTTTCGTTTCTGAGTGGTATATTCAAAACTGTTATAGTAAAACTAATTTAGAAGATCTGGTCAAACGACAATGATCTAAAAGACATGTGATATATAGCTCTGATTATCATTTGATAAAACAATAGCAAAATAAAAATATACTGAACATAAAAACATACATCAAGAAAGATGCAAAAAAGTGTTTTAAATTATATGCAATATGAAATTTCATAATTTTAATCTCTTTAATATTTAAATAGCTGTTACAGCAAAATCAATTTCAACCTATATTGTATTATATACAAGTAAATATGGAGCATATAATATTTTATTATAATTCGTTTTATACTTTATATATATCTTTTCATTTTATAAATACTAAAAGTTTGTACGAAGTAATAGTATCTGAAACTACCGAAGCTATTTTTAAAATTCTTTCAACGATGGAAAACTATATATTTGACGCATATTATGTTAGTTTTTTATATGATAATTAATACGAAAAAAGCCACTGCTGATTGTTGAATGTTTAAATACAGAGAAGATATGATAGAACGCTGAAATGGAAACGGTACTTGCCATATATTAATTTCCAGTATAGCTAACACGAACATACCTGAAATTAAATGAAAACGTTTAAATAATGTATGGGATATCATAAAACAAACTTATTTCTATCGGAATTTAATATTTTATTTGACTAAAAATGTATTGCCTTAATTCATTTTATAGTTAATTACTCAGTAATCAAATTAACAAAGGTATAAAATATAATATATATATAAATGAACTGTTGTTTGTTTGTCTCGCTAAAACTCGAGAAAGGCTGAACTGATTTGGTTAATTTTGATCTTGAAATATTTGTGGAAGTACAGGGAAGGTTTAAGGTTAGGTCATTCGTTTGTCAAATATTTATGGGTGCGTTCAGAAATTTGTCTGTTTCATAGCTGTAGTATGAGGTCCGATCTCTTTGGTCTGTTTTGTTGGAATACAAAGTAGTTCTGTTTGAAAATGAAGAATAGTAGATAACAGAGAGCTTCAAACTCATTAAGTGCATAAATGTGTTGCATTTATAGTGTAAATAAAAAAAAATACATTAAGCTTTGGCCACATATTACACAAATGTATGTAAGTGATACGAAGTTCGCCGGCTCATCTAGTCTTTTATAAATAAAAATGTAATAAAATAATCCTTCATATTCACATCGCAAGTCTTTTTTATAATTTTATCTTAAGTTTTACACATTCCTTCATTACAAAGACCTTGACTAAAGATACATATGAATAAATAGACCTGTCACGTGAAGCCTTCGGAAGCAGTAGAAGAACAAATACGTGCCTTTAATTGAATTAATATACGAAGACACTAAAACATTCAGGTGTCAACGGTAAGGTTATATTGAATAACTAAATTTCTTTACTACCATCATTAAAACCTTTCTAGGAATTTCACATGTCGAAGTGATTCTTTTATATTTGATAATGGGTTCCGATTCGTAAAATGCCGGAATGATTTTGTTTTATTTTTGAAGTTATACTTCTTTTGGCGCGTTAGGGAAAAATGATGAGAGTAAATTTTTACGATGCACGCGCACACCGTCACGTAAAACCGACACCCTGAAGTTAGCTATAGTCAAAATTTTATTCAAAAAAAATATGTATGTATTAAATACCTTTTTTTGCTATTGTTAGTGTCGTTTTTTCTACAAACGTAGAATAAGGCGAAAGATAAAATTTTTGAAAACATTTTTAATTTGTTACGCCAACGAAGTATAATAACTTCTAACGCGTGTACATAAGTACACACTACTTTTTTTTTTTGTAAATGTACGCTTTTATTTATATAACATCTATTATTTATTATTATTCACATTCATTATAATGTATATTAACTGCGCTTACTTCTCGTCCTATAAGTGATTGTAATTATTTAAAAATAAGCCAACACTTGAACAAAGACCAGTACAACGCACTTGTATAAGTTTTAGATATTTAATTTTATGCTTGTGACCGACACATATCTTATTTGATATAATTTCATGAGACATATACTTATTATAGAAACTAATCGACTAACGGACGATTGACAGTCTTTCGACGTTAGCCAATTAGCCTTTCCACCGTCGTTATTACAGTTAACATAACAACGAACAAGTTAATAATATGGCCATTACGATATGATTAATTCCGTTGGGTAGTATGATAACAGAGGTGGAAGGCAATTTGCACTTATTAAATAGAACAAGCGCATTACCTCGAGCCCGGTTGTCGTGAGAACGGGTCAAAGTCAGGGCTAGAACGCCGCAGGGCCGTATCGCCGCATGGCTACACAACACTGACCGGCGCGGCGTCAACGGATGTCGTTCAGGATGTACCTCACTTGTACTAAACATTTAATATTTTACTTAAATTGGTGTATTTTTATATTCAATAAATATTTTAAAATCGTGGTTGAAAATCATTTTTTTTATTGACCATATACTTAACCACCTAACAACTACTAGCACAACTGTAATGTTAATTCGGATTGAACATTGGCCGATTTTTTTATATCCTCTTGTATATAAATAAATAAGTCACGAAGGGCAAAACGAAATTCATCGCTTTGCCTGACAGCTCTTTCTTTCTAATTGGATGCCCCGTAATATATGAAATACATCTTTTTAAAATGACCGTACAGAGTCAGGCTAGTTATAACATAACGTAAGCCGTAACGTAAATCTTGTCACGAAACACCTGCGAACACCTGTCGAATCCCTAGAGGTTCGCGTACTCCTGCTTTGAGAACCCTTGCCTTTACCCAATCGGCGACACACTCACAGAGTACTTCATAATTAGAACTATAGACTACTGTCTCATATACACAACATATGTATATGTTTTTATGTACTATTTACGTTGAAACTGTTGAAATCGTACATTAACAAACAAAAGGATCTCTACTACATTTCTATTGGTATAGAATCAATGTACTTAAAAAAAAAAATAGACCACCCACTGAACCGCACTGAGTACTGGTAAAATGTTAACTGTTACTAAAGAAACAACGTGACTGTATATTCAGGTGGTAGCCAAAAATGGCCGATATGAATAATAATAAAAACACTAATTACGAACGTTGGTAACTAACTTTTTTTTTTAAATAAACAATAGCAACAGTTCTATGTTTACATGTATAAAGCTATATTACCGGGCCGGAGCTCTAAGGCACGGACGCACGTATCTTTTCATCTCAATAGTACGTCATTTGAATTCATAAGCCGCGTACTGAATGCACACTGAATGTGTGTAAATGGAACGGAAGTCCATAGAAGTTGTACGCTCCGGTGTTTGCGTTGTCACTTTTTGCAATGTATTCGAATATGATGGCTCCCTGCACAAGTAGGTTGACTTAGTTAGGTCTTCTCTAGATAAACATTGTAAGGGTTTGTTCGTAAATATTTTGATATACTTTAGGATTTTCCATTGCACATTGGTTCAGTAGACAGGTAGGCAGCTTGACCGGGCTGTCGTCGCAGTCAGGGCGTTCGCGCTGGGCCTTGTCGCCGGGGTGGTATGGTGCTTGCTTGTTCGATCCCGTGCCACTCCATAGCGCGGCAGACGGTATCTTGTGGGTTTTTTTAGTCAATAAGAGTCTGACAAACCACAGCTCCCCAGGGCTGTGGGTGTCCAATGCAGGATTTCTTCCCACATTAAGAAAAAAAAAGGATATTTAGAACGAAAAGAAAACTAAACTATAATGAAATAAGATTATAATCCTTTTTGCTTGAAGTCCATAGAAGTTGTACGTTCCGGTGTTTGCGTTGTCACTTTTTGCAATGTTTTCGAATATGGCTCCGTGCACAAGTAAGTTTACTTAGATCTTCTATATATAAACATTGTACGGGTTTGTAAGTAAATATTTTGACAGACTTGAGCGTAATTAGCACGAGATGAAAAGTAAGTTACAAGGAATTAAGACATAGTGCTTTTTGCTTCTAAAAGCCAATTAATTAAAATTACGTTTAGGACCTGATGATCATTCTTCTCAGAGAGTAGCTCAAATTTTTAAATTTACGTCAGTTTCACGAAATACCTTCAAACTGTATTCTAAAAGTGATGATATTCTCAATGTTAACGTTTCGATGCCGTATTGAACTATGTTGATTAGAATGATATAATGAATATACCTTCGGCAACAAAAAAACACATTGCAATCATACCATTGCGTTGAGGCATTTTAATACAAGTTGCTGAAGTTGTAAATATGCCACGCATAATTTCTATATTACGGCATTTGATCTTTAGAACAAATTTTACTTTTAGGCTAATTTTGTTCTGAAGCATCATTATTTTAGATCAGGTGAGATTATAATGAAACCTTAAGCTAGTATATCTGCTGAGTAACTCAAATTAGTAATTTTTCATTGTATCGATAAAGTAATAACATGTCAAGCCATAATCATTAAAAACCCCGATATACTTACCCTTTATAGGAGCAATAAAAAATACCTAGAGAAAACTGCCAATTAGTTCAAAGTGTATTAATCATTCATAAGTAATTTTGAAATGCGAAGACAAAAGACAAAAATTGCATTTGCATTGCACATAGGATCACTCACAACGGAAGTATACCGGTTCTTAGATATATTTATCGGAATAAATTTCTGATATGCCATTTCTATATATCATCATCTTACCCTTATCCTTCCTAAGTAGGGTCGGCACAACATGTTTTCCTTTTCCACTCCCCCCTGTCAAAAGTCATCTCAGTATTCACACCTTTTATACACTATCCATCCACAACTTTTTCGGTCTTCCTCTACCTCTATATCCGTCCACTTTCAAACTCAAAACTTTTCTTGTTACATGACTTTCATCTCTTCTCATAATATGCCTGTACCATGCTAACCTATTACTCCTCAACTTCTCTGTCACTGGTGTTATTTTCAAACTTCCTCTGATATACTCATTCTAAATCTTGTCCATTCTTGTTACACCACACATCCATCTTAACATTCGTATTTCTGCCACATGTAATCTTTTCTCATCCGTGTCTTTTGTAGGTCAGCACTCGGATCCATATAACACGGCTGGTCTGATTATAAATTTATACACCTTGCCCTTAAATTTCATTTCTATATATATACTTCAGAAATATCGGAGTACATAACCAAAGATCTGTACATGTCAAATTACACACATATTATGATATCCGCTCCTCTCCTGTTTCTAATAATGACTATCCAGTCTTTAGTCTGCGCTTTTCACTATTCTTTAGTCTAGTCCCAAGCATGTTTGAACTGCTCTTACTCGACATGACAGCGAAAAATGCTTATTCCATTTTTAAAAATAGAATCGCGTACGTCGACGAGTGCACTCGAGTCTTTATGCAGCGCCGGGTTTATCTAGAGACTCGAAGGTTCTTGAATGCAGTCGTGCGGAACCATAGCGAGCTGGGGGTGCGACCGGGAGATTGTCAAGTGGTATCATCATCTACCCGCGGGTCAACAACCGACACGGACGTTGAGGCAGGTCGTGTAAAAATATTATCTGTGATATAGTGTCACGCAACAACAGGGTTATATAGAGGATGTTATTCCTGATCTATATATCAAAAATGTATTATCTCCTACTACATAAAAATATTTATATATTTCATACATCTAATTCTTGTTTGTCCATCCGGGGTAATTTCCGCAACTTCTTACTTGAACTTCAACTATAGTGACAAAACTTTTTCGAGTATCATTCAGATAATATGATACTATGCTTTTTCATAGTGTAAGCAGCAGTGATCACAAATATTTGACAGAGAAAATTTAACATCGGTAAAAGTGTTATAGGGGTTAAGTAGTAACCGATTTACAAATAAAATATAAAAATCAGTCTATAGTTAATCCGCAAAAAAACAGCATAGTTCTTATGATACAACAAAGCTATTTTTATAAAAAAATTGGCGAGTGCCAGCTAGTGATAAAATAAAAAAAAAACTCGAAATTAATTCTCCGCTTCAAAACGAAATCTAAGCGTCAAATAAAAAACAGATTTTATTAACATATATATTTTATTTAATATCGCTAAATAATCCATATAACTAAAACGAATGTATCCAACAAAAAAAAAAAAAAACAAAATCAGTGTGTCTGTCTTTCGCAAACAAATCGATTTGTATATTGTATAATCTCTCACCAAATGAGATTACAGGATGAGCTCCGTTTGACGTCATTGAGGGAGGTCATTGACGACACAGGGGAGAATTTATATCAAACGCGATATACTAAAATGTATAATTTAGTAGATGTGTACATGAATATAAGAACATATTATAGCGTTTGTCATTATAAAAAGTGGTGATGAGACACTTATACGTATAATAAAACACATACTTGCGTATATGATGGAATATAATTATTATCTGCAGAAAAGAAATGTTTCTTTAATTAATTTGATAATACACGTGTACGTTTTGTTATGAATTGTATATACATAGTCAAATTATGCTAATTATTAACACAGTAATTAACCAACAAATAACAAATTAAAACATGAACACGTTTCACAGTGTTTAGTGATTTACATATAATATTTTTTCTTTTCAAAATTGAATATAGGTATTGGTCATTTCCATTAATTAATCAATTACCGACTATGCATGTTCTTACAGTTTTAATATCACAAAAAGAATGAACTAAGCGCTATACATTAAAGGATAAAACGTGAATTTGCATGGCACATATCTTCTATTAAGAGGTGTATGAGATATGAAGATATATAATTCACTTATAATTTTGGCAGCCTTACCCATTAATATCACATGAAATAATAACTTCATAACACTATATAGAAATGTTACATAATATCCGTTGTATGTGTAGCAATCAATACAGGGCAAAACATTCTGCCTGGATGAATCAACTAACATAATCATCTCTTCAACCAACGTCATTGTAGTAAATGAAGAGAAATCAACAGTTACATAATTTCCCCTCATATAGTGGTACTGCAAAATAATCCCAAGAATGGTTGTAGTCAGGGAGGCGTCCGATTGTAAAAAAAAATTAAGCCAAATTATACATCATAACATGACAATCATGTTGTACCTACCTACTGACCCGTACCTAGGTGGGATAAGGGTATGAAAAAGATGATAAAACATGAACATTCATTACTTTTAGTCATACATTTCTCAGATAGGCAGAGGGTTTTGCATAGTGGGCGGGCTTTTTCTAAACCGGCCTGGTTAGCTACCACTCTCAAGTTTAAAATCTGCGCCAAGTACGTATGTGTATGTTTCAGTATATTCACTTTACGAGTCGCTCTCTCTATGTTTTAACGTCCTTGCCCTCTTGAACCACATCGTCATTACGTCACTAAAATCTATAAAATATAAAAAAGAACAAAAAAGAAAGAAAAGTTAATCAAACAGCCGGCTATAAAATTAATATATACATTTATTCGCGTTACGTACCAACGTTTATTAAACAAACATAATAACTTAGTGGAAGCAATATTATATTTATATATAGCAATTATTTAGGTGGTAGAGCTACGCTGAAACTATTACTGGTTTCAGCATGAATGGGTAGTACCACCCTCTCACAGAGAACCGACGTGAAGTAACAGTGCTTGCACTGTTGCGTTTCGTTCGGTCAGTGAGAGCGCCAGAGGCCCACATATATTAAAAGGCCGGCAACGCACTTGCGACTCCCCTGGTGTTGCTAGTGTCTATGGACGGCGGTGATCACTTACCATCAGGTGATCCACCTGTTCGTTTGCCCCCTATAATTTAAAAAAAAACACACACACACTACTCTTAGTTCTGTTTCGTAAGCAATTTGTTAAACACGAATGGGTTTGGTACGTTTGTGTCGGTGAAGACGAATCATCTATCAGGGGCCATAAAATTAACACTTTTAAACGATATAAAGATCCACAAAAACGGATAGTAAAAAACCGATAAACTTAATGAAAAAGTAGACGCACAGTCCCGCTATGACTGGATTTTCAAACATTCACATCCGATAGTGGTGGGTAATTAAATACACACAATTTAATGGTGGACCGATATGAGAAAATACGTGGGTAATTTATGATTTGTAGATAAATATCATTAGTTAACGTGTACGCGTAAATGAATAGGTACTGATAACAAAAATAAAAAACAATTTTTGTCTGTCTCTTTGTTTGTTCCGGTTAATCTCCCAAATAGTTGAAACAATTTTCACAGGACTTTCACAGACTGATAGCTGATAATATAACGAATAACTTTTATATATATAAAAAATAGTTCCACGCAAACATAATCCTTTATAAAGATACAAACGAAGTGACGGACGGTTGCTAGTCAGTTCCATAGACATCAGAAAAACATATACTTAAGTAATTATAGCCGAGTGTTCATGTTTCAGGAAAACCAAATACTGCCAAAACGGTAAAATTAAGTAAGAGTATCACATTCAGAAAGGATTAAGTGAATACAAATAATGTTGCGTGCTAACTGCAAAACAGTATTGTCATAATTAAATCTACAATTACGAGATCTATCGAACAACAAACAATAAAATACATTTTCCTAGGGGTGAATATGGCAACGAATACTCGAGTCACACCGCTCTACAACAATTGTACGTGAAATATAAAGAGCGATTTCTAAATAATACCTCCATTATTTATGTCTGTAAAGCAGCAGGTGAAGTGGAAATAAAAAAGCCGGTACGGGTTAATATCAATAAGACCGGTACCCGGCGCGGCGGGGCGCCACTCGACAACACTACACTCTGGTATATTATTAGTCGCTTTATGTTAGGTGGTTACAACGTTGAGAAATATTACGAAACACGAAGTCGCAACATTTCACACATATCGTTATAGTTTCGAACCTTTGACATTTCATTTGAAATTATTTTTTGTTATAAATATTGTGCAAAAAAAAAACAAACACACCAAAACTTCAATATATTTTAAACTAGCGGCCCGCTCCGGCTTCGTACGGGTATTAAATGTATAGCCTACGTCATTCACTGGAAAAATGATTAAAACCGATCCAGTAGTTTTGATTTATTCATAAATGCCCGTGGCCCGCACGCGTTAAATTTGGAGTAACCTCAAAAATAACAGTATTTCTCCACTATTTAATTTCTGTTATTATACATATAAACCTTCCTCTTCATCACTCTATCTGTTAAAAAAACCGCATCAAAATCCGTTGCGTAGTTTTAAAGATTTAAGCATACATAGTGATATAGGGACAGAGAAAGCGACTTTGTTTTATTATACTATGTAGTGATGGAAATAACGATACCAAATACAGGAAAAATATTAACTGTAGTACAATGTTAAGCTCGTTAGATTTTTCAATTAAATAATAAATAATGTCTGCGGTTTAGGCGACACTTGTGGTGAATTCGTAATTAATCCTGATAGATGACACTTCTGCAAATCGATTTCACTATTATAATGTTTATTTTTTTTATATCGTTACATACGAAAATAACGGTGCTGTACCTGACAAAAAGCACACTGCAGTCCGGAAACAACGGGGAGAACCGAGAGATCTACATTGGAGCGGTAGTATATCACAAATGGATATAGATTAGCTGATCTCGGAACATGACAAGCAAAAAGAGTGCAGTGAGGACATGGTTTTTGCAACCAGTCAAGGATTGACCACCCGCCAATCTTACTTGAATACTAGATATAAATGTCTTCTGATACCGGAACGTGACACACCAAGGGTGTTACTATGTAGGCAGGTGTTCGATGATGATGTACTGTAGTCAAAAACAGTCGAGTCATAACTGTCAATACTATCACCCGAAGCAAACTTTAGAATCACTACATAGTATAAAACAAAGTCGCTTTCTCTGTCCCTATATCCCTATGTATGTTTAAATCTTTAAAACTACGTAACGGATTTTGATGCGGTTTTTTTAATAGATAAAGTGATTGAAGAGGAAGGTTTATATGTATAATAACATCCATTAAATAGTGGAGAAATACTGTTATTGTCGAGGTTTCTAATGTGATGTCGTAAATAATTACATTTTTTCCGCTTACATTGCAACAAACGCAGAACGGAGAAATACTGTTATTTTTGAGGTTACTCCAAATTTAACGCGTGCGGGCCAGGGGCAGTAATGAATAAATCAAAACTGCTGGATCGATTTAAATCATTTTTTCAGTGAATGACATAGGCTATATAAATTTTATACCCGTACGAAGCCGGAGCGGGCCGCTAGTAAATAAATAAATTCAAGAATAAATAACGGGTCATATCAAACGACCAATCTCTCAAGCTGTCTGTGTCAACACAGAGGCACTAGTGCAGCATCCGAATGGCTGTATATGTATCAATTGGTCTTCCAAAGCGACGGACTAAAATGAATCAGTATTTAGAATCTTTTCCTCTTGTTATGGTCAATAGAATGCATCACGTGCAATCGAGTTTGGCTCGAATGTTCGATATACTATTCGACATTATTCACATAAAAGTATGCCCATTTATTTATGAATATTGTCTGCAATAAGGGTCCACCTAGTGCCGCAGCATATTTCACAAGCACATTGTGAAATGCATTGTCGTATCAAGTGACTCTCGTATAATATATACTTGCACATTCTGCTACAATGATTTTGAAAAGCACTTCAGTTATTTCTATGGGACGTTAAGTATGCATACAGGGAACGAGAGCACTTCATATTAATTGTTTCGATTGAAAAAAAAAACACATATTCTATATCGATTTAAATCGAAAACGAATTTCGGGCAAGAGTAAAATATCGTCACCGGCTCCGTAAGTTCTTACAAAAATACCCGTTTGGTGTTACAACGCTCTGATATTATCGTAATTAAATAGTATTCACCATTGACTTTTACATCAGCACTTTGAATAGTAACAATACAGAGCGGTGGTAATGTTAAGAAATCGTTAAAAATGAACATAAGCTTAACCTTTATGGTGCCAGTGAACTAGATTTACTAACTGTTACCATTTATAATATGGAACTTAACTATTTCGTGAATTTACCAACATAAGTAGATGTATAGTAGGAATAAAGATTCAAGAGATGAAAGAAGAAACGTTCAATAGATTTATTTCAAATGTATATATATATATCATAATTTTTATATGTCAATTATCTTTACAATTATACAGAAGACAACATTGTGATTATGTTTGCATCAGATAGGATTTTGTAGGTGGTAGAGCTACGCTGAAGCTATTACTGGTTTCAGCATGAATGGGTCGGCTCGCCCGGGATAGTACCACCCTCTCACAGAAAACCGACGTGAAGTAACAGTGCTTGCACTGTTGCGTTTCGTTCGGTCAGTGAGAGCGCCCGAGGCCCACATATATTAAAAGGCCGGCAACGCACTTGCGACTCCCCTGGTGTTGCTAGTGTCTATGGACGGCGGTGAGCACTTACCATCAGGTGACCCACCTGTTCGTTTGCCCCCTATAATATATAAAAAAGATAATTTACAAAACAAGGTGACCTTGAAAATATTTCACTACTAGTTCGTTCTAACTTCTATATAATTCATTGTTATTAAGCTTTATATTCCAAATAAGACGTGCAAATTTGCAGACGGTTGATGATAGTGTAGTAATAAAATTGCATACTTCAGAATGCAGGAAAAACCTTACCGTAACAAATGTGTAAGCTGCATACTTCTTGGTTTGCACAAGTATACAAAAAAAAAACCGATTGATTTCGTATGTACAAATCTGTAAAGATGTAATAATCGTATCGTAAGATCACAACAGTTTCGTTACAATCAATACAGAAATGTATTACATACCACAAGATAAAGGGGAGTCGAAGTAGGCCGTGGGTGTGCACCAGTCGCCGCTTATGATAGATGGTCTATTATCATTCAAGATTCAATAGAAAAGTGAACGTAACGTTACGAAAGACAGACGAACAATTTTATTATTATTATACCATGTATTTTGTAAGAAGAAAGTTTTGTTATGCACGTTATATATATATTATTGACATTCTATAAATAATTATAGCAACCAGTGTTGTAATACGCCCAAACAAATACACTGCAGACAGATATGTACCAGAAAGAAGAATACAGGTTAACGTTTCTTAAAATAAACACTGTGAAAATGTTGTACTAGAATTAGTGGTGTATTTTTTCTCGCACATTACAGATTATGATGCTATATTAAATTCAAAACAAATGTGGCATAAACGCATCGACGGTAAAAACGAATTAAAATAATCCAAAAAAAAAACCAAGCGAAACAACTCATATGAAATGTTTTAATGTAACAAAGAAATTTCACTAACTTAGTAATTGAATATTATTTGTACACAACTGCTAAACAACGTGATTTGTCCTATATTTAGAAGCACATTAATTCGCTTTTGTGACTCACTGTCGTAGTAAAGGGTCCAAACGAAATCCCGATTCACACATAATTCGTGGGAAAGTCGACTTTAATGTTTACACATAAGATCGATTATGAATACCGTCAAGGGAATAATTTCATAAGGTAATAAATAATAATGGATCGTCTTTGGCCTTGGTGAAATTAGTCACCGACGACGTCTCGCCGCTGTAAATTGTGAATTAATGCCGAAGTGTGACACAGTACAGTAGAAACGTTGCATGTACATATATTTTATGTAGTGGCTATGAACTAAATATGCGGACAGTGTCGCCAAAAGTTGTAACTTCAATACAGTATATAAATTTTGCTTTATTAGCACCTATAATACATATATCATTTGAATGTATAAACCGTGAATGAATGTATACAACTTTCACATTACAGAATCTTTACTTGAATACACTTTTTAAAATTTTGAACTAGCTGACGCGGCGAACTTCGTACCGGCTAACAGTCGATTCTTTTTTTTTTATTTGTTAATACTTATTCTGTTCTTCGGGACGCTATATAAAGTTAAATGTTACCATCGTACAAATATTGACATTACTATTTATATGATACTAATGTCACTCCATTGTTTTAACTTCCCGGAACCTCTCCACTAACATTTAAACTTTATGGTATAGTATTAAAGTTCAAATTGACTTTTAAGTATTATTACGAATCGTTTGTATGAGAGTATAGAAAAGTGTTCTTTTTAGACTTTTTCAGGCAATTTTATAAAATTTTCTCCCGTAAGAACCATCCCTGTACTTTAAGGAATATTCTAAAAAAAAGAATTAGCGAAATCGGTTAAGCTGCTCTCGAGATTTGCGCTTAGCAACACATTCAGCGATTCATTTTTATATTATAGACGATGCAACGATATCAAAATTACATTTACATTTCAGTTGCACAGATACCTTCAAGGCACCAGAAAACGTCACACAGTTAATTGGGCTAGTTTTACACTAGTTCATTATTTTTTACTTATTTATTTATAATCGATAATGCGTTTGTTAGTTTTTAAACGACGATGAATTCGTCGATAGCGTGTCCGGACACCGTGTCGATCGACATAGATTCGAATCCTTGCAACTCAGTCAGACCTTTAGCCGAAGGAAGATATTGTGATGAAATCATAGCATGGTGGTAGGGCTTTTGCTAAGTCTAGTCTAGCTAACACACTCATGTTGCAAATCTGTCGCCAAGCACCTGTTACAGTGTCCCGGCAACTGCTATTAAGAAACGGTCTCCTTCTGGATATAATGTGCTTACCATCTTAGACCATCGTCATTAGACATCATATCAGAGTGTTGACAAACGCTATAAACCACAAAATATAATATATACATATAGAGTATGAAAATTAATATATCTAAGTGTATTTTTTTACATGGGGAAAGTTTTTATTCTAACCGATTTGCTATATAACTCGTTACTAGACGGCGCTTGCCTATATTCTTATGAATTAATTGCATTAAGTAATTCCCGAAACATAAAAACGTAAGAATGCTAATTAAGCATTTCGAAGCGAGCACAGGTGGCAGGTGAAGTGAACAATTCAAGCGGCTGCAATTTGCGACCGATTCGTCGGCAATTCTTTTAATTACAACACTAAAGAAGCTAAACAACTCAATTACAAATAATTGCCGTTATAAATGTATTGTTAACTACCGCACACTGATTAAAATAATGACACAACGCTGGTGGTAATTATACACACTAACGCGCTATGAAACTTCTTATTTATAATTTGAATATTAAAAAAAAAAAAATTACGTATGTGTAAACGTAGCTTTACACTGTATAACATATCATCAATATTATGTATTAAAAACATTAAATTCTTGTTAAAAGTGCACACACGTCAATTTTCATCGCACAGTTTTGCATTTTGATATTTTTCCTGTAAGTTTCAAAGTAGCCAATGGGTTTTCCCGTGAGATACAAATATTTTTATGTGGAGTATAAAAGTCTACAATTTTCCTGCTGAAGTCATGTTCACTATAAATAATTTAATATCGTCTCAAAGGAGTAATGTATTTACAAATGTATATACTAAATCAACATTCATTGTTACGGACGTGGTGGCGCAACTCGAGTTCATGTCACATATACCACCAGTTTATTAAATTTACAGATGTTACTATTCTTTGTACGTTATGTAATAGCGAACAGAAATCTATCTGATGTTAAACGATCAATACAGCCTACAGTTATGTATAATCCACCTCGATAGGGACGCAATTCTGGTGCCAATGATATTCAGTCACTATTCCTGAGCACTGAGCTGCAACATCTCGTGTGTCAGTGCATATTGCCAACCACATCCTCCGAACTAAAATACAGCAACGCCAGCATTGATACTTTGCCAGCATAAATAGATGAGTAGGTTAATAATTCTAGAGTTGAAAATTGAATAGGTTCTTGAACTTTTTTATACTGTTGTAGCTATTGGCGTTTGACCATAATCTCACCTGATCTTAAATGACGATATGATATAAGATAGCATATACGTGTGAACCGTGTTAGTAGCAGGGACTTTAAATAAATGCAAAAACACTTTATGTAGTATTAACTATCAGATTTATTACGTTAAACAGCCTAAAGGCGATATATAACAAGTTTTTGTTCTCGATCTTCAATAATGACTGCCCGACATCCCTCTGAATACCCCCGCTGTTCCGATTTCATCCCCACCGATTTAGTTGCTTATTATTGTTCGTTGTAGATTGACAGTATCTCGACCAATCATAGGAAGTACTTTAAATATAGAACTTTTTAAAAATAATTAATAATTATTTACCCAATATAAAAATAATAATTGATATATTTAGACATTTATAACACTCGCATATGATTGATCGTTGTAGATTGTCAGTATCTCGATCAATCATGAGAAGTATTCTAAATATAAATAATATGAAAATAATAATAGATATACATATTTATAACAATACTAGCTGACCCCGGCGAACTTCGTACCGCCTAACAGTCGATTTTTTAATACTTATTCTGTTATTCGGGACCATCGTATAAATATTGACATTCATATTTTTACGATACTAACGTCACTCAATTGTTTTGCCTTCCCGGAACCTCTCCACTAACACTTAGGCTCGGTTGCACCAGTTAATGTTAAAGTTAAAAATTCGGTTAAAGTTATTGTTAGGCAAAAAATAGGTTGCACCAATTGACAATGGTTAAAATGACGTCACGATTTAACGTTAACTATTACCGCTCCATGTTGGCCGGTTACCGTTATTGTTAATGTCAATTTTTGAATCGGTTGTCATGTTCACTAGAAAAAACTTTATAATATCATGTCGTTGCTAAGAGAAATCCTGTGGGAAACTGAAAATAGTTCTTCCGATGACGAAATCAATATATTTGAAGATAATTTGCGTCTTAGAAAGAAAAAAGTTTAATTTCCTAGAATTGGAAAATGTCCACAGGACGACAAACGCTTACGTTTTGTCGTTGACATCTGAAATCTGTCATCAAAAATCTGTTGACAGTCACAGAATAACAATAGTGACACTTATAACAAAGTCCTGCCAAGTAAAATATATTACCCTTTTCGATTTTAGGGACTAATTGGCTTATTGAAGTAGCAACCCTAATAACTTTAACAATTACAAAATGTTTGATGGTGCAACTCGTTTTGGCAAATGTAACTGTTAGCAAGTCTTGTCATTGTTAAAGTTAACTTTAACAATTACAATAACCACGATTTTGGTGCAACTCAGCCTTAAACTTTATGGTATGGTATTAAAGTTCAACTTGACTTTTAAGTATTATTACGAATCATTTGTATGGGAGTATAGAAAAGTGTCGTTTTAAGACTTTTCTAGGTATTTTTTTTAATTTTTCTCTCCGTAAGATCCATCCTCGTACTTCAAGGAATATTCTAAAAAAAGAATTAGCGATATCGGTTCAGCTGGTCTCGAGTTTTGCGCTTAGCAACACATTTAGGGATTCATTTTTATATTATAGATTTAGATATTTATAGCATACGTTATATCTAATGGGGAACTGTCTCTCAAGTAAAATTACCCGAAAACACCTATAAGTGTTTGCCGATTGCTGTTCAACTTAAGGGAGGTAGTTAGACAAGTAGCCTTAGAAAAACGCCCCACCACCAGTCCCATGATTCCATTACGACGTTTTCCTTCACCGAAAGCTCCGCCTTATTTGTACGGATACGAACCTACGTTGATCGACGCGGTTATTGCTTCGAGACAGAAACATACATAGAACAATAACTTACAACATGTAATATAAACATCTGACATAGAGCGGATAAGTTTCTCAAGTAATTGACTGAGTATTCAGTTTAAATTAAATATGGAAACCGTTAACATAATGCGTTCAAATTAAATTTAACGATATACCTACTACGAAGCAGTACCGAAACTTTTTCCGGTATTTAGTGAAATAGCGTATTAGTATTTACGCCATTGAGTCAGTAAGGAAACTGAACATGTAAACATTGTATTTTATGAGACATCTATTTATAGAGAATGTCGCCGAGAAACGTTCATAGGGGCGCAACACTCCTAAAGTTATTCACTAGTTCTCAGTCAATGAAAATCTTAATTCCTCGAGACAAATATGAGAATGGCGATATTTCATTCGTTGTTAAACTGTGATTTATTCAATGGAATTTGCGCCTACATGTATTGATTATTATAAATGATGTACAAACTAGCGTACAAAGTTATTATCGTAAAAGTGTATGTAAATGAATTATTTTCTACTGACCAAAGTACATTTATATACAATGACAAATACATTTTTGACGTGTAATATGAAAATAATCGAGACGATAATAGTAAATATAGCAACAATTTTACAGACTTTAATTTTAATTTATGTATAATTTGTATTGTGGCGGTTAAATTTAACATCACTGTTGATATTAAAGCGTGAACTCAAAATTATGTAAGAAAAAAAAACGTATTTAATTAATGTTTACAATTGCAGACATATCGACAACAGTTCACAAAGCACAAATTAAGGAATAGTGTTGCCAGTACATTAAACTAAACTAATACTAAGATTGCGTATCTTAATTCCAAACAATTACATAAGCTTTATAAGTATATAGTTATTACAGATTTAAATACCAATATATAAAACTAACTATTATGCTCGTCACATAAAGTCTGTCCTTTCAACTCAATAATAGATTTTTCCACCACTATCTCACTCACGTGACCTATGAAACTTAAATGAAAATATTTAAAGTTTCTGCATCTATAAAATAAAATTCAATTAAAAAAAATATTCAGTCACAAATTGAATCGAACCGATATTATATATCGCCTAATAAATACGCAAGTTAGTTATTCCATTACAATATGTATTAAAATTCTGCAATGCGCGCATAAGTCGCATACGAACGGTTTCGATTTCTTTTTAACAAGCTCTCACCGCGTAACAACGTGGACTTTCCATACCAATTATAGTCGGGATAAATGTTAAATATAGTACTGAAGTTGTTTTAAAACGGGCCTCTCTTTGTATATTCACCATTCAAACGTCATGGATGTTTGTACAATCGTTTAATTAGGTGGCCTGTCGGTTTGTATTGTGTAGTTGAGCTTCGTTTGTATGAAAATATAATTGGTAACAACGGTGATGTGTAAAATGAAGTCATGTTACGAACAATTACATCTATATGTATATATATACGGGTATAAAAGATATAGCCTATGTCATTCAGCTGAAAAAATGATTAATATCGATCCAGTAGTTTTGATTTATTCATTACTGCCCGTGGCCCGCACGCATTATTTTGATAAATCTCCTGCGTTTGTTGCAATGTAAGCGGAAAAAAGTAATGATTTACGACATCACATTAGAAACCTCAACAATAACAGTATTTCTCCACTATTTAATGGATGCTATTATTATACATATAAACCTTCCTCTTCAATCACTCTATCTATTAAAAACAAAACCGCATCAAAATCCGTTGCGTAGTCTTAAAGATTTAAGCATACATAGGGATACAGAGACAGAGAAAACGACTTTGTTTTATACTATGTAGTGAAGATGGATGGTGTATCCGAGACAGTTAAACTCCATCACCGTTATCATTCACCATTAATATATCTGAGCGTATTTCTTGATTGTTTTTGTGATATATACTTTACTAAAGTTACCCTATGACGTAGTGCTTGCTGCAACAAACAAATCGGCTTCTTTATCGTTCAATCATGAAAATTTACACAAGTAAATAAAGTACACAGGAAATTTTCCCGCTATCCATTTTGCTGTACCTCAAATAAAAACAATACATAACATAGTGATAAATAATAACAAACGGATGTGAACCTGGATGCTAAGATAGCATGATATAAAAAAAAATTACTTCAAAAAAGTACACGGCAACAGTGGCTTGTTTGCAGATCTCGTTCGAAAGATTATATATAAACGAACAATGTAGATAGTGTAAGCTGGATATAGCAAAATGCAGTCGATGTAAAGGTTAAGTATGGTGACTAAGGCAGACCTATATACATACATACACACTTGACGCATTTTCGAGATCGTTATAATTTCAACGCAATAATTATTGTCATATTCGTAAATGTGTTTTGTTTAACTCAACACGCACGCTAACCAGTTTTATTATCTTGTTGAAGTTTTCACACGTTTATTATTAGACAATTTGTTAGTGCGGTATGTGTGAAATGACCTTATGCCTACTGATACCTACTCCTTATACAAAATTATGATGTATAATTTGACACTTTTTTTGGTCGGCGTTATCTGACTGGTGTATTGCTATGTCTTCGTTGGCGAGGGCAATTTTTGGGATCTACCCTAATATTGTCTCACTAGGGATGTTCTAACACACTACCCTCACGGTATCGACTCGAACAAACATCTCAAAAAAAAAAAACGAATTCATCTTTGGTTTGAAATAATTATATGAACATAGCAGCAATTATTAGCCAACAAAAAAAACGAAAATATTTTTTTGTAGGTAGCTATAATGTAAAAAAAATACAGCAAATTGATACCTAAACCCATTTCATAAAATATTAACCTTACACTCTGATATAACTCGAGACATAAACTCGCATCCAAAACTCTACTTCGTTAAGTTATATCAGTTCTATCTAAACTGTTATCAAACCCATTAATTTCAATTCATCAAAAGCATCCACGTTCGATTCTAAAAAGTATTATTTTTATCGTTGAGAATAACACTATAACGTGATAAAGATCTGTGTTTTTGCTTATTCAATATTGTTCCCAAGCGCGGACAGAATTAATAATCCTCACAGAGGCGGTTCATACATAACTATATTTATATAACAAATAAAGTAGGTACACGGTCGTCAGTACTGCGTTGATATGAAAATTGCGCGTTTGTAAATGAGTCCAATTGTTAGACGTTAGTTCTAGTGTTGAATATTTTGGTCGTGGGCGACGTAAACGAGCAGAAGTAACGTGACATTTTTCATCACTTAAATCGTTACGAAATTACTTTTAAAATAAACGAACGAACATTTTGTGCATAAAACGCCGGCGATCGTACTCAAAATAATCATCGTGTAAATAACTTGTGACTTATAATTTTGTATTGATTAAGGAAACAACAGTATCCACTAAAAAGTCAATAACCACAACGAACAAGGTTAAGTCGGTTGCTGACGAGTACACCTATAAAATAGTTATCTAGTTTCCCGCGGTACAAAGTTTTCAGAATACCAAAACATTTTACCTAAACAGCTACTCGAAGCGATTTAAAAAGCCTTCAACAGCAAAGCGGCTTCAAGGTAATTTGTCAAAAGTTATAAATACGAGAAAGCCTTCTCTTATCGCATAACGCTTTTAATTAATAACCTTTGGAAGTGACAATTTTGACATATCCATGACATGACAACTGACACATTCGTGTCACGAATACAAGAAGCGGCTACGCATTCTTCAAAGAAAACGATGAGTATTATTACTTTATCGGTTCGTTGGTGTTGCTATTAACCAACGAAAGTAAAATTCAAAGAAGCGCACGTTTAATTTGACTCACAAATGTTATGATGAAAGTGCATGAGCGGATTGTACTCGTGTCATTAGCCTTTTAATTAATGTGTTAACCGTCCGTCCCCGATGGACTAGTTATGTATTCTGTTACGTAATGATTAAGCAGTTTAAGCTCTATTAAAACGTACAAAATTAAATACACTAATGAATTATTTAATTCTTTTTTAATGTGAAACTCTGTTGTAATAAGCCCGTAAGTAAGTCGAGAGTTTCTTAATTAGGGAACTCGATAACTTAGTCATCTGCATTCTTCCCATGGCTTTAGTATACTATAACCATAGATTCCAGTATCTTCCTTTGACTAAAAAGATATTTAAGTGAGTAACAGTGTCAAACAAAGGGAAATATCTCAACTATAACATATCATGGAACAACTGTTCAACTGAAACTGGCTCTGAAAATGGCGACTAAGAGATGACTGTTAATTTGTGATAATTCTAACAACGTAATACATTACAAAAAAAAAACATATAGTGAGTAAAAATAATTTTGTCATTTCCTTTTTTATGACAACCCAACTCTACACGTAAACGTAAGTACAATAGGTAATCTACCGTGCGAATGGGAAATGTTATAACATCACTGATTACCTGATTACTTCTTCGAGTCGCAAGCTACAAAATTATAATGCAAGTTTTGGGTATTTTTTTTTTCGAACTGGCCAACACTGTTAGCCTGACAAGGCCTTTACTGTTCCACCGGAAGTTTTGGATAACATGTTTATAGCTATATAGTTTATATCATGTGTGGATAGCAGGTTTAATGTAAATAATTTGGTTTCATAGGTTATTAAAGGAATCCTAATTGGCATGAAGAATATAAAAATCTGTCAAATAACAAACACTTATACTATATATATCTAAAGAAATACAATGGACAAAACTTGTGAACGATTTTTAAGTGTGTTACAGAGAATGATTCAGTGGTTACGTCATAGTTAAATATAGTATAGTATGGAGCACGTGGTGGCCATGCGTGATGTCCCACTATACTGTAAATGTATGTTAATAGTGTGTATGCATAATGTACTTATAACGTATTGTTTATTTTTGTACTCTACGATGTTACATTATGAGGAAACATTGCGTTAAAAACCCTTTAAGTACTTACTCGACGAGGCAGGAGTTCGTTGATGTCAACAATTATATTGAAAATAATATATCGTTTATATGACAATTCTCACGTTATGGTTTTGAAACAATACCAACGGTTGCAAACGAATTGATCACGTGGATATTTAATGAACTGTTTAGTATTCCGTGTGTGATGGGAACTTATATTTAGCTATGAGTATTTTCATGAATACAATATTCATTCCTTTCGTGTCTGCAAAATTTTAACTGACAATTAATATTAAAATATATATACATAAAAAAATATATTCCATCACTACAAGTGACAGAAGTGTGTTTATATATTAATGCTTTAATTATCGAAAATACGTTTAAATTCATTAAAACCGATATAGATATTTATTTTATATATGTATATGTCTTATTATTATTATTATTATTATTATTATTTGGTAGGACACACTAGCAGCTAATAACTGATGCGTGTGTATTAAATAGCTTGGAGATATCTTCCTTGTCCAATCTGCTCTTAAAGGAGTTTATGGTTGGAGCCATCACAACTTTTTCTGGGAGTTTGTTCCATGCTGCAACCACTCTGTTAGACAGGAAATGCTTTATTGGATTTCTTTTTGCTGAGGCTTCACAAAGTTTCAAGGGATGACCTCGTAAATGCTTATTTTCATTTAGCTTATACATATTTTTAAGGCTGGGCACATCGTAATAATCAGTGAGGATTTTATAAGTTTCGATTAACATGCCCCTTTGTCTACGCTGTTCTAGTGTGGTAAGGCCAAGGTTTTTGAGACGCTGTTCATAGGGTAAGTTACGCGTTGCATACACCATCTTGGTAGCCCTTCTCTGTACACTATCAATGAGCTTAATGTCTTTTTTGAAGTAGGGATCCCAGATAATATAAGCATGTTCGAGGAGAGGTCTTATATAGGTCTTGTATAATTTTATAAAAGTCTTAGCTGTGAGACATTTAAACGCCTTGCGGATAATATAAAGGATCGAGTTCGTTTTCTTCACTACCCCATGCACATGAGTTTCCCATTTAAGATCATTGGATACTGTAACTCCCAAGTCCCTTTGTGTTTCAACTGTGGTTAATTGCTCACCACCCAGATAATATACTTGACCAGGATTATTATTACCAATGTGTAGCACGGTGCATTTATTTACGTTTAAAGTTAGAAGCCAGTCTTGAGTCCACTTAAATATCGCATTTAGATCATTTTGTATGGCTTGCCAGTTAATTCTGGGGTTAGCAAAAAATTTGGTATCATCAGCAAAAAGCGAAAATGGTAGCTGCAGAGTATTTTTTAAGTCTGTGAGGTACAAGATAAACAGCAATGGACCAAGCACCGAGCCTTGAGGAACGCCACTGAGTACACTTCGGGGAACGGACATGACTTTGCCAATGCGCACCCTAAACTTTCTACCAGAAAGAAAGTCGCATATCCAGGCTAAAATACTTCCCCGTATTCCCAGATGTTCCAGTTTATGTATGAGGCGTTTCAGAGGAACACGGTCGAATGCCTTCTCATAATCCAAGTAAATAATGTCAGTTGGCTGTCCATTACTATGGTTTCGTGTCCACTCGTTGAAGCAATTTAGTAGATTGGTTGTGACAGATCGTTTTGGGATGAAACCATGCTGCTCGTCCAGGGTAATCTTTTCTTGTTTTAGAAATTCTCTTATGTGGTTAGCTATCATCTTCTCCATGGTTTTGCACAAAATACTGGTCAAACTTATGGGTCTATAGTTGATCGGCAGTAATTTATTTCCTTTTTTATAAATCGGCACTACATTTGCCATTTTCCAGTCAGCTGGCATTACTCCATCCTTCAGAGATTTATTCATGATATTCGCTATTTCGTTGCTTAGAGCTCCTGAGCATTTTTTTAATACTACTGAAGGTATGTCGTCGGGCCCTGATGCTGTGGTATCGTTGAAGCTAGATAACGTCTTTTTTACTAAGTCTCCAGTAATATTTAAGTCTTGAATAGCGTTTATGACTCTAGGAGTGTTGATGTTTGGCATCGGTCCGTCAGGCTCGTTAACGAAGTTCAATTGAAACTGATCAGCAAAGACTTCAGCAATTTGCTCAGGATTCGTAACAAGTTCATTTGAGATATTTCTTATTGCGTTTGGGATACAGATTTTAGAGTGCAATTGTTTTCTTACATAACTGTAAAAAGACTTGGGACCTGAGTCTATAATAGTTGATTCAAAAGCGGTTCTTCTGCTTCTAGATAGACTAGTAATTTTGTTATTGACCTTTCTATATTCTTTGTACGAGTGTTCATTTGGATTAATTCTATAATTATTCCACAGTACTTTTTTTCGTTTAGTTATCGTGACTATTTCTTTGTTAATCCAGGGTTTATTGCTGCAACTTTTGTTATTCTTAACTTGTTATTTGTTAACTTTTGCATCATGTATTGCTAATTCCCGACTAGTTTGGTTAGTTAGTACTAGTTAGTTAGTTTTCGTAGGTGGTAGAGCTACGCTGAAGCTATAACTAGTTTCAGCATGAATGGGTCGGCTCGCCCGGGGTAGTACCACCCTCTCACAGAAAACCGGCGTCAAGTAACAGTGGTTGCACTGTTGCGTTTCGTTCGGCTAGTGAGAGTGCCGGAGGCCCACATATTTAAAAGGCCGGCAACGCACTTGCGACTCCCCTGGTGTTGCTAGTGTCTATGGACGGCGGTGATCACTTACCATCAGGTGACCCACCTGTTCGTTTGCCTCCTATAATATAAAAAAAAAAGTTTGGGCTTTGCGTTTCAGTGTTGCGTTTGAGTTGTAGTTTCAATATGACATCTCCAATCAGAGATGAAATTAATGGATTGGATATGTCATTGTCTTCTGTAATAAATCATTCAGAAATAAATTAATTAAATCAAAGATACTCTAGGTAACATATAGATTTCATTGAAATGGCGATCATGTTTTTTTTTTTATCATATTTCGATGGTGTTATATATGCCGATGAGTGTTAAAGGCTATAATTCCTAGGAAGACCTTGTAGCGTTGTGTTAGATTAAGTTATGTGGGACTTCAATATGCTCAAATGGCGAATAAATGTTGAATACTCTAGATTATGCACGTCAACGGAGCAAATCAGTTCATCTGTAGATTCACCAATTTCGAACTTTAGCGGAAACAAATATACTGTTCATAAAATTGTACATTTAATTTCTTTAGTAAACCAAGTAATGTTATTCCACTAACAAATTAATTTGTAACGTTTTCTACCTAGTCTTTTAATTTATGTATCCAATGTTATTGCTTCAAGGAAATGAAACACCTTATCACATGCAATAATATAATTCACAAGCTACTAAAAAAAAACCGATTTCAACATCAGACTCCCAATTATATAGCGTATAAAAACAACAACAAATTCACAGACAATTTTATTGCCCCGATGCACAACAAAACACGTAATTGCAACATTGTAAACATGTATCACAACCAGTTGTCAAACAGAGCCGAACGGAAAGTTGCGGAAGTGGAAAAATTCACCGACAATAATTTCTGATGGTAATTTTGTTAGGTGATTCAACCAGTGACATAGCGAAGCTATAGCGATGTTAAGCTTCGTTAATATATTACAACATAATGTTTAAGTCCTTTACAACACTAAGTAATTTGGTATTTACTTGATAATTATAAGCGTCAAACGAAGCAAATACTTATGCGAACAATATAAACAGAAACGTTTTACATAAACAAAAATAGCAGCTTTAATACATTTTTAATCTAAAATTTCATACATATTTCCACGTAACTATGATGAAGAGAGATTTAAAGCCCATCATTTAATTTCCATAACAACCTCTATGCTTTCTCTAAGGAAGAAAAACACATTACGACTAAAAAATTGAAGAAAATAGCCTAGTTTGTTGGATAGTCGTAGATATGTACGCACATTAAACATTGACATTTTTATAAACGACAGTGGCATTGTGTGTGGAACGTACCTTACAGCAGTTAACTGTTAATACCTTTAACGCTCTGGAAACTGAAAGCGTTTTTACACATTTACCCTTTTCAATTATTTGCATTTTACAGGTCTACGTGTAAAAAAATATACTTAATATAATGTTCTATTATAGTTGAAGGTACAACAACAAGTTAAATGAAATCTACGCAGGCAGAAGGAAGTTCATACATGAAGGCTCGTATAATTATACAGATGGAATTCCATTAGAAGTGATTGATTTTTAGTACATTATAGATATTTACTCATTTAAAAAAAAAGTAGTGTGTACTTATGTACACGCGTTAGAAGTTATACTTCTTTGGCGGAACAAGATAAAAATCTTTCCTTTCGCCTTACTCTACGTTTGTAGAAAAAACGACACTAACAATAGAAAAAAGGTATTTAATACATACATACTTTTTTCGAATAAAATGTTGACTATAGCTAACTTCAGGGCGTCGGTTTTACGCGACGGTGTGCGCGCGCATTAAGAAAAATTTACTCTTATCATTTTTCCCTAACGCGCCAAAAGAAGTATAACTTCAAAAATTACTACGAGGTGAAGTAACAAGCGATAAATTCTCGTAACGCTGATCAACGTGGTCGGGGTCTATTTACTTGTATGTATCTGAACTTTTTTTCGAGTTTTTTTTTGTATATTGCATAATGCCTATAAATACATTATATTCTAGTTAATTATTCTCTATTTTTATAAGTTATACTGAAAAATAGAGGAACTGAATGTATGTATATTAAGCTATTTAATAAAGTTTTTTACATTTTACATAATTACAATATACTTTTATTTTTCAAACATGAAAGGTAAATTGGCCATAAACGTATAACACTAGAGACTGTTTATATTCCATTACTCAATGAAAAATCTATTAAAGTGTATATATACGAGTTTAATTATAACAGCAACATAAGAAGTTCATGGCAATTTAAAAACAATAAAATATCTATCGTTCTGAATTTTCCTATTTCATGATAGTAGGTACGTACCACATAAATATTTCTCGAGCGCTCAAAGTTCCGTACTATAATCCACCTCAATAGTAGGATATTGGTATATAGTAATTAAATTCAAATGCATATACGCGAATTCCAATAACAAGGAGAAAATATAGATATATATCGAATCCAAAAATATCGTATACAGTTTTCATAGTACTTTTTGCTAATAGTAAATTCCCACCAGCTTCGTTCCGCATTAAAGAACGGTAGAGGGTCAATCGAATCCAACAAATAAATAGACAAATAGCCTAGAAGCATCTACGAATAATTCGAAATCGAATGGTCGTAATCATATGCCGATACGTTCAATTGTTTAGACGTGAGCATAAAAATTTCCTGAATGTTCTTTGGTAAAGTCTAACCAACTAATTAACCGTAGTAAGAAACATAAAACCGTTCCATTGGATTATTGTATGAGAAATTATTACGGAACTGCTGGAGGAAATTCAATTTATGTTTTTTTTTTTTTTCACTTGCGTAAGCGCACTCGAACCGAGTGAGTGTGCGTGTCTCGTAAATTAACAGTTAGTTTACTTTACTGTATAGTATCGAACGTTACATTTATCTTTACGCCATATCCGACTTCTAATAAGTTTACAAAGAGAATGAAAGCAGAGTATTATTATTTTTTGTTTCACTTTTATTTATTCAGTTGCGTCAGATTAACTTGACCATCGAAGGTCATTCATTATTAGCCGTGGTCCTATTATTGAGCAGAAAGTTTAAGTTTTTGTTCTTTCTCTTTATTTTTCTTGAGGGTTTGTTCGAAAAGAACATGCCACCCTCATCCATACAACAAACAACAATTTAAAACAAAACATATTACAAAAAAAAAAAAAATCAAACTTGCAATTACTTTCTTAGATCCTCACATGAAACCGGTTTTTATAAGACCAACGTAATTGTTATTTCTGTGTAGTGGGTCTTTAATTGTCTATATCGTATGTATGCATTTCAGTTTTTTTTTTTTTTGTTATCAAAGGGCAAGCGGTCCATTTGAAGGTAAATGGTTATTATTGCTTACGGAGAAGTGTAACATCATCAGGGGCATCACTGTCGTATTGCCGACCGTGAAGAGCGTGTTTCTTTCCCTTTTTGAAGAGACTAAGAAAATGAGTAAAAAGTAACGATTGTATGCCCGACATCCGGCAGGGGCATTGGATAGCATGACAAGACATAAATGCCCTATGTAACTACAACAGCAAATTAACACCAACAAAAGATATGGATGCATCAATACGATAATCGTATTCACATTAACAGTTGGTTATGACGTGATATCACACGTATCTCACGTGGCATAGCGTCGCGTCACTACTACGTGTAACACGCCCGCCCCATCATACAATAAACTCAAGTGCAATGACTCGGTGTAACACGAGTTGCACAACTAGTATGTTTTGAGAAGCTAATTTGTTGTTAATTTTTTATTTGTTGTACGTACGTGTGTAAGTCGATGCTCGATCATGACTCATGCTATGATCAGACACTCGACGAGGTGATGTAACTAACAGTTTCATATTAGACGAAGCGAAATTAAAAGTGTTCGTAAGTCTGCTACATCGTTGTAATTATTATTATATCATAATTATTTCAGTTACTCTGTCATAAAAATATTTCATTAATTAAGTTTAAGTAGCTTAGAACGGTTTTCTTTAAAGAATATATTTAAATTTGACTTTTAAATTACTATGAGATTTAAAAAATTAAACTGTAGTGTGTACTTATGTACACGCGTTAGAAGTTATACTTCTTTGGCGTAAAAAGGTAAAAATCTTTCCAAAAATTTCATCTTTCGCCTTATTCTACGTTTGTAGAAAATAAAAACGACACTAACAATAGAAAAAAGGTATTTAATACATACATACTGTTTTTGAATAAAATGTTGACTATAGCTAAATTCTGGGTGTCGGTTTTTCGTGACGGCGTGCGCGCGCATCGTAAAAATTTACTCTCATCATTTTTCCCTAACGCGCCAAAAGAAGTATAACTTCAATTAAGACCACTTTCTGGATGACTATATATAACTGAATCTCAATAGCATTAGCAACACACACATTTACAGATATTGAAATATCTCGACAGAGGATAGACAATTAATAATACAAAAAAAATTGATCATGTGCGAGAATCGAACCGGTGAACTCTTAGTTCAAAGATAGGACTCACTTCAACTGTGCTACGCGGCACTATACTCATAATTAATAAACTGTCATTACATACCTTTATTTGCGTAGTATGTCCTTTAAAAGAAGTCCATTTCAACCATAGACCCGTCCGTATATATATTTAACTTTGAAAATGGGAAAGCTTTGCAAATAAGAGATATGTTATTTCGGTCGGTGTACACGATTGCAAAATTTTAAATAACTCCGTTTAAACGTTGAAAGTTATTCCATAAATATCTTTCATGAATCGATTTCTATATGACTACACTGTTCTCAAAACCGTTTATATCAAAGCGCAATAATCATCAATATCAAATATATTAACTAAGTAACTCCATAAACACTTAAGGCTTGCCGCCATTTTTGGCTAGCATAAAATCGATAAAGTCTACGCTGATGTATTCTGTTCAGAAGGGTGTGGTTCCTACTATCCAACATAATTAATATTCAAGATTAGGTAACTACCTGTGATTGACCTCGGATCGAACGACAGTAAGTAGATTGTAATATAGTGTACTATTTTATAAATTGTTATATCTGTTACAAAATACTATAAATTACATGTACCATTCAGTTAATATTTAGGATATCATCGATTTCCCACGCCTAAACTTCATTAATATTACAAACTAGTGGAGGATTTCAAGCTTAACACAACTTTACTTACTAACGAATAACTTTCATTATCAATAACGCGATTTTTTTTTTATTATAGGGGGCAAACGAACAGGTGGGTCACCTGATGGTAAGTGATCACCGCCGTCCATAGACACTAGCAACACCAGGGAAGTCGCAAGTGCGTTGCCGGCCTTTTAAATATGTGGCTCTCACTGACCGAACGAAACGCAACAGTGCAAGCACTGTTACTTCACGTCGGTTTTCTGTGAGAGGGTGGTACTACCCCGCGCGTCGGGCGAGCGGACCCATTCATGCTGAAACCAGTAATAGCTTCAGCGTAGCTCTACCACCTACCAATGACCGCGACACACATTAAATTTGCAAGGAAATGAATGATTTCTATGTAGCAGTTCAGTATCATAGGCCAACCACGAGAAGAGAACTATATGTACAAGGTACTTAAATACCCTTAGCACCAATTCCATAATGAAGCAAACACAAAAAAAAACTTATAGTTATAATTGAAAAAAGAGGCAAATATATTTTTACGGGTAGCACATATAGAAAATTGGAATCTTGTATGTTTGTAATAATGTAAATGTAACCTAAGTAATAACATTATAGTTTAGTAAAAGGTCATCGACCTCGACCTAAGAAAATACAAAACTGGCACATAAAATAGTTAAACACCTGTAAAGAAATCATCAATCATATGAAGTACAGTTGGAAGCAAAAGGCGTTTTATTTTATTTATTTTTTTAATTCGGTAAGTCAGTGAGATTTTCAATATTCATCCGTATTCATAGTTTGGTGTTAATTTACTTTCAAATGCCTAATATCATCTACTAATATGTGGGTACTTTTGAGCGATGAATTATATTATTCATAGCCGGAGGAGAATCATGGATCATCATCATTTTCAGTGACTTGAAAAATAAAGATATAGACGTCTGTTTATAATTGTTGTGTTTAGTATTTCGCGTTTTCGTTAATAAAAATAAAAGCTACACTAAATTTTATTTGTTTTGGGTAGTTTTTAAAAATTAATTCAGTAGCACTTTTAAAAACACATACATTAACATTATTATTACATTAGAAAAAAAAAAAAACTAAAATACTTTTAATATCAATAGTATTAATGTAATAATTAATTTTGCACAAATGATTAAAACCGTCATTCGTATAGTTTGTCAAAAGTGATTTCAAATAAAAAATCTTATAATAATAATAATAATAACGTATTTACATAAGCATTTACATTCATATAAGAGGTATTTAATGAATATTCAATCAACATTATAAGACTAGTAAAACCACTAGTTGGGCAGTCGCAGACGACCACTTCCGTCACTGACTGTACATATTATTATTATTATTCCGACACTTTTATTCGTTTCTGTTGCATTACTTTCTCTGTCGCCTTAAACATCATAAATCATGACATTTAACCAAAAACCGTGACCAAAGCGATTTGCGGTGAAAACCCCGACGGTGCTAATGCGTCGACCGACCGCCTGTTATAAACGTTTACAAATGGGTTGGACTGAAACTTTTAAGATTATACTTATGTTATTCATCTCTATGGCGAATACCCGTGACATCTATGAATAAGGCCACAGAACATTAAATATTCTACAGTCTGTGAACTCATAACGAATTAAGAACTAAACGCAATAAGAAAATATTTTTGCTTGAAATCTTATATTACTGTAATTAAAATAAGTTACAATAAAAATATACTTTTTTATACTTTATAGGTTAGCGTTTGACCACAATCTCATCTGACGTTATATGATGATGTGGTCAAAGATGGTAGTCACGCTAAACCTAGAGGGGACTGGCTCTCGAGTGCAACTGCCGGAACACACCAACACGTGCTTGGCGACAGATTTTCAACCTGAGGGTGGTAGCTAGCCAGGCGGACTTAAAGTAAGCCCTAGCATTATGCTATAGTTTTATCACGATGTTCTCCTTCACAGCAAGCTCCGACTTAGTTACTAGGATCCGAACCCCCCACATCCTTCGACGCTGTGTTCGAAGACGCTTTGACTAAGCCATCATCGTTTTTAATATTACATACATAATATATTTATGCAATCAGTACGATTACTTTATAAATAAATATATTAAATCGGGAAGCTAAATTATATTATTTCTAAACGAGTCTTATTATCAATTTGATTACAAATAATCAATATGTATCTTTATTAGAAAAAAAATTCTATATTATGCCAATAAAGTATGCTAAATTACCAAATATAAGCTGATTCTTACTTAATCCTGAGCGTCGAGAATAACCAAGTCCTGAATCATCAGTCCAAGATATCCAATTCTGAATGCGAATGGACAGAAATAAAACGCGACAAATATGAGTCACGCTAGAAAACTATTGCAAAAGTAGAGACGCTCTGTATTGGGTGCAAATTATAAACGATTACAGGTTCATTATATTTTATACCGTGTTTATTATTAAGTTTTAGGTATATTTAAACCGATTATAAATTTGCTGATCGAAATATCTAACGCAGTAGATGAACATGAATTAACAACGTAGTTCATCTGTATATTAAATAATGGCGTATACATGTTAAGCTCGACATCCTTTCAGGAAACGTGATCGTTCTCGAAGTACTAAATGGAATGCATCACAATTTATCACTAGAGATAAGTGATATGTACGCATTCTGTCTTATACAGGACAGTGTTGTTTAATAAAAGCAATTAATTTACACAAGTATACTGCATTGACTCTGAAAATACTCTCATTTCTCAATAAAAATACATATCTGTTACATATAGATATTTGATAAAGTTATTCGGATCGGTAACGCGTATATAAAATCAGTTTATTCTAATAATGTTCGTGTGCACCTCTATGATACTCTCCGTACCTCGTAAACAACGTGACCACCGCTCGAGACTGTCGCTTGTACCATTACACAAAAATGTGTTGAATTGAAACGCACCTACAATGTCAAGTGTCCTTCTTTCTCTTGATCTGACTCACTAATTATATTTTTACTGTAGATAATATTGTGAAGTAGCAGACATGTACCTGTAACAATAAATAAATCGGTTTTATTCTCTGTAGACGTGATAAAATGCAATTCATAGAACATTTTTAATTCAAAGTGACGTATGAATTGTTTAACGTTAACTGTTGTAATATACATTACTAGCAGGCCCGGCGGACGTTGTCCTGCCCTGATAATAAAACAATATATACTTATGTGTATGAAACGCTTAAGGCGGCTTGACTTTTTCCAATTCTTTGAATAATTATCATTATATTTCAACCAATTTACAAAAAAACCTTGACAAATTAATAATAATTATATACCTAATACTATACATAATTAATATACCTAAACCTTCCCCGTGAATTACTCTATCTATAGGTGAAGACCGCATTAAAATCCGTTCAGTAGTTTTTGAGTTCATCGCGAACATCCAGACAGACAGACACACAGACAGATGTGATAATGTGTACAATTTCGGCACTAATAAGAAGTTATCTGATACATCGCATCACTATTCTTCAATGACCAGGTGACGTAATAAGACTGCGGCCAAGCTTTATGGAGGGAGCTTCTTATAAATTTTAAGCAAATGAAATTAACAAAAAAATATGTTTTCCTTGTTCGTACTTTGTACAATGCGCTCTAATGTAATAAATGTAGAATAAGTAGATAGACACGCGCACACATATAATATTAAGCAATGAAGACATTAGATTGTTTAAATTGATGAGGAATGTGTTGAATATTATTACTCTGTAGTTATAAAAACATGATTTACTCGTTTCATTTGATAAACGATAATGGCTATTATAGTACCGAACATTATTAAAATACAAGGATTATCATCGGATATTTTTGCAAACATTCTTTACTAATCTAGAAATAGCCATAGTGCAAGGTTATTTGGACACAATAGGCGACGCGACGCGACGCGACGCGACTCGACGCGACGCTGTGTCAGGTGTGAAATTCACCTGTTTAAAATACACGTTGCAGCAGCAGCATAGCGTTGTTAATTATGTGGGATTATTATCCACGGGCCAACATAAACCGAGCATGTCAGTTTCAATGTTAGCCAGCGTACATTCGAGCGTGTAACATGCATACGCAAAATAAAATTTTCACACCTACACAACAACACCGTTTCATGTGTTGTTTAATTTAGAAAAAAAAAAACGTTTATCTTCAAATACATAACGAAAACGTGTGAATTTGTAAACTCGTTCGTGAGTAAAAATAATATTATAGTTATTATAATGTTTACATAAATGGCAAAAGCGGCTAGTTTAGACGTTAAATTTTAACTATTTATTTACATTAGCACTTTTTAAAAGTGAACACATTTATTAATGCCTTAATTAGTATGAACTTTTTGATGTTCATTATATATTATAATTTATTACACTTTTATGAAACGTTAATTTATAATTAGTACATACGAATAGGACACTAATTTCTTTCCTCTAAACATATTATTAATGTACATATGTCTAAACAATGTCATACGAGGTGTGTTCAAAAAGTATCGCGAATTTTGAATTTTCGCGGGTTACGTATATTCGAATTTCGAATTTTTTGTGGCGTTATGTTGGTACTCATGTCTCTCACTTATGCCGACAAGCTCGGCCATTTTGAATGTTCATTTAATTGTTGACAGCTGCTTTGCTTGCACGTGTTTTGGATCGTCTTCGATTTTTACCTATTCAAAAAAATGGATCAAAGAACCTGTATCAAATTTTGTGTGAAAAACGAAATTAAGTGCGCGGAT
Organism: Antheraea assamensis; assembly: GCA_035772565.1. Taxonomy (NCBI): domain Eukaryota; kingdom Metazoa; phylum Arthropoda; class Insecta; order Lepidoptera; family Saturniidae; genus Antheraea; species Antheraea assamensis. The sequence goes on along the minus strand of JAQQSE010000191.1, from coordinate 980,156 downwards.
GCATTCCGAATGTTGACTGTGGCATACGGAGAAGCTACCTTGGACCGAAGCAACGTTTATCGGTGGTACAAAATGTTCTCATAAGGCCGAGAAGATGTGAACGACGAAGAGCGTGCCGGACGCCCGAGCACTTCAACAACAGACGAAAAAATTAATGAAGTGGAGAAAATGGTATTGGCCAATCGTCGAATCACCGTTAGAGAAGTTGCTGAGGACCTAAACATATCGATTGGCTCGTGCCATTCGATTTTTATCAATGATTTGGGCATGAGACGGGTCGCCGCGATAACGCCCCTGCTCACACATCGTTGCTTGTGCGCGACTTTTTGGCCAAAAACAAAACACTAATGATGCCGCAGCCACCGTATTCCCCAGATCTGGCCCCCTGTGACTTTTTCTTGTTCCCTAAACTGAAGAGGCCCATGAAAGGACGACGTTACGCTTCTCTTGACGAGATAAAGACGGCATCGAAGGAGGAGCTGAACAAGATAAAAAAAAATGATTTTTTGAAGTGCTTCGAAGATTGGAAAAACCGTTGGCACAAGTGTATAATATCTCATGGGGATTACTTTGAAGGGGACAAAATAGATATTCATGAATAAATAAATAATTTTTGAAAAAACACAAAATTCGCGATACTTTTTGAACACACGACGTATACCGAGAGACTCGTTAAAATTGTGAAACTATACTTTCCAGTGCCATTTAATATTGAAAATTGCCAAATAAGAATCACTCGCAGTTCAAATCATTCATATCAATATTCAAATAAATTACCACTCTGACAGTGTTATCCAAGACAAATATTAAAGTTACGATGTCACAAAGAAAGCAGAGCGTATTGCTAAGGTTAACTTGGTAGTCAGATTTAAGATACATGCATTTGTTCGTGAAACATACATGCTTGGTACACGTGTATCTTAGTTTAGGTTAACTTTGTTAGACTCGGGATATCTGGTGACAGTACAAGCCGAGGCGCGCCGTGCGCCCTTGTGCTGGTTGCCTATATAAAATCGGATGAGTGCCTTAAGCGCTACATAGTAGGTTCGGTGAAACTGTAAAAGACCTTGCTGTCAACAGTGTAGTCATAAGTAAAAATGCTAATAACAATTACCCGTCAGGGGCAATCAGAAATAGCGCAAAAAACGCAATATCAACAGGCACAGGTTGTACAAAGAAATCTCTATGCTGATAATAAATACGCGACTTACAAGATTGTATCTATTGAAGATAAATTATAATATTAAGTGGATACACTTGGTTTCCTACTGATTCCGATTGGTGGACTAAACTAGTTTAAATGTTTAAATAGCTACCTATTACAACAATTACCTATAAATATATACTAGGACGATTTGAAATAAACAATCGATTGACCGATAAGAGAACAAACAAATCAGAACTAGCATATCAATCAACCTGAATAAAAGATATTGCTACAATGACACTCTTTCCACACATTGTTTTCACAACCAAACGCAAAAAAACAAACTTAAATAATGAAGATCAGGGAGAATAAGGAACGTAATACGACAATAAAGGAAAATAATTGCGATATAGCACACACTCTCTTTTAAGTTACCGTGGTGGTAAGACGTTTTCTAATACCCCCGCCTAACTCGCTACCGTTCTCAAGTTGAAAATCTCTTACCAAAAGTACCTATAAAGTGTGTTTGTACCATAAACTATACTTGAGAAGCAGTCAGCAGTCACTTTAGTCTTAGCGTGTACCATTACGCCACATCGTGATTTAACATCGGGTGAGATTATGATGAATCTTTAAAATTTGTAAAGTATAAAATGGTAAAATTTGAAATAGTCTAAAAATGGCTTCTAGATAATATGTTACTATCATACTTGACATTATCATTCGAATTTTTTTACATGTACATGAAGCGTTTTGGAGTTTCTAACGCGTTTATTTCCAATACTTCAGCGCTTAAAAACCCTTCGATCGCTTTTGATTAAATTGTACATATGAGATCACCTGGTTAGTCCACATGCATAGTTGGTAATCGACGCTGTTTCGACATATAGGTGGTAATTATTATCATTTTTTTTAATTCTCATAATAAAACAGAACATATTACGTATTTCAAAATCGCAACACCATTGAATTTTTTTTCCAATATTTTTTTTATACCCATGATTCTTTATAACCAGTGGCAGGACATCTGCCAACCGGACGATCTAGTTATTTATAAAAAAAAAAAAAAACAATATACTACATTATCTATATTATCTAAAGATTATTGAGTAATAGAAAGCGAATTTAAATTGGAGTAGAGCAGACATCATGCAAAGGAGAACGTATACTGGTTTGCAAGTCATTGTGGACAAAAGAATTGTTCATTGGGCACGATCTCAAATCAAAGATAACGCAGATTCTGACCCCGCCTTATCACAGATTACAAGTAAGTAGCGATTAGCACAATTTTTATTATTTATTAACAAAACAATATGCCTAAATTTACTAAACGTCCGCATGTACTAAATATTATATACAATAGGTGAGTAATTCTACGTCACTTTTCGTTTATTATTAAACTAGCAGGCCCGGCGGACGTTGCCCTGCCTTGATAATAAAAAAATATAGACTTAAATGCTTAAGGTAACTAATGTATTTTATTTGATAAGAATTAATAATGTATCCGTCTAAATAGCCTTCCAATTGCCTCATTATATGTGACCATTTTTAGAAAATAGATGCGTATAGTAAGCTATCCTAAAAAGATAGGATGATAGGTATATGCCATCGTAGATATTTTTGTATATCTATAGAAGAGGAATATCTCAGTATGCATTGTTTTATTATATCTTAAAGGGATTATTAGGCAGCGTTTTCGACGAAAGCTCTCAGGCGACGGCTTGACTTCTTCCGCCTCTTTCAACAATTATCATTATATTTCAACCAATTTACAATAAAACTTTTACAAACTATATACCTAAACCTTTCCCGTGAATTACTCTATCTTTTGGTGAAAGCTGCATTACAATTCGTTTAATAGTTGTTGAGTTTATCGCGAACATCCAGACAGACGCGGCGGACGACTTTGTTTTTTTATTATATTTTATTTATTTTTATTTTTATTTTTGATATACTCAGATAAAGTTTCAGTTTAAATATTATTCACGCATGTCACTGGACAACAAAAATGTATGAAAATCCGAGTAATCTGGGTATTATTAAAACATTTTATTAAATACTGAACTTAGGGTATTTTATACCTTATACTGCCTTACATTGATATACGAGATATGGGGTTTTTAAACTAAACGCACGTACAAGTAGGTACGTATTTATAATTGAAGTTCAGTTTTTAATAAAATCTTGTCTATATAACATGACATTAACATTCAAATTTTATTTAACTGAGATAACAAAAACAATCGCTTTCCTTTCAGCACTTACACCGTTTCCGATTTAGTTCTGTTCGATTCAACCGATACTGTACAACCGGTTACGAAACTTTCCGATAACATCGATCTTTCAAGAGATGTCTCGATGACGTCGCCGCCTTCGAGCCGGTCGCTATACGAAGCTTACGTTACGTAAACTATGCAACTATCGATCTTTCGAGCTTTCTTTGCAATCGGGTGAGCGCCTTAAACGCTCCCCTTAGTAGTCCGGTGGAACTGTAGAGGCCTTATTGGCTAACAGTGTAGGTCAGTTCGAAAAAAAAAAAAAAAAGCTTTCTTTGCAATTGGGATTTCGATCGGAACTATGTAGTTAAAGTATATCCGTGTCAATTCTGGTGCAGTTTCCTACTGTACGTTACGAGTGATCGCAGTGGACGCACATGATGTATCCGTGGCTGAATTTATTATTTGTAAAATAAACATATAAACTTTATATTTTTTATCCATCTTCTATATAAATAAAATGATACGAGGTGTGTTGTTGTGTGAGTATCGCGTAAAATGGATAGATTTCGATCAATCTCTTAAACTTTTACTCCATAGATTATCAAAAAATATCACGTAAGCTTCATTTAATATGAAATTATTAATGTTTTAAGAAGCTAAGCTTTTTATAAGCACTACGCGTTTAATGACGTCTGTTTTCTTGCGGCCGAGGAGTAGGACAAGCGGTGTGTTGTGCATGCGCAGAAGAGGGGAAGTAAACTGGTAACATTGTTCACAAATAAATTTTGTAAGCAATTTCTGCTTTCATGTTTGTTTTATGTTTTTTCCTTGAATATAAAATATATTGTTAAGAGAATAAATAAACAACGCAGACGAAGTCAGAGTTATCAGCTAATCACAAATAAAAATGTATATTAATATATCTTAGACAGATAAACTACAATACCGATTGACCGGTCACCATGAATTTTGACACAACTAAGTATTTTCCATGGAGAAGATTTTTAAGCTATCCACCTTATCCCGTCACTAGATGGCCTTACAGTGCATTTACTTTTATAACGGTCGACCGACAGCGCTGAATGGTACGTGTGGACATTTGAAAACGGAAAATATTTTCACAATATCCATTTTGTTATAACTCCATTATTTATTACAACAAATAATAATAAACGCTTGCAAAGCCTGGAGCATAGGTAGTATACTATATTTGAATATCTAAATATTTATTGTTATATCCCGATCTCTAAGTAATTCTATGAATTTCCAGAATAAATCGGTGAAATTAAAAATCGATGAAACTTACTGTAATATCGATTTCATGTTACAAATATAATGACATTCAACACTAAACAAGTCAAACCAAAGATGTTATTCAAGTGATTACAAGTATTAACAAAAACGTGCCTAGTCGGCAAATCTCCCTTCCACGCCGCCACTAACAGTTTATTATTAAGATCTGACGGAAACCCGAACATTTATATTTCCTGAAAAGATAGGACAGCGTAGACACCTAGTTCCGCAGTTCCGCAGTTCCACAGTCAGTTGTTACAGAATAATAGTCTTGCGTCACTATCGTCGGACTAAAATATGAAACCGAGTAAGCTCACGACTGCTACCGGAACCATGGTTGGGCACTTTCTGCATAAATTTGCACGAAGGATATCCTATACTAATAGGGCTTGTTCATTTCGGAGAAATGTGTTGTGTTTCTGAATAAAAATCACTCTTGCCGAATCCTTCGTATTCTGTGTTTCAAGAAAGTAGACAAATCGAATATAGGTAAAGATGTATATTATGTACATATATTTAATAACTTTACTAATTTGGTTCCTGTGAATAAATTATTAAGTATAACTATTTACATTTTGACACCTTTAATACAACCGAATTTGTTACTTTACAAATTTGGAAATATAATATTGGATATTAAAAATATAAGGAAGGCAGAACGTCTTCACATGGTTTTTTTTTCAATCAGTGGATGAGATGATGTTGATAAAATGTAATTACATTAAAATGTTTGTAGAACAATTTATTCGCCTTATCCCATTTAAATTAACCATAAAACAAATAAAACATTTGTTTAAATCAGAGGTTCCCAAACTTTTGTTTATAGACCCCTTTCAAAATTTTACTGGTTCCGGTGGACCTTCTGCAGGTTCATTACTACCATATGAAGTCAAGCCAACATTGTTAAGTCTTCACGCTATCGAAAATAGACCCAATTTTCATAGACCCCCGTTTACTAATTGCGCATACCCATTTCTTTGTTACGCCAACGTACACCCCCATCGAGACTCTCGTGAACCGCTGGGGGTCCACCTGGACCACTTTGGGAATCACTCGTTTAAATCATCAGTATACACACAGAAAGGGAAAAAAAATGAATCTCATACGGAATTTGATTAATTCCCAATACACACCATGTACAAATAATGCCTATCTAATAAACTAATATGTAGAGATAAGAACATGATCGGAGCGAAAGGTTAATTAGAGTTACGAGATACCGTATTACGTGTGAACGTGTGTATATCCATTCGTACGTTGGTTGATAAACGATTCATCATGCCGATGCCAACTGGTTTGAATGAATGCATACGTCGAATGACATTGAAATTGAGTTAGCTGTGCTGACAACAAAATATGGATTAACAAATAGCATTGCGTTAGACATAATTTTATACGAGCAGATAGCATTTTTTGACCAATTACAGATTATGTTTTCTAACATTCCGAACAACTAATAAACATAAATAAAAAAAATAACAACAACGAAGAAATACATAAATACTACCAACATTATGATATTGTTAATCTAAACATTCTTCTACTGTTAGAGATACAAGATCGTAAACACTGGGCAGAACACGCGATGCTGTCACGAACGAAAGTCAGCGATGTACTTCTTAGGAGGATCGTTTTCTAAATGAAAAATATGACGTCGAGCTATTGTAATGTCAAGCACACACTGCGACCGGCCGCAAGTACCGCCCATAAATATATAACTTAAGTTGAGGAATAAATAAACTGCTGCAATTTACGCATATATAAAAGATAATTAATTGTAATGTTATAAATACTTTTTACCTTAGTAAATGTTTTTATAAATATATCTACAGAAAATCATGTTGGTTATATACCTGATAATGACAAATTCAAACATCTTTGGCCGATAATTCTGAAAGCATTCATCGTTTTATACTTTAAAGGTTGACCACAAACTCTGGTGTAACACTGGTGTTAAATGATGATGCGGTCTAAGATGTTAAAGACGCTAAGCCTAAACGAGGACTAGCTCTCAAATGCAGCTGTCGAAACATATCTATAGGTGTTTGGTGACATATTTTCAACTGGAGAATGGTAGCTAGTCAGGTGAACATAGAAAAAGTTCTACAACCATGCAAAAGTTCATTACTTTTCTAAAGAACTGATTACTGATTTATATGACTATTATTAATTTATATTTGTATATATGTATGTATGTATCCATTTTATTATTTTATTGTATTTGTTTAATATTTGCACTACCAAAATTTTTACACAATACCGCTGATTTGTTGGAAGAAAAGGTATCAGGCTTGTCAGTGTACCAAATCAAAAGTGCAATAAAGTGATAATTCGTTCATTCATAACTGGCAATTTATATGTTTTTCAAGGAGTTGGGTTTTTACGCTATTCACTCGGTGGCACGCTTGAGCACACTAACTACTATACCGTGAACCGACCCGCGTTCGTCATGAAAATTGGTCCGTGTAGATATTTGAACACAGTTAATATGTAAGCAGTATCCATTTTGCTGTGGTGCGTGGACCTGACTACAGAGTTATTACAATCACAATAATACCAGCAACCGTCCTTCTGTGTTTGCATCCTTTTATATGACGACACCGAGCACCGCCTTCGTGTAACTCTAACGATTTATATAGCGCACGCTAAGATAGCTCCAGACAGCATTTTGTCAAAGTTACTGATGTTCTTCGTATTATTTTGATTAGTTCAAACAATATATTTATAAAATATCATCCATGTGTTAATCTGATGTATAAGTAATATTATTGTAAAGTTACATCAAAACCTATTCAGAAGTTTTAGCATAAAAGAATAACGAACATCCATCTGCGTCCTTACAAACTGTCTCCTTTAAAATATTTACAATCTTTCGTCCGTGGCTTGGATCGCGTTAAAGTATATTTGATCTATCCTTCGGGAACAGTAAATTTTTATGTAAGAAAGGTAGCCTATATCTTCTTCTATGCCCCTGACGTCTATGTAAAATTTATTGTGTGGTCAGAGCGTAAAAACGTAATAAATAAACAAACTTACCTTCGCATTTATAATATTATTTAAGATTGGATTTGAATAATAAAAATCATAAATGGACAGAAGACAATAATTATTCTATAATATAAAAGCAGTATAATTTACAAAAATTGTTAGTTCATTTTATTACTCACAAATATTTTGTTGTCTATTAAGAGTAAAACCTTATCAAACAGCACTCGGTAGACCTCTGACATCACAAATGGTGTACGAGAACGCCGGGCGCGCTACTTTTGGCATTCATGTACGATTTTAGGTCAAGGCAACGATTGCCAGGGATCGCTCCGAGAAGATTATTACAAATTGCACTAACGTGCATTCGCTCTCAGCCCCTTTTAGTAGGCAGAATATTGTACGACATAATTTAAGAGCGAATATAAACGTGTCTAGTAGCACGGGATACGGTCGACGAGAGATACAATTAACATGCCGTTACTAGGGCGTGGCTAATCTCGCTAACATCATCATCATAGCCGTTTATGTAAAATTACAACTATGTCCAGGCTACGTCGATGTCGAAATGTAAAATCCGAGACAATTGTTCTGTACATTTACAACAATTCGTTTCCCAAAAACGCAGAGACAATGTGTCATCATGGTATAAAACAGATCTTTACCAAGATTCTGATAGAATATTGCTGCAACTTAATAATGAAAATGTTATATATTATATTTATAATATGAAGGTGGTTGAATCTACACCTATTTAAGTAATGTCGCTTGTCAAATAAAGTCAGTGTGGTCCTAGCTACGGGCTGTTTTATTTGTCCCTACGTTCGTATATATAGTCAGAAAAACTGGACATTAACTACATACTGCGTAAAATGTATACAACATATCAATTTAAGATTTTACAATATTCTACAAGCAATATGAGTTTAATATCACCGTCTAAATTAAATATATAATCGCTTACAGGTAGATAATATGTTAAGAACTATGGGAATGATCAACGATTGAGTTAATTATATATCTAGTTATAACTTTAATTTGATACTTAAAATACTATGGGAGAATGTTCTCTTAAGAATTGTAGATTTACTGTAATATATTTGCATTATAGAGATATGTTCTAATTATATGTGATTTTGGTTGTCTTTCCTTGTCAATTTGTTATGAACTCGGTCACACAGAAGAGAATGGAGACCATTTTTATTAAGTTACAATTTACGAAAGTAACGTCATCGTCTATTAAAATTATTTTTCTTGATGATAATTCCCAAATTATACTATGAAAAGAGCTGACTGTCATCTACAAGTAACTGGATATTAGTTAGAAGATGACACTATAAAATACCAAAATGTACGATAACTTGATGCGTAAAATAATAAGTTAATAGACCAATAGCTTTCACACACGAAATACAAGACCTAAAATTAAATTACCCATAAATCATATTCATTTAAAAAACATTTATCAATTTAATATTTTAAAAAGTAAGGGGCAATCTTTTTGTGTCATAACTTTGTGAAACCTTTATAGATTAACGAACTGTTAATGTTACATTTTTCATAATAACTTTAAGATGACTAAGCAATATTTATCAAACTACATTTCTAAATTAAATTGTCATCCGTATGTTAGAATTATGTGTAATTTTTTTTACATGTAAATCGAGTTGCTTAAATTCCCCCCCATTCCGTGAGAATACAAAGACAGGTGATGTACCGACATGTGCAGTCATGGAGTATGAGCATCAAGGTGACCATAACGCAAGGGGAGCGATGGAATTCCTGTGTTCGGAATGGATGTTAGGGTGTGCGACCAAGTGTATCTTCAGTACATCGGGCTCTTATAATAATAGTACCTAATGGCTGTGTTACTTCTCTACTTATTTTACTCAGAATTATGCTAGTTTCTTAATATGTTTGTAGCTATATCATCAGATCATAAAGTAAGCGTACTTTAACAATATATGAAAGCATATCAACAATGGTCGAATTGTATAACGTACAAGCGTAAAAAAATACCAAAATAAAGGGAATAACAAACTAATATGAATGGGCCAATACAGACAGTATTTATTGTAGGTATTAACTTTTAAACCGTACTGACAAATAACATTAGGGTTACAAAAAATAGAATCCTGTCCACGGATTCAATCTGTATCTAAACGATTATCAGATAGCTGTAACGAAACAGCTTTCTATCCGCATGACAAATGATATTGATGAGGGAACAGCCATTTCCTTCACAAAGCCAACATAAACCTCAAGTTATAACATTTATAGCGTTAGTTTAATAATTGTAGACGTATTTGTGAATATTGTATCGAGCACTACGAAAAATTTGTTGAAAGCTACACAGTACACACATATTATGCTTAAGCTAGAAAAGGACAACTGGCGCTTGACAACTTTTAAATCTATGTCTATATTTTACTTGACTTTTGGATATGTAATTTAAAGTATCAACATAATTTATTTAAACATATACTCAAGCTTTAAAGAGTAGCAACCTTTTGAAAATGAGTTTAAATAAACTCAATCAAGCAAACACGCCAATAAACCATTATCACAGTGCAAAAATGATTAACAGAATTCATCAATGTTAATCCCGTGAGAATTATTCACAATTAATAATATTACTATAGACTGGACGAACGTCAAACCCACGGGATACTTTTTCACTCAACCCTTAAACTACCGAACAATGATAACAAAAGGCACAAGCGCGATGCATTGTGTGTGCAATTTCGGTATTTTTTATGATTCAACAAAAGCTTTGCACAAAACGGCCGCTCGACAGACTGACTGCGTTGGGTCACGGATTACGGTCCGCAACAATGGGGTGATGAAATTAATCAACGGTTCGAAATGTGATGCTTTTTTGCATCACACTATTTCATTTTTTATTATACAATATTTTGAATGTCGAACCGTTTACTGTTGAAAGGCTTTGTATATTCTCTAAACGAGATAGAAATTGGCAGAATAAGTTACCTTTCCATTAATTTTAACGCTTAAAGGCTTATATAATCTGTGAGTCGCGAATACTTTTATTCATCCGTTTCTATATATAGATGAACTATTTCAATAAATTTTTAACTCATAAGGTATTACGTCTTTATTCGTCACTTGATAAGTTATAAAAATGTTATTATTACTTGCAAAAAGTATAAAATATGACGAAAATTAAAATCCGTGGAAAATAATTATTGTGCAATAAAAATAGGTAGATCCACGGGCACAGCTAGTTGTAAATATTTTGCTGTTTAAGTAAAATATTAGATAAAATTATATTAATTCGAATAATAAAATAACTATAATTTTATTGGTATATTGCTGGTAAAGAATTTATTTAGTACTGTAAACGCATGATGCAGCTACTATTCACAATTTATATATTTATACAATATATATGTTATTAACGACCACAATCTATACATTTACAGTTCATAAATAGAGAGATGCTTCACCAGACAAAAATAACAAAAAAAACGCCTTGATAAATATATCGTGTCGTATCAAAGGGCCATTTTCTACAATAAGATACACGCTCTATATAATTTTGCAGGACACGTGCCGTCCCCTGCGTACGGAAGACAGAGGGGGAGATCCCTCCAAAGCACCCTAGATGTAATATCCTCGTAGTTGATGCGTGTCGAACGCGTTACTTTCCCTTCGGGAAATATGTTGCAGTTTTATCTTATACATAAACTTGAGGCACACATCTATAACGAAATTCGTTTGCGAAAACTTGTTATTGCTTGTAAATGACTGAAATATTCAAATTATGAAATACCTCTACACAGAAGAAAATTATTCATAAAAGACACCGACAATAAAATGAATGTTGTTAGAAAATTTTCTCAGCATCATTTACCTAATGTTTGGCTCCTTTCCCATTATTCCAGAAATGCTATGAAAATGTACATGACGAAAAAAACTCGAATAATCTCAAGTAATATAAATATGAATATGTGTTTCTTTGTTACGCTTTCACATGTTAACTATTCAACCGATCATTAGGAAATTTTGCATATAAGTTGCCAGCTGTACTAAGAAAGACAAAGGGAACCTTTTATCTAGAAAAAATGTATCGTTCTCGAGGGTAAGATGAAATGGACATCAACGCGAGCTATGACACTATCAAAAGCTATACTAAAACTATATTTGAAACGTATTAAATTCAGAATGTTGAAAAAAATATTATCGTCGTAATTAAAGGTCTTTATCAATGAAAAAGAATACATTCCGAGATACCGTCTCAATCGAACTCTCATTTTATCGACTTGAGAAAATAATGTTATAATTTTCTGCGATATTTTCGAAACGGTATCAAATAAATCCGAGTACTCGTTCGTCGTATCAGCGGACTAACTCTACGGAAGTGGGGTCAGTGATCCTCCTCTCCGTACTATATCAAAGTAATATAAATTTGTTTACCATCAAACACGATTACTACCACTCAGTGCAGTGTACCAAAACACAAAAAACAAAAAACTTCGAAATACAGCTATAAAAATCCCCGTTTTGATTTACGACCGTTCGGTATATTAAAAATCCTAAAATCCGCGAGGATTTACTGCGAGAAATCCCGATTAATATGTGAGCATTTATCGCGCGATAAATTTTTCTACGCTTTTGTTGTGGAATAGCTAATAAATTGTCAGTTTATAGCGTTAAGAGACATATATCAAAGGGGGAGCTAGGAGGCTATAATTATAATGTACGAGACATTAAGGTGACATTTCCATTAAATGGGGTGAAAACTTTGTGTTTGATAGTCTGTGGGAAGAATTGAAAACATCATATTTCTTATTCTTACCTTAATCATGTATATGAAAAATAGAGAGCAACAAAAAGTACGCCTCGGTGTTTAAGTAACACAGTAGTAATTATTATATTAGTAACATTTAAAAAGGGGGAGTTTTTGGCGGGATCTTAGTCTGTCATGTAGTGGTTTTTATATTCTATTCATAATCTTGTGTTATATTACACTCTATATTTTGTAATATTGGTGGTCGTTTATGTAATATAGTTCGGTTATTATACACAAGTGAAGTGGATGGGAAATAATACCAAAGAACATGAATTCTGAGATGCCGCCGAACCTCCATGGAGAGTTCTACTAACAGGGAAACCACCATCTTGTTAGAACATTATAATTATCACAAGAAATCTTTTTACTTGACGTCACAAACCGTGACGGAGCCAAAAATAAAGAAGAAGAAGAACATTTAAAAAGATTCGTAAGGTTAGTGCGGCGAATTCCCGCTACGCTTTGCTTATAATAAATCGGGAAACGGAATATCGAATTAAAGACAGAATGTAAATTACAATAATTAAAACACAGTTTGAAAGGTAATTGGACACACTTTAAAACCGGACGTTTAATATCGACAAAAACAGATATTCAATGAAGGTTATAAACGTGGACTAACACAGATTGTTAACAAGCATAATCGATAATTGCGTTATCATTTACATGAACTGCTACATAATATCTTTTTGAATATTATATTTATATCCTTATGTATGTAATTTTATTACGTTTTCAAGCCTCAACTGCTCCACCAATCATCATGTCATTTTGTATACACGTTGTCAGGACTACAGAAAAGGTCATAGGGCGTACCTATCTATACACAGTATAAAATGAAGTGTCTGTGTGTAATATCAAAATAACGACTTTTTACTGATGGGATATGAACCTATACACGATACTGATAACAAAAACACGATTTTTAAAATTTTTGTCTGTCTCTATGTGTGTCTGTTTGTTCCGGGTAATCTCCTAAACGGCTGGACCGATTTTGACAGAAATTTCATTGCCGGATAGTGAAAATTACAGCGGGTGACACAGGCTACTTTATTTTAGACTAGTTGTCATCCGTCACTTCGTCTGTAGTACTATCTCCAAAACGATTGGACTTATTGGGACTTTCACTGACAGATAGCTGATCTTATAAGAAGTAATTTACAATTATAAAAAAAACGCATGCGGAGCTGCGGGCAATAGTTAGTCATTCATAAAAATCTACTGTTCTCCTAGGGATAGGTCAAATTTGCATTAACGCGAGCGAAATTGTAAGCAAGGCTATTTAAACACTCCTAAACGGCTGGACTGATTTCGGCGAAATTAACTGTTTTGGTGAAATTCAAATGGACGCATGGTAATTAATGATTTAGAGTCCTGATTGTATCTGCTAAGTGGCACTGCGGTTTGATTCCAGGATTTTGTTTTTATTATCAAGGTAGGACAACTGTTATGTAATATGGTGTCCGGTAAATACATTGTAATAATTCAGTTTTATGAATCGTATCGAGCATAGCGATTGTTAGTAAAGTGATAGGCAGACAATTGAAGATCGTAGCGCATTGACGGCTACACTGATTTTGTGTGATTTATGAATATTGTTATTACTTAACACGATGACGTAGTAAACACAGTCCATCAGGTGTTAGATACCGCAGGCTACTGCGCTATGTGTAATTGAGCCCAAAGGGATTCGAATAAGGAGGCCAATCATAATATTATGTTGTGCTACTCCTCGTGACTTGGAAGTGAGTTGGAATGTCTCGTATATTGTAAACCACACACTCGAATCGGAACACAGAAACGCGAGCACTACGCCTAAGAAATCCTTCAAAAACAATACAATTTTATTTTATTTAGCTGGGTGGCATCCATAACTTATAATGTAAATTAGCTGCCCGCTCCGGCTTCGCACGGGTCTAAAATATATAGCCTATGTCATTCACTAAAAAAATGATTAAAACCGATCCTGTAGTTTTTATTTATTCATTACTTCATTTCGCCCGTGGCCCACACGCGTTAAATTTGGAGTAACCTCAAAAATAACCGTATTTCTCCACTATTTAATTTATGTTATTATACATATAAACCTTCCTCTTCAATCACTCTATCTATTAAAAAAAACCGCATCAAAATCCGTTGCGTAGTTTTAAAGATTTAAACATACATAGGGATATTGGGACAGAGAAAGCGACTTTGTTTTATACTATGCAGTGATTATGTCCTATACATATGTAATGATATTTTGGCATTTGGGACCCAAACACATCAAAACTACTGAACAGATCGACATAGCAATTTTTCATAGTCGATTCTAGGCTACTCTTATATTTTGGATTCCATTGATACAGTCGCCTTTTTTTTTCAAATTAAAAGTTTATTTAACGCATACCAAAGCTTGTGCGGGGTATCAGCTAGTTATGTCACAAAATAAGAATGATAGTACATCAGCCATAAATGTTTATTATAATGCACGTATTCACAGACGGCGAAGTAGACACAACGGATGTCACAAGGCATATTGCACGAGGGTTTAATATCAATGCTGAGCCGTTGAGTGACGAAATCCACAATAAAATGTAATCCGTGGAAATAACAAAATATTTCCTATACAATACAAATATTGGAGGCATAGATATATGTATATTTAACACGCAATATATAAGTAACTTTCAGAGTGCACGGCTCTAGCAATTACTCACTTGTTATCATAACCTCCAGAACAGCATTCGCAGATAATTGTTTTATATTGAGACGTATTTACATTGAAATTGAATATTATGTTACCTGCTGCTAGGCATTAAAATCTTGTTTTAATTGGCTCCCCTTTAAGAACGAAAACATGCACATTTGCAATGGATCAGTGCCAATGATAGCAAATTCGAGAAAATAGTAAACATTTCCAATGAATTTGTTACTTAACAAGATTTTTTATTCACACAGGATTTATTACAATAATATTTAGAATGAATCTTTTATTCCGTTTACGTTAGTAAGCTCTTAAATGTGTACATTAATAAATATCGAAAATTTCCACTAGAACATTCTAGTATAAAATCAATCATTATTCCGCACATTGTAGACCATACAATTTAACGTATACTTATGTTGTGTGTATTTGTTACAGAATCAATTGCGAAGTATAAAAACGGAGTCTGATCGCAACCAAAGACGATCACAGAGCGTGTATCTATATGACAACGAATACATGATTGCAACATATATACACACATAAATAGACATTTTTTTTAATATATTATAGGGGGCAAACAAACAGGTGGGTCACCTGATGGTAAGTGATCACCGCCGTCCATAGACACTAGCAACACCAGGGGAGTCGCAAGTGCTTTGCCGACCTTTTAATAAATGTGGGCCTCCGGCGCTCTCACTGACCGAACGAAACGCAACAATGCAATCACTGTTACTTCACGTCGGCTTTCTGTGAGAGGGTGGTACTACCCCGGGCGAGCCGACCCATTCATGCTGAAACCAGTAATAGCTTCAGCGTAGCTCTACCACCTACATTTCTATATTCATGAAGCTGTTTAAAGTTTAACAAACACGATAACTCAACTATTTATTTATTTCGAATCATTCACTAATCATAATAAAAGGAGAGAATGAATAAAATTTAAAAACAAAAATAATATCGTAAGACTCTACTTTGGAAATAGACTGATATATATATATATATATATTTAATACTGCTCTCGTTTGAATTTCTTTCTTCTATTCGGGAATATGTCACTTGTTTTATCATTACATATTATAAAACAAAATCGTCCGCCGCGTCTGTCTATCTGTCTGTCTGGGTGATCGCGATAAACTCAAAAACTACTAAACGGATTGTAATACGGTCTTCACTAATAGATAGAATAGTTCACGGGAAAGGTTTACGTATATAATTTGTTTGTTTTTTTTTTGTAAATTGGTTGAAATATAATGGTAATTGTTGAAAGAATCGGAAAAAGTCAAGCCGCCTTAAGAGTTTCATGCACATAAGTACATATATATTTCTATTATCAGGGCAGGACAACGTCCGCCGGGCCTGCTAGGGTCATATGTAATTTGATTTACAAATTCTGTAAGCAAAGTGTAAAGGAATGAGGAATGTAAAATAAGACGTAGAAGACCTAGAAAAATTTATGATAATATTAAATTTAAATATGTTCGTGATATTTTGGGCAATCGATCATACTACACAACAGATTAAATAAAAGTATCAATAAATGAAAATATTAAATTTCATATCTCTTCTGTGATTGTAATCACAATAAGTTATTAGTCTAATTATGAAAGGTCTCACAATGTTATAATTGGGAAAAATAGTGTGTGTGTACTTATGTACACGCGTTAGAAGTTATACTTCTTTGGCGTAACAAGATAAAAATCTTTTCAAAAATTTTATCTTTCGCCTTATTCTACGTTTGTAGAAACAACGACACTAACAATAGAAAAAAGATACTTAATATATACATACTTCTCTTGAATAAAATTTTGACTATAGCTAACTTCAGGGTGTCGGTTTTTCGTGACGGTGTGCGTGCACATCGTAAAAATTTACTCTCATCATTTTACCTTAACGCGCCAAAAGAACTATAACTTTAAAATATAATAATATTTTCACTATTGTATGACCTATATTTCCTATTAGGTTTAAAATATGTATGCAGGGTTTTGTTCATTTATAGTTAGATCTGTATGGTTGGTACGCTTGATAATTTATTACACTTTGAACCAACCAACATCAGTAGTAAGATGAAAAAAACCGAGACAAAGAACACTACAAATTTTTATACATAAAGTATAAATTCGCTGTTTTTCTCATTTCTTCTACAGTACTAGGGTTTACTATAAAATATGGTACACTAATTTACGGGGTATATTATAAGTTATCGATCGCAAATACTATCAATATAAAAGTCTAAATACTTCTATACACTTTTTATATTCATTTAACGGAATACAAAATGAACGACTGCCACCACGAAAACACCAACGACCATTTATCATTTGGCAAAACAAAAAAAAAAAAGATTAATTAATTTCCCAAATGATAATACAATATTTGCGTATTAACTTTATCACGAATAGTAAGTAATCTACAAGTTTTAAATAATATTTACAAAAGGCGCCAAACGATAAGATAATATTACAAAAACAACGGCAAACAATACACTCGGAGAGTACAGTGGGAGGTTAAGATAAACGAGATCAACTGCATATTTACACAATAAATAATGAAACAAAAGTAATAAAATAACCCGTCAATAACATTAGTCTGCGGCGCTGACGCCGCACATGTAGTAGCGCGGTCCGACTGTCCACTAACAAGTCAGTCGTTTACGCCACCCCATCTCGTCCAGATCATAATTAGGTCAAAAACAATAAACCTTCTTAACTAAAGCAAAGTCCATTATTTATCACCACACGCATAATAGCCCTACAGCTAAAGTGGTGACCCCGACGTGACGTGTGACAGCTAAAAGTCTATTACACAGTTTCGAGAGATTCTTACGAGAAAGTGGTAAATTGACAAAGGATGATAATGATGTCGTCTCAATGAAATTTTTCTTTCCTTAGTTTAACCCGATCCGCTTTATTCTTCTGTTTACGCGTAAGTTTCCGCGCCATGTAAATTCACTCTAAAAACTAAATGATGCGAGTTTTATTCAATATATATTTTTTTATAAAATCCAGAACATGAATGTAAAACAAGTATCACGGTTTCATGTATAAAAAAAATCATTCTAATAAATAAAAGTCTAAAAGGTATGTATAACGTATGTAAACACTTTTTTTTTCTATTTCGTTACTGGCAACCCAGTTCTCTTCAAAGACCATTACTACCATTTTCAAGTATTAAATTTGTCTCTTCTACTTTATAAGATTTTCTCCCAATGAAAATATGTTCCAGGCTTGTAGTAATATCTAATCGTGTTTGCTATTACTGGAAAAGTGTCTTGTGGTAACTTCAATGTTTTAACAAGATGATGGCCCCTTGCTAGAACTTTCCATGGTGTTTTAGTAGTATCTCAGAATTCATGTTCAGTGGTGTTATTCCTAACCCACTTCAGTTGTACAAAATAATCGGACTATATAACGTAAAGCACCACCAATATTACAAAATATTGAGTCAAACATCAGAAGATTATAAATGAAGAGTGTGCGAATTACGCCCGAATATTCGAACACATTTGAACTTTCCAATATTTTTAAAATAAGGAATAATTATTACACTGATAGTTATAGGAAAAGGGTACAACATTTACAAATATATATATTATTTAGTATTTCATAAATATCTAATTAATTAAAATCATTGCAATAATTTGAATAGTTCGAACTATTCCGATGTTCAATTCAAATTTTGAATCGATTTATTCGGTTCGATTCGCTATCGAATAATTCGAATATTCGCACACATTATTATTATAAATTCAAAATTTCACTACATGACAAACTAAGATCCCGCCAAAACCTCTATAAGTATAGTTACGAATAAATGTTATTTGATATATTTCGCTAAACTGTACGTTTTATAATTTTAAGATTACTCGTAATTACTCTACTAAAGTGTCTTTTCCGTTTCCTAGTTAACAAAATTAGCATTAAGTTTTATTATGACTTAATTTATGTTGACACAAGTTTATATCTTAACTCTGCAATAATAATAAAGTACGTAATGAGTAAAGTGAGTTCCATGCTCCTCGAGTAAGCACTGAATTATCACTAACATAGTAAGAGTGACTGCAAATTTCAACTTAAACCCGAGCGACATAAGATACATTTTCGATTGGAAACGAAAATGTCAGAGTAAATATTAACTGTGCTTTCATGAAGTAAGTTTAATTAGGAAAGTTATGATGTGTGGCTTGTCACGAATTGTTTATATACTTGTCGCAGGCGATACTCTATTAGAAATTGTGTTGCGAAACACATACATTCTGTATAATTTAGTATCTATGCGCACATTCGATTGCTACTCATTTGAACGTTTATATTTGAAAACCAGAACAAACTGTTGCTTCGAAGCAGTAACATTAACGTTTTATTTTTTATGCGATTGAAGGCAAACGAACAGACGGATTACCTGATGGTAAGCAATCACCGCCGCTCATAGACACCTATGACACGAGAGGCATCACAAATGCGTTGCCGCCAAAAAATAAATATCTCAAAAACACTCGTATATATAACTCCTATGAAATTTTTACATTGATGTATTCAAATGGTGTCATGAAGATGTATTGTAATCTAATTTGTCGCCGTTGTTTGTCATTATTTTTGAACTGCATTGTACTTATCACTGAGTCCAGAGCAGGCAGTTTACGCAGTTAAAACAATAACGAGATCCAAACAGCGTTCAATATCTAAAAGACATCGTATCGAAAATCAAATTCTACTACACCATTCGAACAAACAAAACGACGTCGATTTTCAAATGATTTATGTATTCGATTCGTGTTTTCACTCGGCCGTCCCGGCCGGTCCCCATCGCCCGCATCTCGTTACCCGAGTGCCGTACAAATGGAATTGAATAAGTGGAGTCTGATTGCCGATCTTGTGATAACATTGATAATGCACGCAGTCAAACGAAGGTCAGACCATTGGAATGTTATATCGAGACGTTTATTAAAGATGTATGCGATTGTAATAGACGCATACGGTTACCTATCTGTATAAGGAGGGACATATTTAGAACATACATACGGCCTTATTACGAGAATAAAAGCGAGCACGCGTTTAACACGAGGTTTACTAAACAATGTTTAAAGTTTACAACAGTATAATCGGAGTTGTCAAATGTCAATAATGTCATATAGTAGTAGTTGTGCTTTACTTGTGATTCTCCAAAATTATTTAATTTATCTACATCTTCGAAATTAATTATACCCACAAAATCCATAATTTACTGCGAAACATCTTTTGCCGGAAAATAGAAGTAGAATAAAACACAACAGTAAAATGAGAACTGACAAATTAGACAAGTGTCAGTAAATGTTTAAATTGAAATAGTACCCATCTCTAAAACAAGTGTAAGACACTCTTTTGTGATCAAACTATTTTTAAACAAGTGTTCGACGCGTATGTAATTTTTTTTTGTAATAACATGGATAGTATCTAAATGCAATCAGCCCTGAACAAAATTTATCCTTATTCTTGGCTTGCAATATAGTGTTCTTGAGTGACGTAAATGTTTCCTTCTAGATTTTTCTTCCAAAATTACATCATTATCTTCTCTTGGTTCATGAACTATATTATAACTAATATTATTAATGCGAATGTACGTTTGTCTATTTCATTTGTTCCGATCCGTAAAATATCATCATGCTGCAATTTTGCACATACGTTGTCAGGTGTACAGAAAAAGATATAGTGTACCGTTTAATCAGAAAAAGATGTACTGTTCTTGAGACATAGAACAATTCTATATAAACGCGAGCAGCGAAGGATACACAGAAAAGGACATCAGGTACTTTTTATCCAGAAAAAGAACTGTTCCTTTTTTTTTATTAACGTGGGGAAATCTCTTATGGATACCCATTCTCCCTGTGGAGAGAATAGGTTATGTTCGACTCGCACGGACTAAAACCCAAATTAACGCGATCGAAGCTAGTAAGCCGATATATATAATACGACCACTTTGCCCATACTGGCAAATTAATAAGTGGCTCTAGCTGTCATCAGAGTGCTATTAAATAATTAATCTTCGACACCTGTTCCCGTGAATATCTCATGTCACGACAGTACGACGACGTCGCACCGAGTCCAGTCAATTAGTAACAGCGGGAGGTAAGAGACATGTGCCGTTAACTACCCGACTACTGTTACGTCTACAAGTTTTAGTGTTTTTCCTTTACACATTAACATTAAAATCCAACAGCGGCGTGGTTCTCGGATTGCAGACAGTTAACTCGAGAGGTAACTCCGGGAAGCGAGGACTTAAAGGGTTAATCTAACTTAGTAATTACTTTGAAAATACTATTTAATAAAAAAACAATAACATCCTTAGTATTATATAAATTTATACGCGATTAATTAATAAATAGGAAAACGTTTATAAATAGAAAATATTATTAATGCGTGTATATATATATAGCAATCCATAATTGCCTTTTCCGCTAAAAAATATATTGTATCTTATACGAATTATATATTATATCTATTTTTTATTTGTAATATAGCATTTGACTATAATCATCCAATATGGTCGCAAATCATAAGAAACTAATCTTCAAATAAATCTAATTATTTCTTATATTCATAAGCGTACAATAAGGAGAATCAAAGAAAAGTTATATTATATAGCAGTGGTGCTCAAAGGGTCGATCGCGAGTGCTTTTTGACTCGATCTCGACAAAAAATTGTCTAAAACGAAATGTAATTAATATATGACTAAAATTTATTTGATAATTATTAGATTAATTAATTTAAACCAGAATAACCCTTTCATCACTTTCTTTTATCGTTTTTAGCACGAGTTATCTAGATCACCGACAATCCTGCATCACACATACTTGGAGCCTTTCAGAGTCGATCGATCAATCAATATTGTTATATTGAGGTGGATCACCAGCAGTTCAAGTTTGAGCCTCGTTGTTATATAGTTTAGTAATGTATTAGTAATTCGGTTAACAATTATTTTATTTAGCTAAAAAACCTTATTGCAATATAAAAAGACAGCGTGTACTTATTTTTAGGTACACGCCTTAGAAGTTATACTTTTTTGGCGTGACAAGTTAAAAATCTTTTCAAAAATTTTCTCCTTCACGTTATTCTACGTTTGTAGAAAAAACGACACTAACAATAGAAAAAGGGTATTTAATACATACATACTTTTTTTGAATAAAATGTTGACTATAGCTAACTTCAGGGTGTCGGGTTTTCGTAACGGTGTGCGCGCGCATCGTAAAAATTTACTCTCATCATTTTTCCCTAACGCGCCAAAAGAAGTATAACTTCAAAAATAATTAACTGTCTCGGCCAACTGTTACGGCTCGAAGGACCATTGATTGCGCTTCGATAGCTTAGTTGATGCTTCGCTGGTTTATATTGTAATAATAGCACTTTAGATAGTATAAGATAGTATTATGTGCTAATAGGATGCTTACAGTTTACATGCCCGAGTGAATGTGTTGCGCGTGTAAGCGCGCGAGGGCGACGCTTAGGGTGCGGGTGGCAGAGGTGACTTGCCTCGTCCAGGGGGCTCGCGGGGTGAGCTCACGTGTTGAAGCGCGTGCAGGGGTGCGGGGTGAGGGACGCTTGCTGTCCGCACACATTTATTATGTAAGCCGCAACATTAACAGTTAATTTGTAACTTTTGGATATGTATAATAAATCCAGATTTTTATTCATATATCTAATTATTATTGAATCTACAAATTTAAGCTGAAACTGTATTTCCAAAAGAAATAGACAATATTTTAACTGTGATTTAAATGTCATAGACCGATAACGAACAGTTGCGTTATCGGCTCACTAAAGGCTAACGCGCCGGGGCTATTAAGTATCTGGACAACTACAGGTGCAACAAATCACTCATTATCAGTAGAAGCGACTGTGACAAACGAAACGTTCTATCTCAAAATATGCTTCAATCTTAATTATACCAACAACCCACAACTACTCCTGCATTTATTTTACTCATAAGTTATGCAAACAATCTTTTTATTTATATTCAATATTAAATAATACTCGCTATAACAAAGGCTTTGGAAAATATTCATCTTAATATATCATGAAGTTGTACATTATAAAACAACTTTTACATTATTTAATATAAGGAAAAATTGAGGGAAAAATAACGCGGTGTCAAACGAACAGACCTAAATAGGAATCAACAAAATAAAAACGCGCATCAAGTTCAAACGTCACAGCCTCGTCAGTTTCAGGGCAATGTCAGATGATCGTTGATAATCTCCTGTTGACCCGAGAGATTACCATAACTCAAGTACGGACACCGCATCAATCAATGTGGCAGTCTTAACGCTTGGATTGATCAAGAATGTGCTTTTGATGTGTGTGATCGGAACATTACTTTCACGGAGCGTTCCTTTGTTTTCCTCATACGAAAGTTGGTCAATGTCCTATTTCTAAAGAATAATACTCTAATCGAATAAAAGGATATTTTGGTATAGAAATTAAAGCAACTTATTTCTTTAGAAAGTACTCAATCTTGTTTGATCGTTGTAGATCGATGTTGTCTTAACTATATACAAGCAATTAGATATTTCTATGAATTAAAATAATTCTCACTAAGCCAAAAAAAAAAAAAACACACTGAACGAATGACTCTCTATGTGTAAAATGAGAAAATAACTCTAAATAAAGCGTATAGTGTGGTCCCGTTTTTAAATTTAAATAAAAGTAGTGTGTACTTATGTACACGCGTTAGAAGTTATACTTCTTTGGTGTAACAAGATAAAAATCTTTTCAAAAATTTTATCTTTAGCCTTATTCTACGTTTGTAGAAAAAATGACACTAACAGTAGAAAAGAGGTATTTAATACATATATACTTTTTTGAATAAAATGTTGACTATAGCTAACTTCATGGTGTCGGTTTTTCGTGACGGTGTGCGCGGGCATCGTAAAAATTTACTCTCATCATTTTTCCCTAACACGCCAAAAGATGTATAACTTCAAAAACATTAGAATATCAAGTACATATGCTGAACACCGATTTGTTCCACTTTCAATTTTTATACATATTTTAATAATACATTTTAGACCACGATAGCTGAATATTAACAAGATTACCAGGTCGCCGCCTTTAATCAGATGAAGTATTTCAGATTCTGTTACTCTTTAAGTCAAAAAAGGATTCCAATTTAACAAAATCATTGTTAGTTTTATTGGTACCATGGGGCAAATAATATACAAACCAACTTATATATACGTACAAGTTTTATATTTCTGTATTGCATTGATATAATTAAAATTACTGTGCAACATAACTCATTCATGCGCGGACCAACATTTATATAACTAGTAACAATTCCGGTCGCTTCCGAAGGATGGGCCCGCTATGTTACGACCGATAGTGGGTTAATTAATGAATTATGGATGTACTGCAATATTTCACCGGTTTCTCTATTCGATGCTGTCCGCTATGAGCTATGGCTGAGGAATTTAATTGCTCTAAGTATCTGGCCGGCTACTGCGCGCGCTCGAGAGAAACTATCTAAGGGCTAGTTAGTATGCGGAAGTATCATAATGAGTATTCCTAACAGTAAAATAATAAAAATAAAAGAAAATCCTTGTTTACAATATTTATGAAATTTAGTTAAGGGTGTATCGTTTTTAACGGCTATATATTTTTAACAAAACTCCAACCAAATATTGTTTTAAAATACTAAAAACAATCCTGGAAATTTAAGCGCTTAATTTTAATACTACATTTTTTATCATTTTAAATTTTTTCCCATTTATAATAAATACATAGGAAATAGAAGATTATTTTCCATTGCTTATAACTTAGCGACATTTAACGCTAATGTAATGGACTAAAGCGCAATTTGTAGACAGTAAGAGATTAATTGAAAGTACTTACAATTGATTGACGTCAACTCATATAAATTATATCTGCTCCCAACACAATCGATCTTACAATAATTTAAAAGACATTTAACTAGTTTTTTTTATATCCATGTTTGGCAAATTAATTATTTAAATGCCGTATATTTTTTCAGCTATGAATCGTATTGCTTTCATGCAAAGAGCTTTTTTGTAGAAAATTAAAATTGCGCTTTTGTATACATTTTATTATTACTATATATTAAAATTAAAAGCAGATGAAATTGCGAGCTGTTGCTATTTTTCTATTATATATATCATGTGCCATATGAATAGAAAAAAAAAAATAACCACCTCATTAAAAAGAATCAATGATCGTACGTGGATACGGCACAGTGTCCAAACATTCTAACTTAATATAGAAGTTTAGCTTAAAATACTTTACGAAAATATTTGATTACTTACAAAATATCTACAGCATTTATTACAAATGACCAACTATTGTATGAGTTTTTTCAACAACAGTTCTGTTATTCCTTACATTCTTTAGGATACTGCTCACTCGTTGGACGCTCCCAAAGTTTCTCGACACGTTGGATTATAGTCTTTTTTCAAAACATGGTAAAGAAAAACAAGAAAGTTGCGACAAATTAGTATAAATTCGACTGCAATATTTGTACCCAACAAATAAATAATTAAATGGCCAGACAAGAAATCGAGATGCTTTGCACCGACGTGACGTTCATCTTTCAACTGTTTCAATATCGAAAACTGTATACTAAACAGACAAGCAGGCAGACAAGAAAGCGAGTTAATACAAACATGTTAATAAAAAACGTGTTAAAGTAAGCATTAAAATGTAATTTCTCGTTAAGAAGCTAAATGAGATAACAAACAACAAATTTCATAAGGAAGCCGGAGACTTATATGTCGAACCAATAAACCTACGGCATCCTCGACCAATCACAACGAGACACCAGTTATCACAACTTTTACATTCTCAGTAATTGAGTCCGGAATGTGGCCTATGCGGTTTTGAACTGATCCGGTCTTTCAATAAGGAATTTTCTCTTTTCCCGGCAAATACAGTGTACGTGGAAAAATGCGTATTAGAATTTAATTAATTGCCTGCGGTTGAAACTGGTGTCAATTGTGGTGGAATGTTTATTTTCCTTGATGCTTCGACGGATTTTAATCTGTATAACTATGATTTTTATGCTACATTGAACTTTATAACGGTAACCTAATATTGCTAAGGTGAGACAGTTAGAAATTGACTTAGAATATATCTATTAGATATTTAACAACTTTGACATTATTTAAATTATCATACTGAGGTTTTTTTTTTATATTATAGGGGGCAAACGAACTAGGTGGGTGGTCACCTGATGGTAAGTGATCACCGCCGTCCATAGACACTAGCAACACCAGGGGAGTCGCAAGTGCGTTGTCAGGCCTTTTAATATATGTGGGCCTCCGGCGCTCTCACTGACCGAACGAAACGCAACAGTGCAACCACTGTTACTTCACGTCGGTTTTCTGTGAGAGGGTGGTACTACCCCGGGCGAGCACGACTCATTCATGCTGAAACCAGTAATAGCTTCAGCGTAGCTCTACCACCTACAAGCTTCAGCGTAAATACTGAGTAATATATATTATAGCTACTTTTGGAAAACTTTTCACCTTTCAACATTTCGTACTTTTTAGGCCATCGCTTATCCAAATACAGTTATTCAGATATGAGTAAATACGGTGTTTAAGGATTATGATTACACCTAATCTGAAAACGAAAGCATTTGATCATCGCGCTGCCATTAATGACTAACGCTACTGAGAACAACGAATGGTCCTTATATGAATGCTGAAGGCCACTCAAAATAAAGAGAGTTATACTTGGAATTTTTTTCTACTCGATCGAATCGGAGATTTACCACAACAATCCAAGTTATCGACATAGTCCTCAGATTTGGTATACTTATGTAGTAGTGAATGGGGCACATTACACGTAGAGCGGATGATTGAAGAGATTGAAGAATTCTTAAGCGGCAATTACGCACCCGAAATTGCCGTGTGGGGATAGACCCGTCGGCAACGTTGATCGGCGACCTGGTGATGATAGATACGGGATACTGCTAAATACGAATAATGCAATAGCAGTCGTCGTGGCGATCGTTGGTAGTGGCGTAGATCCAGCAGTGGAAGCTCTATCAGCTTACAAGATGAATTTATTAAGATTAATAATATACGTCGAATATAAAAAAAAAAACATAGTGTTGTGGAACGACATAAAAATTATGTTGACATGTCAATGTCACAGGCACGGATATGTTCTATCAACCTTAACACACTTATAGGTTCACTTTGGTTTATATTACTATGTTGTAATTTACAGACCAACACCTCGAGCGATATATTGTGAATTACCATCTGTAGAAACAGACTTTTCTATTTACTGTTACTCTAGTTATTTTGTAAATACTGGGTAAATGCATTAAATTCGATTTGGGTTCGAAAACGTACTTAAAAAAAATTGTTTGTAGAGTTGCTAATCGAAACATGAGAGCCGGAGATTCCAGGGTCGTTGAAAATATGGCAATTAAGTGAGCAATTCGCGAAGGTGGGAACGAAACGAGTCACAAAACTGAAAACCTAAGTAACTTCCGCGCGTCGACGCTACCTGCAACCGTGTTTTCAAAGGCGTACCTTATAGGACTCTTTCAATAGAAACGAATCTGTTTTTACTGTACGAGCACATACTACCATCGACCTCATCTTCACTTTCTATAGGATAAGATTGAGGCCAGGTGTTGACCAAAATACTATAAAATTAAAAAAAAAAACAAGATGATAAATCGCCTTAGATTATAAAGCTGTTCAATATTCAACAATCGAGATTTCGATGAAAACGATATTTTACATAATGGTGTATTTTTTTACAACCATAACGTTAGAATGGAATGCGCACACGCATGCCGCGATAACCAGTGACAATAAATCGCACAAACATTCATGTTTGTTCGCGACTACACACTAATCATATGGGCTAACACCCGCGCTAGGTTCGATGATCTGTTGTACCTACTTATTAGATCAGTTTCATTGATTATTTATTCAATGCATACGTGAATTGTAATGTATTTAAGAATAAGTTTACATATATTTGTATGTGTTCAGGCGAAAATAAGTCTAAGATATCCAATGCATAACGGTTTTTTTTTATAGGCCTCTACAGATATACCGGACTACTAAGGGGAGCGCTTAAGGCACTCGCTCGATTTGTATAGACGACTAGCACAAGGGCGCACGGCACACCTCGGCTTGGGCTGTCGTCGATAACCCGAATCTGACTAGTATATTCATAACGGTATATTAACCGTCCTTATATTTGAACCCGTCAAATGCCTTACTTTTTCATCCCCCCAACCCCAACCCCCCATCGCTACGTCGTCAGTCGGAGTTTTGAATTGCAACGGCAAACGTTCCGGTGACTACGAAAACTATAATTAATTCGTTAATAGACATTTAGAACACTATTACCGAGTGAAAGTTAATGGTGCGAGCTATGTTAGCAGTGAATGAAGAGGAGGCCTCCTGAACCATCGAAAAGCAACATTATGGTGAGTCCTATTTTTCCCCATAACCGTTTATCGTTGTGCATTGGTTGTAATCGACGCAGGAAGGCGATCCGCCTAGTAATTATACTTTTTTGGTATAATAACCCATCCAGTGCAAACAGTATGTATATCACTACATAGTATAACACAAAGTCGCTTTCTCTGTCCCTATATCCCTATGTATGCTTAAATCTTTAAAACTACGCAACGGATTTTGATGCGGTTTTTTTTTAATAGATACAGTGATTGAAGAGGTATGTTTATATGTATAATAACATAAATTAAATAGTGGAGAAATACTGTTATTTTTGAGGTTACTCCAAATTTAACGCGTGCGGGCCACGAGCAGTAATGAATAAATCAAAAGTATTGGATCAATTATAATAATTTTTTCAGTGAATGACATAGGCTATAATATATTTTATACCCGTGCGAAGCCGGAGCGGGCCGCTAGTAACATATAAATTAAATACCATAATCGGTTCATCTATTTTGGCAAGACTTCTACCGACAGATATAGAAATTTCCGGAGTCTTATCATGACGAGAACATAGCACTTTTAAATATAGGTTAAAAATAGTATTCATGAAATTTTATAGTGATAACTTAAAACCAGTGAAAGTAAAAGTAGTGCTGACAATTATAAATAACCCCAAATAAAAAACAAAGACACTTCGCAATAATCCCGATAGAACACTTAGTATCTATGAAGCAGCAAAACCTTTAAACACGAGAACAATGCAACGAGCATCGTTTACTTAAGTAATAAAAGGGATTATCCACGTATATGTTTAGTACTTGACAAGGCATGATTTATAGAACTTGGTACGTTTAAATGAAGTAATTTTGCGGAAATAACTATATTAAACATTACTAAATCTTATCACAATTCTGTCTATTTATTTTGTTAAATAATAAAAAAATTAGTCAATTAATGAACAAAAAAAAAATTTTAATCAAATGATTTGTTTTATAAAAGCTTCAAATAAAATAACAATGAATATTTTGCTACCTCGTGGTACTTCTTCTGTTCAGAGATAAATACACAAACACTCTCATACTTCCAAGATCGACTCCCGCATCCGTTAATTTTAAGACGAAACGAAAACATAAATAATTGCATCACTATTGTATTCAAATCATATAAATATATACAGAACGGTTTAGCGCGTTTACAATTCACGAGAATAATCGGAAGTATTAATGTAATAAAATTGGAGCGATTTCTTTGCAACAACATTTTTATTATAACAATCCAATTTCAAAAATCTATGTTTGAATATCGAAGATAAAAAGATTCTTTTGTTCAAAATTAATTTGAAGTAATTACACACTACAGCAATCTTTACTAATTCTATTACCTTATCACTTTGCTTATAATTTTTTTTTAATACTTTATAGGTTAGTGTTTGACCACAATCTCATCTGATGTTAAATGATGATGTGGTCTAAGATGGTAGTCACGCTAAACCTAGAGGGAGACTGGCTCTCAAGTGCAGCTGCCGGAACACACCAACAGGTACTTGCCGACAGATTTTAAACTTTAGGGGGTAGCTAGCCAGGCGGACTTAGAAAAAGCCCTACCACCATGCTATGGTGTCATCGTGATGTTTTCCTTTACCGAAAGCTCCGACTCAGTTGCTAGGATTTGAACCTGCGTCCTTCAATGCTGTGTCCGAATACACTACCAAGTGAGCCATCATCGCTATTAGTGATGATAAATTCAAAAATATCGCTTTACGTCTTAAATAGAGAATACTACAGTTAACTACAGCTTCACTAACATAGTATAAAACAAAGTCGCTTTCTCTGTCCCTATATCCCTATGTATGCTTAAATCTTCAAAACTACGCAACGGATTTTGATGCGTTTTTTTTAATAGATAGAGTGATTGAAGATGAAGGTTTATGTGTATAATAACACAAATTAAATAGTGGAGAAATAATGTTATTTTTGAGGTTACTCCAAATTTAACACGTGCGGGCCACGGGCAGTAATGAAGAAATTAAAACTACTGGATCGATTTAAATCATTTTATATTGTCAAGTGAATAATAATTTGTAACCAAGATTGAAAAGTACTATAATAATTTGGACGACGGCAATAAAGGCTCAGGATTCAATGGTCCACTTTCAAGGAAATCGTAAGATAAGTTACATATAGTAATCGACATTCTTCGGTTAGAAGGCCGCTAGAGAAATAGTAATAATGATTAGAGACATACCGTTACGCTACTCTAAGTGTTCAGGACTTTAGCGTCATGTACTCGTATGTGTAGAATGCTACTGATTAACATAGTTTAAATATTAGAATCGTATGAAACATTTAAAACTTGATTATTATAATTTTTTAAATAAACGTAGGTATGTCTTTTTTTAATATTTTACTATTGTGCACGAAGCACAGTATCAATGATTTATAATAGGAAGACAACGAAAAAGCAGTCATATAGTTTATTCCAAAATAAAACAAAGCACCATTCGCTCTTCGAATATCGAAGCTGTGAAATTCTAATTTCGACGGCCTTAACCGAAAGCAAACTAAAAGAGGGCATTCAACATTGGCGTAAACATATTTCCTCGTTCTCCGCCTCTGTCGGTATTTAATTGAAATTCTATTTTAATATAGGCATCCGTCCATCCTTTTACGGCGATCCATCTTTCCTTTTGGGACAGCTCTTCGCTGTGCTGCATTCCGAATGTGAACTGCCAATTACGCGTGGACCGCTGAAACTTTTTTTTACCCCCGAGCCGACCGTTATCCGATGACTTCGACAATCGTTAAGAACCTGTCCATCTAACCGTATATGGCGTATCATGTTCCGATTTTCTAGCCTTAATGCATCTTCACCTTTTTCTCACATTCGGCCCTACGTCCGTTCGACGTATTGGTGTCAATGCAACAATAAAATTTAACGTGTATTTATTTAAATGATATTCGATTCGAGTTTGTTACCACCACGTGAGTTGTGATCGGAAATGGAATATCGGAGTTTACCAATAGTCGACCGGATAAAAGTTTGTACGTGTGAAAACAAGAATGATATTGGTGCTTACATTTTTCAAATAACCAAATTTTCTCCTTTACTTCTGAATACAGTAAATATTACGAACAGACAAGTAAACGCCAAGATTAATCAGTTAATTTAAATAGTTTATTAAATGAATCCATCGTCTATATGAAATCTGTACAAGGATTAACTACCTAACGCAGTAAGTCTGAGATCGGAAAGTGAAACCAACTTAAAAGGTAACGGATTGTATCGATTTGTCAAACCTGTATAGGCCACAGGTACTACTAGTCGGTATGGATTTCTCGCTTCGCTTTTTTGGCGACACTGTGTGAATAATTAAATCAACGTTATTTCGGCAGACCGCTCGCTGTGCCCACCCACTACTACCTAGTGACACCGATAAGAATTAAGTATCCTTGTGGAGTCGCGACCGCCATAGTAAAACTTACAAGTCATGTACATGTTGATCTAAAATCCTAGTTTTAATCACAGGTTATTTTCTAATTTCACAGATCTCATGAATCGTTTTGAACAATTATCCTTTATGGAAATTACATCATCACTACATAGTATAAAACAAAGTCGCTTTCTCTGTCCCTATATCCCTATGTATGCTTAAATCTTTAAAACTACGCAACGGATTTTGATGCGGTTTTTTTTAATAGATAGAGTGATCGAAGAGCAAGGTTTATATGTATAGTAACATAAATTAAATAGTGGAGAAATACTGTTATTTTTGAGGTTACTCCAAATTTAACGCGTGCGGGTCACAGGCAGTAATGAATAAATCAAAACTACTGGATTGATTTTAATCATTTTTTCAGTGAATGACATAGGCTATATATTTTATACCCGTGCGAAGCCGGAGCGGGCCGCTAGTACGTTATAAAATAGTAAAATTTAAAATGCTTAATAGTGGTATAAATATTAAAACTGTCATTATGATGGGATCGAAGAATGGTGATCATCATTCACAGTAAAAAAAATAATGAATCTATCGTTTAACCAGCCAAGGTTGTGAAAATTGACGATCTAAATACACACGTAATTCTAACTGTTTGTGAACTAATAATAAACACATATGAACAAGTTGGTGCTTTTGATCTGAGCGAATGACTCGCAAGTCGTGCCGGTATATCGTAAAACGTAAATTTTATGAATATTTTAAAGATATCACGTACAAAATGAAAGGATCTATTAATGTTGATAAGGTTATTTCTATTAACATAACTTACTTATTACGTAAAGAGTTTAAAGTTAGAATATGTTAATCCCATAGGACGTTTTGTCGTTTTACACTTCCAGCCTCATATATTATAAAACATTCTGCAAAGGAAGCATTACAAGTTCATGTTAGACTTGTTTGAAAATCTTTGCTATAATTTAGATATTTCATAATATTAACCCGTAATTTTGTTATAGATTTTAACTAGCCATTTTTCATTGGGCTGTAATATTAAAAAAAGGCTAAATAAAAATGTATAAAAAAACCCATAAGAAGGTAAAATTTAAGAGAATATTTGTATACATATATATAAACAAAAATATTATGTACAAACTTGCATATTATTTCAGGTAAGAGTTCAGAGAGAGAGTGTAAGATTTAACTTTATCAACTTATTGTTAACATTTCTGAAGTTAAATCTATAACTGTTATTCAACGCTATAAAAGAACACGATACTATAAAAGGTTGTACCTTATTGTACATAGTATACTTACTAATAAAGAAGAAAAATAAAAAAATTCTGCAATTGATAAGCACTACAAGACCTAATGAATTAAGTACTATAAACAATCTCAAAAAAAAAACACTATGTACAATTCGTACAAGTTCATGTATGTAAACATTTAGAAGGAAATATTTACACGTAACTTCGAAATCGAAGAGTCTTCCTTGAGAACAATTTCCTAAGCATCGTTTAAATTATTTGCGTGCTTTGTTCATATTTTCGAATCAACACAGCGTGATTTAAACCGTGTTACCGTTCCGCAAAAAGAACCGTTCACGTAAAAGTAGATCGAATCTTGAATGAGTTACGTGTGTCCTGGCCGAAGGCCAACGAAGAACATCGATAGAATTGGTGACGATTGGCGAATAACAGAGGTAGACGGACAACGGTCTATTTCGAGGAGGTCGAACATTCAAGTACCGAGTCAGAAAAGGCCGCGGTACTCGAACATCCCATTGAGCTAAAGGAAATGCGTATTTACGATACTAGAACGTACTCAAAAAATATTTTGATCCGCGACGTACAGTATGTTTCCCTTTTTTGTTTCAACATTTTTTGAATAAGAAAAAAGGATATCATTACTCTTACATATTACGAATCTTGCTAATTCTTCATGTTATTCTAACCAATAGTCATTATCTATTTTTGATCGTACAGGATAAAAAATCAAGAGTGTAATTGTATACCATCATATACATTTTTATAGTCAATTCCGTCACATGAAAAATCATTAATTAGTCTCTATATTATCTTATTTTCCATTTTCTACTAATTACTTTTACTTATTTTACCTATATTTATATATATGAATAGTATATAGTATATTTCCGAGTGATTAATCAATCCATACGCATCTCCTATCGCAGAGTTGGGCATCTCTAATTATTATAGTGGATATACTGGAAAGATTATATAGGCAGAGACTTGATAATATTTATCGGATACATTCTTATTGCAAATGCATAAATTTATACTAAAATTTTTCTTTTAAATCAACCGACAGGGTACAAGGTATCATTATTGAAGAATTACATGAACATATTCTGATTTTCGATTTAAAGATATTTTTTCACAGATCAACAGTGCTAAACTAGGAAATCGTTTTATTTTTTCTACGAACACAAGATACAGATTTAGTAGACAAAAGTGATATAATGACTTAGGAGTAATATGTTTATAAAACAATGCAACGATGTGATTTAATATATAAAAAACGTTTTTCTTTCAAATTAAAAGTATGATCGAAGGACCTTTTAAATTAACCGGAATTCGTTAAAGAGACCATGTTTTTAGTCAAATCCGGGGCCATTTGGAGCTGTGACAGCGGAACGAGGTGCTATGCTACATTGCCGCATCGATGTTTGCAAGCGAATGAGCATTATAATACAAGCAACTGTTGTTAGTGAACGAGGTTCATTGAAGAGTATGTCAAACGTGACCGGAGAAGCAATGGACCGTTGTGTTAGTCACGTACGCGTCGTTCTGTCTGTTCCGCTGTTATCGGTTGTGGAGTTATCTATCTATCTGTTACTAGTCACTCATCGAGCTACTAAAGAAAGTTAAGTCAATTAAAACAATTCAATTCTCATCGTCCGTGGGATAAGTATTTATAGGCCGAGAATTATTTTGCGTATAAGTGTTTCGTTCAGAGCGACAAAGTATTGTTATTATCTAACTATTGTTTAATCAGACTGATAAGTTAATATCAGCCAATTCTAAATGATATCGATTATTTCATGAACCTTTCGAGAAACTTCCATAGTCTTACTGTTGAACACTAGGGCATTTACTCAAATAGACACTATCAGCAAACTTAAAGAGCAACATTTAAATTTATTTCAATTAATTGTATACACCTACAGAGATATCATCACTACATAGTATAAAAAAGTCGCTTTCTCTGTCCCTATATCCCTATGTATGCTTAAATCTTTAAAACTACGCGACGGATTTTGATGCGGTTTTTTTAATAGATAGAGTGATTGAAGAGGAAGGTTTATATGTATAATAACATAAATTAAATAGTGGAGAAATACTGTTATTGTTAAGGTTACTCCAAATTTAACACGTGCGGGCCACGGGCGGTAATGAATAAATCCAAACTACTGGATCGATTTTAATCATTTTTTCAGTGAATGACATAGGCTATATATTTTATACCCGTGCGAAGCCGAAGCGGGCCGCTAGTAATATATAATTATATATATATACGAATTATTGGAAACCAATTACTAGAAATATATCGCAAAAGACTCTCGCATGGTGCATCTCGATTCAATAGAGACGCTACTACAGCATGTTTGACGGATTACATCATGTCCAAATTGTGAAATAAGAAGTAACGTTCACAGTTGAGTCCATAACCAAACATTGTTATTAAAAAAAAAAAAAAACAAGAAATGGAAATGAGACCCGATTCGAATCCACGGCTCGTTTGAGTTTCACAATAGAATCTGATTAAAATAATTTTGTTTTTGCTACGACGCTTCCTTCTTTTATTTTAGTTTCTATCGGTAGCTTTAATCGGATAGTTATATATGTGTAAATGTGAAACCAATAAAATAGTTTAGACAACATTACTGGCAGAAATGTAATGTAACGAACAGTGTTATTTATTCTTTCGCTGGCACAAATTTAAACTGCCACGTAAACCTAAATTGCTTACAAAAAAACAATAACGCCCGACTTTTTACTAATGCAAATAAATATACAGTACTATAATTGTGCCCTTGAAAGGTGCCAGATAAAAACCACAGTGATAACACTAAAAGCCGACAACAACGACAGATAAAAATGTAACCCTACATAGCTGTGGAAAATTTTCGTTTAAAAAATGAAATAACCTCTTAATCTTCATTTAAGCCACGATATCAAAATCTTGTCTATATATATATTTTTTCTTTCTATCGATACTTTGCACTGTAGTAGGTCGAGGTAGCATCGTGTTCAAATTTTGATCATAGTGTATAAATTCATCTGTATAATGTCCTCTTTACTTTTAAAACGGTTGGAAACTTTTATCGGTATTCTAAATTTAAAATATTTCGTATTGTATTACGGTTTTTTATAACATAAAAATTCAATCAGAATTTTATATTATGGACCTAATAAAATTATCAAATTATCAAAATCTGTTAATTTATCTTATGGTTATTTCAATTACCAAAGAATTACATTAAATTCATTTTAATTATCGCGATGACGGCTAACAGTGTGACGGCATTGTTTTCTTCTTGTGACCGAATTGTTGAACGCATGTGTTATGTTAAAAGACGAAATAAACAAACGTTATGAACGCGTCCATTGTCAATTATACAACTCTGGTATCTCACATGTGCTTATTCAATGATATTATTTGTCATTGAAAATTAACGATTGATTAATACATGTTTATTTGCGACATTATACATTGATAATATACATTTTGTTGTAAGTATATTTTACAAAAACAATTACACTATACATGTATGCTTCAAACAGTTCAGGTTTCTGATAAAAACTGAAACCATAAAATCACAAATAGTCAGGGAAGTTATTATACGGTGACACGCGGAACGATACGATAAGCCGGTGTGACGCCAGATAAAAGGCGAAATATAGACGACTTTTATAAAATAAAAACATATCAAATACGTTATTTCGATTTTACCTTAGCACCGGGAACGCTGGCGTTCATCCAACTCCTGGTATTGTCGCTTTGGCTGTCGCCGAAATTCGTGTTCGAAATTCAAAACATACCGAGTTCCCTTTGCGAAAACTCTAAAACAGAACCGTCGATAGCACAACCGAGTAAATCACTGAGCACAGAACAGAAGAAAAGAGTTTTGTAACACTATAGAACAAATAGTATTCTATCACATCCCGTCAAATAATATTCGTATGGTCACAGGTGCACAGTCGTAAATATTAGCATTCGATGTGGGAACACGTGCGATTTCGACGGTAACACGCGAATAACAGACGATAACGCGCGCGAGTAACGCGAAGACGCCCCTCTACCGCGACCGCTGTACGCAGTGGGTACAGCTTGACTGACGCAAACAGACACAAACGGCGGATCTCGCGCGACCACTGCATCACACAGCCCATCGAGATACCCTATTCGCGAAGCATCCCGGCCAGTTTTTTTACCCTATACAAAAAAAAAGATAGCCGTGTATCACGACTTGTCGCGGATTCCGACCGCTTTTTCTACTGCCCAAGTAGTTAGTTATTCACGCCTTAAATGGCACCCTGAATTAACGTACACGCGTAAGTAGTAAACGCCCAAGTCTTTCTCGTGAGAATGCCAAAGGCATTACACCAACGAATCACTAACCGTAGAAGAAGAGCTCGAAATACATATTCCATATAAACGTTATGTAAAAATGAAGATTCGTATATATGAGACTGATAAATTTCAACGCAGTTTGACTTATCATCCTGTTTTTTCATAGAATAAGATTTTTATGCTACTTATTTTAGTATAACTCGCTAGTAGGAACCGCTGCAGCAAATCGACTTGTGTACCGTTCATCCAATCGTCAAATGCCAAAGCGTGTGGAGTTGCGGGCATAACCTATATTATTATTGTTATTATATCAATCTGCAAATCGTACCTTACATTTATTTAGAAAATACTTTTCGAGACTAATGAAACAGATGTCAAACGACATTCCAGAATTTAATGCGGTCTCATCTGCACGCACACTGAACCTCGAATTTTTCCCACTTGGTAATTTGGGGTAGCAATTTACTACTCTGACCGACAGGCAATAACTAAGGTTGCTTGTAGATAATTGATAGCAATGAGTTGCAGTGACCACTTAACGCCTGTTGACTGAGTAGTACATAATATTCCTAATGCATACCAAGAAGTTGTAGTAATGCAAAAGTATAAAAACGTTATAATTAAAAGTCCATACGATTTTATAACTAACAGTGACTCAAATACTACTAATATCGTAGTCTTTGTTAATTCGTATTTAAAAAGCCAGAAGCGATTTCACCCGTGATATATTTTTTATTTTCAAATATACGAGAGTCGACCATGTTTATTTTTATTCCGAGATCGAACTGTTTTGACGCTATGTCAACTGTCACATAAAAACCGAGTGGTACATTCGAAACGTGAAAGTGTGCCACATCCTGAAGTCAAGCTAATGGGTAGATAATGACAAGCGACGATAGTGGTGCCGCTAGGCGCTAGGATCACGTAGACGCAACGGTACCAAAGCAACACACACGGGCATCGCATCGACCAACGAAATGCATACGATCGTGTTTTATTTAAGTATCTTCACTAATATGTGAATTAATTGGAACGTAGGCTTGACATTGTTCTGTAATTTTGCAAATTCAATGCTTATCTTGAATGTACGTAATTCTAAACAGTAAGGTACTAACCGCGACAGTAAAAACTCCGATAACTCAAATGGTATAAATCGAGCACAAAACACGACTTTTAAGGTATAATAACCGGCTCCAGGTAAGTCTTTTTAGTGCAAATATTAATGTCTGTTTTATAAAGGCGTGCACCATGTTGGAATATTTTCAAATGTTACCTCATCGTATATGAATGTGAATTAATATGTGTGACATTTTGATAAAATCCTAAAATTCGATCAATTTCCTTCATTTTATTTCACACATAGAGTAATGATAACACTATAAAACTATTCCATAAGCAATATATATATCATAACTATGCATCAGGAAGGCTCGAGTTAATGCGTATATGTGAGTAAAGATATATGAGAGGACAATTTCACATTCGGACATTTTTCCACACTAAGCATATCTTACAGCACGTAGCAAAAACTATATGCATAATTAGTACGTACGCCGACCTCTCCACCTTTTATACAAGAAACCAATTATTTTATCAAGTTATACATTAGAGTTTGACTACATTCTCAAATAGTATCATCTGAAGATGTTGACATTCCTAAAAAGAAGACCAGTCTTGAATTAAAACTGCCGCAGGACACACATAGTAGTTGTTCGGTGACTGATTATGACCTTTGATAAGATTTCATTGCTATATTATCCTACACCAAAATCACAGACGCATTATTAGCACCAAACATAATATTGATATACGTAAAACCTTTACAAGATCACTGAATTAATATAGTCCACGTAACTACGGTGGCAGAGCGGGTGCAATGCCGCGGATCCCCGGCCTGACGGGGCCCTGGGAACTTCCGGGACCTCCGATTTAAGGAACTCTATGGGACAAGACAGACTACTACGTTACTTGTAACTATTGAAATTAAATTACAATATGATTATTTCTACTGGGGCTCCAGTATCCAATGAATTTGTCACGGGTCTCAGATGATATAGTTACGCCAATGGTGGTCCAGTGGTCAAAAATTTTAGCATAATTGTTTTTTTTTAAGTCCAACAATGGGCTTTTTGCCAAAGATTATATGTATCTCTACAATAATTGCATATATTTTTTTATATGGTTCCAGCGCGTAGCCTGCGAGAGTTTACAAATACGTCACTACGCACCAATTTTCAGTTTTTGAATTACATATAATGTAGTTGATGGTATGAAAGAAAAAATGTTTACAAATTTTTTTACGGATAACACTAAACCTCATCAATGGCTATTAATCTGTTGACAAAAAAAAAAGAGGAGAAAAAGCTACGGAACTGTCTATGTTCGCTTATTTATATATCGATGATAAAATATAAGGAAAGAATTTGCACATTATCTTGTACGGCTCTCACAAAGTATTGTTATGTATCGTTTTGCAAATGCACCTCTCTTCACTGATTGCAGCTTGATTTACGATCGTACAGTAGATCTAGAATCCGTTATGCACTAACATTTGTTAATTAATTCAACACAGTTTCTATACCACCGTACCTGTAATTGAACTAATCGACTACCCGGGTTTCGGCGTAGATTGCAATTTACTACAGGCTTTTTAGGTACATTAAATCAATGTTATACCTTTCTATTACCAAGTAACTAATCTCTGTTACTGTGGTATTATTACATGGACGTGATACATTCGTTTTTCCATTCCTATGAATCCATACGTATTTTTAAATCGGATTACATTTGTAGCATAAAACATACTTCGATTTATAAAATGTATGTGTTCCTGGACTGTATTAAACAGAAAACGGAGTTTTAGTTTGGTGTAAGCTTACAATAAGTCTTCTTAGAGATAGTCACTATTTCAAAAACATATGATATTGAATAATAATCCCTATGCATCGGGTAACACTATTATTTGGCTGTTAGTTATCCGTTATTTTGTGACAATGATAATTCTGTCGTCCAAATTCGATTTCGATATTTATTTTGATATTATAAAAACTGAGGAAAAAATGCACCTGTATGACCTGGATGTATGGTCTCGAATTACATTCAACCTAAAAATAAACTACCCCCGTCTTCTGCTAAAGACAGCAACTTAAATATTTTTCGACTTTTCTCCGGTTCGTGTTTTACTTAGATGCACTACTTTTTGTTACTGTGGCAGATTTATCGACCGGTGTTATAGTAAAGTGCAAACCGGTATACATTATGCAATGACCAATATGTGCGAAAGGGACAACACACTTTAGTTTACTCACACTCAAAGT
Source organism: Antheraea assamensis (assembly GCA_035772565.1). NCBI lineage: Eukaryota > Metazoa > Arthropoda > Insecta > Lepidoptera > Saturniidae > Antheraea > Antheraea assamensis. The sequence goes on along the minus strand of JAQQSE010000191.1, from coordinate 939,239 downwards.
CAACAGCTAGAATAATTAACACCAGCTGATAACAGGAATTATTTGTAAAATAGCAATAATGTAATTCATTATTGGTATATGGTGTCTCATAACTGTGTAGAAGTTATCAAATATTTATATTCGTTTTTACGTTTAAACACATTAAATAACAATGGAAATACTATCTCTACGGTAGAAGCAAATGTACAAATGGATATTTACATAATTCTAATATATTGTACAGAGCAAAGTGAATCTTACAGATAAGTATCTCTCTTTAGCTCGGCTTAGCGAGCATATTAAATACTTTAATACCGTATTATTTAATGATACAATTTCCTTCGCGGGTTTTGTGATTGTGATAATAATTAATGGTACCAGAGAGACAGGAATGCGATGCTCGACTGAGAGAGATTGAAATTCGCGATAACCGTCGGAGATGGAAGAAAGCTGATACAATTAAATAGGAATCTAGAAGACCCGGTCACTTGATTGTAGCTATTAATCATATTACTCGATCAAATACATTTAAAACATTGTTGAGAACGGCTTTTGATCTACAGATCCTATATTTTTAAAGAGGACATACCGATAACATATACATAATAAATATATCTCACAACATTATTTTAAGGCTACATATGCCTTATTTAGAATGATTTAGATTTCATTTAACTATATACATAAACACACGTACGAGTATTTACTGTTACAGAGACGTATTGAATTAGTGTTGAATGGGATCAAAAAGGTCCGTAGGTAGGTAGGTTGCGTAGGTGGGGTAGAGCTACGCTGAAGCTATTACTGGTTTCAGCAGGAATGGGTCGGCTCGCCCGGGGTAGTACCACCCTCTCCCAGAAAACCGACGTGAAGTAACAGTGCTTGCACTGTTGCGTTTCGTTCGGTCAGCGAGAGCGGCGGAGGCCCAGATATTTAAAAGGCCGGCAATGCACTTGCGACTCCCCTAGTGTTGCTAGTGTCTATGGACGGCGGTGATCACTTACCATCAGGTGACCCACCTGTTCGTTTGCCCCCTATAACATAAAAAAAAAGGTCTCCATTTAAGCCTAAGTCCGCAGGCTAACAAGCGCTGGCTGCGGTGATATTCTTAAACTATCTTTATATGCAACATCAATGACACGGATTAACAATGTTCAGAATTTATAAATTAAATAATCCACTTGGTAAATGGAATTAAACAGTTCCAAGTCGAATTTTAATCGGAATTTTAAATATATAAGACGTTCGAAAGCAAGTATTAAAAATTCTCGTGTCACCTGTAAATATTATTATAACCACACAAGTATTTAAACGTCCCTACACGTCAGCCGGTAAGAATTCGACGGGTAATTGCTTTTTTATCTGTGGAGATTACAAAAAGTAGTGCTACGTAAAAGTCGCCGTGAGAGTGGGCTATTGACGGCAATTAAATGTCAAATAGACATGGTATTTCTTATAATAATAATAATAATACGCGCCGCGATAAATCTTAGTCGAGGTATAATAAAACAAACGAAAATAACATACTACCGGTTAGAATATTCTAGTATGACCAATAAATTCAAAAAATACCTTCATTAATATTAATAGGCAACTATCTACCTACTTGTACATCTTGCTATAGATCTTTTGAGTGTTTGAAGATTTTATATGGGGTTAATATATTTTAAAGTATGACAAACCTGTGTTAAATTTATTTGGCGCGAAATTACCGATAATAGGCATTGATATTAAATTAGATAGCGCTTCTCAAAATTAGCATTTTTTGACATAAAATATTCCTTTCTACCAGTGACATTAAAAAAAATCACCAAATAAGAAATATTCTATATAGTATAACAGCATAGAAGTATACAATAAATAACTGTATATATAAAAAAAATCCTCTATACCAATTCGTAAGGATAAACAAAGTAAATTGTTTATAATAAATAGTTCGTTCGCCTGTCACAGGAATTTACGTGGATTTTTGTACCCAATTGTCTGCTACACCGAGATATTTAATTCCCTTTAAAAGACTTTCTCTTTCCCATTGTTGTATTCGAGGTGTCGGCCCCCGGTCGATTTATCGGTCGGCGTGTATCGTCAGACACCGAAAGACACGGCGCGGGAATCGAACCGAGACCCGAGCGAACAATAGCATGAACGACATCGTGTCGCTTGAGAACTGTCTCTTTAATTTGAAAATGACAATTTAAATGTCAAAGTTAAAGGGAAAAGTGTCGAGTTAAATCGTTTGTCTAGTTAGCTTTATACTTAGAAGTATTTAGGATCTACTAGACCACTTATTTATATTCAGTTAGTTTATTCTATTAGATATAAATCTGAATTATGTATTTAACACTAAAAAAGTTAAAGTTTTATTATATTCCTCTGGTCTTTATACGATATAAGACATTTAAATTTTTTTGTTTTCGAACCTAACATTATATTTTATTTATATTCAGTACACTATTATTTTCTTAGCTTCTGTTATATTTGTACTACCTACAATAACTTTTATCCTTAATAACAATATCGCTGGTTAGCTACAAGCTGAAAAGTATAATAAAGTATTCGTTCATTCATTATAGTAGTTCGGTTTGCAACTAATTCATCTATTAAAAGGTACATGAGAGGAGGGTCCTACTCTACATTCGGCGTGTGTTTACCCATTGTAGATATCATCGTCATGTAAGAATAGATGCAGACATCGTTGAAAATAATGGGTACAGGTAAATAATAAGGAAAAGTTATCGACATTATTGTACCAATGACAAATAATCCGAATGAATAAAAAATTATTAAATCATTCAGTAGACAATTATGCACTCAGCGGTTTTGTAATTGGACTCAACTGAGCAGGAGCAGGAATCCTTAACACTAAACTGAAAGAAATCATTGTCGTTTATATTATTTTAAGCGATGAGGTCATTTGCAGTTTTCCAGTATTTCTTATCGTTTTATAGATCGGTAAACGATTGCAAAATGACAAAAAACTTGATAAGATACACCTGTTGATATTATTTTAAGAAAGTGCAATAAAACCGTTTTATTTACAACGATCACGTGGACGGCGACAGACAGACAGAAATAAATATATACTCGAAAACGTTATGTGACGAGAGGCACGTCATCAAAGAACTGTATTTTGATTCCGTTTACGGCGTATTCATTCAATCGTATTACGACGGGATATATATTTAGAAAAGTTCACAATTTATATAAATTAACGCGAAAATATTTCATCGGTATTATTAAATGTAGAAAAAAAAATCTACATAACAGATATTCAGCTAATTTAAATGTTTTTAAATTCGCAATGTTCCAAGTACATCCAAGTCGTCATCGCATCCTATGGCCCTGAGCAGTGTTTATCTGCACAGGCTCGCGTGGTGGCGGCGTATTGTGCCGTGCGACAACATCCGCCCCCTCCTGAAGAGTCTACCATTTCGACCCCTCAGACTGCAGACGGGGCCCTGATGAGGGGGCCGACACTTGCCGGGGATGCAGAAGTAGTGCCTTTAACAGTTCCTGCTCCCGGGCCAAATAAGTGTGAGAAGGCACCATGAGGTTTTGAGGTCAAGTAAAAGAAGAACTTTAGAATACCACATACTAGAACGATATTATACACTCGTGTTAATATGAAAATACGTTTAGGTATTTATCTCTAATGACATTATCTTTTGCATTCTTAATAAAAATATATAATTTAACTAAAACTTTCATTTTATAATTTTGAATACGTTTAAACCGCACACGGAATGAAAATTGTATCTTTTTTTGTACACATGATCTACTTTATTTATCTGATTCAAACCGGTTACATCTGTTAGGTATCATATATATTAATATCTATTAAATATACGTAATTTTTATAAACCTTGATTTTTTTTATTCAATTATCTTGATGGTCAAGTACAGTCGAGAAAGGATCTATTTCGTAATTAGTCGAGTTTGCAATAGTGTCCACAGACATATCACAGTTAAAGTTAATGGGTACCTGGTTATACACACTGACTGATATGGAATAAAGCACACGACAGAACTATGTCTCGATATTTATCAAGTATATGACCGCAACGGTCAGCACTGCCTTTAACTTATAAATACTTTGCTTTTGGGTGCGTGTCATAGTTAACTCGAAGTATTCAAAAGAAATTATGAAAGTACATAAATCCGCTCGCTTTTTAAAGGTTTTTTTTTTATATATAGGAATTTTATGCTAAGTGTATATTTGGGTAATGCTATTAAAAAAAATATAGTAATATTACCCACAAACTACGTTTTATTTCTTTTATAAACCTGCATAATACTCCACATACAATATATATTTTAAGGGTAAAAATTAAGAAATCCTGCATTTAACGGTTAAATCGAAATCTATTGATATTTAAAGAAAGGTCACTCGTTAAGTTGGGTTAGCCGGCAATTAACATATGTCAAGTATATGTAAAGTACTTTATCCGCTACGTTACAGCACAGTAGTGGTCCCCATAACTCATCATTATGGTATACCGTACATAATTGCTTTTACTCACTCAAACCTACTTAAGGTAAAAGCTCTCAAATAATTAAATAATTGGCAAATTACTTACAAATTATGACCGACTTAATTGATGGGAGTATGTTGAAAATATTTAAAGTTCGGAATTCCAGTTGTAGCGACGGTTCAAATGTGGAAGATAAACATGTAATTGTATAATTGTTATGTAATTTATGCATACAGTTGACATAAAAAGTCAAAAATCATGTAAACATAAAAAATGTCAGAAAGAATGTAATTGAAGTTTCGCATTTAAAAATAAGATTTTCAGTCAATAAATAAGGTCAATTTTATCCAGTTTATCTACCATTTATTTAAACATATATTCTCATCAATACCTGGAACAAATAAAAACAATCGTTATCAAATATGATTAATTCAAATAAACTTAAAGGCTTATTGTGGTTTGCACCAAAATCTTAAATTAGAATTAAATATTTAAACTTGTGTTCAATATAATGTGACATAAATAAAATTAACTCGAGAATAGCTCATAAATTTTTGTAGGTGGTAGAGCTACGCTGAAGCTATTACCTGGTTTCAGCATGAATGGGTCGGCTCGCCCGGGATAGTACCACCCTCTCACAGAAAACCGACGTGAAGTAACAGTGCGCCCGCACTGTTGCGTTTCGTTCGGTCAGTGGGAGCGCCGGAGGCCCACATATTTAAAAGGCCGGCAACGCACTTGCGACTCCCCTGGTGTCGCTAGTGTCTATGGACGGCGGTGATCACTTACCATCAGGTGACCCACCTGTTCGTTTGCCCCCTATAATATAAAAAAAGAATAACACTTTGTCGCCAGTTGCCTTTAAAAGTCTATTAAAAATCTTATTACACTATAGCTTTAAGGTCAAAATGTGCCAAGGACATTCGTGGTGGTGGTGGGGCTTTTTCTAAGCCCGTCTGGCTAGCTATCACCTTCAAGTTGAAATACTGTCGCCAAGTATTTGTTAGTATGTTCCATCAGCTGCATGTGAGAGCTAGTTCCTCTCTAAGTTTAGCGTGTTTATCATCTTAGAACACATCATCACTTAACATCAGATGACATTGTGGTCAAACGTGTAAATAGAAATTTAAAAAAATCGCCATTGCTTTATTCACCATCATAGATATAATAATGCAAACGTTGGCGCTGACAAAACGGACAAACGGTGGGTGCTTCATAAATCTGACTAGCAATATCCAGACACTGTCATGAATCTTATACATTTGGCGGTGCCGTTTTCGGATTATAAAACATTCGGACATTTCAAAATGATTTACATTTATTTTTTTAAATATCTCAAACGGGACTTTTATTCTACTGTGGATACAAGTCGCGGTGGAATGAAATAACCATTTTTAAATTATATAACTAAATTGTTTTGAAGAAAAAAAAAACAATCAAACAATAGGTAAGGTAGAGATATCTTCTCAATACCCGTCAAGCTATTAGTAAATATGGAACTATAGATTGTATCAATACTTCAAATCACCCATACATCATGGGTTGATATCGTACTAACCTATAGTTCCCTCGGAAATAGACTCCAAGTGCCAATATTATAATTACAGCTAAGAAACAACCAATAAAAAAATAGGTTGGACGTTACTTCGCACTTGCGCTTGGAATTGTTTGGCCGCTCTTACGTCTTACTTCAACAGAAAACGGTTGTGAACGAAACTAAAAGTAATTAAAAGATGGCGTTAGGCGTTTGAACTCGAAGTTGGCGAATGGTTGAACCTGGCGTCGATTAACACACTATTTCGAAAATATAAAAAAAAAACATACAATTAATTAAAACTATGTTGTAGATTGACGTGTAACGACTACAATCGATTGCATGTGTTTCGCTCCGTCACGGAGTTTCTTCAGGCCGATGTTGACTCTTCCGGAATTAGGCCCACCATAATATTTAATGATGGGAATTTCCGCCAAGTAACGCCTTAATCAATCGAATAAACAAAAGTTTTATGTCACAGAAAATTTTGGTCAGTATGTTCGATTCATCTGTTGTTGATTTTGCCACGAATGCATAGGAAGACGCAGACGAAGTATAAGGTATCATCAGCTGGTTATATTATGTATAAAATCGTTATAGACGAGGTATACAATCCTTTAATATGGTGACGTATGCGATGGTGGTAGGGTGTCTGTGTTCGCCTTTATCACTACCACAAGTCATATAGCGATAAATCCTGTCATTGTTACTGTCTTTTAGTTTGTATATGTTTTGACATCAACCAGTGACAATAGTCGATGGACTTCAGATCTCACGTTGGCCGCCGTTTATTTTTGATTCCCATAGTGCTTAACCACCATGAAATACTAATGTTTTTTTCCTTTCAATTTTAACAAACCACTTGATATTATCGCTGAGTCGTTTGTTTACGTATATGTAATCTATTAATAAACACTATTTATAGCCACAACAATATCTTAGACTGAAAATATCTGACACAAGCGAAATGTAAAACTTTTACTACACCCGAGTCGGATTGATTGATTTTTTTTATATCAAATTAATAACATAATTACTATATTATCAATTAAATGAGCCCGTATAACACTAGATCACAATCAATAAATATAAATTTAATTTCTATGGCGCCGAATGATGATGTCAATCATTTCAAATTCAATTAAAATCGCGTTCATTAATTAAGTCTCTATATTAATTGCGAAGTTAATCAACTTATTACTTGCATCATATGTTACTTAATCGAATCGTATATAGTGATAACAGTTTGCAGTTGTATTACTATATTTCAGTTCTATTTTATACAATACTATCAACCGACCGCGATTTCTTCCGCGGTGAATAACAATAAAACACTTAGTAGCGAGTTATAGTAATGCGGATAGTATATAGGTTTTCTGCTTAAAAAATAACACTTTGTGAGCGAATCTCCATTGTTACCGGTCAAAAGAACGATCGGATTATATATTCGATAACTTTTTAAAGAGCAATTCTTTTATAACTACCTGTATGTAAATTTATTTTGTATATCTCAGATACGGCTCTAATGATATGGATCAAATTTTAGTTTAAATTAAGGTTTTAATTTTTAAGTTTATCCATATAAAAACTTTTTTTTTATGTTTTACAGGCATGCGCTTGCCCTCGATCTCAACCTGATGGTAAGTGTAGATGAGGCCGACGATGAATCGCGCTTACCCTCTAGGTGCCTGTTAAAAAGGTGTCTTCCTTGTACAAACATAATTTTGCATTAACAAAATTATAACTAAGTCATGACTTAAAATTGTATGGTACTTGTTATAATGCCAATGGGTGATAACCTATTGATACCTTAAAATTTTATGAGATGTGCGCTACATGGCATAGGTTGAAAAGTATATTCATATGTAATCAGTATGTGATTTGTATATATGACAAATAAAGGTTCTATGTTTTTATAAAACAATCTAAACTTATATAATAAATGAGACGACAATGCGGATACTAGAAAAAAAGTACTACTGCCGAGGAACAAGTAGGTACTTTAACGCGTGCGAAGGCGCCGACAAAAGTTAACCCTACAAGGAGTTTAAACCACTCCAATCGTAATACACCGCGTTGATATATCATGTAATCGAAAACTCTCACATTGTAACATCCTAAAACATACCACAAGTAGGTATGCAAGATGTATGAAGCCGACGTCATCATCGAGTTTCTATTCAAAGTCGTAAAAGTTATTAAATCAAAGTATCAAGGACAACAGAGATCATCGACACTGTAGTCAGTATATCGTTTACATAATCGCCGTTCGCCACAATCCGAAGTATGTATATATTTGTCTTTACATTTGACTTCACAATTCCTAAACAAACGGACCGAGTCACCGGACGACCTTTACCACGAGTAAAACAGAACCAGCGAATCTAAGATCTAAATCGCTTTGCATCCCCACTGGTCAAAGTACATATATAGTGTAATAAATAATAACAAAACGACACTTAAGTATAACGTACAACAAGAGAATATGGTAACTCCTAAATCTTTGCGATAAAACCTACAAGACAGATAGAATAGTCGGCCAAATAATCTAAGCTTTCTGTACATTGTTATTTGAACTGTATATCTACGTAATTTATAATATACAGTAAGCGCAAGGGCTGCTTAATAATACATTTATACGAAACAACATGCGTAAAATTCAGTAACAAGAAACACAGTACACCGAATGAAAAAAAAAATGTAACCAGATAAAAAAATCTTTTTTAATCCTTTAAAAATAAAATATTAGTGTATTTTACACTTTACACTAATATATAAATTCTTGCATAGAAATGCATTTCACTATTGTAATTTCTAGATAAAGTATGAAATTAGACATTGGAGTATTGAAAATAGATTATCATAGTATATAACGGTCTTCTAAAGTCAATACTTTTATAATGTATGAATTAAATTATTTTACATTTTAAAATTCAACCTAATATTATAAAGGCAAATACAACTTTGCTTCTTACGCTTTCAGGCCTCAGCTATACAACTGACCATTATGACATTTTGCATACACTTTACCAGAGGTACAGAAAAGGGCATAAGGTACTTTTAATCTAGATAAACAATATTGTTACCGGGGCTAGATTAAACCTACAATAACGTAACAGAAACTGCGGGTTAAACCTAGTAATACATAGTTGTAGTATCCTATAGTAGTACCTACAATTGAAAAAATTAAGAAATACTGTCTAATTATCTATTCTTTTCTAACTATTTATTCTCATAATTTTTCAATTCTTATTATTCGAAAATAATTTAAACTCTACATCAGAACAGTAAGACTTTTATTTTTTCATTAAATAAGTTCATATATTCTCAAGCCTTGATTTTTGCGAACATTATAAAACGTCCATGTTGCGACAGTTGTAAAGAATTTACAACTCTCAGTATAGAATATAACTCACGTGATCCTGACCACTTCTATTGTATAAGTCTGTGAGACCATGAAATAAATACCTTACATAAATATATCATGCCTTAGATTAATGGTTTTCTTGGACTACAGAAATGTTTCATTTAGGAGTTTTGTATTATTTTCATTATCTAAGTATACTATTATTATTTAGACCTTTGAATGTTATAAAACGTCATTTCCGAGAGTACGGATTTGGTCTTAAAAAAAAAAACACCTATAAAAAACTAGCTTTTACTCATGGCTTCGTCCACAATATTGCACATTTGATCTATCCCCCGAGAAATTAATATTAGAATTGCTTGATTTCAATATGTGATCATAGACCTAATGAGATTAAAATAAAATAAAATAAAAGTATTACATATAAAAATATCGATGTATGATTTTAGCGGCCCTCTTTTTACGATTTGTACTGTTGTAATTGTAATTTGTTTTATAAATTAAATTGTTATCAAATTAACTAGGTGCATAAGATCTTCGGGTTCTGTGACGTTAATATTTCGTTCTGGTATTTTTTTTTGGTTTATAAATCATAATATCTTTAAAGATGTCCCTGTAGGCTAAGAATGTTAATTGTGTATAAAAATATCGTCCACAAATATAAAATACACATATTAATATTGAAATGTGAAACAACAAATTAAAAAGGAACCAAATCATGAGCTGTATTTAGTCATATGTAAAATAAAGGAAACGAACGAAAGTGTGCAATAAATAGAATTAATGCTCACAAATTTATTTTAATTGGCGTATCACAAGACAATAATAATTGTCTTATTTCAACTAGAGATGTCCGCGTGTCGATAAACGCCCGCGCACGTTGGCGGTCGCGTGATATGCCAACTGCGGTCTGGCAAATGGCGGGCGCGCGGCTATCGCACTGTGTGATTCTTATTGTTTTTAATTAATTATTTACGTAACACTACATAAACTTAGATAATTGTTCGGTAAACTTGAGTAATTGTATACACTTTAAACTGATTTAAATGTATTAAATTAAAAATCTATTTAATTTTAATCATCTTTCTTGTAAGTATAGATACTAATTAGAAAAATATACATACAAAGTTATTTATTACTGTTTTCATTCATTTGTTTGTCCACTTTTTTGTTTGTACGATAACGTTATCATACAAAATATTACTATTACTGTCTAGGTTTAATGCAATCATAAATAAGCTGCGATACGCAGAGTAAATTATAATAATTAATTATTTTTTACTGTGTAACAATTATTATTTATGTTGATATGAAACATTAAGTAGATAATTTGTACCCAATGAATGCAGTTAATAAATAAAAATAAGTTACTACTTACTATAAATTATGACATGGCTATGGAATTCTAGTGTGTATGTTACAAATTTTTCTTCGATATACAATGACCAGTCTCTTTTACCGACCGTTTCGATCACGGTTTTCCAACGTTTGATCAACCTTACACACAAACCAATATTAGAGCGGCTGAGTGCCTTAAGCGCTCGCTTTAGTATCCTCTTGTAGCTGTAAAGGCCTGTCAGGCCAATAAGATTAGTTATATGTAAAAAAAAAACAATATAGATTATCATGATACTGACCAGTACACACGATGAGCAATAAGCGTAAAGAGATCACACGCAAAACAGTATTAAGATACAGGTTCACTCATATGCACTATAAGTTCTGTAAGCTGCACAGGTATTTATTACCTATCATATATTTATAATATAATATTTTAAGTTAAAGGTCACAAGTTTGTTATATAGAATTGCTAATAAAATGCCTTTAAACTGCAAAGGGTGAATCTGAGAGATGCAATAAAACAGACGTCAATTTCGTTTAGAGTCTTTTTGGAAGAATTGCTATATGATATTTGAACGATTTCTTTTATTCATAGTAGTACAGCAAAGTAACAACTATTTAATGATTGATAATATATTTCCAGTAGCCGTTGCCATACTATCCTGCATATAGTCTCTTCACGTTTCGTTTGAAGAACTCAAGGTCACCGGAAATGGAAAGAAAGGGTGTACATTGGCCAACAAAACTGTTGCACATAAGCATAGGCAAAAGCATACTATTTCCAAATGTTATGTTAGAGGATACCTACTCTAAGCCTGTTACCCCGTGGGCCACAGCATTGGATTCGTTATGAAAAGATAATAAAGGTGGAATAATGCAGTCGCCACTATACAAAGGGTATACAAAACGTTCAGCGAAGTAATATTCCAGGGCAGTTAGTTGACCAGGCTCAATATTTTATGTCTATGCGGACAGCTCGTCACTATAACCAGTTCGGGACATCGACAAGAAATGATGCGGTTCCGTCCCATAGATTCGGATAGTATTCCATACACGACTGTATATGTGCTCTGTTTAATGTAAGAAAAGTTACATATGACATTATACTGTTGTTTTCGATAAAAACTATTTCAAATACGATTGGTGTAAATGAATCACTAGTATTTCATTTACATCCTGATTATTTTTGCAAACAATTATGGTAAAATTTAAAATAAAATTAATTTTCATATTTAACTGTAGGCACATCCCTATTACAATGTTTATTCAAGTGGAAAGCTATTAATATTAATTAAATTCTAAGCGACACAAGAATAGATTTTACTTTTACACATACATCGTAATCAGTCTCGTGTAGCACTCAATTTAATTATATATTTCATATAAATAATACACCACGATATTGTAAGAGGGTCGAAAATGTAAGAAACTTCGGATCAACTTTCATCTTCGTAGTTCGATTCCGGTCCGTATGAATCACTGTTTCGGTTGTAACCAGAGTTGACAAGCTTGTAAAATAGCTTATACAGCGTATCTAACACTGCTACATGACAGAAACAAGGTTGTAAAGGAATTTTATACCGTTACGCCGCATGTAGCGCCACCAATTTTAGAAGCTGTTATCAGCTTCATAAATAATGTAGGATTGTGTATCTTAGAACGAGTAATGTGAAGGAGAACCTATGCTCTCGATTTCCAATAATGGAACAAATATTGTAGACCATAAAATATAATGTTGCGAAACAAGATTATTTACTTGCAGCTTTTAAGCTTCATTGGAAAGTATCAATGATAAAACCATTTTACAAATGACATTGGGGATTTAACTACAATAGAACCTGTGATTCTATACGCCACATTATTATGCAGCTTATAAAACATGGAAATATGGAAAAAACCTTATAAAATTGTAATATTGTCTGTATATTTATTTATATGTTAAATACTTAAACATATAAAATATAAGAGGCTTACCGTAGTGGGCGGATTACGTAAAAAATGATGGAAGGATATAGATATTGACGTGATAACGTCTTATAAATTGATGAACGCCGGCTGCACTCACGAAAAAATATGACTCATTGTCACGTTCCGGCAGAGCCGAGAATGCAAGCGAGAACGCGGAACAAGCGATAGAGGCGCAATTTGCCTAAGCGTTCGGTTTGTGACGCATCTATCTCTCTTCCACTCCATCGGTAAATCAGTGATAATAATTCAATTAATTTCATAAAAGTATACAAAATTTTCATCAATATTTTGTTATGACGTTATCACGTAGCATTATCGTCCGTAAACCGACTTTACCTACAAGCAATTCTTTTTTTAGGTTATGTTATAGGTACTATACTCGTATAGACATTTGGTCTTTCTTATCTAAAATAAATACCACGATATCTTCATTTAATATAATGTTATTACATTTAACGAACTTTGATTTTTATAAGAATTTCATGTTCAGCGACGTGTATTTTCGTGCCCTGGAGAATTGAGATGAGCGGTGTAGTGCGCATGCCCAGAATTTCGTAAACAAAGTAGCTTTTTGCTGTTGTCAATTGTTCTTTGTGTTTTTTCCTCTGTACATAAAATATATTGTTAAAATACCAAACAACGCCCACGACGTCATGGGAATTATCTAGTATTATATAAAATCGATACCGGTGTATATAGCTGAGAATAATAAGCTTTTAAGACCGTTTATTTGAACGCCATGAAACTTGACACAATTACGTATTATTCACGTAGGTATTTTGTCTTATCCATTTACTATAACTTGTCACAAGATCACAGTTGGTGATAAAATGGAATTTAAAAGTTAGCCAAAACTCATACAAAGGTACTTCGTACAAGCTAGTAACGCGTACATCACAAATTAAAAACGAAAAAGCAATAACGCCTTAGTTAACATAACAAGAAAACTTCAAATACTGCATTTCCTAAACTGACTACACATGCTTGTACACCAAGTGTTATGTCATCCTATAGTAAAAGAAAGTTTAAATAGTTATGTCATACATTTACCTTTAAAAAAAAAACATTTGACTAAACAAAACACTATAGATAAAAAAGCGAACGACAAAACGACCCGCGATTAATCGATCATCGCAGTATGTGGACTCGTGGACAGCTATCGGGTTACATTTTAACAAATTGCATAATTGTAGCCAAAAGTGATCAGTGAAAGTACGGAATTGTCGCACAAATGGTAATGTAACACAGTCTGCGTATGATAGATAGGGACGAGACTGCGTATGCGCCATACAAAATTTAACCAGTACTATATTTACAACTAATGTTCACAACGTTGTCTGCATTGTTTATTATCTAAATATAATATTTTATACACTAAGAAAAAAGATAGTGTGCACTTACGTATACGCGTTAAAAGTTATAATTCTTTAGCGATATTTTAAATTAGTAGAAAATAATGCCTCCAAATACCCTTTTCAAGAAGTTAGAAAACATATATCTAATACATACATACTTTTTTGAATAAAATATTGACTATAGCTAACTTCAGGGTGTCGGTTTTTCGTGACGGTGTGCGCGCACATCAAAAAAAAATACTCTTATAATTTTTCCCTAACGCGCCAAAAGAAGTACAACTTCAAAAAATGAAAACCAAAAAATACTTTGCTTATAAATTTTCTTCAGAGTATTGTAGTAGTTATAAAAATCGTAATTTCTTAAAATTTTAATAAATGTATAACTGTATTAAATCAAGATATCGTGATAAAACTGTTTTTAAGTAAGGGTCAAATGTCTAAGGAGTAAAAGAAAAAATAAAATTGACTGAATTCTATAGAACTGTTTTTACGTCATTTATATAAACTGAAACCATTGTTGGTCAAGCTAAGTTCTATACATAGATCAAGTTGTAAATGTAGCTATATAATAAGTAGTAATTAAATGTCAGTTTACTTTTTTATACTTTTTTTAAATCGTAATATATGGGCAGTAAAGGTGTTACGACATAACTATTACAATATCGACCAGACTATATTTACAATACTTTTCACACGTGTCTGCATGTTTATTATCTAAATATATATTTATTACACTACAGAAAAAAGATAGTGTGCACTTTACGTATACGCGAAAAGTTATAATTCTTTTTAGCGATATTTTAAATAGTAGAAATAATGCCTCCAAATACCCTTTAAAGAAGTTGCATCAAGTATTAAGGACCTGTTTCAAATTGTAATTATAAAGTTTTTTCTTTTTTTTGACCAATTACTTATAAATTTCACCAAGCTCTAACAAAGACATTTTTGATGAAGAGTTATTGACGGTGTAATACATTTAGTTATCATATACTAAAGGATTGGCAAACTTCATTAGTTTTTTTAGTACTATCTTTTGTAGAGAAAATTGTATGGTCTTATGTAAAAAAATTACACAAATACTAGATATATATTGGAAAGTATTTTTTAAGAAAAACTGAACCTTTTGTAAGTCGTCAAATAATTGCCTTCCACATTTCAACATATTTCAAAAACCACTTTAATTAAAATAATGAGCGTTGCGTGACGAATGAGCGGTTTTCTTTCGAATCTGATCGCCATCGAATGTTGAACCTTGCCGTTCTTACAAAAAGGAAAATATCGTAGTCTCCCGTACACTGGTTTATTGGATAAATTTATATCAAATTAAATCTACAGAAAATAATTACAGAAATTAGTTAAACTCAAAATATTGGTACAGTAACGTTGCAGTCATTGTATTTCTTCATAATCCTGCAGGAGTTTGTCAATACTTGATCAATCATGTCGGTAGATTTTCAGAACAACCAAAATATGAACAAAAAAAAATCCCCTTCATTGAGCACAGTCGTTTTAAGTTTGGTTAAGTATTTTACATGGATCGTATTGAAATATTCTGGATTGAATAAAAAAAGTTATCCTCTTGATTCTTTACCTTCAATGCACCTTTTCATACGAATGCATAAATATTGAAAACATTTATCCCACTCCTCCGTGATAACCTCGGAAACATGCTTTTTATTCTCTTCAACAGCTCCTTCTGGTGTTAAAAATCTTTAACTGCGTAAGTAATTCTTGATTTTTAAAAACAGTAAAAAAAGTCGCATGTTACCAGGTCGGAACTGTATGCAGGATGACATAATATCAACCTTTTTAATCATTTAAAAATCCGCTTGTCTGTCTACCAATGTGAGAGCTGGCATTGTCATGATGTAAGATGATACGGCGTTTTTAGTTATTTTCACGGAGTTCGTCAATAACTTTCGGTAGACAAATAATCGTGTCTTCACTTTGACGATGATTCTCAAAATGGATAATAGCCACGTCTCGAGTTAAAGAGTAGCAATCATTATCTTAGGGGCCAACTGGAAATACCCGAAATGCTGCTTTGAATTGAAATCGTAGCTGTGAATCTAAATCTCACATATTTTACTATAATCTAATTCATTTTAAGAGGTTTGTATATGAAACATAAATATCAATTTACATATAGCGATGATAATGTTGCATTGTATGTCATTAATAGACTGTGTTTATTGTTAGAACTGAATATTATGTTGTGTACAATTTGTAATTGGATTTCACATTTGTAATGCTATAATCGTTTTGTTATCAATGTAACTCTCAATCTGTAATCTGTAATTGTACCTTATTGTAAAAAAATAATAATATATGTTTTGTCGTCTGTCGCCATAACCTTTTTTTTATGCCAAAGGGCAGCAAACAGGCAGACGGCCCATCTGTTGTGAAATGGTTACCGTCGCCTATGAACAACTGCAACACCAGGGGCATCCTGTTGTGTTGCCGATCTTGAAGAGCGTGTTTCAATCCTTTTTTGAAGAACCCCATGTCATAACTCTGGGGAAACACCGTGGCTGGTAACCCAGTCCACAACTTTAGCGTGCGCATAATGAAACTTCTAGAGAACCTTACGGTTGTTGCCATTCTACTAGGCTTTAGGGTATGTGAATGAGCAGCCAGCCAACGGCGGGTGGTGCGAGTTTGAAACGGTGATGAGGGCACCATACCAAAAAGTTTATCAGAGCACTCTCCGTTATACATGCGGTAAAGCACACATAAGTACCTACGTACCTACTTACCAAATTGTAATTGTTGTGTCGTCCTTTCACTAAATCTAGTAAGCATGGCATTGTACCAAGTGACGCGGTCCGTTTTTTGAGCCTCTATTAAATTGTGAGCGATCCACCGGGAACACACTTTTTTCACACCCATTATTTCCGTAGGATTGATGATAGTATCTGATTCATGCCTATGGCTAAGAATATTTGAATCTCATGGTAGATCACATGTCCGCCTGTTTCTATCATATGGCGTACAGCATCGATGGTTTCTTTTTTCACAGCGGTAGACGGACGACCATCAGGAAATTCAGAATTTGAAATTATGCAAACCAGCCATGAATAGCCGATTTGCATGATGCTTCATTTCAAGTAGCAGTGTGATGACAAGCCACACTTTGTTGAGGTATCAAACTACACCTAAAATGGCAGTAAATCATACTACATTTTTTTTACGAGTTCACTCCATGGTAACGTAGACATTTAGAGTAGTGTCAAAATGTAAAAACATGTGACTAGTTTGTGAATAGTTAAAACAAACGATATTTTAAAGCTGCAGAGTTCCATTTTCGAATGTTTAATTAGTTTTTAATATTATTAATGTAAATGGCGAGTTCCAGAATGTTTTATCCCATCTTATGTATTAACTTTAATATTTTCGTAACAAATGAAAAAAAAAAACAAAACACAATGCCTTATTATAATGGCGCAAATCCTACATGCAAGTTCGTACTAGTATTATAAATCTCAACTGTTTATCTGAACGCGCTAATGTCAGATTATAAGCCATCTAACATTAATCTAGAAAGAATATTAATAATGTTAATAGCATAACGAACAAAGCTTTACAATCGTTCTGGAAACTGCAGCACTTTCTAACAATGATAATAATCATAAGCCGAGTGGCTTCATTCAATGTTATCAACATTACCGCAATTAAAATCTGACGTCGTAATGTTGATCTACTACGTCTGTCGAACGTTTTCCAATAGCACAACAGCATAATTCACACCGGGGAAATAATTAAGTGTGTTGCGTCACGGTGTACCCAGTTTTTTTTTTTTTTTTTAATGAAGACAGCTTTATTGTAAACACGTTTGTAAATGCAACGAACTTTTATAAGATATAAATCATACAATTTGAAAGGAGAGTGTCTGCGCTCAAGACAATTCTTGCTAATTTTATTGTTTCAAATATAGAATTTAATCAAAAATCTAATTACTTTTATAGTTTATTATACACTTTTGAAACATAATAAATTGAAGATAAAATGTGATAGTTGTGAAAGCAAAGTTTACAACGTATATATACAGATAGCTTTATATCTGATTGCATGAAAGTGTTCAACTTCGTATTTATCTATACTATAACAATATGTATGTGGTCAGTATTTGTGTTGAATCTGTTTTAGATTTACAATTTACTTTGTCATTATTGAGGTTAACAATATAGCTGTGATATTTACGAATCGTAAGTGCTTTTTTTTTGGGCATACTAAGGCATGCAGTGCCTTCAAAGGAAATTTCGAAAGTATCAGAAACTTGCCATAAAACAGAAAAAAATTAAAAATTAAAAAAAAAAAGATGTATGATGAGAATTTTATTAGACTGCTTTAACATGTATGTACCTACCTGAGATTAAGTATATTGACAAAAAAAGTTACTGTTTTTATATTGAAATATTATTTTATATTTATATGTATGTGGTCAGTATTTGTGTTGAATCTGTTTTAGATTTACAATTTACTTTGTCATTATTGAGGTTAACAATATAATTGTGATACTTACGATTCGTAAGTGCTTTTTTTTTGGGGGCACGCACTGCCCTCAAAGGAAATTTCGAAACTATCAAAAACTTGCCATAAAAATGAAAAAAATTATGTATGATGAAAATTTGATTAGACTGCTTTAAAATTTATGTACCTACCTGAGACTAAGTATATTGGCAACAAAAGTTTATGTTTTTATATTGGTACTTGTATCTATATCTATAAAACTCATACATACAAATGTAATGTGTGTTTGTTTGGTCTAATTTCTGAAATGGCTGAACGTATTTTGACGAAACTTTTACTAGCAGATAAAACACTTATCAGAGTATTAGCTAAGCTACATATCAGTATGTTTTTCGGTAAGTATTGAGCAGTAACTATACAATTAAACAAAGGCAATTAAAAACCTTTAAATGGGTTATACGCACTAAACAGTAATGGCAAAGTTACAGTTAACAAAACAAAGGATAGATAAGAAGTAATCCATATGAAATCCGTAGTTCCCCCTGAAAAAAAAAAAAAAAACTTTCGTGATAAAGAAGTCGCGTACATCACAGCGAGTATTTAATAATGCGACTTCGATAGCAATCTAATCTTGTACTATTTCTTAGTAATCTCAAATCTAGAACTGATTTAATGATTATATTTATACAGTAATTTGTTTGTAACGTCTCGATGTAGTGACGTAACGCCGTCTAAAATGATTCAACTGTGTACGACATTAGTTCTACATTTGTAAATCTAATGCGATTATCTAATATCGGTTACGACCTCCCGCACTGTCCGTCACACATCAAGCTCATGGTTTACATAAATAACGCGGTAAAGCGTGCCCAGTGCTGTAGGTACTTCGATAATACCAGCGATAATTTGTCGATTTACGATATTAAAATACGTTCAATTCTAAATTATCGACATTGTTATGGTGTAAGAGTTACGTTGAGATCGTAGCACTTGAAATAAAAATATAAACAAACTAAATGGGTATTAATAACCTGATATATTAGAAAGTATTGTAAATATAATGAGGTTAATCTTGTATTCGCAATAGGATATGTCGCCACACAATACCTATTACCTACGGGATTAACTCAGATACTGAGAGATTAGCTACAGGTTATTCAACTTCATTTGAAAGACTTAACATTTATTCACTCTACATTTAATTGACTGATCTAAACATATTACTATGTAATTTATAAAATTCTATCACACTTACATATCAAATTCTAACTTAGGGATAATGATCTTTTGATAGCGTTGTTCAGATAGTATAATCGGTAGTCGATAGTTCTATATCGATATTTATCGACACTAATTTTGTTTTCCTGGGGGATATGACTGAAGCTTGCCGAATTCCGAGTGAAAGGTATGTGTTCTTAGAGTCGTATAGGTATGATCGTTTGACGATAGCTTAAAATCATTAAAGGCAAATAAAAAAGTGTCGAATAACTTACTAAAGCATCGTAAGGATGAATTTCAAATTGTAATTTGTTTTGTTTTGAAAACACTGTATGTTTTAACAAGTAGTATTTCTGTATTCAACAGACTCAGATAAATTCTTTAAATTCATAATGCGCCTTGTATATAGTATATTTTGAGTTACATGTTTAAGTATTTACGTTTATCGAAAAGAATCGTTAGGGAAATTATAAGCAACCAACAGGCCAACAATAAATTTCACCCACAAAGTTAACACTATAATACTTTCAAAGTCCCTCGGATATTTTCATATTTATATACGCTAATATTTTATACAAGCACTTAGGTATCAATATTTACAACTCATCCAATGTTAAGAGTTAATTCATTTTTATATTAAAGAAAAAAAAGAAAAGCAAAACAGGCAACGCTTACCACAATAATTGAAATATTATTGTCATACTCAATAATAATAAGAAAAGGAGAGAGAAAATAAAATTATATTTTATAAATTTTTGTATTACAAGCACACCAGCGACAATGCAACGACGACCCACTGAGTGTAATTGTTACAGACGTCTGCATACCAAATCACTGTTACCCTTCACTCGCACCGGTCGTAGATCACAGATAAAAAATGACGCATTCAAAATGGCCAACCGATTAAGACGTCGCAACTCGAAAACAATAAAGATATTGATAAATGCATCGATTAAAACAACTATCCGACCTTTGGCGTGCCCGATCTGTCATCCCAATATCTCTATACGGAGTGCTGCAGAAATGACGTACGTCAAAAAGTCCGAAAAAGGCGCGTCGTCGCCTGGCGTTGACAGAAAAATTGCCGGTGTACAGTCTGTGTATACCGGCCCTATTGTTTCCAACTGAAAGAGATGTATACGATTCCACTTAATTTGAATGAACCGAGGCCTGACACGTGATTTATATCGAACGACGTATTAAATAAATTGTTGTTTTGCTTTATTTTCTTATTTAAACTAATAGTGATTTAGGCTTGTAATGCTAATTCTATTGGATTTATTGTCCATTATATAACGTCAACTGCTCATAAGTCTAGAAATGTTGATAGTAAGTACTCATTCAACTTAGTGACTGAATAAGTAGGAAACATACATGTGCACTATTGCAGTCACGAGTATTATGAGTGTATGAATATTAAAACCACCAATACATTGGAAAAATTAGGCTTTTGAGTAGTTGCCATTTAGTTGAGCGCCATAAGCGCTCGCCAAAACAAGCTCGGCGAAGCTGCAAAGGCCCATCACTCATCAGGCAAACAGCGGAAAGTTAGGTCAAAGAAAAAGGACTGGACAATCGACTTAATTGTTTCCAGGGCATTACTTCCTTTTTGTTGATTCTCAACTACCTTGCACATGGTGTCCGCTATCGTTGGACTTTAACAGTTCTAAAATTAATAGAAGCAATCTGACGCCAATTTTAAATTAAAAACCCCTAATAACGTTTACATAATTATAAGCAGTTATAGAACCGTTGTAATTATGAAGATAAAATAATGAAATTTGTATTCAAACGCTTTGATTTTTTGAAGAAATCCCATACATAGTTACAAAATAGGTTATATAAATTGGCAATCATATAAAATGGCATATAAATTATTAAGTTATCCCTGATGCACAACAAAGCCTTAATTAGTCTGGATTGTATTATCATGACTTGGTGACCCTTTGAATGATTATGATAACATAAAAAATAAATGCTCACACAATAATGACTGCAAAAGAACACTTCATCGATTAAATTCATTACTACTGGAAATATACAGCATGCTGCAGCGTGTAGTAGCAAACTAACACGTCTATTAATTTTAGGGTTTATTTTTAAACATATTTACAGGGACATATTGACGAGAAGGCTGGTGCGTACTCAGCTTGCCCTCCTTACTAGAACGACACCCGGCGGACACTCTCTGCTGGGCTGGCCGCTAGGGCGGCATGGTGATAGCACTGCACGATCCCATGCCGCCCCAACCTAGAGGCGGTCGGTACACCGTGGGCTTTTAGTGAGTAAGAGTCTCACACTACCCACTCTCCCCGCCGGGTGGATGTCCATGATGGATTTCCCCACATTAATAAAAGAAAAGGTCGCTTCGTTGCTAATTTCCGATGAGAAAAATTAAGGCAATTAAATGAATCTCGATTAAATGTAAGTGCGAATGTATTTCAATCAGTACTCGTTGATTCTTAGCTATTCCTGGTCTTAACACAATCAATTTAGATACTGTATTATTATTTTGTTAAATATTAATTATCTTAAAACCTATTGTGATTATAGAAATTATGCTTTAATTGCGACATTTCTCGACTAATAAACGTAACGTTTTTTTTTCGAACTAACCTACACTGTTGGCCTAGCAGGGCCTCTACACTGTCACCGGACTACAGGTAAATATGTTGTGGTCGTATGAACGTACTTTAGGCTACGGTGGAGCACGGTAGTGGAGAGGTTTATAACGGTCACCTGAATAGATATCTTATTATCACTCTCAAATTGAAAACCATCGCCGATTCGATGCAAATACGGTGTTTGTTTGTTATCGGCTTATAAATATAACGTTGACACGCGCACTTTCTTCGATAATCGTAAATAGTAGATATACATAATAATAAAGTTGTTACGTACATCGATTTATAACTCAATAAACGTCTGGCTTTTGGCGAGTATAATGCTTTCTATGAATTTTGGTTTGGAATTTTATGACTAAAACTGAAACATCTACCGTCATAGCACCATGTCTTCGTTAGACTAGTAAGAAAAAAAATTAGAAGAATACCATTTTCTTATACCTTATGAGAACCTCTTTCGTTTCTATTCATGCACGGAATCATTTTATGCATCTGCGTCAATCGCTAAGGCCTACGAGTGCTTTTTACTTTTTTCAGTTGATATAATTCTAAAATTAATGCAATTAACTTCTATAGACGCGATGCAAATAAAATTCGAAGGTTTAATTTAGAACAGTCTTGCAATACAACGTTTCTGACGTAATAAATTAATACGAAAGTGATACCTTGTCCACAAAGAGAAACAGAAAGAACTATGCCATAAACCGAGAAATATCTTAAATGCGACATAATAAGGCAATTGTTATACGTACGTATGAAATCAAACAACAAGACTATAGATTCAAGGGTTCACTTTAATAGATGTAATGGGTAATACGAGCTCTTTTTTTTTTTAAAGTTGGATACCAGAATATTACCTAATACTATTTTCGTTAATATATGATTCCTATCAAATAAAATAAAACCTTATAGATTTGAATTATGAGATATATAAATTACTGCGCGTTTAAGACTTAAGATTTCAATACACAGTTTTTGAAATCGTTTTATATTTAATTGAGTGTTTTAAAGTACAGAGTCTGTCTCATTTCCCGGACGAATTACTCGATGCGCACCATCGCTCAGGATAATTCCAGTACGCTTCGTCTAGACATCATCAAATGGGACGACGAACGGTTAATTAGATTTAATCATTACACTGAATGGATGTACGTTAATATAATCGGATATTGAGCGTATTATAAACTTTTGTCTAAACATATTCCATAATAAACTTGAACGACCATTATTATCTATTTTATGACGGTCGGAAATGAGAATACAAAAGGTGGTGAAAATAAATGTGATCGGAGGCAAACGAACAGACGGGTTACCTGATGGTGAGTAATCACCGCCGCCAATGGACACCTGCGACACGAGAGGTATCACAGATGCGTTGCCGGCCTTTGAGGAAGGAGTTGGCTCGTTTCTTGAAGGTCTGTGGGTTGCATTGGTCCGGAAATAACAAACATTCGTTGATTTAAACGTTTCTACAATAGACCCTTTTTATTAATATTAAGCTCATAATTCTTTAGAGCATTTTCAACGGGTAAACAAGCACACTGATTTCATTCATAATATACAGTTACTCCGACCGTTTAGATCCACCAACAAATAATATCACGTTAGTTAAAGTCTAAGTAAAAGAGCTTTTCTCTTAAATTAAACTAGCTAGCAGTAAAGATAGCTGTCAATTATATGTTTTACCATAGATACAGTTATTTATACATTTATACGATCATTAAATCAATTGAACGTGTAGAAAACATAGTTCCACTCTTGTAAAACCATCCAGTACACTAAGATACGTCTAGCTAGCACTTATGTAGGCGTGTTACAATGGCTTGCCTTTAAAATGCTATATTTTCCCTATAATGTAATGTGGGCTTTATTGCAGTAAAGAGAACATTAAAGCAACTAGCGGTAAAGGTACTCGAGCTGTTTAGGGCTATCATCAAGACAGTGAATAAAACTGAGGTAATAATGTGATTTAGGTTAAGTACATTTGAAATTGCCCACGCTAAAGAGCAATCAACTGGATTCTAAAATAATTGTACTTTTAAAATAAACATATTTTTAATACGTCCATAAAATCATTGATAATAATACTAAAGCTCGTCAATATCTATGAAACGAAAAATAATTAAATAAACAAAATCGGCTGAGAAACGGAGGAAAAAAATATACTAAACTGACTTTTTCACCATCACCCTGTAATAGACCCACAGCTGGGCCATAAGCCTCTTCCCGAAAAGAAGTATCGGCATAATCACCACGAGAGCCCACGACGTAATGGTGATTTCAAACTCTGAGAAATCCCCAGTTATATATGTTCCCACATACGGTGGTACGACTAGAACATTTCTCAGGTTCAGGTTCCATCAACGTCAGTCGATAGTGTCAGCAATGTAAATTAGTGAACCAACCACTCGACCACCACGATTCAAACTGATTTACTTTTGCCTATTTAATACCTTTATTAGTGGTGGAAATCAAGACGACCATCATCATAAACAATATGAAGGAAGAAAAAATCTTTTACCAAACAATCAGATTGATAACAAGTAAGGCCTGTTTCAGAGTGCAGACAGGTGGAGTATGCTTGCGTCGGTGCGTGTAGTTTACAGAGAGCGGCATCTACGTACATTTCAACTACACACACTTTTGAAAGCACCCGCACCCGCTTGCATTCTGAAACAGGTCAGTGATGCTTGCGATGTCTACGTACATTTAAATTACACGCGCCCGGGCAAGCATCTGCTGCCACTTGCAATCTGAAATAAGCCAGTGATGCTAACAGCGCCTGCGTACATCTCAACTACACGTGCCTGCGCGAGCACACGCGCCCGCCTGTTCTTTGAAACAGGCCTATGACTCGTTAATATCTTCCAGACAGAAAACAAAGAAGGAAAAATGCACTTACCTGTCTTCTCTCTAACTATTTCTTTAAAAAAATATCATTAATCCTATTGAGAAGTCGCCAAGTCAGTAATTATTTTCAATAATTCCATGGTTTCTATTAGGAAGTTTATTAACACGAGAAAGGTAATTTTCTCGGCACTTTCATTTATCTATTAACCTCCATTTCGATGATTATTATGAGCTATTGTATTGTAATAAACTACAGAGATAAACACTTTATTTATATATAACTTACCTCTAGTAAATTATTTTCTTAAATAACTATTTCATGTTGTATTTATTTTGGCGAAATTCGTCATATATCTATATTTATCAAAATAAGGCTGAGTTGCACCAGTCAATGTTAAAGTTAAAAATTCGGTTAAAGTTATTGTTAGGCAAAAAATAGGTTGCACCAAATGACAATGGTTAAAATGACGTCACGATTTAACATTAACTATTACTGCTCCATGTTGGCCGGTTAACGTTATTGTTAATGTCAATGTTTGAATCGGTTGTCAAGTTCACTAGTTCACTTCATTTTAGCTGAAGATAATGCTTCTTTCTCTAAATAACAAACACAGAATTAGATAATGCCTACAGGACGTTTTGTCGTTACAGGATCGAATGCTTGTATAACACTTTTATTATATAGTGCATACAAAAACATTTTATATGAAATTTTCAAATATTATTGTAGATTTTAATAAATTGAATACTTCTTACTTTATACTGTTCTCGAATGCGGTAACCAATGTGGTATTAATTTTCTCGGAATTAGCCATTGACAATAATATATTGATAAAAAAAATCCCATATATAACTTTACAGAAAAAGACAAAGTAAATAACAGAGCAAAATAATTATAACAAGTTGACACTTGCGTGCTGGTGACAGTCACAGAATAAAAATAGTGACAGTTATAACTAAGTCCTGCCAAGTAAAAAATGTTAACCTTTTCGTTTTTAGGGACTAATTGGTTTATTGAAGTGGCAACTCTAATAACTTTAACAATTACAAAATGTTTGATGGTGCAACTCGTTTTGACAAATGTAACTGTTAGCAACTCTTGTCACTGTTAAAGTTAACTTTAACAATTACAATAACCACAATTTTGGTGCAACTAAGCCTAAGAGATTACATTGTTTGCACATTAAAAAAGAAGTAATGTTAAAAATTAAATTTTTCAAGTGAAAGTTTTAAGTTGTGATCCTCAATTTTTTGTGTGATGAAAATTGGTGGGGGTAAACACTGTGTCGGGCAGAGTTTTGAAAACAACGGTTCTCATCCTCCGGGCACCGAAGTTAAAACATCGCGCGTGGTCAGTAATTATATGGGTGACCGTTTGGGAACACCGCATGACGTTGACTTTTTGTTTTGTTGTACTTTTTATAAAGAAGTTTTCACTTCTTTGTTCTAGTTGTACATAAAAAGTAACTGAAAACTTGGTAGCCACTTGGATCTCGATACAGTGAAAAGTAAGTTAAAAAAAGTTTCGTTTTAGATAACCAAATGACCTAAAATACTACATGATACCTAATATAGTATATTTGAATCTAATTCATAAGATAATATCACCACGCGGTGTGACTGTCTTTGTCGTCAGAATGCGCGCATGCGTGTCAAACGCTTTGATGTCCTCTTGTTTACGACGTAGTTACTATGTTTTTACGTATTGCTAACTTCCTTATATCACGAGAGTTAAATATAAACTTTTAGTATTTATTTACCGTCGGTTTTAAATTTAGAATTCTTGCACACACACACACACATGAAACGCAAAATATACCTCTCAAAGAAAATGCTACAAAATTAACTATCGTTAAAACTAATTTCGGGTAATCTGTTTTGAACTACACATGGCAATTGTTTTATTACTAATTTAATGATTGATTAATTAAAGATTTTCTATATCCTAAATCAGCTGTTGAGGTATCGAATAGCATACAAGCTAGCCTGTCTCATACCCATATTTAACAAGAATGGAAGAAATAGAGAAAACCCGGTTGCAGCAATATATGGTAAATATATGGGGAACATCCGTGCCCAATTATTCCACGAACAGCGTGCATATCTGACATTCATAATAGATTGCATGAGCGCCATGTGTTTTGTGATCGTGCCTCACATATCTAGCATGTTAGTATAATGTTAAGATGCCCGACTAGTTCACGACAACCACACAATAGATGTGACACCCGGCATTGTGATGGCACGTTTGCATATGTCGCGTTTCTTGATCAGCCGGTATATGTCCAGTAATCAAGTAAAGTGGTAAAATGTATATAACCGACTAGATATTATGGCCACAATTGGTAATAAATATATTTTCAAGTCTAGAATACAAATAGGTGAACGTAAATCATTTCAGTGTCATTTTTTCCTGTTCCTCAACCGACTTTATTATTTATTTCCTTATTATTGACTAGCTGTTGCCCGCAGCTCCGCATGTATTTTTTTTTATAATTGCAAATTACTTCTTATAAGATCCGCTATCTGTTAGTGAAAGTTTCGTGAAAAATGGTTCAAACGTTTTGGAGATAGTACTATAGACGAAGCCACGGATGACAGCTAGTATAAAATAAAGTAGCCTATGTCACCCGCTGTAATTTTAACTATCCGTCAGTGAAATTTCTGTCAAAATCGGTCAAGCCGCTTCGCAGATTACCCGGAACAAACAGACAGACAGACAAAAATTTTAAAAATTGTGTTTTTATCATCAGTATCATGTATAAGTTCATATCCAATCAGTAAAAAGTCCTTATTTTGATATTATATAAAGACACTTCATTTTTATTGTATGTACAGATTATGGTCGACTTTCGACCACTAATATTCCGGGATGACAGTGACAACTGCCGATAGATAGTAGATCTCATGATAGTCGCCATTTCTATTGAATTGCAATACGCTTACCATCAACTACATTGCCCTCACAACATCACCTTCGATTCGAATTGAATCGCAATGGTGACTACCATTTTAAGACTCCACCATGTTCACGCTTGAGTAGAAGCAATGGCTCTCTCAAACCATAATTAAATCTCACAACTATATATATATATATGTACACGGAAAATTCCGGTATATTTACTATAGACAATTTACTATTCTAACTAGGCCCACAAACGTACATTGTAGTTGTTCCAATACGCCTAGCGGAGTGCCTTGTACAAATCTGTTAAGGGTGAACATTTATTGGACGCAGGCAGATCGAATTACACACGTATAAAATGTGACAAAACGGCCATAACAATTGTATTGGATACGCTCTGGAAATTATGCGTAAGTATAGGGCATAAATATGTATATATAAATGGGCAAAGAGAAAACAGTTGAATACCTTTTTATTCTCTGTCTCAGACGATTTTCTTTTTTTTATTTATTTAGTAGCTATTGTGTCAATAATAAAGAAATGTTGGAAATAATTTTCTTTCAGTCGAAGTCGAAGTTCGAGTCGTAACTTTTATTTATGTCTCTATCCTTATTAATATTATAAATACGAAATGGAGTACGTTTGTTTGTTGCGCTCTTACGCTTCAGCTACACAACGAAACAACATAAAATTTTGCATATACCCGCATATATGTGTACAGAAAACGATAGGGTACTCTTTATCCAGGAAAAAAGTACTGTTCCGGAGGGATAAATTAAACCTACATTAACGCGAGCGAAAACACCAAAAAAAAGTAGGTATGCATAAGTTATAAATAAAGTCTTTAATTCATCGATGTCATGGAAAAAGATCTATTTGCTTCCATTTTTGATAACAATATGCTCATGAATAGCTACTAAACAAAAAGAAAAGATACCGAACTTATTAATCCTAGCCTAGTTTTTGCCTGCGGCTTCGTTCATGTAGATTTGATCTATCCCTCGGTAACGATTAAGAATTTCTGATAGAAAGGTATCCTATGTACCTATATGTCCTATGCTATGTACCTATATGTCCTATCCTATGTAACTATATGTCTAATGTCTTGTCCTACCTATCCTATGTCATAAAAATGTATTTTTAATAAAATGTAAACAAAATTTCATGATGATAGGTGTAATGTATGTAATGAAACACGGACTGTAGCAGAATGACGTATATTGACGTTGTCGATCACACAATGTATTGAAGTAGGGTACATACCAAAAACTTAATATATTTATACACCACATAGTCCTCCTCCTAAATATATATAATCTAAAAACTAACACTAACGCTACAAATAATATAAATAAATTGAATTACACTTCAGTGTGTGATAATGTTTAGAGACAACGAAAACTATTTATTGTAAGCTCTTGATCTTAAAGTCATTGAGTGGCTAGGCTCTTTTAAATGAGATCCTGGCTTACAAGTTCTAGTATGAGCCGTACTCTGATGCTCAGGCGTAATGTCTGAACTTACATTTTCGGCTGTTTTAGGTGTTAACTCATTTTCGATCTCGTTACCTAATAACAAGCAATAGCAGGTGGCATGGAAGGCTCAAGACTTTCATTGCAAGTAGATTGTGTGTTTAATTGTTCTTTATTCACACATGACAGTGAATGACGCGAATTTCTTTTGCTTAATATTTGATCAGTGTGGCGCTTTACTACGCAATCACCGTTTATATCTTTAACAGTGTACGACACTGGTCCAGTTTTATTCATAATTACACCGTCTTTCCATTTCAAATCTTTATTGGCATAATTTCGCATTAGTACCATCTCCCCGGGGAAAAATTCACGTAACTTTCCACCCCGGCGCGTTTCTTGCTCTATTTGTTTATTATGAACTATCTCACTGGTAACTGGCCGTAATAAATCAAGCTTACCACGTAACCTACGTCCTAACAAGGCTACTGCAGGCTCCTTTTGTGTGGTACAGTGCTCAGTATTTCTATAAGTAAATAAAAAACTACATATTGCTTTATTAAAATCGACATTCTCTACTGTAGCCTTTTTTAATACTTGTTTTACGAGTTTGACTGCATTTTCAGCAGCTCCATTGCTAGATGGATGATAAGGTGCAACTAACACGCGCCTGATACCATTAATCTCTAAATATTTTAAATAATCGTTTGAAGAGAATGGCGGTCCATTATCACTTACTATACTTTTTGGGAGACCAAAACGAGCAAAAATTTTGCGTAAACTATTTATAACCGCCGTTGCAGAGGTACTGCATACTTCTTCAACTTCTAACCATTTAGAATGAGCATCTATTAAAATAAGAAAATATTTATTACGATATGGCCCTAGGAAATCTATGTTCAAGCGGACCCAAGGTTCCTTCGGCCAACTCCAAGAATGTAAGGGCGCAGGTGGGGCTTGATCGCGTTGAGAAGCGCAAGCCTGACATTCACGACAAATTCGCTCTATGTCAGCATCTATCCCCTCCCACCAGACATAATTTCGTGCCACTTGTTTCATTTTAACAATACCAATATGTCCGCTATGCATTTCACCTAAAATTGTAGGACGTAACGTATGTGGTATTACGATACGATATCCCCAAACTAAACAATTATTTTCTATGAACAGGTTATCTTTTTTTAACTGATAAACCCTGTCCCGTTCATTTTCAACACGTTCTGGCCAACCGAATTTAATATACCCCATTATTTTATTTAGCTGTACATCCTTTTTTGATTCTTTTTGTACTTCATAAAATGTGACTGGTAAATCATTTTGTATAAAATTCAAATAGCTACCAATGTAATTTTCAGAATCACAATCATTTATTTTTTTAGTAATCTGTAATGGTAAGCGAGACAAGGAATCAGCAAAACAATTTTTTGTAGAGGGCACAAATTCTATATCAAAATTATAAGCTCCTAATCGCACTGCATATCTTTGTAAACGACTTGCAGCTGTTTGCGGGATACCTTTATTTTTACCAAAAATGAAACTTAAAGCACGATGATCACTACGTAAAGAGAAATGACGGCCATATAAATATTGGTGGTGTT
This sequence comes from Antheraea assamensis, assembly GCA_035772565.1. NCBI lineage: Eukaryota > Metazoa > Arthropoda > Insecta > Lepidoptera > Saturniidae > Antheraea > Antheraea assamensis. The sequence continues at coordinate 908,086 of JAQQSE010000191.1, read as the reverse complement.
TAGTTACACCAAATAAAATCGCCAACGCCTCTTTATCTAATTGTGAGTAATTGAGCTCCGCGTCATTTAACGTACGAGAAGCGCAGCTAACGAGTCTCTCTGAACCGTCAGGATATCTATGAGTAAGCACTGCACCTAACCCGTATGCGCTGCTGTCCACCGATAATATTAATGGTAGTGTTGGGTCGTAATGAGCCAGTACAGGACTACTGACCAACATACTTTTAATTTCATTAAAGGCCCTTTCACAATTACTATTCCAATTCCAAGTAACACCTTTTTTAAGTAAATTATATAATGGACGCAATACGTTACTAACATTAATACAAAAATTAGCGTAAAAGTTAACTAAGCCTAAAAAACTTCTTAATTGAGATACATCTTTAGGAGTGGGGGCGGACACTATCGCTTCAATCTTATTCTTGTCAGTGTGAAGACCAAACTTATCTATGCAATAGCCTAAATAGGTTACACTGTTTTTAAAAAAATCACATTTTGACCAATTTACACGTAAACCTGCATCTCTTAACCTACATAATACAGCTCTTAAATTATTTAAATGAGTATCTCTATCTACCCCCGTAACACATATATCATCCTGAAAGGCTACCGTAGACGGCAAGCCACTAATAGTTTCTTCTATTAATTTTTGAAAATTTTCTGGTATACACTTTAAACCAAAAGGCACACGTTTGTAAACAAAAGTGCCTATATGTGTGGTGATCGCCGTCATCGGTTGAGAGTCTTCCGTGAGAAGCACTTGCTGATAAGCATTAGACAAATCTATTTTTGAGTATTGTTCTCCTCCTGCTAAATTAGCAAATATTTCTTCAATTCGTGGTACCGGGTAATGAAAATCCTTTAAAAGTGGGTTAATTGTAACTTTATAATCACCACAAATACGTAAGTCACCATTTTTTTTAATAATAGGAACGATAGGCGTTCCATAATCTGAACGTTCTACTTTATATATGACGTCCTCGCGCTGCAATCGTTCTAGCTCTCGCTGAACCGGCTCGCGTAGTGCTAGAGGAAGCACCCGCGCTTTAACGTATATCGGAGTTGAATCTGTTAAATGTAATTTTATTCGAGATTTATACGTCCCTAACCCATCAGCAAATACTTCTGAAAACTCTTTATGCAAGACCTCTATAGAATTTTTATTATTATCTGGCTTTATATTATAACAATTCAAAACATTTAGGTTCAAACAACGTATCCACGTACGACCTAAAAGCGGTGGACCGCCTTTCTCAACAATAAATAATTTTAGTTTATAATTAATCTGTTTGTAAACAACATTCACCATAATATAACCAAGAGGTCTGATCACATCGCCAGTGTATGTTTTTAATCTGGGCGATTCGTGAATAATACGTACGTGTGAAAAATATTTATCATAACACGTCTTAGAAATTATTGAAATTTTACTACCAGTATCGATTTCGAACTTAATGTTACAATTTTCAATCTTAATTTCTAGTAAATAAGGTCCATCATTATCATTACACAAAAAATTATATAGATTTAAATCAACATCAGAGTCCGTTTCACTTAAAAAAAATTGACCTTTCACTCTTCTTGACGAGTTAGATCCCGAATCACTGTCGTACTTACGGCACATTACTTTCAAGTGTCCTTTCTCACCGCACCGATCACATGAATACATTTTGAACCTGCATCGCGCTGCCACATGATTGTTCTTGCCGCAACGCGTACAAGTGACCGTACGACCGCCGCCACGGCTGCCATTACCAGCAAGCTGAGGCCTGCCGCACGGCGCGGGCTCGGTCGCACCCGCCGCGCTCACCCGATGCAGCCCGTCGCTGCCGGACGCGTGGCTCGCGCTGTCCGCAGCACACCCGCCATAACCGCCAATCGACGCCGTCGCCGCATGTCGTTCCGCCGCTTCTAATGCCAAAGCCAGTTCCACCGCCCGCTTGTAATCTAAATTTTGTTCAGCAAATAGCCTGGATCTCATATCCTCAACGCGAAGTCCAGATACGAATTGATCCCTTAGATTTACCTCTAAACTGTCACTAAAATTGCAGGTTTTAGCGAGATGTTTTAAATTTTGTAGGTACTCGCTAACTGACTCTTCGTTACCTTGCTTTCTTTGCCGAAATACGTGTCGTTCTGCTATCTCCGACCGTCGCGGTTCGAGATGTTCCTTCATGATTCTCTCTAACTCTTCAAACGTTTTATCTTCAGGTAGAACAGGTGAACACAAATCACACATCAGCTCGTAACACGCAACTCCCATATGCGTCACTAAAGTCGCCACATGCAACTCCTTTGCGATGTTGTTTAATGCGATAAATTGTCTCACACGTCTACAATATGCGTCCCAGTTATGTACGCCTATTAAAAAACTTTCAATTGATCCGATAGGCATTTTGAAATTTCGTTAACCGACTGCGCCAATGTAATGTATGTAATGAAACACGGACTGTAGCAGAATGACGTATATTGACGTTGTCGATCACACAATGTATTGAAGTAGGGTACATACCAAAAACTTAATATATTTATACACCACAATAGGTTTAGTAGTGTAGGCGGGAAAGCGTAACAAAAAGACAAACTCACATTCATAATTTATAATATTAGGATAGCATATTATTACTATGATATAATTATCATAGTATAGGTTGCAATATGAACTGTATATATATATTGATTTGGAGCCATTCTTAAACTATTACAACATTCTCAGTAAATTATATACAAAACATAAACGTATTAACTAACGTAACGATAAAAACGTGCAATTCTATTGACAAAAGTCACGGTTGCTCCGTGTGAAATGCTTTCACAAATTACTTTGTCACTAAATTGTATTCTCTTGTCGGAGTACGCACCCTTAAAGTATACGCTGTAGGAAGTTAAGTAGACAGATAACGGCCAGCCGAGTAGAGCACAGATGGCTAAACTAGATAATCTGGACTCATCTAGAAACCTAATGTCATTGTTGGCTGTGAAAGCTAGATTCAAAATTACCGGTGAAATTTCACTCGTCGTAATACAAATAAGTTCTGTAGGTACATCATTTAGAAAGCAGATCCTTGGTAAATTTATATTTATGTGCTGAGTGTACGTATTCGTTAGGATAATGTTTCAATGTAATTGGAAGGTCAGTAATGTTTGATTTTGCGACATGAAAACTGGTTCACCGTTGGATATTGTGTGTTTACAGTGAGCTTTGGAAAACCCTTTAATTGTGTAATTGTTAGTCAAGGCGTATACTTTTATATGTCAATTAGCTGTTCGTCCGGCTTCGGAAGGGGGTACTAACAAAAAAAACCAGTACAAAAAAATGGAAACTGAGAAACTCAACGTCACTTTGTCAATATCTCTCTAATGACTTCAGTCTTGTTCACTCACTCACTTTTTTTTATATGGCGATTTTTTAACCCAAAATTTTGTACCATTTCCGTACGGTTTTCCAAACATTTACTCTCATGTAAATCTTGTCCTGACAAGTACAGACGCAGCAAAAAAGAATTAGACAAATAGATGCAGCCGTTCTGAACTGATGCGCTTGTATACATTCGGAGATTGATCTTTATTATGTCAATAGAAATTCATAATGCGTGCCTATTATTTTACAACGATGATGATTCAGAGGCAGCGTCCTGGGTTAAAACGGTGATGATATTTGATGGTTTAATTTGTGAGATTGTAATTAAAAACTACAATATGATCAAAAGGTAAATATTGTGTAGTACTTATCGGTTCGTTGATCGGTCTCAAATTAGAAATCTTTCATTACGCATCTATAAAATAGTTCCCGCTATCGTACTCGAAGAGACCAATTCAGCCATATCGTTACTAAAGATCATTTGGTAAATGGATTAAAAATATGATTTTAATATCTGATCTTCAATGTGCAACAAAATTATCATGACTTTTTTACTAAGATAACAAATGAAGACGGAACCGTCTGAAAGTAATATTTTCGACAAATAACATAGTCAAGTCATTGAAACAACGGAGACAATTATGGTTGTCACCCGTACTTTATGTGAACAATAAAGTACACGAAAATACTTTATTTGGCACGATTTGGTTTGTTTGGGATTTTGAAAAGTTTATTCATATGTATTTTATTCGTTAAGAGAAATACATCTATTGCTCAATCCATGTTGCCACTCGCTACCGCCACATCACCTAAGCACTCATTTCTTTAACAAATATTTCTGAACGCAACTTAACCTCAAATGTCAACAATATCACTGGTATTAATCGTCACAATTTTATGTTTGTTTCGTGCGAAGCGGTTTAAATACAATAACAATAAGATTTAATTTTTTATAGATTTATGCTGAATAATAATAAAAATAAAAGACTTAAAAATAAATTGTACTTTATTTCAATACTATGTACTTTTTTCCTACCTATAATAACCAATGTACTTTATCTGCAAAAAAAAAGGTGGCAACCCTAGACACAATCTGATTATACGATTTCACTTATAGTTATGCTTTTCTTTATAGAATCAATTAATAGTTAATATTAATCTGCAAACAATGACATTAGATTTGAATGGTTAAAAATGAATAACCGCTCATTGTTCAGAACATTATCCACACAAAGCAGAATCAATAATGTTAATTTACAGTCGTATACTGCGTATGTGTTTTTTTCCATTAAAGTAATGCTTTACATTTAATACTGACTAGAACCTGGAAACCGTATTAGGAATATTACCAAAGAAACAAATTACCTACGATGCTTTTATTTAATGGGCCATTATCAACTATTTACTGATTTTATTTTTACGCCAAACTTACGGTTCACTGCTTCGTGTGTTGAATATGGATTCACTGTACACGCTCTGTTATGTATTCGTAATAAATTCCACTAATTAAGATAAAAATCAAAAACTGACGCATGCAGTCTTCATATACTCGTATACCTGTAACCAAAGAAAAAATTTGTTAAGAATATTAAATGATAGGTATTATTATATTAAACAGTTTTATTTATTGTAAAATCAGCATTAAAAGATACTGTGATAGCGTTAAATTGGGGACATCAGGGGGATATCAGTGACAAATCTGTTGGTTCGTATTCGCCTATAACCACCTTCAAATTAATTCCAAAATAAATTTTAATAATAATAAAAAACTACCAACACGTATATTATATAGCTTCATACCAATTGAAAGCGTTTTCATAATCAGTTCAGCATTTCTGAAGATTACATACTAAGGACATCCATCCATAAATTACGTCAACGAATTTCATAATTTTCGGAACCTTTCCCCGTCCTTGTCACAGGTGGCACATTTGTGTAACAAACTTGGTGTGTCATTACATATTTTGGAATTTTACATATTTCTATTTAAAATCCTTATTCGTAAAACCGCGAGGAAATCAAAACATTTTACATTTGTCTTCTCGGCTATACTTAAAGTTTCGAGTTTTAATACAAACATTAATGCATGTTACGTCACGCAGATCATGACTCGCTCTTTCTCCCTTGTCACACGATGTCACATTTTGTCGACACCCTCCCACCTGCCTTGTGTGACGTAATTTATCAAAGGCCCCTACAAACTTACACAAAAAGATATTGGTGTAGATATAATTTGTTATTATGGAAAAGTATTTACTCAACCAGTCATTGGTTGCAAATAATTTGTACCATTATTGTGTGTCTCGATTATTATTTCCGATGCGATAACTGAATAACGTGTTAACCGGTTAATCATGCACTAATAAGCGGTTTATAGAACGCACTGAACTACTTTGTACATTGAGTTATGCAACAAAAATCGTAAACATCTGTTACGGGCGCGTAATCGTACCACCAACTTGGGTGTAACCCGGAAATACGGCGTTATTTATAGTTTGACCGGGACTTGTTCGAGCGGCTCGCAGAACTGTAACCTTTTGCTGAGAAACTCGATAATTTCATGTCATAGAAGATATGTTATTTCATTATTATTGTTATTATGCAATTTCTCAATGACATTAAATTTAAACAAAACGCCAGTAAGAAACTAATGACCTGTACTAAAATATTAATCTGATTTACCACGTGCTTTTGTATGTACGTAACAATTTATTTACAACTGGATTCATCTTTTAGATTCAAGATTGTTTTGAAAGATATCACTATCATCACCTACATATTATAAAACAAAATCGTCTGCCGCGTCTGTCTGTCTGTCTGTGTGTGTGTGTGTATGTTCGCGATAAACTAAAAAACTACTGAATGGTTTATAATGCGGTCTTCACCAATAAATAGAGTATTATATGAGAACGGTTTAGGTATATAATTTGTCAAGGTTCTGCGTAAATTGGTTGAATTCTAACGATAACTGTTGGAAGCGTTGGAAAAAGTCCAAGCCGTCGGCGAGCTTTCATCAAAAACACTGACTAATCCCTTTGGAGATATAACAAAACGATACACAGTAAGATATTCCTCTTTAATAGATCTACAAAAAAGTCTGTGATGGCATATACCTATCTTTTAATTATACTCATCTATGTTATAAAAAATGGTCACATACAATGAGGTAATTGGAAAGCTATATAGACGGATACAGTATTAATCCTTATCAAATTGAATACATTAGTTACCGTAAGCATTTCATGCATATAAGTATATATTTTTTATTATCAGGGCAGGACACCGACCGCCGGGCCTGCTAGTTAAATTCAAATTATAAATATAATTATAAAAAAATAAATTTACAATTACATTAAGTTATTTATTAATATAACTTTTAACAAAAAATACATTTTAATGAATGAATGAATGAAATATATATGCTCTCTCTATCAAAGGAAACCACAGCCCGCATTCTAATGACTGAGGCCTATTTCAGATTCGGCTTAGTCCGGTGAAACTGTAGAGGCCTTGCGAGGTAAACAGTGTAGTCAGTTCGAAAAAAAAAAAAATCGGCGTCTACGTACATTTCAACTACACGCACCCATGCAAGCATCCGCCAACAACATGCACTCTGAAACAGGCCTTAGTCATTATAACTATTGCGAGCTATAACAACCAAAATAATCTATACATGTCAATAAAATTTAAATATCTATTGTTTGTCAAGGTTAATAATCTTCGAAATTACTGTACTGATTTTGAGGATGCTCTTACTAATTCATTCGACGGCTGTTCAGAATACTTATATGCTACATAACATAACGTTATTCCTTAGAGACAACAAGTAGGAACGATACAATTATAATAAAAAAGGTTGTCCAAAATTCCTTCACTAAATGTAAGAGGTGGTTCATACGATATAACCAAATCATTTTTATGAAAACGAAGTCTGGGGTAATGCCAGTAGTATATAATAAATTATATACTTATAGCACACAGCAATATTATATAGCTTTTAGCAGGTGTTTTAAAATACAAAATAATACCCACACTACTTGATATATCCAGTAAAGATACAAAGTCAACGTCAACTATTGTTGTATATATTAAGTAAAAAAATAACACTACAAAAGTGGCTTAATAAAAAGACGAACATAATGTTCTAATCAGAAATCAATTTATTAATTATTTATTCTACTGAAAAACGATATCGTTTGAACGGTTAGTAAACAGGAAATTATAACAGCGCAAATTATGTGATAAGCTTCCTTTATTTTTTCCTCTAGCATTGAATAAATATTGTGCCCGTGTATATAGTGAGTGCATCGAGTACAAAAAAAGAACAACTATAGTTTTACTTCTATCATTAGAGAAACTATACGATTTCTGTTAACATAAACGTCTACAGTTCTAACAAGATTCTATTTTAAATTTTTTTTTTTATTTGCTATTCTTCTCCTATGTGAGATGTTTGTTTGAATGTTGTGCGTTACATGGATGAAGGTGGCATGCTCCTTTTGAATAAACCCTCGACAAAAATAAACAGAAATAATAACTTATTTATGGTAACGCTAACTTTTTCCAGCGGTTTCGCTCGCGTTAATATAGATACGCAAAATTACACGATGGTCGGTTGAGTAATTAAGGCGTGAAAATGTAACAAACCAACTCCCTCTCGCATTTATAATATTAGTTAGGACTAGTTTTTGCAAGTGGCTTCGCTCGCTTAAATTTAGATGTGTCCTATCAGTTGGAAATAGTACTTTCTTCCTGGATGAAAGGTACTACTCTCTAACCTTTCTTACCATTTAGTAGGAATCATAAATTAAGAAAGTAAGTTGTATAATTCTAGCTATTTTTATCGTTAATCAATGTTAATCAAGCGATATCAGTCGTGTGATGCATACGGCATCACGATTTAATTAAACCAAAAAGATTTTCGTTTATACTCATACTTCCACCTACCGTGCTAAGTATGAAGAACATGAAACAGATCGATCAGTTGACGTCACCCTCGCAACGTTAATAATGAGCCAATAATCGCTTCAAAACAAGTCCATGTAACAAGATAAATATATCAATTAATATTAAGAGAAATTACTACTGAAAACGACATCTATTTGTTATCGGAACATACCAGAATCACAAAGTGAATCTAGACATTTACAAACGACCCAAACGGAGATCCGACGTATCGATTTCACAGCCAGATAAATCATAGCTACGATTAAAATATCAATGGTTTACTTTCACTGTGTTTGTATGTATGCAAACACCACTGTATCATTTTAATAAACAGCCCGATTTTACCACCCTTGAGGCGTAAATGGACGTCCGTAATATATACCAAATAATGGCCGGTGGCAACGTATCGATTACGCTCATATAAGTAGACGACTCGTGCGCCGTCACTAAACTGAACGATTTTCATAATAATATATTCTGGTGTTGATCATATTATGTATACATGTTATTTTTATGTATTTCTCTTTATACAAAAATCTATTTAGATATATATTTAACTAGCAATCACTCGCGAATTCGTATGCGTTAATTACAATATAAAACTTAACATCGCTAAAAAATAACAATTAGACCGATATTATTTTTTAATAGCGTCATTAGTTCCATAAATTACCTAAATTAAACATCTGAAACCATAAATATAATATTTTTTACCGAAAAAGCTAAATATTGTTATGGAAATTTGGACGGTAACACTACGCGTTTCAAAAGAGATGATAATCGTGTTGGCGCCAGCTTCACTCCTTACTTGTCAAAACTATACTGCTAGCAACAGAAACATTAGAAAAAAAGTTTTTATTTCAAGAGAAATAGAATCGAAAAAGTGAATATTTTATTTAGATATGCTTCCATAAAGTAATAAAAATCTATTTTAATATTTTAATTTAGATTGAGAAAACGAAGACTTGTTGTCTTTTCATCGTATTATTAAGAAGCGATAGCCATTATGTGTCCATTATATCTTTATTGTAACGATTTCGAGTAATTATAAAGTCGTAGTAAAATATAAGCTTTTGTATTTTATACATTTATGGTCGGTCTCGTCACGTATCAACACAAAATGTACATAAGTTATTGTTTTCTGATAATATATTTTTTGTTCTTTTTGTAAGAGCAATGCGAAGCAAGATGGCTGCTTGACAGTTATCTTCTTATTTGAAACGCTCAGTAGGCAAAATATACTAGATCATGACAATAAATATTATTTCTCCCTTGCCTCGGATAAATTAAAAATAATTTCTACCCTATTAAATAATTTTTCACATATAAATAAAGTTCAATTAGAATGCATTGAGCAAATTTAAGATTTTTATAAAAACAATAAAAACGTATTTAATTTTTTCTTCTCTTGATTAAAAAAAAAATCACCCACAATAAAAGGGAAACGTAGGTTATATATTACACAAACCAAATTATTGACGACATCTTAAAAGTTATCCTTTACATATATTTAACGGACCGCTTAACATTTTAAAAAGATATATGTACATTTAGCAGCATTTAATAGCAAAATAAGTGTTTCTAAGAAACTGTAGCAAAACCAGTCTGCTTGTAGCAAAGATCTTCGCAAAAAAATAAATAAAGATAATAGCCGTATTTCGTGTTCCATAATGATATAGCTCAATAGCTAGGTCGTGACAGTCGGACCGAAAAGGATATGCATGCTTAAAATTCCTAACAACAGACGCGCTTTCTCTTCGGATGTTGTTGGGCTCTCTGATATTACGTAATTTTGGAATGAGTCAACACCTACCGGATTATTATTGGACTAGATTAATATCGCATTAACATTTCAAAGCGTTTATTAGTGTGTACTAGCTGCGCCCGCGGCTACGAACGAGTTTATTATTGTTTTGCTCTGATAATTGAGCTATTGCTGTATGGATGTCATCATCATAACATCATCAGCCTGTAAAAACCGATTGGAAGGCCATATATCTTCTCTCGAAGGAAGGTATGGGCACCATTACTACGCCAGCACACGACGTATTGGCGACATCAAACTCCGAGAATACCGAGATACTACAAGAATATTTTTCAGGTTTAGGTTCTCTCACGATGTTTTCCTTCACCTTTAGTCGAGTGTGTTACATATTTAAATTAGCAAATGTATGTAAATTCTGTAAAATTCGTTGGTACACACCGGGGCTCGGATCCTGCGGATATCGAATAAACATTCCACCCGACAAACCACCACGACTGTAAAAGTTGTGTGTTCAAATATCTACATTATAAAAATATCGATATTCACGGCGATCGGAATAGCGGTATATAATTTAATACGTTGCAGCGCAGCCTGCTGGCGAGTTATGGTAAAACAAATAACGTAAAAACCTCCTCCAGAGGGAAAAAACACGTGTACCAATTTTCATGTTAATCGGGCAAACGATGTTAGTGATTATCATCTCAGGTATCACATCATCCACTTATATATACACTATACACTGGCTCCGGCTTCGCATTGATGCAATGTACTAAATTGACGTCATAAGCTTTTTTTTATGCCATTGGAGGCAAACGAACAGACGGGTTACTTGATGGTAAGTCATCACCGGCGCCCATGGACACCTCCGACACGAGAGGTATCACAGATGCGTTGCCGGCCTTTGAGGAAGGAGTAGGCTCATTTCTTGAAGGTCTGTGGGTTGTATTGGTCCGGAAACGCTGCCGCTGGGAGTTAATTTCAGAATTCCATAAGTCTAGAAGGGGTTAAGAATTTTCACAAATTCGTATAAATAACCCATTATTCTTTAACGACATGTACACAATAAATATAGTTACTGTGCGAGATTTTTAGGTATTTTAAAGACGCATGATTCCTTAATACATTGTTTCGATGTATCTCAGGAAGTAAGCCAGAGTTAACAAAAAAGAAAACGCGATCGAAAAGTATCTTTGACGATTTGATGATACATCGACTTCCCTCTACTGTCTGTAAATGTAATATGCATATACTACATATGTATATTCCTGATGAAAATCTATAAATGATAGTGAAACCTGTATTAAAAATCTTTACACAGTTTTGAAGAACCAAGAAAGCAGACACACGCGAAAAGTTACTATGCTTTATAACAATTTCTTGATAACATAGAATAGATAATAAATCCAGAAGATTATTTAAATAATATCTATAATATAAAAATGAATCGCTGAATGTGTTGCTAAGCGCAAATCTCGAGAGCAGCTGAACCGATTTCGCTAATTATTTTTTTAGAATATTCCTTGAAGTACGAGGATGGTTTTTACAGAGAGAAAACTTTAAAAAATTGCCTGATAAAGTCTAAAAACAACACTTTTCTATACTCCACGATTTTTTTCTTTACTCTACGATTCGTAATAATACTAAAAATTCAAATTTGAACTTTAATACCATACCATAAAGTTTAAGTGTTAGTGGAGAGGTTCCGGGAAAGCAAAACAATTGAGTGACGTTAGCCTCGTATAAATATTAATGTCAATATTTGTCAATATTTATACGATGGTAACATTTAACACTATATAGCGGCCCGAATAGCAGAATAAGTATTAAAAAAAATTTAAAGAATCGACTGTTAAGCGGTACGAAGTTCGCTGGGTCAGCTGGTGTATTGATAAAAAAGGACATCAATGAGAAGAGAACCGATAGAACTTTGTTTGTTGTAAGAGATAGAAACTCATATAACCATACGTTACCTGGCTTCGTGAACAACTTTTACGTAAAATGATTACATGAAACAGCCACTGGATGCAGAAAAAGCTTATTGAAAAACATAACACCATAAATATTATTGCAATCTATAAAAGCGTTTAATGTTATCCAATAAGGTACCTACTGGTTTCAGCATAAAATTTCTAAAACTTCATATCTATTGTTCAATTACAGGCTTAAAGGTTTATCATAAAGTATATCGCTCTTCTAATAATAACGTTGTGTATCAAGAGAAAGTGGAACCTTCCGATGCTGACCTCATTTATACTTTGTCAACCTAAAACGGTTCACCGACATAATACGGGCACACCTCGTAATATCAGATTATGTGCAAACTAATACTATAATATACAAACTATAAATCTGTAACTATATTTATATATTAAAAAAAAAAAACTAGCTTTTGCCCACGACTTCGTTCATATGAAAATTATTTTGTTACTTCATAAGTAGGTACTACTAGTTTTATCTGAACTAGCAGTTGTCTATTACATTTTTAAATTGAAATATACGAATTATTAACTATTTAATACTCTGTGGGATACAGTGGCTTTAGAGATTTTATAGCTTAGCTTAGTTAAAATTCGCCGTAAATATCCAGCACGTATGAAAAGCGTAAAGAGGTTTTTATCTACCAGTAAAGGTCTCGTTCAAATCGGTAATACCGTTTTGGAGATTAGCGTAGACAAATAACAGAAATTAATTAATATTATATACATATATATAGATTTACTAAAGAAAATACATAATTCGAAGACAGAAACAACATAACCCTTCATCTTTCTACTTTCATATGATATAACAATTACACCGTACAATTTACGATAGCATAATATTCAAGTATCAGCGATCAAAAGACTAACAAGCCCTTAATATAAATTGCTCATTTGTCAATCAGCTTTACGACCGGCGATGTACGAGTATGTAGGCGAGTTGAGTTAACCCTGTGGCAGTTTAACGTTCATGGTTTTAATGCTGTGAAATGACAGGTATTTAAAAGCCTATTTAGTACTAGGTACTAAGAGCACGGACTTCCTGTATAAGTGCAACATCAATAAATGTTTATCATCGTAGACTTACTAATTTCCACCAGCCTCTTGTAAATTTAAAATGATACTTAACCCTTAAAGGGTTATAAACTCAAAACGCTAAATGCGATTCAGTGATTTTCAGCTTGAACGAAAACTCATTTAGCGTGATTTTTATTTCCTTATAGAAAATATTACAAAAACCATTTTTGTCAAGTTAAATTTTGTTTATTTTTCGAAATACTTAGAGCATTCTGTATATCAGTATCAAGTTACTAAGTCAAACCGGTTTTAACCTCACGAGTAGAGTGAAATTATTACTTGTTATATCTACAACAAGTCCTTCTTCTTTTTCTTTATTTTTTGGCTCCGTCACGGTTTGTGCACTAGCCAGCGTCAAGTAACAAGATTTTGCCAAGTAAGTGTCTTGTGATAATTATAATGTTCTAATAAGATAGTGGTTTCCTTGTTAGAACTTTCCATGGAGTTTTGGCGGCATCTCAGAATGCATGCTCCGTGGTATTATTTCCCATCCACTTCACTTGTGCATAATAACCGAACTATATTACGTAAAACACCACCAATATTACAAAATATAGAGTCTAATAACACAAGATTATGAATAAAATATAAAAACCACTACATGACAGACTAAGATCCCGCCAAAAACTCACAACAAGTCCTGACAAAGTATTTTTAACAGAAATTAACCATTTACGAGTACACGTTGCGTATTTCCAAGTATCACAATCGCATTCTAGTACCTATCATGCTTTCATTTGTTTTTTTTTTATTAAGTATTCCAAGGTTAATCGGCTATATGATAGAAGTTAAAATATACGTAATATTTCATAGCGGATAAGGTTTCTAACACTGAAATGCTTCTGTGATTCAGATCTTATTACAATATCGTCCATCAAACAAAACTTAATGTCATAATAATACTTATAATATCAAACTAATTTCAAGGTATTTTGTACATAAGATATCATATATTAATTATGTACAGTATCATATGCAATCCACATATAAGTTTCTAAGTTGCATACACAATTTGATAAAATAAAATCTTGACTTGCCCGCCGCACCACCATACTCCGTTACACCATTTTTGTAATTGAAACAAAAAAGCGCTAGTTATTACCATGAGCATTCGAATGTAAAACGTACGCAGTTCTCCTTATTATTGTAATAATATTCAACATCAAAAACTAACCAGGATACACACACAAGAAACATTCCGCTATCCACTGCGTAGTTATGAATAAAACATTTTGCCGAAACCGCCCCGCGACGCCGAGTCGAATGCGATCGCCTTTTTGGGAGAACGATAATTTATCATTCATACATACATACATATGTACGGCATGTGCGTATGTACTTCCGCGAGTTATGAGAACTGACAGCCTGTCAGATTAGTCTAGTCCCGTGTTCGATCATTGGGAGAATTGACCGTTGAAATTGAATTCGTACAAAATACCTTGCCGTTATTTCGGGTGTCGTCAAAAATCGATAATCGGAGGTCGAATGTTATCAAAATATATTTAAAATATTACCTAAAATCTACACTATTTAGGGAGCGATATGAGTGTGAGAATGTGGATGACGTATACGGCTCATATCTATCTATCTATCTGGCTGGAAATGAGAGAACCAATGAGTGTAGACTGCAAGCGCTTTTCCAACTTCCGCGCTCACCATGATTCATGGGACAGCTTTTACCAAGTCCGATCGTGAGAGTGTATAAGCACCATTAGACTAATTTGTTGTTTAATGGGCACAGATCACCCCACATGCGTGCAGGCATAAGGTAGGTACATATGTTGTGGAAAGGTTTTTACTGTATTTTCACTTATCTTTTTTTGTTTTTGTGTAGCTACACTTAGTCAAAGTGTCCGACTGAAAATACATGTACGCGTTCGTGAGGCACATGTGAAAGTATGAATATTATGAGTCTTATCAACGCACACACGATGGTTAGCTTGGCTTGCACGAATAGGTAAATCGATACGCGCTATTGCATGCAAGGCAACAGCCCCAGCCGAGGCGCATCCGTCCGCCATTGAGAACCCGAGGAAGCTGTAAAGACTAGTCAGGCCAACAACGAATAGTAAGGTGTAGTCCGGTGAATCTGTAGAGGCCCCAGGGACGACAAGGTTTGTCAGTCCGAAAAAAAAAACAGTTTTATGTATATTCAAATACGACTTATTAAAATGAATGGCGAGAATCCTAAAACATCTGTTTATTGACTTACGTCACACAAATGCGTCATCATCTTATTACCCTTATCCTATCTAAGTAGGGTCGGCACAACATATTTATCATGTTGTGATGTATGATTTGGCTTCATTTGTGCGATCGGCCGCGCGCGCCTGACGTCAACCCTCTTTGGGACTATTATTTACTAGCGGCCCGCTCCGGCTTCGCACGGGTATAAAATATATAGCCTATGTCATTCACTGAAAAAATGATTAAAATCGATCCAGTAGTTTTGATTTATTCATTACTGCGCGTGGCCCGCACGCGTTAAATTTGGAGTAACATCAAAAATAATAGTATTTCTCCACTATTTAATTTATGTTATTATACATATAAACCTTCCACTTCAATTACTATATTTATTAAAAACAAACCGCATCAAAATCCGTTGCGTAGTTTTAAAGATTTAAGCATACATAGGGATATAGGGACAGAAAAAGCGACTTTGTTTTATACTATGTAGTGATTACCACTATAACTTCAACTTTCTAACATCGTATGGACGCCAAACGCGGATATTTGATTCTTCGATAACAGGTGTCAAGGATTCAAATGACGCGCTTTTTGTATACGATGTATTCGTGTATTACATACACCTCCACAGGCTTCGCTTCCAGTCTGTCGTAGCCATAAGGATTTCTTCCTGCAAATCCGATTCAGGAGATTCACTGGCAATCTTTTTCCTTTTTCGCCGTTATTATTAAAAAAATGCCACAAGATCATTATTTTAAAATCTACATGATGACCACCCCTACCGAAATTCTGCATAAAATTATCATCAGTTATTTAAACAGGCATCTTTGCGATAACTGAAATACGATTCTTTATAAGTGAATACCTTCTTTATTTATTTTCTTAATGACAGTATTGGATTTACGGATACTTGCTTCAGAGTCGATCTGTTATTTTTAAATCTGTAATTATCTGTCTGTATGATTTAAAATTATTTATTTTAACAGGTTTTCGTGATATTTACGTCAACATCAATAATTTTGAACCTATTATGGGACTAGATGATAATTACCAATAATTATAGTACGGTCTTTCATACCTTTTTTTAAATTATCATGGTAAAAGACAATTGGTAGGGTCATTTTAATTGAGAAAATTATGTTTTGAATATAGAATGGTCTGAATAATTATAAAGCGTACTTCAACACCATGTACAAATCCTCTAATAAGTACCAACTAATAGAAATTCAATGAATGATTCACAACGAGATAATAACAAGGTAAAACGTATCAACTAGAAATGGAAACATGTCATGCATTAACTTAATTTGCAGATCTGATATGCAGTAATTAAAATATTGCTACTTATGATGCAACCGACTGAAGTACTTAAAGGGATAACAATGCGATGAAAGCAACGGTCGGGTTACCTAATATCGTTATTGTTCCTCGTATGGGTTTAAATTACTAGATGGTACTAGATATGCATGTTTACTCCAGGTGGCCTCAGACCTTATAAAATACAATTATTTCGAAGGCAGTTGTAAAGTCAGTTAATCCTGTGAAAATTGCATCATATCGCTTTCATTCTCTAAACTGAGGTACAAATGTTACTATTGCAAAAGGAAGAGCTAAGAGAAATGAAATTTTGACAGTTAGCATCGAGTAACAGTCAATTTAGATCCAAAATAAGACACATCGTTATTAACTATGGGAAATCCAATAAGATGTATATAAGCATTCTACAAATAATGAAAAGATATTTGTGATTCATCAACGTCTTGAAGCGTCTAGAATTTTCGTTGCACCCTAATAATAATAACAATCCCACCAATAAAAACTTTATGTAGAAATATCTTCCTATTTCTGTCCATAAATGCAAATGTTTTAGAATTATTGTCTATTTCTATTTGAGAGTTTTTAAGCGAAAGGGCGAGAATGGTTACGAGATGACCAAAAAGTGCAAGAAATGTAACTCGCCTCTTTATGTTCATTGCCCGTATTTCTATTAAAGCTTTTTGCTCTTTAAACGTTCACAATGGCTGGAAAGTTGGCCGAGTATAGAGATTATTTAAATTTTAAAAACCATCAGCTTTTCTATTCAATGGAAGATTTTTATGTAAATTGTAAAACTCGAATAATAGAACAAAGAACGACATAAGAACATTTTTTTTTTTGCATTTCAAATTTAGAAACAGAGTATATCAAAATATATAAATTAAATCTGTGTTACCAACAGTTTTAAAGACTAGAAAAGCTTCTTTATTGTAGGAGGAAGCGACACTTTCCGAGAACTCTTTTAGATGGAAACCGTTAAGAACTTTAATGTACCTAGTATAATAGAATTTATGCAAATTAAGATCTTTGTCTTTCAACTATCAAATATTATTATGATGAAATTTTAATGCATAGAAGAATTACAATATTTAATTTGTAGTGATTACCCTTTCAGCTTCTTTATGAGCTCATTAACATCTTAGGCTCGTATTTCTTCTCCAACATTAAGTCGCATTAAATAACCGAACGATGTATCAATACAACAAGCCCAAACGGCTAAACGAAGGTCCAAGCCCTACAGTAATATTCTACGCCATTTATCAAGACTATAGGCGACAACCAGAGTGATTTATCCATACTTGCAAATCGTTTGAAAATTTGTCTAGCCTCCAGTGAGACAGCGGCCTCTTGCGATTGCCAATTTATTATTACTCTTTCGTGTTTGCATGATTTGTTGTGCTGCGGGTGATAACGAAGATGTCAAGCAGGTACTCGAGATTCTAAGCAATGTAAATAAATATATTTACCAAATAATAAAACTTGTGGATTTCATATAAAATTTAAAAAGTTTAATAATTATTTACAAAATGCATTTGTTTACTTTAACGCAATAGTATTTAATTTCAGTATCGAGTCAATCGGTAAAATAATCGAGTAGGTTGCGATTAGATATTAAAACTTCTGGAAACTGTCAGAATATTCTTAGCAGTTTATGTTTCTCATCTAAATGTCACCGAAACAAATATAATTTTAAAGGATTACTTTTGAATATATTCCCGTTTTTTTTTAATATTATAGGGGGCAAACGAACAGGTGGGTAAGTGATCACCGCCGTCCATAGACACTAGCAACACCAGGGTAGTCGCAAGTGCGTTGCCCGCCTTTATATATGTGTGCCTCCGGCGCTCTCACTGACCGAACGAAACGCAACAGTGCGAGCACTGTTACTTCACGTCGGTTTTCTGTGAGAGGGTGGTACTACCCCGGGCGAGCCGACCCATTCATGCTGAAACCAGTAATAGCTTCAGCGTAGCTCTACCACATACTAAAAACGTACTAAAGTTATCTACTAAAAACGTACATAAACGTAGTAAAGTAAACGTACGAGTAAAAACTCGTTCAAGGAGTACTGAATTTTATTATATGCATCCTCATTCTAATTAATATCATAAGTGTGAATGTGAGTTTGTATGTTATCCTTCGACGCCTAACTACTGAACCGATTATCATTAAAATTTCCATACACATGTTGTCAGCAGTGTAGAAAAGACTTTTCCTACAGAAGAAGAGTACTACACAGTAAAGAGTGTGAGTAGAAAAATATTTACGCGAGTGAAGTCCGCGGGTAAAAACTAGTTCAAATGTAATTTCCCTAATAGTTTTCGCCGTCTGTGATACTGTATTATTATTATATTATAGATACTATATTATAAATTGCATTGTAGAAACGAATAGAAGACCAACAACCAAATGGCGTTACCTAAAAACAATTAACAGTAACTATGAAAATTGTATCACAGATCCTTTGTTCGTACAAGACAACAATAAGCTATGTGCTTTCTGCGGTTGAAGTGGCATCCCGGTTGGTAATATGACAGATATTAATAACCCACGTAACACTTGTAAGTCGTAAGTTATCGCACGGCGAAATGGTTTCTACGAAGTAGCTGATTTATCATAGAAGCGTATTACTTATTAATGCTATTATGGCGTTGGAATTTCACGGTACAAGTAACACATATTTATATAGTATATATAAAGTGGAAAATTGGATTTAAACTTTTTTTTTTATTTTTACGTTAAAATTTTTATCCCATCAAATTTAGCCGTAAACTGAATAAACGGATTATGTTGGCGTTTATTTGCTACGCGTTGATGGAGGTCTTTCTCGTGTCACTAAATGTAGAAAATGCTAATAACGTTATTGGATAACGTTATAATTTAGAAATATTTATAATATACTAGCTGTTGCCTGCAGCTTCACATACGTTTTTTTTATGATTGTAAATTACTTCTTATAAGATCAGCTATCTGTTAGTGAAAGTTCCGTGAAAAATGGTTTAAACGTTTTGGAGATAGTACTGCAAACAAAGCCAGGGATGACAGCTAGTTTAAAATAAAGTAGCCTATGTCACCCGCTGTAATTTTAACTATCCGTCAGTGAAATTTCTGTCAAAATCGGTCCAGCTCTTTCGAAGATTACCCGGAACAAACAGACAGACAGACGGGCAAAAATTTTTAAAATTTTATTTTGTTATGTATATTATGTATTTATGTTATCAGATGGATGTGTGGTGTAACAAGGATGGATAAGATTAAGAATGAGTATATCAGAGGAAGTTTGAAAATAACACCAGTGACAGAGAAGTTGAGGAGTAACAGGTTAGCACGGTACGGGCATATTATGAGAAGAGATGAAAGTCATGTAACAAGAAAAGTTTTGAGTTTGAAAGTGGACGGATATAGGAGTAGAGGAAGACCGAAAAAGGTGTGGATGGATTGTGTGAAAAACGATATGTGTATAAAAAGTGTGAATACTGAGATGACATCTGACAGAGGAGAGTGGAAAAGGAAAACATGTTGTGCCGACCCTACTTAGGTGGTATAAGGGTAAGATGATGATGATGATGAGTATCGTGTATACGTTCATATCCAATTAGTAAAAAGTTGTTATTTTGATATAACATACAGACACTTCAAAAAAATTTATTTGATTATTATTTTTTATGACAAAATGGAAATTATTGATGAGTCTTAAATTAACTTATATTTCTAATAATATATCTGCTTCCGTAAACGTTGGTTCTATAAAACCTTCATCATCATCATCATCATCAACCTGTAAGAGACGTACTGGAGGGCCTAAGGCTTCTTCCCGGAGGAAGGTATAGGCGTAATCACCACGCCAGCCCACGACGTATTGGCGATTTCAAACTTTGAGAAATTCATAGTTCAGTATTTTCCCCACATGCGATGATATTACAAGAACATTTCTAACGTTCAGATTTCCTCACGATGTTTTCCTTCACCGTCAGCTGATAGTGTTACCAATCGAAATTAGTTGATATACGCCAATTCCGAAAAAATCCGTTGGTACATAGCGTGGTTTGAACCTGCGAAGATCGTATTGATATTCCACAGGTCAAACCACTAGACCACCACGACTCAACGACTCTCTATAAAACCTTACTAAGAGACAACATTTGTAACTCCAGGAAAAGGTTTCTATTAAGCTTAACGCAGACAGCGATTATTTCTCTCGCAGCATGCAAAGCAGTATAAGTGTCGATAATACGACAGTTATTAATATCGTTGCAGGTATGAAAATATATTGCTAAAACCGTACTCAATAATGTCACTCGAGGAAGCAATTATACAAATAGGAATTACGTTCGGTCTATCAAAAACAGAAAATATACTCAAGGATTTCTCTGAACACGCTTTATATACATTAAACGTTAAAAAAAAAAAACTTATCAAAACTGAATTTAATACCTTGAAATCATAACGTGAACCGATTTCATAACAATGCGGTTACCTATACAATAATTTAATTCTATAAAGAACATGGTGTTTTGTACATAAAAGGCGAATAATATCACGTAACTCATTGAAAATATTAATATTTTTATAATAAACCTCTGTTTATGAAATGAATAAAAAGACCTAGTCGTGAAATGGTTGTAATTCGACCGTGAGTTATTAATTTTTTAAATTCCATTATTGTTGATTGTTTTGAAAAAAGAGAGAAATATGACGAATACAGACTTATAAGTAAAGGTTTCAGTTTCTTGATTTTACAGGAAAAAATTACTGTTTCCTAATTTATTAATTGTTAACACTAAAGCTCATCAACTGCTAAAAACAAAAAAAAACAAAAGCAAAGGAAATCGTTCGACAAAGAGGGCCGAAACTGCCACTGAATTTTTTTACCTTCGCCTGGTTATTTATAATTCTGAAAATATAGCACCGCGGTTATTCCGTAGTCCCGTAGTCCGGTGAAACAGTAGCGGCCTTAACAAGCCAACAGTGTATTCAGTTCGAAAAAAAAAAGCACCACGGTTATTTTCGAAGGAAATTTGAGTCGAGTGAAATTCCACATAGAATAATTTAATGGGACGTGCCTTACATGAATGAGAGCCAATATGGTATTTGAATAGTTGGATATTAACATTTCGTTATCATGTAGCCATGAATACACCACCACCTGCTAAAAATTATATGAACTCGGATATAATTTTTCATCCCCGAAACTTTCACCTCGATCTGGGAAACTTCCTGGTACTGACCTCGAGACGAGGCCGAAATTGGAAAGTCTAGAAGACAATACTGCCGATAAGATCACTTTATTTAATGAACGAAATGGACACACGGGCCTTATTTACAGCCAACAATAAAGCGATGTTTAAGGTAGTTATTATGGAAATAGGTGCAATAAAAACCAGATACAAAATACGTGTTTGAGTCCGTCAAGCATATATGCTGATACACATGTGTGTTTCACTAATACTTATATATATATGAATAGCTCAGCTAATTTAGCTTAGATAGATTCGTGATGTTGCATCCAAGGCAGTTCGGTCAGAAGTTCGGCCATTTTGGCACCCTTGAGTTTGTTACCAAGCAGCTGAGCTCCTTAAGCTCTCGCCTTTGTAGTCCGGTCTGTCCGGTAAATCTGTGAAAGCTCATCACGCCAATAGCGTTAATGTATTGAAAAAAAAACCATAAATACGGAACAGCATGTTCAGAGCTAATGTAACGATAAATTGTCTCAATTACCTGGCTCAAATGTAACAATTTCATAGTAAAAAGTTATGCATGAACGATAAAATTTAAAGACGAAAATAGATAATTTAGACATACCAATTCACTAAATCTTTTAAACTATTATTTCTGTACTTCAAATTAAAAAGAAAGCATTTCACATCCTTACATACAGCAATTAAGAATGTACTACGAGTACATTAAACGATTTGGAAAATAAAATATCAGTAACATGAATAATATAATACAAATAAAAAACCTGGACGTTGACAGAGGAATATGAAAGTCGCGTATAAATTTTTCACACACGGAATCGAAAAATTCATAGGTTATATCGTTTATGCATGACGAACTACACGACTGTATGTATTAAGAGCACCAGAAAAATTAAAAAGTAACTATATTAATTATTACCTTCTGTAACGAGGGAGGTTTAAACAATAATCGAAATGATTTATTGACCCCTCGTAAGTTACATGTATCGGCAATTTTCCGGGTAACAGTTAAATGAATCGTTTCTTGAGGAAATAATTTAAACTGTTAGACTAAAATCACGTTTTACATATCACTTGGTAATTTTTTGTTATAACGTTCATTAAATAATTATTTTATTAGTCTTGGTTATGAAAATCCTTCACGAGTACACCTACCTATTCAATTATTCCTACATTTTTTTGTTTGACTTCAATCTCATTTGATTTCCAATGATAATGTACCCGAAGGTGATAACAATCTAATCCTAGAGGAAACCTGGCTCTCAATTACAAAAGCCCAGATGCACTTACTTATAAGTGCTTTGTGCATGTAGCATGGTCTAACCACGATGTCCGTCTTCGCCGAAAACTCCAGTTCATTACAGTATTCAAATATATGTCGAACGACGCGCGACGCTGAATCTCAATACTGAACCATCAACGCTTTAAAAATAAATACAATTGATATTTAAAATGTTTTATTACAACAACTCTACTAAATAGTTTTACTATTTTTATGATCGGATTATTTGGTTAAAGACTAACTTTTGTTTTAATGTAGAATTAAACTATCCTTCATGAACAGTGTTTGATATGGATGATAGGTGCCTACTTTATATCCCTTTTTGTACCGTTGACAACGTGAGTGTAAAATTTAACGATTATTACTTCAGTAGTTAATGTGTGAAAGCGTAACCAATAAATAAATTCGCATTTATAATATTAGTAAAAAAAATATTTTTGTATATACGAGTATTTCGTTTATTCTTGTTTTCAATACTTCTTTTAATCAGTAGCCAATGCCCATTCGCTTGGAGATGTGGACACCTATCTTCATATAAGTGTTACAACATTGTCGGCGACTTTTTATTCATCAATATTCGATCCAAGCTTGCACCTAATGATTCACACGAAAGAAAATGGCAAAACAACTAATCACAAACTTTGTTAGCTCTTGATACTGAACGTAAGTAAATTTTGTTGATACATTTCATAACCTCGTAACGTCTATCATAGTCGGATTAAGAAACAATAGTATTTTGTTTTTAGGAGTATAATTTAAACAAAAACGTGATTCACATTATTAACGTTACATTTGTATACATACACTCTGGTATTATTTTAGTTTGAAAAACAAACAATTACCTCTTACAAACCGAATTGAGAAACTTCGAATTTTGTTATTTTCATAAAGTAAACATGTTATTTTGAAAAAAAAACTCATGATTTACTATATCTTCCTATTAAATTATGATTCATAAAATACTTACCTCGTAAGACAACATCTTCATTTAAAAATCGACAGACTGAACCTAAAACGCGATGGTTTTTAAAATTAATCAGCTGTATAGAACTCTAATCCAGTTGCATAAGAGCACGTAGGCGGTCATCTATAATTATATGAATCTACGAAACGTAATCACAAATAAATGTTCTTTATTGTTCTGTCCCTTGCAATAAATATGGTGCGTCACTGTAGGAAGAAACTGAATCAAACCGAGACAGGTTTTATTTAGGAGTATCGGTGTATCTTTTAGTTATTTATTGGTTTTAAATCTCGACCCACGCGGTTTGTTTGTTGTCATGGTAGGGAAAAATACGACTTGTACATTCAACTGTCACATTATTCCTATGTATCTGTGCACCTACGATTATGTATTTTAAAATGCATATATTTATAAAGACAATATACTTTTTTTTTAGCATGACAAAGGGCATTGTAGCAACCACCACTCTCACGTTGAGGATATGTAGCCAATTACCCATTGGTTTATTATTGTAAATGCTAACAAATCGCATTACAAGTTAAATTTAATTCAAACAATGCCCCTAAGGTCGACTTGACAGGCAACTTCAAACGGAACAAACCTCACCAACTGCCCAGCAAAACGATTCGAAAAACATTTATTTCCCCATTGCAAAACTCGAACTCGACTGTAATAAATATCGCTATCTGACATTTAAATATAATATACAAAAAGAAAAAAAATCGCGAAAGTTTCAAACGGGCCCCACACATTCCGCACAACGATCACCTACCACACACAGCCCGCACGTCAACAAAACAAAAATGTAGAAAAAAAAACATCAAATTAATTGGACAGCTGTGGTGGTACCGTTTTAATTTACAAAAGACTACTGTTTTAAATTAACAGACATAAAGATTTCTTGTCGAATTACAAATTGGTCACTGTCAAATGAAAGAAATATATGTTAAGAATCGCACACAATTAAGTTTATTGAACAAAATTGTGAATATAAATCAATAAACGAGAAACACTGATTGAAAAGAGAAAGGACTCCCATCAATTCTCGAGCGTATTAAAAAATTATTTAATTTATGTTTAGAAATCCGAATGACAAGACTCGTCGTATACGTAATATCAGGGGGGCGTGTATTACACACATTTCTTATATTGACTAAATAAATTACTGTTTATAAGAAAAAAAAACGTATCAGCTTTCTAATGAAGACACGACCTTTATTTAATTATTGAGTCATAATTTATCTGAGAGATTAAAATAATTATGAATTGCGAGTTTAAGCGAGTGGTTGCATATAAATCATGTATTTCTATTTATTATTTATATTATATTTACATTAATATGTATTCGAATCGTAATCGATTAGACGACTGTATAAACAATAGTAGTTAAAACGGTTGAATGAACTATCTGGATAATATAAATATGAGCGGCTTATAAAGAGAACATAAATATTGTTTTTCTCCTACGAAATATGATCACCCCTAATCATTTATTGTTCATAACAATGTTCTTCTGTCAAAGAGAAAAATCATGTTTATTCAAATTCTTTCAATCAGCAAAGCCATAAAGCAATCATAAAAGATGTAACTGGAGAAAACGGAATAACTCACAATCTTTATTAAGAACGCCATCTATATAAACAGTTACCGTGATGTTGATTGTCACTACCAATATGCTTATTTCTCACTAGTTATTGCCCGTGACTACGCTAGCCTCATTATTGTAAAAGACAATTTTATATCCCTCGGGAATGGCGGAAATAGTAGTTTTGTTTTTAAATATGAACGGTACCCAATATCCTTTTCTGTGCGCATGACAACGTGTACCTACCCATTAAAATTTCATAATAATCTATCTCGTAGTTAAGGCGTCAAAAGTGTGACAAACAAACTCACCTTCGCATTTATAATATTGTTTAGAATACGTGACAATTTCGAGGTAGAACGCCGCTGTATTATAAGTAAGGTCAACAGGAGCCCGGTTGTCAGTTGAAACGTTTCGTTTAGAACCGGTAAGATACAGGAATACCGGTGACATGTTTATATACATTGCGGTAATTAGCGTAATTAATCGAATTTCCTTTCGTCTCAGTGCTCGATTTATTATCCGATTTAGATCTAAAGGCACTTTGGAATTATTATAAAGGATATGAATTAAAGTAATTAGAACTGATTCTAATAGTTATAAAAACTATAACCTTGTTATACCTATATCTAAATAGATTTCGTTATCTAAACATTTTTTTTTCGAACATAATTAAAAAAAAAATTACATTGGTCAGATGATTAATATGATTTCGTGGGCCTTTATAAATGAATTTAATAGCTGTGCTCCAGATAAAGAGGTGTGTTTCTGGCCTGCATCTTATTTATCAAATACGAAGCATGCAGACGCTTTTCTATGCTTTTCTATGCAACTATATGGACGCCAATGTGACAATGAGACGGTAAAAGAAAAAAAAATCTAAATGTGACATCAGAAAAATTACTCTCTTATTTTCAATCTTTTGGATATAAAAATATAATTATTTTGCCTCTTACGATTATACTGATTTAATCAGCCGCCGCTGACGCTTTAGTCGCGAGTGAATCAAGAGACGCCGCTGCTCCGTACGAGGTGCTGAGTTGCATGCAGATTAGTTTACACTTTTTATTTGGGGTCTTTGATAATTTAATTATTTATAGGCAAGGCCGCTCTACCACTCCTCGGTATCTTTGTTATATTTTTATTTTCATTGCAGCCTACCAGCCTCCTGATGACTTATCAACTGAAGCTGAAAATGACAGTATAATCTAGAGATAGAAGCTGGCGTTGTTTACGTGCGACTATCGGAACACATCTATAGGTGATTTGTGAAACATTTTTTGAGGATGCCATCTAGCCAGGTGAGTGCTACAGATATTATATAATTTTATGAAGAGGTTTTCTTCAACCAAAAACTCAATCTCATTATAGAATTCGAAACAGTACTACTACGGAGCTATCGTCGCATCATAATTTTCATTTCAAATAAGAAAATATTATTTTTCGTCGTAACATTTTCTTTGATATACATCAACTAGCGGGCCCGGTATACGTTGTCCTGCCCTGAGAATAAAAAATAAATCCGCGAGTCAAATTGCAGCGTCACATATCGATTCCAATTATTAATCTAAACCAAATAGAGCTCCAATCAAACAGACACAAGAAATTTCATCAAAATCTCTCCACCCGTTTAGTGGGAGTTGAGTCACATACACCCGTGCAGAATAATTATATATATAAAGATATATAGTAAGCTAACATATTTTCATCATAAACTCTAGTATCAGCTTATCTAAAAATTCATATATCATCGACTAGAACATTCACCTTTGTCCAATCGTGTCTTTATTATGCATATATCTCATTATACACTAACAGTTATCCGCCCATTTTGCTGCGTGAAAACTATACTCTATGTTATATTTAACAATATAATTAACTTCTTTGTAAAACTGCATTACAAATTATTCAGTCATTTAAGCGTGATTGTTGGACAGACATTCTAACGAACACACCTTCGCATGTATAATATACATTAGATACATGTGACTTGTGCATAAGTCAGTCAAATATATATATGAATATATGATATATATTCATTGACTAGAAAAAAAAAACAAATTTCGAGTAACAGAACTCGTTATTTTTTGTGTAAAATATATAGCAATAAAACTGTTTTATTACGCAAAACTTTTATAAAGATATTCTTGGGGATTTCGTGAAATAGATTGTAAAATTAAAAATCTTTTGGCAATTCTTTAAACTGAAGAATAACAACGAAACGGTGGTCCACGGTAAACGGTACAAACCACATCGGCACGATCAGAAAGCGGCTTTATCTGCCTGCACACGGATAATTCGTTCATCTGACATGATATTTCAGCAATAAAAAGTGACATTTAAACACTCGAACAAAAGGAGAGAAAGTGATTCAAAATAAACGCTTCTCTAGGGTTGACACGCAAAAAAATCAGAATTCTCAATACGAAAAATTAGTACAATTAAAAATAACGATTAGCGGGTCGGGTAATTACAATATCATTTCTTAATTTTGTTCAGTTTCTGGTATTGAGAGGATAATTACTACTATCACAGCCACCACCGGTTCCGAACAACTATCGATAACGAAAAAAGCCGACAAGAAACAAACAGACTAGTGATAAGCCTAATTATATATATATTGTTACAAAGTAAAAAATCTTGTAAATATTACTAAGGATAGGTTCCAAGGTGATCCAATCAAAAACAGGACTTACTGTCACTAAGTTACAAAGCTGTATATATAAATAAAATATTGCATAATATTTATGTTTACTGCAATCGGCACAAATCACACTTTAATTACCATTTCGTACTAATATAATTTACAATTAATTATGTGTGCCATTTCATTCTATACATACGAGTATATACTATTTTAATTATTTATTGTAGTGTAAATTATCGTGAAAGTAACTATACACTTCCTGAGAACAATTAATTACGTTTTGAAACCAGTAGATATTAATATATTCTCGAAGAGACAGGACATGCACGATTAAATTATGTAACTGTTAATTAAACACTTATTCGCCTACTCATAAAATAAAGTGTAAAGTCACATTATAAACAAAAGCAGGCGTTGCTAAATGTAATAATAGATTAGAATTACAAAGAGTTTCTGTGCAAAAAAATATATATATATACGTGTGTAAATAATAAATACAAAAAGTAGTTGTTGAAAACCCTGGCAATAATTATGAGTACACGTGAGTGATCTCGCGGTATGTGTTAAGCCAATTACATGAGACCTATAATGAAATACGATTACAAGAACTGTCAGTGAAAATGTAAATTACTACTCCGTTTTAGATTCGAATAAAAAGTGTGAGAGTAATTATGTAAAACAAAGGAATGTTAATTATGCTATAGCATACTTTTTTGAGCTATATTTTATTCGAAATAATACTTCTTGATTTTAAAAACCTTAACGGGACGTTCATAGAACGTGTAAGTTGTTACATTAGATAATGACTAAGACCAATTTTAGTAGTTCATAAAATTTTAAGTTTTATATTTGAAGACTTTCAAATTTTCCCGCTCCTTTTTTTTTGTTTTTTCGAACTGACCTACACTGTTGACCCGGAGGCTTCTACAGTATTACCGGACTACTAAGGGGAGCGCTTAAGGCACTCACCCGATTTAAAATTTTCCGCTCCCTATCCAGCCGCTTCTTATTGTAATTTAAACTTGGAAAGTGATGAAGATTTGATTGGACTATTATATATACTGTGTAGGTTTGGGAAAAAGTTATATAAGCCAATAAAAAGCAAGACAGTTATGGCTATTATATATAACGACCCATAGCAAAGTAGAAGTTATCCCCGATCGTTTAGCTTCTAAGCGTTTCAAATTTAAACATCGCTCTCTCTATCTCTCTGTGACATAGATCAATCCTCGACAGATATCATCTATACATATAAATAAAATTGGAGTGTCTGTTTGTAATATCAAAATAACTACTTTTTACTGATTGGATATGAACATATACACGCACGATACTGATAACAAAAATACAATTTTTTAAATTTTCGTATGTCTGTCTGTCTGTATGTCCCAGGTAATCTCCGAAACTGCTGGACCTATTTTGACAGAAATTTCACGGACGGATTGTTAAAATTACAGCGGGTGACATAGGCTACTTTATTTGAGACTAGCTGTCATCCATGGCTTCGTCTGCAGTACTACCTCCAAAACGTTTGAACCATTTTTCACGGAACTTTCACCAACAGATAGCTGATCTTATAAGAAGTAATTCACAATTATAAAAAAAAACGCATGCGGAGCTGCGGGCAACAGCTAGTTTTAAATAAAGTTAAAATATCCATTTTATATATTACTTGTTTATGCTCGCGGCTTCACTTTCGTTGACCTACTTACTTACTTACTATCGTACTTTTGACGGTACAGCATACACTTTTCGGTACTTCTGTCAACGTGTATGCCGAAATGTTAAGATGATTGTAGTAACAAACAAAAACTCGCATTCAAATTCATAGTACAAGTTACGATAGCAAGTTTTACATATCACTCTATCTTTGGAATCGTATCTGACGCAGAGTTATAATCAAGACGTTGTTCCCAATTTTCTATTTCGCATGTTAAAATCTTGTTTATATAAATATTTTATTCATTACACGAACGGTAACCTTTATGTTAACTTAAATTTATAACACAGGTGCATGCGAAATGTTAAACAGCTTGTTAGTAAGGTTCAAGACTTATAACTCGGTGTAACTGTAAATCAATAAATATTTCCTCGTTGCGAAATATTAATAGGTGAAGGTTTTGGTTTTTGCTTATTAACGAGGAAGACGATGATCTTCTTTGTTTTCGCTTCTTCTCGCAACACGAGGTCGGCCTTTTTTTAATATAGGGACCCCGTTTGCTTCTTAGTACAAAATGTTCTTAGGTCAGAAAGAAGAAACTTTATATCTTTCTGGATTTGTTCAGTAGTTTGCTGCTTAATCTGGTAAGCTGTGAAGATCCATCAGGCCAATAGCGTATAGATAATTGAAAAGATAAAAAGTGGTTTACGGCTGCTTCATTATATTTCTGTAGTCATGGAAAAGCATTTTCTCACTATGTGGTCAATGACTCCTAGTAGTACCTGTCTGCACCATCTTGGCCCGGACACAAAACCTTTTCAGTAATGGGTGATCCCTTATAACCATCTTAAGTGACTATGAGATGATGATTTCATTAGAGAATGTGATACGCCTGAAGGATATAGCGTAATAAAGAGATAACATAAAGATCTTGTGGCACAATACTTTTGAACCAATGGTCACTGGTTCGATCCTCGCACACGACTTGCTTTTGCTTTCCCGTTTCTTTTGTTCTGTGTTTCCGTCATTTTTTTATTGTATAGTTAGGTAAACCTAAAAGATAATTACACGCAAGAAAAAAGTATTCGAAGATATCGCAAACCCATTGAGGTTTTTGTCTAGTAGTACACAAAGGGCTGCTTGATTTTGTATTATTTTACGCTTCTTTATTTTAATCATAGTCAGAATATATTTAGCACAAATGTAAAACATTATTTTTAAAGTCAACTTAGGTATACATATTCAAAAACTTTTAGGCTTAATAAATCCTTTTACTATTTTGCCAGAAAGAATTCACGAGGATATATTGATGTTCCCAAAGCGTTTACGCAAAAATTACTGAATGGATTTTGATAAAACACTATCAGAGTAACACATAGACTGTAACATGTTAAATAAATATTTCAATTAGTCAAAATATAACTTGAAATGTACATGTAAGTTGAAATAAATCCTGCCATCTGAGAACCACCATTTCGACGTGTGATGTATAAAACATTTAAGTTACACGAAGATAATACAGGGTGACAACCGCTGTGTACACGGTCACCTCCTGACAGGGTGCGGGCCCGGTGGTAATTTTTGACACCGGGCCAATCGCTGGGGCGGTACGATGAGTGCTCTAGAGAACTCGTACCGCCCCAAGAAAAGCGACGGAAGTACACCGTGGGGTTTTAGTGAGTAGGAGTCTCACACTACCCACCCTCTTCCCCGAGAGGATGGCGTGTCCATGATGGATTTCACAACGCTAATAAAAAATAAAAAAAAAGGGGTATCATTCCCATTCATCATTCAAAATACAAACATAGAGAGAAGGCGCGGGTGACCGCTAATTATTATATAAATTATCCAAACTGTAATAGCTTTTATATATTATATTGGCTAAAATGAATGTATTACTGTGTATTTAACGTATATCGTAAAAATAAACATTACCATCATCAAACGTGAAGAGGGTATGGATTGGAGACTTACTCGTTACATAACTAAAATCACAAGTTATGCGTATATGTGCACAAGAAATATTTAAAATGAGACAATTAAATTGACGTCAGTGCGACTGTAACAGAATATTCCTGGCATTTCCTGCGTTATTATTAAGCATAACTAAATTACATCAGGAATATATAAACAGGACATTCGATCCGCAGTCGGATCGCGGAAGGAATCGCTCAGGGTTGTCAACTGCCCTGGTTATATCGGGGAAATCTTCGTTTATTATATCGTTAGAATGTAACTTGAGACGCTGTACAAATATGCGGTATTACGTTGTGACATTAAAATTAAATGAAACAGAGCTTGTTTCATTGTTGTATTGTATTGTTGTACAACTTGTTATAGGATTTTAATATTACATTATTTACATAACTATGGTAACTAAAACAACGGAAATCAAATAGATTTCTAAAATTTTTATGACTATAATTATATAATTACAAAATAACATTAAAAAGTAGTTTACGTCAGTTTGATTTCAATGAAAGAATTTTTAGAAACGCTTCAGATACCTACTTCTAGAAATTACTCGTACAAACAAACTATACTTCTTTATAATAATAATATGTAAGACAATTAAGCGAAATACGTTAAGAATTATAATATAGTATAGTTTTCCAGAGATGATAAAAAAATCAGTGACAACCCTAATTTAGGGTTACAATCCTTCTGTACTCTATCCAATTGGACACACATTACACGGACATCAGCAAAACGATGCGTGGGTGAATCTTTCAAAAGACTATAAATTGACAGTTAACTGCGTAGCCGCCATATTGGACATCTCGAGTATCATTGCAGCCGTTGTGGCCCTTGATGCCGAGTTAATCGAAACTAAGAAATCGCAAAACTGTAGTCCTACATAGTAACATTTAGTAGCTTAAAATGGTAGATGATAATGATAATAGTATCGTCAATGCCTGACATATATTATCTTTTTATAGTAAAACTGTGAATCTATATAAATAAAAATGGATTTGGTATACGTAATTGATAATTTCTAACATTGTTTGACCAAGCACCATAAAAGTTGGTACTTCCAAGTGTTTTTTTAAGACGGATTTTATGCTGTTCATTCCGTCATAAGATCCCCATAAAAAGTTTTATATATAGATATTTGAAAAGGGAGATAACAACAAATAATAATAATAACAAAGCATTCGAAACCGCAGACAAAACTAGCAAATTGTATTAAGGACTAAAACACTGAGAAAGGATTTAAGATATATAATTCTTCATCAAGAAATGATGATAGAATTTCAGTTATTATCAATTAGAGTCAATTTTAAATTCACGTAAGAGACGTAGCTCCCGTACATCTATAGTACTTTCACATAGATAACGGCACGGGCATCAACTAGTAACTTAATATATTTAATGAAGACTAGCTGTTGCCCGCAGCTCCACATGCGTTGTTTTATAATTGTAAATTACTTCTTATAAGATCAGCTATTTATTAGTGAAAGTCCCATGAAAATAGGTCAAATCGTTATGGAGAGAGTACTACAGACGAAGCCACGGATGACAGCTAGTCTAAAATAAAGTAGCCTATGTTACCCACTGTAATTTTAACTATCCGTCAGTAAAATTTCTGTCAAAATCAGTCCAGCCGTTTTGTAGGTTACGCGGAACAAACAGACAGGCAGAAAGACAGACAAAAATTTTAAAAATGTTGTTTTTGTTATGAGTATCTTGTATACGTTCATATCCAATCAGTAAAAACTCGTTATTTTGATATTACTTACAGACACTTCATTTTTATTATATGTATAGATTAAGTACATGTTTCATAGATATAATATTCTCTAATAAAACGATAATATTTATTGTATTAAGTCCAGGTAATTTTACATTTAAGATTTGAATTAACAAAATAAAACGACTTTATAAACAACTTTTAAATTTGAAATTCGAACGAAACTTCCGCAAAAATTCATGTAACCAAAAGTAAGCCATTATTATCGTATAAAAACTGTTGACAGTAAAATTAAGCTGTAAAATTAAACGCAAATTGTCCTAGTGCAGGGCCGGAGTCGACAAGATCTATTCGATGATTATTATTCCTATTCAGAGCCGATTAGATGCAAGTGCCCTCGTTTGGTCGATGTTAATATGTTAATATAGGTTTAGAGTCACGATCTCTCGGACCACCGCACTCTTGTCTTACTTTATTTACGATTGACTTCTGACATATTTACGTTACAGTTATGTTGTTGCGTGATGATTGAGAAGATAACTAAGTAATTGTGTTGTTCGCTATGGAATTATAACAACTTAGTGACGTTATAAAATTTAAATTTAGCAAAGGAATAAATATTCAAAATAGGCACATTTCTTTTAATTCCTAAATGGCTTCACTTTATAATAACACAAATTGAACCACACATTTAATAAAGCGTTATCGGAAGTGGAGTCTGTAATATCGATAACAAAAATCACTTTCATCGATAAACATCAATCGATATAGAGCCAGTTTAGGTGATTCACTACTGCAGATTATATCAACGTGGTCCGAACGAATAATCGACCGTGAGACTACAATACATTTTATGGTTTTAATAGCTTAATCAAGTTTACAATAGAAAGTAGTCTTAAACTAGTAGTACTATACATTAGTTTTAGGTAATTTAAATATTGCGACCGAGTTTTGTTCCACTGTCCGGTGAATTATAACGGAACGGCGGCGTTATCGTTCCGTGAAACTCTAGTCTAGACGTCTAAATCTACCATAATAGTATAGTTATTAATTTAGAGAAATCTAAGATTCGTATAATTAATAATATTAACAATTTAAAATTTTCGAATTTCTCCGATGTTTTCTCTTCGCTAGGGTTTCTTTTAATGTTTTCTCCAAGTGAGATATTAGGAGTTTATTACTGAAATAGTTTCGTAGGGCGCCAAGAAATCCTTAAGCTTTGATTGACGCAGGTAACCAAGATACTCGGGCACGATGAATGCTCAAGAGTACTCGTGTCGCCCCAACAAAAGCGGCGGATGTACACTGTGGGGTTTTAGTGAGTAGGAGTCTTACACTACCCACCTTCTCCCCCGGGAGAGTGGCGTGCCCATGATGGATTTCACAACGTAAAAAAAGAGTAACCGAGATACTTGTCTATATCTATCACGTACTGCGTTACAAAGTTGCCCAGACCTACTTTACCGCTTGGACATAAAATAGTATATGTATCCCCTTTCCACTGGTTGTATTGTAATTCTTGTTGTCGTAGAAACGCAGCATTTATTAAACACACCGAATACTCTTATTAAATAAATTAGATATAGTACATCTAGTAATCATCTATGTGCTTGTTGTTCAGATGTTGCTCACTGTTCGAATCAGTCCGATTACACGAATGAAAAGCAGAACAAGAAGAGACACTTCCTAAAACATCTACAAAGTAACTAAGTCTGTAAAATTCCTAAAAAAACGTTTAGCCTCAACGTAAAGCCTTAAGATATAGAACAAATAACAAAATAACTCGTGTCACATCGTACTTAATTATCCATACGATAGTAACCAAAAATCTTTACGTTACCAAATTTATGCGTTCCGATTCACTGAAGCATATTTGCATTACATAGTTATTTCTTACTAATGAAATACATCCACGTACCTATAGCAAGACGACACATAATTATTATATAAGAAATTCAGATCGGATAAGCCTGATAAATGCAAAGTAGCTTCCCACAGTTGCCAATAAATTTTATTTTAACAATCTCGTTCTACCAGTATCTCTACTTAGTCACCGCCGACTACTAGAACATTACAGAGATATCCTGTGATATTACATTTTCTCTTGCAGTCATAACCGTTCCATTACCGCTGTTATAATTTGCGACCTCACTGCATGCATATACATATGTAAACAATACAATTATGTGTCACGAATTTGAAACCACGTTAGAGAGTTTTACACATATTAACTGTGTCCGTGACTTGCACGTCATTATTATATATTTCTTTATTAGCATTTGTTTAAACGACTTATAGCAAATAGATATTATGGAATTATTCTATGAAATTCAATCATTCATTATGATATGTGAAAAAAGCAAAATTTGAAAAGTTTTTTTTTTGTAATGAATACGTGACCACAATTTTGAGTGTTTTAGATAGAACACATTAAAGTTAAAAACGTATTATCCTTCTGTTTGTACATCATTAAACTTGCTGTTCTCCAAACTTTATCGCACTACTTTCTAGACAGAAGCGCAGCGTAGGCGCAAATGCAGACTATTAATTAATACAACCACATATACGTACTCAGGTGAAGCTAGACAGAATTGCAAAAGTGCCTTAATGACAGAAATGCATGAGCAACCATAGAATAATATTAACAAGTTATTTTTAGGAATAATTATAAATACGTTATAACTTAATTCGATGTGAATTTTTTATACGTACATAAAATATACTGTGACACAATAACCTATATTTTAATATTAACAAGTTTTTAACATAACTAGAATTTACCCGCGATTTAGCTCGTATTGTAATGTAAATTTGTCTTATCCCACAGAAATAGTATTTATTTTTTCTGGATGAAAATTTAATTTCGTAATGATCGGTTGAACATTTAAGGCGTGAGAGCGTAAGATATAAACATAAGCGCTTTTATAATTTAAGGATAATAAATGAATTAGAACCGCCTTTAAATATACTTATTAAATAAAAACCTAGATTTCTAAGTTTCCTTACTGCATTAACTTACAGATGTATGAATTACTCACGTATAAATTTCCAATTCTCGTATATTCATATAATTTAAGTATAGTAAAACTACATTTACACGGTACATGATGTGACATTTATTGCAGTATTAATGCCTTCGAATCGCAGAAGCTCCATCTATACCTAGCATTTGATGGCCAATAAAATGATAATGACTATCAGCTTTCACTTCAGATTTTATGACGAATAGGCTCAAAGTACGAGAGGTCTTGCTAAACCTTAATTTGCACTATATCGTAAGATACAGATTGTACATTTTAATGGTTATGTAAAATCTGAACGTGATTTTGAATAAAAATAATTTACTTGTAAACACATTGACTCGTTTCGTCCATTTAATAGAACATATTTGGTCATACTTCAAATAAAAAATGAGCACGCGTTTAACACGAGTTTTACTAAACAGTGTCTAAAACTTCATACCTTGTTGAACAGATGTTTAAAATATTTTATTACAAGAGTGTCCAAACGGGCTCTAACTAAGCGGAGGTTTTTTATGCAAGCAACTTTGAATATCATTCATTTCAATACAATCTCAGGAATCAAAAACGTTTCATTTCATACAGATATTTTGCAAACAATTTGAATTTATGAATCATATTTTTGTTCAAATCTTCATTAAGAAAGTGTACTTATTTTAAGTGAAATTGATTACTTCTATTGTGTTTTATCTCGGATAAGAAATAAAATTCTTAATTAACACCAATTATATTGATAGATTTCTTTTATCTGATAAAAATAAATACAGTAGACAACACATAATTAATTACTATAGTCATTAATTATTCTAAATTGCAAAGAGTCACGAAAATATTCGCTCTTAATATTATAGACATGTAAAGTTTAAAACAAAAACCATAATTATATAATAAAACAGCGTAATCATTACGTAAAGCGGTTCTCGTCGATCTCTTCTCGTGGCGCCGTACATTAAAATTTAGCAGTAAATTTAACAGAGGTGGTGAAAGCATTGTCTCGAACCTGAACCAGGGTTTAGGATCATGAGGCGGCGGAAAGTCCGTGGGCGGCGTGGGATGCCTATAATTATAGAAACCAGTATAACAGGACCTATCCCACTGAACGGATTTATTTCTTGTACCGTATATTTAAATTTAATGCGTGAATTTGAGAGAGTTCAATCAGCGTCGATGACCATAAGAACGGTGACAATGGATAAATATTTTATTTTGAAAACTAGCTGGTACCCGAGACTTCGTTCGCGTAAAATGATTGACTTATGATGGTTTAAATCTCGCGACAGGCCCAAAAAACATTAGCTGGACGTTGTGATAGCGTACATGAAGGGGAATTACCTCACAGAAAAGGATGCCAGAGACCGGACAAAGTGGAGAAAGTTAAGTAGGAAAGCGGACCCTGACACCGAGCCGGGTAAACGCTAGGGCAGAGGAAGAAGATTACTTAATAGCAAAGTATTATCTGCAGTTCACAATCATCCTTATCAGATGTAGTCCGGTGGAACTGTAAAGGCCTTATTGGCTAGCAGTGTAGGTCAGTTCGAAAAAAAAAAAAAATATCCTTATCATATAAGATATGATTACTTATTATTCAAAACACTAAAATACTTTAATTATATATAAATGTTAAGTTTATCGAGGTCGAACCGATATTAGAACAAGTACGAGAAACAACTCGTTTCATGTCGTACGATGTTACTGTAACATATTTAGGTAGATTTAGATTAAGTAATATTTTAGCGTAATAATAAGTGGTGGTCATCTGTCAGTCTCTTCGAAAATAGATGTCTTACATTACGGTGGAGTTAAATTGTACTCCCTAAAATAGAACCTTTTAGACATTTACATTAGTTATGTTGCAAATTATCATGGGATTAATTTTAAAATTATTACATACTAGTTGTTACTCACGACTTCAGCGTAGTGAAAATGGTTTTCTGTCATGAAAACTATATGATATTTGTCTATTTATATGAATATATATTATTATATATTGAATAATTTTTAAATGAGACGTATATTTTCTTCTTCTTATCCTTATCCCACCTAAGTAGGGTCGGTCGATCGGTACAACATATTTGTCATGTTGTGATGTATGATTTGGCTGAATTTTTACGATCGCCCGAGCGCACCTCACAACAACCCTCCTCCTCCTCTCCTTTAAATGAAAAGTATATATTATGTATTTTAATTAGTCAAAGTACTGATCATTAATCTCGATGAGCTTTTGCTATTTTAATGGAAGTCCATTGATTGATGTTCTGCTATAGAAATCCTGGGAAACGGGAATGGGGATAGACTTTTTAAAGGCGTTTTTTCACTGTATCATTGGGTTTGAAATTTTTAATACATAAAAAGTTATTTAAATACGGAAAAAATTTAAATCTATTCAAACAACGTCTGGTGAGTACGATGAGTTACACGGAACGCAATCGTAACTCATTTAGTTTTGTAATGATACGTTACGCGTTTTGGAGGGCGACAAGCAAGGATAAGTCTCGATTGCTTGACGACTAGTTTGTACGTCATTATACATTGAATCTTCATAATAACTTAAAAGTTAGCAAATTCATGAATAAAGACCGGATATGTATTTTATCAGCATTAAATATCATCATCATCATCATCATCATCATGGACAGCTCATCTCAACCCACTGCAGGGCATAAGCCTCCTCCCTTTTACGCCATTCCTTTCTGCTCTGTGCCAGTCTTGACCAGGTTTTTCCCACAAGATGTACGATGTCGTCGACCCATCTTGCCATTGGTCTTCCCACACTTCGCCTGCCCTCTCTCGACAACCACTCGGTCAGGAACCTACTCCATCTGCCACCACCACATCTGACCAAATGGCCTGCCCAACGGCATTAAATATGGCCAACAAATTTTAGTAACATCCGTTTTATAGAAAATATCAAATAAACTGAACATATATTCCCACACAACGAGATAAACATCAAATATAGAACTCAATTATCATTAGAATAAACAGTGCCCTATATCCTCCAACAATAAAGTTCACCGACCCATTGGTATGGTTTTCGCGTACAATAGTGACGCAAAGTGTTACGATATCGATAGTCGAGACACAGATAGCACCACGGTTGTATAATCGCCCGATGCCCTGTCGAGATAACTCGATCGGTATCGGGGCGGACGCGTGTCGTGGGCGTCCACAATACAACGCCTGCGCCTGTTCCTCTTAGGGTTGCTGCTGGAGTTTTGTGCGAAATAATAATAGAAAGAAGAATTATTCGAGTTCATCACACTGATCGTGTTGACAAATTAAACGTAAAAGATTATTTGTAAATATTGACAATTTTATAAATTTTCGCAGTGTAACCAAAACTTAATAATTACAAAAAATTTATCAACTAATAATCTGTTATTTGTTCAGGGTTGCAAGTAATCCTGAAAGTTTTATTTAGGTTATATAACATACTTTTTCAATTGGAGCCAAGTCGTAAGAATAAACTTTAAAAGAAATAACTAATATAAATAAAGAAATGCCACAATTAATTCAAATAAAGGACGTAATCCCTATGAAAGAACAAAAACTATTTCTCCGAAACATAAATCGCGGACATCAACCTAGAGATTTTTTTTAATAATTGAACTAGCTGACCCCGGCGAACTTCGTACCGCCTAACAGTCGATTCTTTAAATATTTTTTTAATACTTATTCTGCTATTCGGGACTATCGTCACTCAATTGTTTTGCCTTCCTGGAACCTCTCCACTAACACTTAAACTTTATGCTATAGTATTAAAGTTCAAATTGACTTTTAAGTGTTGTTACGAATCGTTTGTATGGGAGTATAGAAAAGTAGACTTTTTCAGGCATTTTTTTAATTTTTTCTCTCCGTCAGAACCATCCTCGTACTTCAAAGGAATATTCTAAAAAAAGAATTAGCGAAATCAGTTCAGCTGTTCTCGAGATTTGCGCTTAGCAACACATTAAGCGATTCATTTTTATATTATAGATTATCGAAATTATAATTGACAGCCCTCGACGAGTTCAGAAACAATGTCAATCTTGTTAAGAAGGCTAGTTCGCAATCTTTAAGTATTAATTGTAGTGGGTAGATATATATACATTTATCTATGTAACAATACGTTTTAACTGCTAATCCGTCAAAATTATTTTGACAGAAACATAGCCAATGTAACCCGTCATAAAATGACAAGACGTATAGCCGGCATTAGGTAAGTAGAACGTTGCTTATACGATATTTCACTAAATGGCACGTGCGGTAAAAGTGCACATTTATCACGTCTACAATGTTACTCCCAACTAGACGTAGAGACAATTAATATTGGTCTCTCAAGAAAAAAACTATATATTAGTGTAAAAATTCAAATGATTTTCATTGAAATGATGATTCAAATGAGTGTTAAAAGTTTGTGGTTTTTGAATGGTTTCACTGAAGGAATGTCAATTTGATGACCGCGGATTCAATACCAATGAATTTTTCAAAATTCGCCTACGTTTACTAATTTCAATTGGTTACACTACCGGTTGACGGTGAAGAGAAACGTGAGGAAACCTGAACTTGAAAAATGTTCTTGTAGTATCACAGCATATGGGAAAAAATAGAACTAGTACATTTCTCGGAGTTTGAAATCGCCAATACATCGTGGGTTGTCGTGGTGATTATGTCCATACTTTAATTCAGGAAGGGGTCTATCGACGGGGTTTCCTTAAAGGCTAATATGAATATATAAATTATCCAGTAATTAGTAAATGTTACTGAAAGAATAGAGACGATTTTTTTATTAAGCAGCATTCTGTTCTACCGTTTTAGTTTTCTTATTATCAAATAAAATATCCGTGACGATAGAAAATTAGGTGCAGAAAGCATATGTAACGAAATTTTTTCATATAACCTTTATAAGGGAATGAAAAGCGAAAACGAAAACAGCATTATAGTTTGTATGTAAAAAGCTTCGAAATTCACAAACTACGCGTGTTTGCGTGTAGGAAGATTACTACAGTAAATACACTTCAGTTATAAATAAATCTTGTATTATAACCGCGATAGAGAAAAGGTCGAATCAACCACAAACATACGCAGAAATTATAAAACCGTAACCTCTGATACTTACCTAGTTAGTAGTATTGCTAATTTTATACTGTTATATTTCAGATTTAAGGCAATTTAATCAGCAGTGCTTTAGAATACTGTAATTTATAAAACATTTAAAAGTTAAGAATTTATGGTCACATCAAACGAGATTATAGATTTTCTGTATTAATTTGGAACTGTCACATGTTTGAGACATTAAAAAACAAATCTGAACGCTTATTGATGAACGATTTGTTTAACCAATTAATTTTGATATATTAAATGTACAAATTTTATATATTCGACAAAATCTGTTTTATACTCGTGTTCATCGAGAGTACGAGTAAAATTATTTTTTATTTGTAAATTTAGGATTTTTTATTTGATAATATAAATATTTGGGTTAAAATCACCAATGATTTAAGCTTGCGTAACGTAACAATGCGTATAATTGTTACAAACACAAAAACTTTGGATAATTTACTGTTGTAGCGAACGAACGGCTAGTCTACTATCCTAAGAAATAGGAGAGTAGGCTAGCCCGTTCAAACGCTCCACGAGCGATAACGAGTAATTAAAGGACAATAGGATTAAGTCACACCATTTTCAAATGGCCTTACACGATGACCAATGGCGGCGTTTATATATCCTTCAATGTCATAATTATTGTTTTCTAATATTGTTTGTATAATTCGCTGTATTGTATCGTCTGCCCTTCTTGGCGGAATAAATCGCCGTACACAACACTTGCTCTTTTCACTTGCATATTCCAATTGTGAACTCCAACCATCGCCAACCAACCAACCATGTACGGAAAATTTCAAGAACAGTGTGAACTATATACCAACCGTTTATGACCAGCGAATGTATTATTCATTGTGACAAATGTATACAACTTAACATGGAAAAGAGAGTAGTGTGAAACTAAAACGGTATTAATATTTAATTGATTGCAACTACTGTATACGTAAGGGGGCGTCCATAAATTACGTGAGGTGTTTTTAAATTTTCAGCCCCTCCCCCAACTCCCAATCTCACGTGAGTGAGACAAAGGATGGGCTACACTGTAGCGTAAATTCAGATTAAATTGAGCTATTTGGTATAAAACAAATATGGTGGTTTGATAGTCAGTAAATGTATAACGTTGAAGTATGAATGAAATTATTTTCTTTCGAAAGCAAGCAAGCATGTACAATCTGGATTAAATGGACTAAAATAGTATAATTTTTTTTTTGTTTCAATCAGAAAAAAAATGCGTGATATTTGCCGTGATCCCCCCTCTCTCCAACGTAAGATTAGATGAGATTTGACTCGACCCCCTCCCCCCTTAAACACCTCACGTAATTTATGGACGCCCCCTAATTCGTATATTTTTTAAATTCAAATAGAATAACAAAAAACAATTGGACACGCTTTATTTAGACGGGAAGAATTAATTGCGTGTAGACAGACAGACAAACGTGTGTGATGTGTACGAACGACGCTTAAAGAAAATACTCTTTTGCCGTTAATCCGTCAATGTTATTTTGACAGTAAAGCGAAAGCCTACACAGTCCGTCACTCTGACAAGACGGATGGGTAAAGCAAAT
The DNA here is from genome assembly GCA_035772565.1 of Antheraea assamensis. Lineage (NCBI taxonomy): Eukaryota > Metazoa > Arthropoda > Insecta > Lepidoptera > Saturniidae > Antheraea > Antheraea assamensis. The sequence continues at coordinate 864,756 of JAQQSE010000191.1, read as the reverse complement.
GGTATATATAATTTACGAACGTGTACTTGTCGAATGGCACGTTATTGTTTTGCGCATTTTCATCATTATTCTATATTGTTTTGACGCGGCGATGACACAATAACCGCACCAGTGTCAGCCGATCGGTGTTTGTTTGAATCCTACATTTAATCCTCAAGCTATTGGAAAACATAATAGCCGGGCTTTTGCTTATATCCGCCTGGCGAACTCACATAGGGATGTTCCACTTAGGGAAGTGGAAAAGTGTGCGAAGACGTGCCCCGATAGTTCTTTTCTTTTTTTTATGTTATAAGGGGCAAACGAACAGGTGGGTCACCTGATGGTAAGTGATCACCGCCGTCTATAGACACTAGCAACACCAGGGGAGTCGCAAGTGCGTTGCCGGCCTTTTAAATATGTGGGCCTCCGGCGCTCTCACTGACCAAACGAAACGCAACAGTGCAACTACTGTTACTTCACGTCGGTTTTCTGTGAGAGTGTGGTACTACCCCGGGCGAGCCGACCCATTCATGCTGAAACCAGTAATAGCTTCAGCGTAGCTCTACCACCTACGAAGAAGTTGCATTTGATAGTTAGTGCCTCTATGTAAAGCGTGTCGTCCACCACACCATCATCTTTCACATGATTATGGTCAAACATTATATTTAAAAAGCATTCAAAACCTAATTAATACCTTCGTGTATGTGTATATAAATACCGAATCGACGCGTTTTACCTGCAACAAATAAATAATAAACTATATTAGTAAATTATCTTTAAATTACTAAACTCCAGAAATACTCATTGAAAGATCATAGTGGTTACATGCTCACAAGTCCAATCCTCGGCAATTACCAAAGACTATTTCCAAACTCTAAGATATTTATTCATTTGAATAATTAATAATCGAACATTATCAGCTGCCGTTTAAGGAAAACATTTTGGGGATATCTGACCGTTTGAAAAATGTTCTTCCTGTTGCCCTCCTATATCACAAATAAGTCATGGGTCGGTGTCGTGATTAAACTAACTTTTTATGGAAAGCCTTATTTGCTTATTAATGGGACATTTAGAAGTTGGGACTTTTATTATTGTGAAAAATTGTAGCATCACACCATGCAGTGAAACAATGCCATATCTAGATTTCTCTGTTTTTCAAAACTGCTAATATGTATTGAACAAACGCGTGGATTACCATCGTTCCTTCTACATCACTACTTATCCAGAAGCAAGGATATTTACAACGTGGTTTGAAAATGACGATTAAAATACCTAACAGCACTATAAAAGCAAAAATATTTTTTTTCTATTTTAGAAACTTCCAGAAGGTGCTTCTTATAATATTATATATTTCAAAAAACAACACAGTCACCGAGAAGAACCGGAAAGAAACACGGTCTAGTTAATTTTTGTTATCGTACATAAATAGTGACACGCAATCATAGATGAGATTTACTAATGGGATTACATTAAAATATACAACAAAAGAACAAGTCACGTTTTACATAAATTTGTAAGAAGGAGAGAAAAAGGTCTTTTACACTATTTAAAAATTATCAAAGTATTCACATTTTTTTACGTTTCATATCGACGAGTTACTAAAGGTCACGTGAAGGATTCCATACGATACCGGTACTAATGGCAAGTTCAAGGCCTAAAGCCGAAGCGAGGTCACTGCTTGCCAACACGCTATTGATTTTAGGTACCACGGAGTATTACAAACACAACATTGTACACTAGACACCATGTTCAAGGCACGCCCTTGGATTAAAATGGACTATTACGTAATAGTGGACCTTCCTTTAATGACGTGATTACACGACATTCACAATGAAATTAAAGCGAAAATATAGGAAATTGTTATAAAAAAGTAAATTATTAGGCGTAACTAAGCTCAGCTAGCTTGCATTCTTAGTTTGTAAACGTAAAACTTACTCGAGATTTAGTCAGAAATTTAAGGCCAGGTCATGTCAAGGCCAGGGCGAGGTAGGGGTCAAAGTCGTTAGAAGTAGAGTAGACGAGAGATGTGGGTCACATTAATACGATACCTGATTGTAAATAAGTCAATAGCAATATAAAGCAAAAGAGATACTATAAGACATACTCTAATACTTATTTCAATAAAATAATATGCCATTGTGCGCGCATTACTGAAAAACTACTGGATTTCGATCAATTTTTTTTTACTTCTTAGACACTAAGTCCTTATAAAAAAATGTCACGATAGTTTCAGTTAATTATATTCAAGACATTTTGTTAGTTTTAAGACATTACAATACAATTTTTATAAGTGTTTTTCTTGCTGTGTAGAAGTGGACAAGCTGTGTGGTGCTTATGTTTTTTTTTTCGACTGTAGATAAAACATATTATTAAGAATCTAAGATAATAAATAACACAGACGAAGTATCAATTAGTATGTAAGAAGTGTTTTAAAAATATATGTTCTTAAAATACTTAATGTGTACAGTACAAAAAATAAAGCGGAATTCCTTTGTCGATCCTTTTGATGCCGGCTTGCCGACTTGTCGACAGTTGGATATACACCGCCTGATGCCGTAACACGACAAAGTAAGAGTCACTCTGACATGTTTATCACCACGTATATGGTAGTCACGGCCTGGATAGAAACCAGTCGCTCCGTTTAATTGTATTATAGACAAGTAAGACATTACAGACAGACAGACCAGTACCTCACAGAATGCGATTAGCCTAAGCGCGTCACTAAGGACGCTGTTACACTTGATGTTTTGGTTGCCACTATACAATCTAACACAATTCTCGTATCCTGCCACCACCTAGTAAATGCTAAATGTAGACACTTATTCAAAATATACTCGTAATGAAGAAAAAAAATCAAAATCAATAACAAGATTTTAAAATAAATTATATACGTGTCGCTTTAAAACCATTTCATCTGTAAAGCGCAATTTATGCATAATAAATTTTATTGTTTAACATTGCATACATATCTGCGTACAGTTTTACCTTCCGTCATTCGATACCAATTAATCAATCGCAATTTTATGAAAGATAATTGTTTTAAATATATTCGACTTTTAAAATTGTAATTTCTTCGACGTATCTTGGTTTTTCTTTTTTTTGCAAGGACAGTTTATTTTCTGCTTGTAAATGCTTGCGGCTAGGATCATTTGGCAAATTTTCCTGTGGTGCGGGTACTTTTAGGTTTTTCTTATATTTCAGATACAACTTAAAAAAAAAATGCGAAATGTGTTTCAATTTTAGTTATAGAAATTTAATAATAAAAAAAATGTCTTTATTACATTCCACATTCAAAAATCGTGAAGACATTGTTTATAACGCTTACATTGGTAAACAACCGAACGTCGTACGTTCTTTTTCAAACAAAATCCAAGACTTAGAGATACTAATCACCTACATGTACCCAAAATAACAAATAACTATTTTACTCTTAAAGAAGTGTGAAAGCGGTATCAAGAGTTACTTACGAATTGCAAAAGGTTTGAGTAGTTGCAGTAATTAATGAAAAAAAAAAAATCGGAAAGTAATAACTATTTCATTTAACAAAATATAAGTAACTATTGTTTTTAATTTATTAATTGACATAATTAAGGTTGCGGGGAGTGGTTGGTTACAGGTGGCATAGAGCCGTACGCTGTGGAGAACGTGTGGTGAGGCCTATGCCCAGTAGTGGACCTCTATAGGCTGAGATGATGATGATGATGATTGTTATTAATAATATAAATCTCATTATAAGTTCACAAGTAAGTTTATAGGATTTTTTTATATTTAAATGAACTCGGAAGTACATGATTTTAATTGCAGTTCAAAAACAACGGTGACAGCTAAAAGAGAATTTCATCGACAGTCGTTGCTACTATTTCGGCCTGATTAACAGACTCTTCATCTAGAGCACTATTTATTATCTTTATAATAAAAGAACAAAATTTTAACGTAAGGGAAAATCTTAGAATACATTCACTTCTTTGTTATTATACAATAACAATAAATATACAAACTCTTATTACAAAATATGATTTCAGTCACATTTCATAGTTAAAAAAAAATTAAGCTCCAGACAAAATTCTTAAACACATGAAATGTGTAGTCGAAGAAATCTATACATATACTCGTACATATTATATACACTGTATTTTATGGTATACCTTTTCGATACGACGTAAATTTGTAGCCGGTCATGATGTCAATATTTTTAATACATAGGCCCTTAAACACCGAATAATAAATAACATGACAACTTGTAAAATAAACAGTGGTCGTATATTGTTTTAATGAGAAAGCCGATTCCTTCGACTATAATATACACTGTGTTGTGCGAATGCTGAATTACTACGTAGCTTCAGTTCGTACTAATAAGCAGCGTATTTCAACGTACAGAATCAATTGCGCACTTTAATATGAACCTAGCTGTATTAATTTGCGTCTTATACTAACTACCTTCTATATTATTTAGCTGAACAATACTCAACGATTACTTTGTCTATAAACTATAGTAATGATATAGGGATCCAGAGTTCGTTTGTCATTTTCTACGTTTGAAGTCGAACGTGCTAATTTCTGTAATTACCTGCTAGATTCGTAAAATTACTTACATAAAAATCTGACACCACACTACGGCCATAGGGAATGGAGTAATTATAATACAAAGCGTATATAAAAAAATACGCTGAAGTGCTTACGAGCCGTGTGGTGCGGTGCGGGGATCGGGGTTCGAGGGAGATTTGATCGCCCAATGAAAACCGAGCAAGACCGAGAAGGAGCAAACTGTAATTACTTGTGTTAGCAAAGCACCAGTCTCGTTGTCGGCTCCCTATTCAAGTCTCGTGAATTATACAGAATTTGTTTAAATTTACTTAGTTCCGTTGATATTAATTCAAGATTTATAAAATTAAATATGTGTTACAACTATACACAGTTAGTACTCCTATATTTTATCTTCCATAAAGAAAACCTCAATATTATAATTTACCTCATAATAAAATAACAGATAACACTATAATAAATGAACAGTCATTTTGTAAATTTGCAAACCTAAACAGCGAGAGTGGAAAGGCGATTTGATTTACGTGGAAAAGATTGTCATTGACTAGGTATATGATTAACTCATCCGCGCTCGACATATGATTGAATATAGAGAAAATAAATAAATGCAAACCTATAGTGCTTAAGTTTTTAAGGCGATTTAAAATATACTCACTTTTCCTTATAATTTGAAACAGACGAAAGCAATGAAAAAAGAAAAGTAATAAACGGACGGCTAAAATTGATATTTTATGGACGATTTTATAAGTTGCATGCCTGTGAAATAAATCGCAATAGCTCGACAAATACAAACATCGAACAAGGGGCACACGTATTCGAACTATCATGTTAATGAGCGAACACTCGTGCGAAATGGTAGGTTTTTTTTACGTTTTGCGATGTGGTTATTGATAACTTTTGTAGACATGAGCAATAATACTTGAGTATTTCACTTCATACGTTTATGGAGGTTTAAATACCTAAAGGTAATACAGTAATCAAAACTTGGAATAGAATTGTATTAAATATTGTACATAGATTAAAACACCAATGATATCATTAAAGTATATTATAAAAGAAAGACATTAAATAATTGTTGGCAATAAAGTGCATCATCCACTTTATGAATTAATCACATTTATGTTCATTTTATTTTTACCAAACACGATTTGTAAATAACAGTTTGAATAATAAAAATAATCGATCAAAAATATATCAAGTCCTCGAAACAAACTTGGCGATGTACAAGTAACGGAGACAGAATCCAAAAAGAATAATATTACATTGAGACGAAATTACGAATCGCGCGAAACAATGGCCGATGCAAATTGGGGGGACTGAATGCAGCATGTATTGAGAGTGCGCGCAAAAAAGAAGACGTAACGTAGTCAATTGGACGTACCGTAAAGGGTACCGTGAGCTTTTAAGGCAACCATACCATAGTCGGAGGCGCATTAAATAAAATAAAACGTACCCGGAAAGAATTCCAGGAAAAATGTATGTGTACACAAGTTTAGGTCAGGAGTTTTTGTTTTTTTTTTTTTTAATTTCACACGCGTGTATTGATGTCGTATTATTGATTATCGATACGTGTACATATATATATAGTAGTCCGGTGAGTATGTAGAGGCCAAAGAGCCAGTCAGTTCAAAAAAAAAAATATATTATACATAATGTTAAAAAACTACTTTTTTCTCCTAACAAAGAAAATCATTTATAAACTTCAACGGTTATGTTCTATACCATTATACGTATTGCTGATTTCGACTACTGCGACCAAACCGGAGGCCCACATATTTAAAAGGCCGGCAACGTACTTGCGACTCCCCTGGTGTTGCTAGTGTCTATGGACGGCGGTGATCACTTACCATCAGGTGACCCACCTGTTCGATTGCTCCCTGTAATATAAAAAAAGCTCATGACCTTGGGGTGTTTAGGCTGTAAGTGTAAATGACTGAAATAATCAATTTTAGCTGTGATTTTATGAGTGCAAAATGGCCATGTTAAGGTACCGTTAATATAGTTTCATTTTAAAGTGAAACTTTCTTCACATCGCCTCAAATTTTGTCGTCCACCTATCGCATGTCACATTACAGACGGCCGCGGAGTAGGGATAAAGTCAAAGGCGCTCGGCAGAGCAGCCAAGGCCAATATGGCGGTGGCCACGGCTCAATTCAAAAGTTTCACTTGCATCGTGGTTTCATAAAACCACACAATTATTATTTTCTAAGACTGTTTATTTTTGAGGTGTTCATATTTATAATCTAAGCAACGTATTCTTTAGTACTCGAATATTGTCTACTCTCTTCTGAACAATCATTACGTTTTCAACGAACGACTCCGAATAAGAAGTTTCGATTTTAATATTATTATATATTTGGCATAATTAGGTACCGTTACCTTCCTCAACAGCTCTAAGACCCTGTACAGTATCGAAACAAAAAGTGCAATTCGATCATTATTACAAGACTACGCTAGTATCTAATAAGTGTACATACCGAAGATTTTAACACGTTCCATGCCACGTGTTGACCCGTGGCCTGAAGAACAAGTTTAACGAGTACCATCAATGGTACACGTGGCACTTAACGTGTTAACTGAACCGAAGACCAAATAAATATCTCTATAGTAATGCGATAGGACACAGTATAAATATAAAAATTGATATCTGTGTACAAACTACATACGTATTCGTTTTATCTTACAAAGATTTCTATTATTACTGATGCGTCTGCATCTGTAACCTTACTGATAAGGTAATGAATGTCAATCTTTATAGTTACTTTGTAACGATTCACCGATGAGCTGAATGAATAGTTTTATATCACATTCTAAATTTGTAATATCGGATCCTTTAACTGTTGTTATACACACAAAATCGTATAAATTATATACCAACGAAGAAATGATCATAATTCATACTATTAGTTGAATTTCGTGTTCTACAGTTGAGCAGTGAAAGTGGATTGCTACTGGGCTTTACTGTGCCTTCGAGCGTGTTCCAAGTAAGAAGCGATGAGACTGAAGAAATCTCCAGAAATTTCATGTAACCAATTTTGTTTCCATAATATTTCGTTTCTGAAGTAGAATAAAAACCCCCCTTGAAGGTTTATAGTATTACAAGTTGTGCTCGCGGCTTCATACAAGTTTATTATTATTTATTGTAATGAATGCTCGAGTTTAATATAATAATAAATTAGTAAATACCAAGTTGCCTGAAGATCGATTGAACGGTACAGATGTACATAACGTGGCTTTTGAATACGCACGTCGGGAATAAGGCTGAGATAGTCGGTTAAGTTCGGTCTCGTATAGCATTATCTCTGTCTTTATCACAGTAATTGCGTTTGTACGATAGAGATAAGATACCTTACAAAACCGAAGCAAACCGATCATGCAGGACGTCTCATTCTTCTCTCGGACAAGTCAAATCAAATGCTGGGCAGTATAATGCGCTGCAACGCTATCTTGTGGTGTGTTGCATATAAAACTTTCTCCGCTAAAAAAACACTTAGCCGTGCCAACTTCTATGGTGATAGATCAAACGGCATTGGGCTTTATATAACTTAGATATATCAACATTCATTTCTGTACATAGAGAGACGAGAAAAAATAAATAAACGTATAATGCTATACATTTATATTTTACTTAAGCAGAATAAAAAAATAGAAAGAAAAATGTATATATATCGGATTAGATATATACTAAAAATTGTAATAAGTCTATAACTTGTACCAGTGTACAATAAGCGCGTGCTCTAAGCCGACGATGTTTATCGCCTATTTATTGCCGTATTAACTTGTAAAAAGACTATAATTTAGTCTCACCGTGTCGCATGGTTGGAAAACGTCCCCGAGGCGACACGCACCCATATTACTTACTATAGTTATGATGTATCGGTTAGATAATCAGAAAATTTGCCAATATAGACACACCGGATAAGATCTGCGCCCAATAGGTGTTGTTTACTAACGCTATATAACCTTAGCGGGTATCCCTAGCATTCGAGTAATGTATTACGCTGTACTCTTATCAAGAACTTAAGACACAAATGTGTAAACGTGGCGTTTCAAATGAGACATCTAACTTTGAAAATAAATGACGTATGTCTCGCTAAAACTCATAAAAGAAAATTACAAGCCCAACAGAACGCGGCCTTGAGAACTATAGTCTGGGCACCACAATACGTTCGTAACAGCACAATATCAAGAGACCTAGAAGTCGAGAGTCTGGACGCATTCATCAAACGCCTGAGTACAACGATGTTTAGAAGAGCAGATTCATCTAAACACACACACCTGAATCGCGCCGCTGCATACAAGACCTCCTGACTATGACAACTCAAAAGACTGCCTCCCGAAATACTCGCATAGACGAGTCAGATTCAGACCCCAACCAAGAGAGCTAATACAGCACCAGGATGTTATCTGAAACAGCCAAAAGGAGCGCCTCCAAAAGGGCAATCCTCAAACCAGAGATTCATCCGTAGTAGTCGCCGGAGAAGACGCCACGAGCATCGAGAGGTACACGCGAGAAGTTCCGTTGTTGTTGTTTCACTGACAGAAAGCTACGTTCTTCTTGAGTGGCATACTATTAACTAATTTTCATAACAGGTACGATTTCGCGAGCGGTTACTAGTTAAATATATTTTTGTACTACATATCTAAAAGGGTTTATAAAGGTAAATATTTTACTAGTTTCGCTCAGTAAAATATACGTTCTTGCATTCAGAGCAACAGTCCAAAACGAGGTTAGACCACTTTGGCAACCTTGAGCTTGTTGCCATACGGCTGAGCGGTTTAAACGCTCGCTCAAAAATGTACGGCGAATCTGGGAGGGCCCGTCAGTCCAATAGCATATATAGTCAATTCGAATAAAAATATTATTTACTTACTTTTAGTAATTTAGTTTAATAATTTAAAAGTTTTAGTAGAATTTGCAATAAACGTCAATAAAGAACAAATCTCAGATAAAGAAAACAGTTAAGGCTGAATGATTACTCCAATCATAAGGCAGACAGACCGTGGATGCTGGACCGTCTCTAATGCGAGAAGACAGACAAGTCTCTTGGCAAATGTTACTGGGAAATATACATGAATCATAAAACGATGAAAGCTCGTGGGTGTCCGCATGATACTTCCTGGCCCACCCACGGACTGAGTTACGAACGGGTGCTTAGAAGTTATGGTTATTAGGCACAGATCATTTGCAACTTGTCTAGGTTCGGAGAAATTAATTTGAAAATATTGCTGATAAGTTGCACGACACAAACAAATGAAAGATGAAATCAATGCACAATGGACTATCTGTTGCCGCAGTTCTGCGGGCATTTTTAACACTACAAGTCTTGTTATATTATTATTTCTGAAAGTATTATTGATAATTTTATTAGGTTTATTCGTTTCGGAATAACATATAACACCTTTTTTAAATTAAAAAACAAAATTGAAAATACTTTTTTATGTATTTTAAAAATGATTTAATAAATTTTTTTTCATACAATCGCTAGGTTTAACAATTTTGTAGATTTTAGAAAACCTGTGAAATTACTGCAAAATGTAATTTTTCAGTTGATAACTAAACATGCAAGTTCTATATAGTTTGGCGTACTAGTTTAAGCAATCGCCTAACAATATACATTTGATTGTTCAGTGCCTGAGTTTATTAGTAATAAAATGTTTATAAAACCAGCCGAAACACAGGGCGTGATTTTTAATGGAAAAGCTTTATCTTTAACTTTTGTTCATGTCCAACCGCTTTTCTATTACTTCCCAACAGATAAACAAAAGGTAATCTAAAACAAATTAAATTAGTTAAGCTTTTACTGTAACGTGTATTGAAATATAAAGTGGTTTCTTCAAACGAAAAAGAACAAACTGTATTTGTAATATCCTCCCCATTGAATAATTTAACAGACACGTTCTTACGTAAGCGTGTTCCTCTATAAATATTACCGGAGGCATCATTAACGATACATACACCGCCACCAGATACACAAACAGAATAAATTAACGAGATACCCGTAATCGAAAAGATTTAAGGCTATCATCGGCTGTATCGAAAACTTGTACCGTATAGATTGGTATTATCGTTTCCTATAAGTTAAAGAGTTTATCATTCTCGTGTATCGTATATTTCGTAAGATTAATAAAGCGTAATAACAAACAAAAAAGCATTTAATAACAACTATATAATAACACATTTTTAGATTTTACTTTACAACTTTCATCAGAATTAGAACATGCTTCATATTATACTATTATCATAACATCAAACCAAATATTCAGACTTCAGTAAATGATTATTTATGTTGCTTTGTATGTAGTTTTGTCAATGTTGAAGATGTAGTGTATTAACTTAATACTCCCATATATTTGTAAATTATAGTATTATACGTAAATATCAAAACAGCTTGGGTGGAACCATAGGCAGGAGGTAATGCCAGATATGATTATAATTACCTTTGTTCTAGATTCTGGTAAAACATTCAATTTCACATTCACTTAGTAGTAGATTACCATCGAGGGCAATTTGAAAGGGAACTCTATGGGATAGAGTCAGTTGCTTCAGCTTTAGATTAGGTTGTCGGAATGTTCTAAGGTAGAGGATATAGCGATTCGTAGATTGCATAAAGCAATATGAATACAGGCGAGCAATGTGAAATATTATTATTGGATTAAATTTATTCATTTTTTATTGGTAGAACGATTAAACATTTATAGAACAAATTAAAAAGCAAGAAAATGCCCTTCGTTACCGACAACTTTAAACACAGTTATGTATAACATTTTTCACACAATCCATACCGAGTAGTACGACGCGATAGTCATGTCACAGTCACCAATTCACCATACATTACGGGATGTCTTGGGATGTATATATCCAGTAATTAAGTGAAGTAAGTGAGAGTACCACAGTGCATATGGTAATAAATTTGACACAATTACTCTCTTTTAATTTGTTGCATCTCAGAATTTGACTGTACTTCTGAAGCTACCTACCTGAGTCTTGTAGGTCGGGATAACAGCAATAACTCTACTAATGGAGTCACGATGGGTCATGATTGTTCTGTCTTCATTTTTGGATTGCACCATTTAATCGTAATCATTTTTAACGTGCTACAATTTAAAACAATCGTGGCTACATCAGAGTCGCATGTTACCTTAATATTTTTTCTTTGACGGCCTATAATAACAAATTTTAAAACATCATATATATTTTGGAGTATATTACAATGGAGTCGCATGGCAACATGCTCTGTAACAATTACAATTTACAAATGTATTGGAAATATAATAAATAAAAGCTAGTTACACTAACATCGGTAATGTTTTCATTAAAGAAGAACCTCTTACATATTGTAATACATTTCAACCGCTGGGAATATAGCGAATGGCAGATAAGAAAAAGCGAAGAGCGATAAAACGCGCAGTACTTGCGCATTTCGCTAAAGATTTATCACATTCTGAACGTGCACGTAATGCGAGAGCTGGAAAGTTAACTAGTGAATTAGAAACAGATACATCTAAAGAACATTTTATTGACGAAAATAAATACAGAAAAATTAAACACTAATTTATTTATAAATACAGTAAAATTTTGCTTTTTGTTTTTCTCTTAGCTTTAATAGTCTATATCAGTGTTTCCCAATCTTGTTTAGGCCACCTTAACATGTCTAACATTTTTATGCGTCCATACATAATTTTTAGCCTTTAAAAATTGTTTTGTTCCCTTTAGAAATATAAATGATAAGTTTTAGGAAGAAACCACTATGGAATTGTTATCAAAATATCGTAAGTAAAATTTCAAAACATATAATGAAAAACTGAAATTCAAAATAATGTAAATATTGATTTTTCTATGATGCTTGCTGCACAGAGATTTTATATATTATGTTCCAATTTACTTAGCTTTAATCTCAAGTCTTGAGTTTTTAAGTTTCAAGTTTTTAAGAATTTGCCTTTGTTGTTAATTTTTGTCACCGATATCTAGCATTGCATTTAAATAATCCAAAGCGAAAGGGTTAAAGTCGTGTCGAGTCTATTTTTAAATTGCCCCCCTGTGGGGCGTGGGCCCCATGTTGGGAAACACTGGTCTATATTGTCTCTGTTGATTTAAGACAACTTGTTACATCAAATAATTAAATATATAGTTTTCGTCTTAAGTTCAGTTTAATGCCGAGATGCATGAAAGGTCATTCTTAAATCAAGTTAAAAGATTTGAATCTGATATAAGACTTTGGTGTAAGGCGCTCTTGATATGACAAATTAAATCTTTGAATTATGTTAAACTCGAATATCCAAAATAATAGATTTTTAGCATTAGTCCATCAAGAATACCATCAAAAGAATTAAATGTTTATATTGTTCCATAATTTCCATGTAATATAGCTTAACTTTCAAAAGAATTGTTTAAAAGGAGTCCTTTTCACAATAAAAACATTAGCTTCGCAGAACAACTGTTGTATTCTAAAACAAAGTACAAGCTAATTATTTTCATTACCTCGGCAAACAGCCACCATGGTACAACTGGTGTCGTAAGTACACCCATTTGCAATAATTTGCATGAGGAAACCAGATAAAAGGTAATGCATGCTGAGATAGTATAGAATGAGGGTGGCCCTGATACTTTACAAATGGTCAGCTCCGGTGTAACATTAAATTCTCCAGATTACGATTTTAACATAAAACCCGTCCGTTTAACAATAACAAAGTAGATACATTAAATTTAACTGACTTTTGAAATGTAAATTTTTGTTATAAATTTTAAATTGAATTAACTTGCATTAACAACGAACTTACTTACACTTTCTTCTTTACTACAAATATGGTAGATAATAATTTAGTCAACATATATTTTATAGCAAGCAACGAGAAACTTCCTAATCTAGCCGAATAATTTACAATATTTTTTGTTATTAAAACATATTTCGTATTATATAATTCTACAGAGGTTTGCATACATAGAAAGGACACAATACTTAAGTATATACAAGACAGTTTTTTGCAAAACGATTTGTATATTCTACATAACATTGTTTAGGAAATAATGTAAAAAGCTATTCATATTTTTTAAAATTATAAATATGATATTTTAGAAGTTTTTCTTTGCTTAAATTACCCCAGTTACTACTACCGAAAAGCACTAGTGCTCGCGCTGCTCAGTCCCATGACGAATTCGATTGGCAGCATGCACTGGCACATGAAGCGTTTTAACTACGTTTTCATAACTAACATCCTATTATACGTAGTTTCAACACTGTAGTCCTTTTGAGAGGCTGCAACGACTACTTCATAATAGACAGCATCTAATTGCAATTTCATAACATTGAAAAAGAAAAAAAAAAAATTTAAAACAACTTTCAAAAACAACAAACCTTCAAACGACTCAACAATGAAAGTGCCGAATTACACTCGTTTATATCTAATAGTTATGTTAATTTTGCTAAAAGGTTATCAAACGCGTCTATTATTATGATAAATAAATAAATCACTTGAATACAAACGACACGCTGACACCAAATTAGCGCAACGCGTATACAAACAACTTCGAAACAATAATTTAAATACAATCCAAAACGTATATCGTAATATCGATCGAGGCAGTAAATCCTACACGCTCGTATACACACACACACACACACATAAACACCAGCAGTAGCGAATTGTGTCGACATCCTAATATTATAATACATTGTTCTTTATCTAGTTAACGCTTACTATAGCAAGTCTAACGACATAACAAACATCATAAACATATGTATTATTATTACCTTACTTGTGATGTTACTGTATCTATACATATAATAAAAATAAAGTGTCTGTATGTAATATCAAAATAACGACTTTTTACTGATTAGATATGAACGTATACACGATACTGATAACAAGAGCACAATTTTTAAAATGTTTGTCTGTCTGTCTGTTTGTTCCGGGTAATCTCCGAAACGGCTGGACTGATTTTGACAGAAATTTCAATGACGGATAGTTAAAATTACAGCGGGTGACATAGGCTACTTTATTTTAGACTAGCTGTCATCCGTGGCTTCGTCTGTAGTACTATCTCTAAAACGATTGGACCTATTTTCATGGGACTTTCACTAACAGATAGCTGATCTTATAACAGGTAATTTACAATTACAAAAAAACGCATGCGGAGCTGCGGGCCACAGCTAGTTAATATGCTGTGACCGTGGTACCCTACGCGTTCATTACTATTTGTTGTAACTACAATTTCTAGCAATATGCAATCTAATTATAGCAAAATGTATTATATAAATATTATCTATATTGAAGTATCTCATCATAATATTCAAACTGTAATCAATCACTGCTGAGAATAAACCTCCCTTCTTGTACTGTAATCATTCGAATCCTGAGCTAATCTCGTCGAGGTGTAATTCGCGACACTTGTGCTATCGTCAATCCGACAACTTGTTGGCATCTGATACCGCGTTTATTTGAAAGCGGCTACCTTTTTATGACCGTGGTTAACTACCTACTCATAGCAATTGTCATGGTGAGCGGTTTAACGGTACAGACGTTGATGTGCTAAAATACCATCTCATAGTTATGGTAAATTGGATAAATAAAATTCTCTATGAAAGTAAATTGAAGTTGGCATTTTGCACTAGTCGCCATTCGGTTGAGTACCTTAAACGCTCGCCCAAAAAACCCATTGAAGCTGAAAAAGCCCGTCAGTCTATAATCACTTAGAAAATAAAATATTTACGGTGTTCGGTTTACCAACATCCATTTTTATTTACTTACTAGTCAACCCAGTTGACAGACCCGATTCTGCCATGTGTATAGAACTCGAAATGTTGGATGGAATTACATGTTTCTTCCATGTGCGAAATTTAAAATGTTTGTCGAGAACTTCAAAAAAATTCAGATCTCGACCTATTTTATGGTTATTCAATTGTACATTGTAATTAACCTGAATGAAGCCTCGGGTGGGTAGATAGTTATTACATTAAAAAATAAGTGTTCCCTAATAGCGTTTCGTGAGAGTTTCGAAGATTAAACAAAAATTACAAATTAATCCGTCATATCAAGAGCGCGGTAATTCATTTGAAATGCGCAGTTGATATCAGAGAAAGGTGCAATAAAAATACATTCAATTTACTGAAATGGAAGTCATGACGTACTTAAGATAATTTAATACTTCCTACTTTAATTAAGTGCACATTGAGTAGTGTTAATGTAGTGATGAACCCGACGAACTCTTTCACCTATAGAATACGAATGAACCGCGCGGTAGTAAAAAATACTCATTAGAAAAACCGCCCACTAGTTATTATTGTCATTTGTTAAGGAAATGTGAGACAATTTATAACGTTTCGCTGTCGTGAAAGTGGTTATATCGGTTCATGGGGACTACGTATTTTAATTACAACGTCTTATAACCCTTATCTCTGTTACATTGTATTATTACTACTTAGCCTTTATATCAGAGTTCCCCAAACTTTTTTGTGTCGTAGACCCCTTGCCATGTTTTTCCGTGTTGGGTAGACCCCCTACTTACCTCATATTGATTTCCTATAAATTTCTAAATGTAGTGAAGTTAGTGTTAAAAACTTAAATACTATCTGTTTATATTTTTTAAAATATTTTTTTAGCACTTTCCTTTTCAAGATTCAGGAAACGAATAAACGTATTTGTCCCACATTCGTATTTATAGAGTGACGAATTGAACAAGTCAGTGCAAGGTAGAGATGCTCTGAGAGTGCGACTCTCAGGTTTTTACAAGTTCAAAACGTATTGCGACCACAAAGCGTATACCAACATCCTACAACTTACACAATTTTATAAACACATATAATACATTTTTTACTTCATAGGTACTTTTATAAACAATGTATATGTTTTGATATTATAAGATAGCATGATGTAAGTAAATAGGTATTATCAGTGTACTCGTATGTGTTGAGAACCACTATCGTGGACCCCCATTTTCATTTCATGGACCCCCAAATTTTTTTTCGCTAACGTAGACCCCTTGCAGGTTGTCATAGACCCCTAGGGGTCGATATAGACCACTTTGGGAATCACTGCTTTATATGCAGTCTAGACATAATTCTCCAATGGCGTCATCTGTTATAAGCCTCGTCATAATCGATTCAGCTATTTTCGAGAAACAAACTTTAATAAGTCGCCAAAAGAAACTTCTTTAGCGTGTTTTGTTATTAGCGAAAATAAATTCAATCCTATAGAGGCATATATGAAGGGTTATGTAATTCCGCATGTCAGTGATGAATGTCAATAAGGCCCTTATTCTTGGACTATAGCTTTATTTACCATCCGATACAGAGTAACGAATTTACAAGCCCGATATTTGCAAATAATGCATCAGCATGGAACTATAATGTTTGCAAAATCAATACTAGCGGGAATCGTGTTCAAAGTGGGCGTCTAACCTTCGACCGAAGGCGTGAACAGGCGCGCGCGTGAGGCGCACACGCCGCGCCGTGTCAAACCATCTATCATAAGCGAGCTTATCTCTGGCATATTAGCTCACTAACCACCACTGACGTTAACCGTCCAGTTTAGATGATACGCCATCAGTAACGTTTGACATGATTTGTGAGGTCGCTGCGGTTGTTCGGTAATGTTAGTGCTTGAACTTACCGTGCGCGACGTATACGAATTGCACCGACACACAAGCATCGCCATAGTTTTCCCATTTACTATCTTGTGTAAATCAAATACCGCTGACCTTATCGTATATTTATAGTAATCGTAAAATCAATATCACGAGATAATTTATATTAATGCCCGTTTTTTGACGTTGCCTTATTATTTATTTTCAAACCTAGAAGTTATTAATGTTCATAGAATATCGTCTGATAATGTAATATCTTCAATTTGTAACATTACTGGATAAATACCACAATCGAGCCAAGCTTTGGTTAGACATGTATGTGAAAATAGGTAGGTAGCTAGGTAAATCTCATCTCTTTCTTTTAATATGATGACAAGACCAACATTTCTCAATCAATGATTCAATCATCATCAATCATTCAATGATCAAAGACTACATTTATGGTAATATTACTAGAACTCTATTCATAAAACAGAACAATTATCTATATTGGTTTTAAAATATTTCAAAAAGTATGTCGAAGCGTTCTCTAGCTAAATATGGGTTTTAAGTTTTTTTTATGTAAGCAACTCTGAATAGCATTCATTCAATTCAATCTCATCATTCAAAAACGTTCCATTACATACAGATATTTTGCAAATAATTTGAATTTATGAATAATATTTTTATTTCAGATCTTCATTAAGTAAATGTATTTATTTTCATAAAATTGTTTGTCATTATAGTGACATTTTGGTTAAAAGAAAATGTTGTAATAGTTAAAATAACTAAAATGTAAGTTTAACAAATTACGTCAAAGTGCATAAAATGAAACAACAGTATAATCTCAGATTAGATACATTGTCAAATGTCAATAATGTCATATAGTAGTCATTATGATTTACTTGTGAATCTCTAAAATTATTTAATGTATTTATAAATTACTACTAAATGTCTTTTGCCGGCAAATCTTAATACAACAACTTAGACAATTGTTAAATTTAAATAGTGTCTCTCTGAACAACGGCAAGACACTCTTTTGTGCTTAAACATTTTTTAAACAAGTGTTCAACGCATATTTACCTTTTATGTAATACCACGGATAATGTCTTAGTGTCCAAAGTCTGTCGTTAAATTTATTTCCCTTGTATTATTTGATTACATCGCTCCGTTACCTGAAGGGAACATTAATCGCTCACTCCACTGTCGTAGATTTAAAACTTACAGCCTGAACCAGCGCTTAATGAAGCGAAAGACTATTGACACGGCGAACAAGCGGTCTCGGGCAGCGCACTTACCGTCACTCAAGATGACGCCTCGATTACACCGTGCGATACAAAACGGGTTTATATCATCGACAAACGTCAATTACGAGTGTAAACAATTACGTAAGTAGGTACTAGTAACGTTGCCAGTGCGGAATCGTGAATGAAATTTGTTTATATCAAAATATTCTAAAACACCTGTGGAACTATAAGTAATCGCTAAAATATCCTACAACGGATTTAGATAATATTCATATTAAAAAAATAAGTAATTCTATAAAATACAATAGCATCTAAATGAGTTCCAAAAAAGAAGCTTAAGTTAGGTTAACCGGTCGTCTATTATTCACATTTGAGTAACTTGAAAAGTTGACTTTTATTTTTGAAGCAATTATAAAAATAATGTTTTCTTCGTACATTCGTATTTGTGATTCTAAGTGAGTACATAATTTATGAAAAGCTCGATTATTATACACACGAAGATGTAAAATGACCACAATCGTGTACGTAGGTAAATCCAAAACATGACATAATGAATTATAGTGTGAAAATATTATAATTTATAAAAAAAAACGAAGTTCTAAATATTCTAAGGATTCAACCTGTGACTGACGAGTCCTTGTATTGGGTCGGTGTGGTCAAGTTCAATGAGACTCGGGTAGTACCTGGAACTTCCAATACAGGTTTGAGGGACCCCTACGTATGCGGATCAAGGCTGCCCTGTAATGTCCGCATTTATCTCTCTGCCTTGCCAAATTTTGGTAAGATTCCAGCAAAGTCGCCTTAAATACTCTCTCTGTCTCTCTCTAATGACGGATAATCTTAAGTAACCCAAACCTTTTGATTAGGAGGTCGTATGGGAATTTTGCCAATGTACTTCTACTTCCCGCATTCTCGTGTTCTTTACTCGTATTCGAACAAATACCGTATACCTTTTGATACATTTTTTGTAATCAAGATTCAAATCTAAAACCGAAGAAAATCGCAACAGATGCCGTTAATCAAAACATCGATATCTGATCTAACAGTATCACAATCGGCCCAAGGCGTTTCCGGATAATTTACTGCGCATAATATAGCTTAGGCGGGCCGGCGGTCTATAATGAAGAAATCTATTAAACAGCGAGTGAAGACTTACTTGAAAAACAAGCGAGAGGTGTAACGGCTGGGAAACAACTTTGAACGTAAAGAAGCCTGCCTAACTTCTTTAAATTGTATGCAAAATCTATGCTTTGTTTATTCATTTCCTTTGCAACTGTTGTATGCATTAATTTTAATACTAGTGTTGCCAGCGATTTACTTCTTATAAAATAGTTTTAATATTTAATTAATTTTATTAAACATGTGCCATATCTGGATTAAATGTGAGCTATCTATTATTATTTTTATTTGGCATTAATATTTATTTCGCCATTTTTAAGTTTCCAATGTTACATTTTATTGTTATTGTTTAGCACCCATGATAAAACGTAATGATATATAGACCAGATAATACTCTGTACTCTATCTGCCAGTAAGACCAAAAAAAAAATTGGTTTGGCAGTTTTGTAGTTTAGTCTTTAGAGAAATAAGAAACACTTCAATTTTATCTATGTACACATGAATTTCTTTATATAATATATTCACACAAAATAAATATAATTAATTATACAATGTGTCGGTTAAATACGTTTTTCCACTATTTATAGTACTTAGCGTTTGATCATCATTTCACCAGACGTCTTAAATCACGATGTGGCTAAAGCCCTGAGAGACATACCGGCTTTTTAAATGCAGTTGCCGGAACACTCATACAGACGCTTGGTGACAGATTTTCAACTTAAGGTTCGTAGCTAACCAGGAGGGCATTATAAAAAGGCTCATCAACATGCTATAGTTTCATAACGAAGTGTACCTTTGACGAAATCTCAAATACTGTGTAAAAATCAAAACTACGCTGACTGACGCGGTGTCGGATAACGCTACCACCGAACCAAATTTTTTTTCAAAACTTCAAATGCTCACCTAAATATTACTTCCTAGAATATAGCAGCACCTTAAACTGAAAATATTACATAAGAACATTCTGAGCCAATCTTTATTTAACTAACAAAAATGAAACTGTTGTAGAATGTTAGCCAAAAGAAAACAACAAAGACTGATACGATATAAGTGCGATTACCCATTAAGTAAAGATGTTTCCAACAACATGAACATGGAACGGAACACCCTTGGAATATCAAGTGAATCTCGAGTTTACCTCAAATTATAAAATTAAAACGTTACGATATTCGACCTCGGTGTCTACACATTTTGTTTTTCTATCTTGACGATAGCCGAAGAGTTAATGAATACCGACAAGATATAGGATATGTCCTGTTCATTGGCATGTAAATTTGATAATTCAATTTATTGCTTATTTGATTATAAGTAATTTCACGGCTACGCATGACTTGAAACGTATATGATTACAATGGTTTTATATATCATACTAGCAATCGCCAGCGACTTCGTTCGCGTTAAATATAGAAATAATAATATAACAATAAAGCCTAACGTCATCTATTAGCGAGTTATAGTAAAATGGACAACGCAAAAACCGTCTCCATTAAAAAAAACACTTCGATTCGCCCCCTTTTCAATTGAAACGGTTCTGGAGTTTTTCGAATTCAAATATACCAACATACATGTTTTATATATGTATATCTTAATATTTATTTTATTTCTTTACGATTTTGTTACTCCATAATGTGTCTATATTGTCTGCTTTTAGAGAGGTTAGATGTCTACTTAATAAAATAATACTGACTGTGTTATCTACTATACCTAACACATTCTACAGAACATGGACTTTGACTTCTTTAGTCACAAGAAACTCGATACCCACGCATCTTCTGCACCAATTTTTTTCTCAGCGATTCCAACGAAGTATTCTCAAAATGCAACAAATTGTAAAAAACAAACGATAGTAACTTTTAACACACAAAAATAAACAAACAAGAAATCTTTAATTGAACCTGCATATCAACTATTTTTACGAAAACGCTAACGGAGTCGGTCGAAGCCCGATGCGATCTTCACTACGTCTCCCGGACCATAACATATAATTAACTTCCTCTGTGTTACGAAATATATGCTTAGTTAAATCGTTATAAACAGTTACTCTCTATAAACTCCGTTATATAAATACGGTGCGAATATGGACCTTAAAAATGTATAAGTCATCCAATTATTTGTTTGTACGAATAAATATTACTCAATCTCATCACCGGTCCTTTCATTATATTCTTCTGTATCGCTAGTTGTCCAATCAAGATAAGTCATTTAAAATTATGACAGGTAAGATATTAATGTGCTATGGAAAGTTTTAATTAATTAACCTATAGCTATATGGTATAAGCTACAAATGTATCTTTGCAAGAATTTATATTCTACAGTAAAAGTCAGTAGCGAGTCTGTTTCATAGTACACTCTGTATATCTTCTTTCAATAAATAAAATAATAGGGGATCACCGTTATAAGCGCATCACGCAAAACTATTGGATGGATCTCCACCATTTTCTTTTAATTTTACTTCTCGGCGTTAATCTCGAAAAAAAATTTCACGATGGCATCATTTCATATAAAGTTTCAAAACTTTACGATACTACGATTTACGCTTACGAGTTTGGCGATATTTTCTTATCATGGAGATGTGGGGCAAACGGTGTGGGTTTATGGGTTTTTTTCTCTTTACAAAAAAAAAATGCTAAGATAATAAACGGCGTAGATGAAATCGTGGATATCAGCTAGTATGTATGTAAAGATAAATATCGTTATATTTGAGTTCGATAAACACCAACACTGTTTGATGGAGCCTCATGAAAATTGGCCCTACCCAAGTGTTTATGCCTGAAGAACGTTTTTGTGTTGTTTATTGTACTCTACTCACCAGTAGATGGCATTAGAGTATATTTTATTGTTATCAAGTTTTATAATACACAACGTCTCAGACTCTTGTTAGTTCGGTATAAAGATTTAAATAACATTTATATCAAATTCGCAGTACATTCTTTCTTGTAAACATTGTAATAAAGTAAGATTATAATGATAGTTTTACCGACCAATATTTTACTATGGGATCTCATTAGGATGATTATACGGATGCACTTGTCACATAATGTCGTATGTATAATAAAAAAAGTTGATTATCTGTTAATAACATGAGACCGGTTGGTCAGTCATCAATCAAACTTTAATACCCACAGAAGGACAGGGTGGCGTTTTTATTAATCACAATATTTACGAATCAGCATGATAATATTAATTGAAAACGATTCAAAATCACTGATATAACGAAAATACAAAACACAATATGTATATCAAATTATTTTAACATCTAGAATATTGAAAACACTTTTATATTAAATGTTAATATTAAATGTATATTAACAATTTATCTTCTCGGACACTTTTAAAACTGCACTATGTGTACACACACAGATTCACCAATGTCGTCTAGATAAAACCAACCATAAATGATGGAGACTGTATCAAACAATTAAGTGATTTGCATGTACCCAGAGCAAGCTATCTATAAACAGACAATATAAACACACCAGACATAAACCACGCATAAAATATTTCTGTCAGAATACAAGAGAATGACATATATGACACGTATCATATTTGGCAGATCGCTGGCATGTAAAACATCGAGTATATTCAAGTTCTAACAAAACAAAATCGCTTTACGCTTCTGTCGATATTTACTCTTAGTTCTGCTAATAACGTAACGGATTTTGATAAGGTTTTCATTATTGTGCATTATTTTCCGGCAGGTTTAGTACATGTATAAACCATTAAATTACAATATTGTAGAATAAGAAGTATTACATTATATCTCAGTAAATATAATGTCAGCTCAATAAATTAATTATAGTAAGTTCAAGCCGTGAACATTCGACTACTGATTCCATAATACAGATATCACAAGTTCAGCACGCGGAAGATTCGAGTTAGATAGCCTAGTAGAAAGTCTAACTCGTAATATTTCATAGTACATTTCATTAATAAAAGGCATCTTATAGGTCAGCCGGTGAGAGTGTTCCCATCAGTGATACCTGCGAACTCAGTGAAAATTGTATAAATCTTGACTTGGATGCGCTCTGATTGCTATTCCGGGACTAATAATTCAATGTATTTAAATCGTGTGCCCACATTTCGAAGCGCTTTCACCACCTCTGGAATAACCATGAACGGTTATATCATAAAACGTTCGAATAAACCTATTTGTGAATTTATTTATAATCCAAACAGAAGAAGAAGCATGTGCTGTAATTTCCTAACTGACGTGATAAAGTTTGTGCCTATTGTTTTCTCGTAAGCATTATCCAGTTTAATTTACATCATACTATGATAAGGTAGTATTGTGTAATTTTACCAATTGAATATAATAAAAAATACTTATTTCAATAATTATAACGAAATATTTATAGATAAATAAATATTACAAAACTATAGAAAATTGTAAAGTTAAATATTAATTTTAAAGAGATTTTAGATGTCTACAGTTTGCGTTCAAATTACAAAGGAATTCAGAAAGATTTAAGAGGAAGTAAGAAAGTCTGATATATTAGAAAAACTGTCTTTTGTAGAGGGTGCAAAAGGTATATATATTCTTCGTACATTTTAATCCTATTTGAAAGGTGTCATAACAAGTGAAAAGAATACCATGATTTAGTTTAGACAGTGAAAGAGATTTGGTACCATGTGGTTAATTGTCAACCTTCTCCTGTACCCTGATTCATAGAAGCCGATATGAATAGTACTTCTCTTATTACTGTTTTAGACTAAGGTCCACAAGATATGTTCCCTCATTGAGAAAATTTAGATACGTTATAATATTATCGATTCACAATTTTTGAAAAAGACTGCACTTCTTGATGTGGTGTTCCAAAATTCAAAACGGACATCTGGTATGGTGTGTTATCGTTCTAATACAATCAACATCAGATGGTTCCAGAAAGCTGTGTTGTTATTTCTTTTCTTTAATTACTTTATATATTTCTTATTTATATGTTGATATTTTGAATTATGTGTCTTGTGTACGTATGAAATCTCTCTTTGAAATGATATCATCCAAATAGACGAAGTTGCGAACTCAAATTATAACTTACCATTGTAGTTGAAATTTTTCATATGAAAATATCACCTCAAATTAAAGTATACTCCAAGAGAACACAAGACAACACGCATATTAAAAATATACGAACCCTTAATTCGTGCATCGAATTTCCTGACTGTCGTTGTATAAAGCCTTTCAATATATCAGAACGGACGTGTAATTAGCAACAATGTTGATAACGACAGTATTGGACACGGTGCGTAATTAATTTTTTTTTCTTCTGTAATTAATACCTCACGGTTCTTTATAGCGTCCGTGTTTTAATGGTTATTTATTTTACGCTCACATTCGACTATGATGATAATAAATATTAAAATGTTGGTTTTACATAACATCTTCGATTTAAACGTACGTATATACAAGAGAGATAACTTGATAACTCTGGTAATTATTGATATCACGGTACATTAAATTAGCATTACAGTTTCAATATATTTCTCTCGTGATCTTGGATTATGCACTCTACGTGCTTTAGTATAAGAGTTCACTGTATGCTAATACTTTTTGTGCACCTCAGCGTTTTAAGCATCAGTTAATTATTTATTTTATGTTTCTTTTATTGAATTAATTCAATCTTTGGACATAATGGCTATAAATGTGTTATCAATAACCAAATGGACTTGATTACATATTAACATTTAAATTATATTAAAATAGTCAACTCTTATAGGTAGAGAAACAAGCAACCGGCTATGTCGAGATTGATAGAAACATTTACTTTATCGTAATGTCCCATACAAATCGATATTGTCTTTAATGGATACATCGGATTGGTGAACAATTATATTGCTAATAATACAATCGTCCTTACCGATTCAGTTACATTTCTAGGAATATTATAGCATTTATTTCATGAAATAATATTACGCGACTTGTGGATATCCAAATATATCTGCAGTGATTCTACTGTAGTCTAAATTAAAGTGTAAGTTATAAGAAAATTTCATAGGATTATAAATATCCATATAAAAATATTGCACGTTTTTTGGGATAAATATCCGAAGCAGTTGTACTGATTTCGACGAATTTTACTCGCAGATTAAATCTTTAGACTATTTACTTGTCTACAAAACGACACTTTTCCATAAGAGATAATTAGTAATATAACATGTCACAGAAGCTACTTAAAATCGGTAAAAGATTATAGAGGTCAAGCATCTATTAGAAAATAATAATTAAAAATAAAAGCCAACTCGTAATTAATACAAAACCAAAGAAAACGCCTAGCTCTCATAAAATAACTAAACCTTTCATACGAGACCGAAGACGGGGGTAAAAGCTAGTGTAAACGTACGATTTATCAATTTTGAATAAAAACCAAGACGCAGCAGATACCACACTTATAATAAATCGTCTTTTGTGATAGATAGTGTGTCGAAATCAATTCGTCAATGTTCATATGAATTATTTCGT
Organism: Antheraea assamensis; assembly: GCA_035772565.1. Taxonomy (NCBI): domain Eukaryota; kingdom Metazoa; phylum Arthropoda; class Insecta; order Lepidoptera; family Saturniidae; genus Antheraea; species Antheraea assamensis. The sequence continues at coordinate 838,850 of JAQQSE010000191.1, read as the reverse complement.
ATATCGACAGGCAGTAAGTAGTAAATCATTGAAGTTCAAAGTGACGTATTCTATCAAGGTCACCGTTTGATCTGTCTGAGATCGATTCAGTTTGAATTAATAACATCATCGCGTCATGTAGGTGTGAATTATTAACGCGTCACATGTCTGTCTGTGGTCATGGTCACATTACATCGACATTTACGCTATACTTAACTTTTAGGCAGAACGCGTAAATTTGTCTTCCCCGGTGAAAAACGTACAATTTGACCTCTTCTGAGATAGTCTAAATTAGGATATCAATTATTGTATTTTTTTTAAGTGAACGCTTCTTTTGATGTGTTGAGCAATTACAAAAAAAAAATATGGGTTTCCGTTACCGATGACCTCGACATAATTGTTACGTTTGGCGCTTGACTATCAATGCAATATTTATATATTAAGCTTGTGCAACCTAACATATGTTTGATTAATTAATAAACTATATAAAAATGTACATAATTATTCATCTGAATGCCAATAGATGTGAAAACCAGACTAATGTTAATTATTTCACTTTACAAATCACGAAATTGTAATAATTCAGATTATAAGTGATTTTAAAATAAAAAAAAAAAACAACACAGTTTGCCCATTGTTTTGAGTTTTCACATCTGTCGGCAGATGGTAAATACTCTAAGCCCAACGAGACTGGCTCTCAAGTACAGCTGCCGGAGCATACCTACATTTGCTCGGCGACAGATTTTCTACTTGAAAGTGGTAGAGCTAGACAGGCGGACTTAAAAATATCCCTATCACCACCTTATTGTTTCATCGCGATCTTTTCTTTCACCGTAAGCTCCGGCTCATTTGCAAGGATCTGAACCTTAGCCGACGGACGCGATGCTCGAACACGTTAGTCACTGAGCCATCACCTCTTCATACTAATAATGATAATTATTATTGGTATGATAATTAGTATTGAAAAAATTCTATATTATATAATTGTAGTTATTAAAGTATACAATCTAGTACTACTTGTAGATATAACTTTTCTACATTGATACGGGCCGCAGACCCAGTGGAGCCGTCATAATTCAAGCAGACGTTGCGCAACCGAGCGTGGAAACCGCAACAACAACGGGCCCATTTCAGAAGGCGTATTGAATTTAAACGTCTCTCAGCCTCATAACGTTATTACCTTTCCCAAAATTACAAAGAGTTAATTATCTTACCATAAATTAAGTCTACACATACAATCATTTTAAAATGAGAAAAGATATTCAGCAGGGTTGCCAGCTGTCCCGCGTTCCCAGTATTTGTCCTGCTTTTTTCGGTCTTCATGGTGTTTTAGTAACGTCCCGGTTTTATAAAACATCACGGTAACTTGTAAATACGTACGTCGTGTCATTACCGAATTCAACTTTGTACGCTTTATCATTAGGTCCCGCAACTCTTAAACGCGTTTTGGTTTGTGACGGGATAGTAGACTGGCATGTAGTGGTTTGAATATTTTATTCATAATCTTGTGTCATTTGACTCAATATTTTGTAATACTGGTGGCATTTTACGTAATATAGTTCGGTTATTGTGTGTAAGTGAAGTGAATGGAAATTAAAACCACGGAGCGTGAATTCTGAGATGTCACAGAAACTGCCTGAAAAGTTCTAACAAAGGGGCCAACATCTTGTTAGAACATCGACATTGAAATTATCACAAGATACTTGTAATATTATAACTACCTCGACAATAATTAGAATTAACAATAAATTAGAAGATGGGATACCAAAAAAAAAAAAAACTAAAACGAAAATTTCACTAACAAGTATAGTTGCCATTATTAAATCGATATCATTTATCTTATTTTTATTGCATATTATTATTAGGTGCTTTGCTCTTATTCTTCTGTTATTAAACTGAAATACTCCAGTAGCAACATATTGAAATCTGTTTAAAAAAATAATTGACATGGCAACACTAATATACATCAAAGAAAATATAAAAATGTAAACTCACTGAACCCTGTTATTAGTGAATGTTTCAAACTTTCGACATTTCATTATTAAGATTTAGCATACGGCTTTATATGTACCTAACTTATTACTCGTCTTTTTGGCCTATACTACGTAAGTAAAGAATTTCGGTTCAGTGGAGTTTATATTAATTTAGCTATTAAATAAAATGAGTGTAACTTTTAGTATCTAAACTAACACAAAAATCGCGTAATTTTACTTATGTTCAGATGGAAATATGTATTTAGTTTTTAACTTTCTTGTGAGAAAATATGTAATATGTTTACGGCCCTTGACTAAATGACAGTGTAGAAGGAGCCCTATGATTTCATTTTAAATCTCACCAGTGTTTTAAAATATTAAAATTCACAATAACATATTCTGAGATAATCTGTAGTGTTTAATAATGTAAGGGAACTATTTTAATTCGTTTTAAAAACATGGTGTATATATATTTTTTGTTCATAATTATTTTTCGTTTTATTTTAAAGAACTGTATGAAACGCTTATTAAATTGTCGAGCTAATTTTAAAACCTATACAATAGATGTAAATAAAAAATCAATCCTGATTCAAACTGCGCTTCCTCAATAGGAGATTTTCACTGTCTCAGTAATTTTACAAATATACTTGTATATAACTCATTTGTCCATCATCAATTGACCACAATCTTAAAAACAGCGAGTGACGATATGTATGGCCAAAGATGGTAACACGCTAAGCATTCAATCCTGGTAATAACAGAATTAAATTGTAATTTTACATTCTATTTTCCCTATAGCTAAATTGTTTACAATCAACAACATTAAAGAAACAAAAAATGTATTTATATAACCGACTTCGCACTACAACACGTCTAATCAAATTATGCAAGCGAATCGAACTGAGCAGATAATTCGATTCTAACTATAGACTGATTTCTAATTCGATTGCGTATCAATTTTATTGTAATGATAGTCATCGACATAGTGGAATTTGTAACAGTGGTTCGAGTTGCGCCCATTGAGGAATTAACCTTGATTTGAGTTTCTCTATTTAAAACTATGCTCCTCGAAGTTGTCTGTCAAGTGTCCGTACAATTCGAAACGTTGAATCAATTTAATTTTACTTTTCTAAGTTTAATTTCTGACAACGGTCTCATGTGATGGTAACTGACAATGCAGCTAAATAAAACAACACGCTAGTCCTAGAGAAATTGCTTTCAAGTGCAGCTATGTGGCGTAAGATTTTTTTTTTTATACTTTATAGATTAACGTTTGACCACAATCTCATCTGATGTTAAATGATGTAGTCTAAGATGGTAGTCATGCTAAACCTAGAGGGAGACTGGCACTCGAGTGCAGCTGAGGTAGAAAATACGTATTATACTATACTAGCGGCCCGCTCCGGCTTCGCACGGGTATAAAATATATTGCCGATATCATTCACTAAAAAAAATGATTAAAATCGATCCAGTAGTTTTGATTTATTCATTACCGCCCGTGGCCCGCACGCGTTAAATTTGGAGTAACCTCAAAAATAACAGTATTTCTCCACTATTTAATGGATATTATTATACATATAAACCTTCCTCCTCAATCACTCTATCTATTAAAAAAAAACCGCATCAAAATCCGTTGCGTAGTTTTAAAGATTTAAGCATACATATGGATATAGGGACAGTGAAAGCGACTTTGTTTTATACTATGTAGTGATATGTACATCGAGACAAATTAAGTATAAATAATTGACAATCTTTTGATTCCTATAATAATATTTTAAATTTGTTTTGTATTAAACTCTTGACAATTATTACACGCAAGCCCGAACTTACAGCTATATTCGAAGCATTCAAAAGATTCGCGAAGACTGTATGTATCTTTTACGAAAACACGTGTACCATTTTACTTTAAAATATAACTGTGTTTAAATTTGTAATCGACTATCTTTGACGGTTGACCATGGCACACCTAGGTGTTTTGTTAACGAAGAAAATCTGTTATTTATATTGTAATTCAACGCGGACAAAGCCGCATGCATATTATGTTAAGTAACTTTAATGATAATAAACATAATTGTTGATACACTGATAGGAGTAGAACTGTCTTTAGAAATGGCCGGGTACAAACAACAACTGCGTGTAAATTTGGAATAGCCCGAGGGCCAAACGAGTTCCAGATCATCATGATTGGTGAAACTGTTACGCGATCGCCAATAACACAAGTCATGTGTTGTTTTATTTAATTGCTGTGTTACGTATTTTCAATCACTCCTACGCAGTGAAGACTAAAATAAAACCGTGTCGACTTTTCAAATCACTAACATTTTATTATACAACAAGCTGCCCGCGCCGGTTTCGTGCGAAAAAAAATAAATGAGAATAAATCTTCTTTTTACAGTACGACGACGTAATGAAATAAAATTACACTGGATAACACACTGCACGTCAGTCTGTCAATATTTGTGAAGATTTCCTACTGTCTTCTGTCTCACTCACTCGATACCTTTTTTACATGGAAAGGTTTTTGATTGTCTGTATGATTATACCAACATTCTATTTCATACAAACCTTATATTTATAATTAGAAACATAACAAAAAAAGTATTACCACAATAGAGACAACAGTTTTAAATTGAGCGCTTACAATACGAGTATATTCGGCAATTGATTTTTATTTTGGGAGATAATATTTTCTTTTGTAATCAATTAACTATACATCGTATCTGGTATATATACAAATGGAAGTTGGTACATATATATCTGAGATAGATAACCAACAACACTGTCATTGGAACGGTCAACATTAAAGTTAGTGTATACCATTTTTTTTTTTTCGATTTGGCTACACTGTTGGCCTGACAAGGCCTCTACAGTTTTAGCGGACTACTAAGGAGAGCACTTAAGGCACTTACCAGATTTTATATTGACGACTAGCATAAGGGCGCACGACACACCTCGGCATGGGCTGTCGTCGAATATCCCGAATCTAACTAGCTAAGCTAAACTAAGCTATTTCGGCGGACGAGGGGAGGTCGCTGATCATGTACCCAGTTTACCTCCCTATAAGGACGGAGCCCATCTTTCGCCGGGCTGACCGCTGGGGGCGGCATGGTGATAGCTCAGCACGGTCCCATGCCGCCCCAACGTAAAGCGGTGGCCGGTACACCGTGGGGTTTTAGTCCGTGCGAGTCGGACATAACCCATTCTCTCCCCCGAGAAGATGGGTATCCATAAGGGATTTCCCCACGTAAAAAATAAAATAAAATCCATATCATACATATATCACCATTTTTATGGAGGTTTTTATGCTATCCGTATTTCAAAACCTCGTTGGTAACAATACCATCTTTTGTTACCATATCTTTCTGTATATTGGAATGCGTAGATAATTGAATACGGAAAATGTTAATTCAATATCTGTCTTGTTATAACTTAAGTATCTATTGCAAAAAATATATTTTATTATACTGAACCGAAAATATTATTATACATATCAACAACGATTTTACTATAGTGAGAGAGAAACGAGAAGATATAAAAACAGAAAAAGTTAAAGATTCGTCGATTAACACCGAGACTGTAACAGCTATAGAGTAAAAAGAACGTATTGTTGTCACACGAACAATGCAGCGTCTCATTACATAGTAGCGTGCGGTAATTTATAATACTAGAGGGCATAAAAGAACAGCTCGCAAAGAGTTCCCCGGCTGGTGCATTCGAGTGCATTCTAGAGGTAATAAATTTTGTTGCCTTATTGCTTACCCGCGCTGAGGTCACTGATCTTCACTCTGATAAAAGACGATACGTTACATAGTTACATACAAGGTTCTACTTTACTGTTGCAAAAATAAAGCGTTGTTAAATTAAAGATACGTGCAAAAACTGAACGTTTATTGAACTGATATGAACAAGTACATGTCTTGTTCAATTAATTACTCAAGTTTTCGGTTCGTCGGTTAAGTAGATTCTTGCATATTATGCATGTTCTACACACTGCTTGTGTAACCGAGTGTAATATTCCTTTAGAACTGTTGTATGCAGAAACGTGAAGCGTCTATCTATCGTCATTCCGAGAACAAGCTATTCTACCTATATTACTTGGGTCATTCTGGCCCATATCAATATCTATAATGTGAATACAAGCCCAGCTGCAGCCCATGACTTCAGTTCCGTGTGAAGGATTTTGTTCTCTCATGGAAGTTTTTTATTTGTATTAATTACCGGCTTTTTTTTAATTATGATTTTAGCATTACTAACTAACCGATTTCTCATTTTAAATCTCGCCTCTATTAAATCATATTACTACTGCTTAACATGTAAAAACGTAATAATATGAATGAATCGGAGGTAGCTGATCGTGTACACAACTACCTCCCTATAAGGATGGAGCCCGGCAGCCATCTGCCGCCGGGCTGACCGCTGGGAGCGGCATGGTGTTAGCCTAGTACGGTCCCATGCCGCTCCAACTTAAAGCGGTGGCCGGTGCACCGTGGGGTTTTAGTCCGTGCGAGTCGGACATAACCCATTCTCTCTCCCGGGAGGATGAGTATCCGTTACGGATCTCCCCACGTTAATAAAAAAAAAAAAAAATGAATGAATGAACTTAGACAATTGTTGTGCAATGTTTAAATTTAAATAGTGTCTATTTCTAAACAAGTGCTCAACGCGTATTTTACTTTTTTGTAATAACACGGAATATATTTCAAAGAGTGTCCTTATATATAGTGTATTAGCTTAGTAATGAACGATCTCCAGAGAAAAGTTGTAACGTTAGTATATAATATTACATTGTTAATATACCTACATATTATTTATTGATGACAGTCAAAAAAGGAACTTTCTTTTTAGTTATTGACTCGTCGACATCTCTTGGCGTACGTTGATTGATACGTGAATAGCCGTATGTCATTTACGCTTTCATAGCATTAACGCGGTAGTGTTAAAGGTGAAAAAAATATTGCAAGTTAAGATTTAGCAAAATCAACAAATACGATGTAACCAACTGTCAGTACCACTGGACATAACATTTGACTACATACTGTATACATATTTCTAAATAATCGAAGAAGAAAATGTTAAAACTAACGAAACGATTTAATAAAATTGATAAATTAATTGCATAATCCTAACTTCTTAACTATTATTATAAATGCGAATCGGGTTTTCATTGTTTATGTTTAACGCTTTCACGCTTTAACTACTGAGTCAATAATTGCGAAATTTTGTATACACGTCGTGAGTGATACGAAAAGGACACGGGATATCTTTTATTAGGAAAACAGTAGCTACTGTTGCCGATGGAGAGATTAAATATTACATTAACGCGAGCGAAACGGCGGACAAAAGCAGGTATAATATATACCGAACCTAGAGAAAATTCATCAGTGTGAGATAGATCACTTGTTAGATTTAATAAATTCCCGTAGAAGAGAAGAAAAATTTAAAGACATTATATAAACATGAATGTAATGATAGAATGTGTACGTAACTAAGCTCTAAGATTAGCATTGGAAAATAAAATTAATGTCTCATTAAGAACCCTTGGGTTATGTAATAGCATCCTTGCTTTCCCAACATCCGAGGAAGCAAGAATGCTTTACAAATTGGTCATGTTTAGTATTAAAAACCGTTAGAATTTGTTAATACTTTTTATGAACAGTAAGTACAAACTTTATTTTGATTGTAATCACTGGGGTGGCATGGTCTATCTGTGATGTTTGTAGGTGGTAGAGCTACGCTGAAGCTATTACTGGTTTCAGCATTAATGGGTCGGCTCGCCCGGGGGTAGTACCACCCTCTCACAGAAAACCGACGTGAAGTAACAGTGCTTGCTCCCCTCCCCTGGTGTTGCTAGTGTCTATGGACGGCGGTGATCACTTACCAACAGGGGACCCACCTGTTCGTTTGCCCCCTATAATATAAAAAAAAAACACAATAACAAATATAAAAAAAATCTGGCAATATCACAAAGACCTATCGTATACTATCATCTATACATAAATGCTTTAATGTCTACAATATATATTTTATATTTGTTGAAGGTATGTGTATTCAGGAACAAGAAGAAAACAAAAATAAAGCAGTATTACCATTTCTTATATTAGCATATCAAAAGCGATTTCACCAATTGATGGGGTTTGTATAGGCATTGTATAGCTCTGGTTCGAAATGCAAAACACTATATTTGCATAATCATCGCGTATGGAGTGCATTCGTTGTCCTATGTCCAATGACCGATTCGATACGAGAATAACCATTTATCTATACATACATATAATAAAAATGAAGTGCCTGTATGTAATATCAAAATAACGTCTTTTTACTGATTGGATATGAACGTATACACGATGCTGATAACGAAACGGCTGACATAGGTTACTTTATTTTAGACTAGTTGTCATCCGTGGCTTCATCTGTAGTACTATCTCCAAAACGATTGGACCTATTTTCATGGGACTTTCACTGACAGATAGCTGATCTTTTAAGAAGTAATTTACAATTATAAAAAAAAACACATGCGGAGCTGCGGGCAACAGCTAGTGATTTATAAAAAAAATATACAAAAAGTACACAGGGCAATTATCATTAATTTCTAATTAAATTAATATGCTATCTTTAACGCTAATAGCAATAAAAAAAAAACTTAAACTATGGAAATAATTAATTGTTATTATTCATTACACGAACGAACGATGTCAAAAATCGGATAAAAACATCGATTCATAGATACGCGATTCACACGCATCAAAACATAAGAAAGAACTTGTATATTTATAGACTCTATAAAATAGGTGATGTATTTTTTTAATTGAGAGAAAATAAATAAACACAATACGTCTCTTTGTTCTATAAAATTAGCAATTTAAAATGTGATTATGACGAACATTGTATAATGTAACTTTTATTTTAAAGTTAACTCTTTTTGAAATTCTCATATAAAAAGAAAGCCGAAATAGAGCACCAATTGTTTTAGTTGATAATACAAAAAGTAATTGAATCTTGGCAAGAATACATTGCGGCGATGTAATGGGCCATGCATATTTGTTTTGTAAAGAAGCAGTGTTTGTGTTGGTGTCATTCGATTTTTGAACAGATGGATTGGCATACGTGGTATATAATTCAGTAATAGCTACCTATTAGAGAAATATACCTCATAGTTATTTCTTTTTTTTTTATCGAACTGACTACACTGTTGACCTGGCAAGGCCTATACAGTTGCACCGGACTATTTCAAATTAGTTATGAATAAGCTAAAACGATTTATCGGAAGAAAGGAAAGCTTATTCGTTACTATCTTGTCATAAAACAAAAAAGGTTCAAATTAAGATATCTTTTACGATTAAAATCGTGTATTTTTAAAATACAATGGAAACGCACATACGCCATACAGTCAACTGTCAATCAGTCGTGTGTGTAAGCGTGGGCGACGATTGTGCGTTGACATTGGAAAGTGGCCGCGTTAATATTTTAACCGTAGTTTATGTTGCATACTTATACTTTCAACATCAATCGAATGTTTTTATGCAGCGCGATATAAATAACATGAAATGTCAAGAAGGAATACGTAAGTATACAATTTGAAAAATTACATTCGGTTTTTAGGCTTTTGTGTAAGATAATTATAGAAAACTCAAAAAGAATATTGATTTTGATGTGAAATATCTATAGCGGCGGGACAGACCTACTATTGACGTGGTGACTCGTCGCGACATGTATGTATATAGTACGAAATATCTAAAATAGTGTGGCGACACGTTTTTCAAAAATTCTTAATATTTTACACATACGCCGCTGCTCATATTTTTTTATAATATATTTTAAAAACACACTATTATCGACTTTGTACCATTTTCAAGATTATAAAAATATGCTCACATGGGTTTTAAAAAGTAGTGTGTACTTATGTACACGCGTTGGAAGTTATACTTCTTTGGCGTAACAAGATAAAAATCTCTTCAAAAATTTTATTTTTCGCCTTATTCTACGTTGGTAGAAAAAACGACACTAACAATAGAAAAATGGTATTTAATACATATATACTTTTTTTAAATAAAATGTTGACTATAGCTAACTTCAGGGTATTGGTTTTTCGTGAGGGTGTGCGCGCGCATCGTAAAAATTTACTCTCATCATTTTTCCCTAACCCGCCAAAAGAAGTATAACTTTAATAAATAAAATGTCAGTGTATGTAATAAATAAAAACAATAAAAATTATATTCAAAATGCAACCATAAATTTATCTAACTTTAAAATAATTGTACAAATTTCTATAACTCCATATTTAGGTCAAACCAAGACCGTCCAAGTTAATTTGTCGTATTTAAACTGAAAACCGAGACGGTTTATTGCCTCTTTTGGTTGTTTTTCGGGCAGTGCCCTTTATGCGGTAGCGGTAGTCGGTAATACTGGTGTCCTTTTACACGTCAATATTAAGTTCCCCGATTCATTCCAGTTACGGAGTCATATTTGACACGCAGTTAAGAAGAACAAACAATGATTTCGTGTGCCTATAAAATACCCTACTACACATTTCTTCCTACATGTAGTGTATTCAAAAGAAAAAAATTGCGTATCGACGTACTTTCTGTAAAAAAAAATATGTTGGGGATTAATTTTAATCAATTTTTTATTGATTTTGGAAAATGCTATCGATAACTACAAATTCGTCTTTAATATTTTATGTTATCTTTATTTGTCTTCAATGTAGTCAATATTACTCGAAGATAGTAATAGAAAAAAAGATAACTTAAGTAGTCATATTATATTTTTGGAGAAATCTATTGCTCAGTGGATGAGAAACCTTTGTAAGCTTAGGTTTCATAACTCAATCACATATAGTTTTAAAAATCTACGCGTATTTTAGGTGAATATTCGACTATTCTCGTTCTCGATTAATTTTAATGGAAACCTATTTATTTTCAAGTAATTTTTTTTTTTGGATCCAAGGGAGAAGTATTAATCAAATTTTATTAACATAACACACACACACACGCACACACACACACTGACCAACATACTCCTAATTAGAATCACTAAATCAATAATACGAAACATCCCATTGACCAAGTCACGCACATACACAAAGTCCCAAAAGCTAGTATCGCTCATTCTAAAATATAAAAACTTTAATATAATATTATAGTAAATATAGCAACTTCAGATCAGAACGGATTATCAAAGACAGTACTGATAGAGTGACGTGGGTGTTATCTTATGCTTAACAATAATAGAGTTATAGGTTAACGCACCGAAAACGACAGACAAACAATTTTGTTATGATCATAACGACTTTGATTGGTTGAAAGGTAGAAATTTATACACAAATGAAAGAACTGTATTTATTTATAGTCATAACTGTGGCAAGTTTAATTAATAGAAGAGTTATTTTAAGTTACTTCCAGAACTTTCCCTCGTATATATAATTTGGTGTTCTAAAGTTTGACGAATAATACCGACGTATCGATTTTACCGAGAACCTTTTTAAATTAAGACAATAACGTTTGAATATCGGTTGATAATAGTATTATTATAGGTATTAAATAAATTTATAATTGCCACATCGAGTACAAGATTAGAATTCGTAACAAATAAAAAATGCCTCTTGGATGGATCATTTCATGCTAATAAAGCCACTCAGAGAATTTTCATAAGGATTGTCACATTAAATCTGAATCAATATTCAAGCTACATTCCAATACGTTTTTTCAACAAAGGTCAAACATGACGAATGTTAATAATAAAATTGAATAGAAAATAGAGCCCTTATTTAATTCAGCCGTAATTTGCCGTCAACTTTAAAATCATTTCCACTTGAACAATGACTTCGTGAGTGCATGTTAGTATAATGTAGCTATTTCACCAAGTACATATTTTTCGAATTCGCACGTAATTAACATAATGCCATTAAACTAAGAACTTATTGTTTTGAAGCATAATTTCACTACTATATAATGAAATGTGAATTTTAATTACGAAGACAATATGCATAAATAACAACAACAAAGAACGAAAATGAGACAGTAAATAATCAAAATGTTACTTAAATAAAACTACGTACTTGAAATAAAATTACATATTTGATTGATTTTTACGAACTAACAAAAAAGTTCCCAACACTGGTATTGGATAATAGGCATTGTGCTGTCTAGTTAGAAGTGCCGCAAGCGTGCACTATGGGTGTAACATTTGGTACAGAAGATAAAGTAAAGCAGAACTTTACAAGTCTGATAGAATCATTACAATAAAGCTATCCCGAGTAGTTATCTAACGAACCATTACATAAATAGAATTGATTGCAAATAATTTACAATCTTAGCAGGAGCCTTTATAATTGGCTCTTGAACGCGACAGCGGTACTGTTAATTGGCACTACGAGATCCATTAGATTTCCCTTAATTAGCGAGACATTAACCTATGTGTGTAATAGTGTGAATGAACACTTTAGCTTCATATTATGTACCGTACAACGCAAATCAATGAAATCATTTGATAACAACTTGTGGAAGTAAATTCAATTATTTTTGTGTTACTATAGTTTTTTTATATATATATTATAGGGGGCAAACGAACAGGTGGGTCACCTGATGGTAAGTGATCACCACCGTCCATAGACACTAGCAACACCAGGGGAGTTGCAAGTGCGTTGCCGGCCCTTTAATATATGTGGGCCTCCGGCGCTCTCACTGACCGAACGAAACGCAACAGTGCAAGCACTGTTACTTCACGTCGGTTTTCTGTGTGTCGGGTGGTACTATCCCGGGCGAGCCGACCCATTCATGCTGAAACCAGTGATAGCTTCAGCGTAGCTCTACCACCTATATAATTATATTATACTTTACTTTTACAGAAATAAATAAAACATTATACAACACATCAAATTTGTACTAATAACAGTGGTCATTACAACAATGTAGTGCAATATTCTTACGGAGTAAGTAAGAAATTGCAGAAGATATAGTTAGCCTGCTATTAACCATTATTAGCGAGTGGTTCGGCGCCGTCTTCGTATGGGTGCTATGAACTAATGTAGCGTTATAATTGTTTAAAAGGTTTATCTGTTTTTTGTGCTTTGAGATTTACAGTTTATTAAAGTACTAAAGAAGAATTATAAAACTTGTAGCACAAACAAGACTTGTTCTGTTACTTGTAATTTTTTATCCATGGTATCTTTTAAAATATTCATTTTTGATCTACACTTAATGTATATTATTTATATTACATTAATAAAATATTTTTTTAAATAGTGTTGGCAATAACTAATTATTTTTAATAACATATCGAATATAAAAATGATTACTGTAGGTTATTTTTAAGAGATAGACATAAGTATATCATCACAGTCTTCTCTGTAGATATTTTTCAGGTGTATTATAGATTATTGTTTTCATGAAATCCATGAGGTTTTAGTGGGCAACACTTTACCAACGTAGGCGCATCCGTACACATCGTACGAGTTCATTAAAATACATCAAGTCATCTCTAATTTATATAAAACTAAAGTACATGTATTTTAGAAGAAATTTTCTAATCGTTAGTGAAGACCACATCAAAATCCGTTTCGTACTTTAGAAGAATTAAAACAATACACAGACAAATACGAAAACATACTTTATTTGTTATATTAATTATTTGAATTATTACAGGACAATATTCGACCGGTGTTATCGTAACGTGCGACAAAACAATCATTATGCAACTACCGATGTGTATGAAAGGAACACCTAACGTAATTCACATTCAAAGTCACGAGACGGACAACGGATATTTATATCTCTATCGTCGTGTCACTGTTAGGAATCGCAATCCAACAAAAAATAACTAAACCAGCAGAATAACCCAGCAACAGTTAATAACGACTGGTGAGACGGATATTTCACCGTGTAGTTTTTATATCAAAATTTATATTTCGATACGGGGGTGACATTTGTCACTTTCGACTGCTGCGCACTTTTTTTCGCGCTTTGGTTTTATTGTGAAACTCATCACCGCATCTCTCGCCGCAAGACAAACTGTGTGAGTGAACGATCCAGTGACCACCAACATCGAGACACCAGGGGGCGATTCGGTGACCCCCTATCGCACACCCCTTATCGTTTACATAATTTTCACATATCACAAATTATAAACGGAGTTAGGCTGACACGCACGCACCCACGTGTTCAGGCATAATAAGTTCTCAAGTTCGCGCTGAGTGAGAACGACTATTTATACGCCTACCTCACAAGCGACAATTATTGTAAAATAACTCTATAATTAATTATTGATATAGAGGTCATTACCGTCGATATGTACTAACTATATAATGCAATTAACTGAATCAGGAGTATAAGTTCATGATTAGCGTTTGACTTTAATACTAGTTAGAGCATTATCGCAATTGAACCTCTAGAATTACTAAAAAATCTTCCGAAACAAAGCTTATAATAATACTATACCATACTTCAAAAGCATAAATAAGCGGTATCATCACTACATAGTACAAAACAAAGTTGCTTTCTCTGTCCCTATATCCCTATGTATGCTAAAATCTTTAAAAATACGCATCGGATTTTGATGCGTTTTTTTTAATAGATAGAGTGATTGAAGAGGAAGGTTTATATGTATAATAACATAAATTAAATAGTGGAGAAATAGTGTTATTTTTGATGTTACTCCAAATTAACGCGTACGGGCCACGGGCAGTAATGAATAAATCAAAACTACAGGATTGATTTTAATCATTTTTTCAGCGAATGACATAGTCTATATATTTTTTTATACCCGTGCGAAGCCGGAGCGGGCCGCTAGTAATCTATATACAACATAATAACAATCAAATAACAGACTACCGTTATAGCTTCTGACGACCGTTTACATCTCGCTAACAATGGTATCGCAATAGAATCGAAATAAGACAAATGGATATCTCTTCACAACGCAGTTGATTGCAGGCAATGCATTAGAGAGTACCGATACTCGATCGAACGCGGACCACGCATCGGCGGGTCAAGCGACTCGTTACAAGTGCCGCCGGCCCTTATTCGGGTCGCGTAAATCGAACAGTATTCGAGATGATGATAAGATGAGAGATGATAACTGTGTAGTTAATGTAGCGTGTGATTGGTGGGAGCCGTGAAATTAGTCACGTGTCTCTCAGCTTGTATAAAACATTAACAGATATTACGGAAAAAGTTTAAAAGATCTTTTTATCGAACTGACATATTTTTTTTTTTCGTGCAATAATAATGATATTTTTAATAGGTACATTATTATTTAACAAAAAAACCTCCAATAATCTAAAATCCAAAGCATTACTTATTTATAATAAAGAGATCATTCTTAAGGCATATCTGTAGCTAAAGAGTTATATAAATGTGCAGACTTTTATGACCTACGGCTATAATAATTTCCGTTGTGTAATTTTAAAGATGCCAGCGATTTAGAAGCGATTAAGTTCCTGAACGTTGACATAAGATGATCATATCGGGTGAGTGCCATAAGCGCTCCCATTGGAAGTCCGGTGAAACTGTGGAGGCCTTGCCAGGCTGACAGTGTGGTCAGTTCGAAGAAAAAAAAAAAAAAAAAAAAAAAAAAAGATGATCATATATGTTGTTATATACACTGACATAAAAAATTAGTTATGTTTTCTAATATCAAAATAATACGAGAATAATAGAGTTTCTTTAGCATCATATTTGTTGCAAATGGAATAAAAATTATGTTTTTCACTACGATCAGACACTACAAAAGCAAACTGCTGGTAATTTGTTGTTTTAACAAAAAGTGAACTGGAAACAATAACAGGCGTTTCCTTGTGTTTTTATAACTTGTACCATGTTCCCGAGACCCGGCAGTAAAAGTGTACGATTTTAGGCCAAGGCTCAGTCCCGCCCAGTCTCGACGTGGTGGTGTCATTAGCCGGATCATTTTGAGAAATCCTTAACTGGGCCGAACTAATTTAAAACGGACGTGTGCTTTTTATTGCATATTTGAGTGAGATTTCTCTCACTTAACATCCGTTTGGACGACTTTTTTTTTTTTTTGCAAATATCACAAAACAAAAAATTCTTTTAGCTTAAAGGAATGCTAGTTAAACCTAAAACATAATTTGATTAAAAAAAAAACTTTAGCTATGATTTTTTTATACGTCATTTTGAACAATCTTTAATCGGAATTACCACTTACTATAATCTACACTTAAGAGTATATATTACAATTTACATTATAATGAAAACATATAATAATATATAAGATAAATATATTGATCTTTTTAAAATCGGTATACAAAACTTCATTGAATCACCTACCGGGTTAAATAAAAAAAAAAACTTCAACTTCTCAGTTTTAAAATTTCTAGTTACAATTATTTTGCTTAGAATACATGCGAAAATAGGGCGCAGGATGTGAAAAGTCGCACTGTCATTAAAATTATGACTATGACTAAACAAGAACCAGTCGTGCGTCACTCGAGACCATTGTAACGTTCAACAAAGAGGCAATCGGTAAAAGTAAGCCTCATTATAATAAGAAACCCGTCAATTATTTAAACAGGGAAGCGTGCTGGTTGACTCGGAATAAAATTATAAGATGCGGATTACAAACGGTTTCGAGTGACGGTCAAGAACAATATGGTATCAGAGTTCCGTATGTAATCACAGGGAACCCATTAAAAGATTTCGAAAGATTGTCTTAAAACTTTGTTGAAATACAACACAGAAAGCGCCAAGTTTATTTAAGATGATAATTATTGTAAATCATAAATCATCTAAGTACTTTTCGGTCACGACTCTATTATCAGTGATTTTTCTAAGTCAGATTTACTTTCTTCTTAATAGATCAATTTCTAAATACATTAGTATAAACTGTTGAAAATACATTATATGGTATAATTGTCAACATCCTCCATAGATGTCAAGTGGTAAAAATTGCACATGGAGATTTATCGACCATGATGCTTCTTGCTGATGTCGACAATTGACAGAACACAGTGCCTTTAGAGGTTTAACAAAACAAATGCTGAAATATGTTATAGTTTATCAAGTCCAAATACCTACATATAATCGAGAAAAGTACTCGAACCAATAACTAAATTCAAGCCATCAATGATAGCAGGTCGAGAAGAATACATGCAACCATCTTTTAATGCTACCTCAGATATATCTTTCGCATCCGTCAATTCATAATCAATAAGTTTTTAAAAAAATGATAAATCTTTGTTTGCAACTTCAGATGCAAGATGATCTGTTGTAGAACGTTAAATTCTCTATAAAAATATGTATCACTCATAATTATAGATTCATTTGCCCTCGAGTTACAAAATTCTAAAGAACGAAGAAAATCTTTCTTATGTTATTTCTATAAGAAACTTAAGTTGGAATGCGGACTATCTTAGAGTTAATATGAAGAACTCAAATTTTCAGGGAATTGTTTTTTTATCAATTCGGAAGCGTTTGAGCCTTTCGGGGCAAAGAAATTAGAAAACACAGCTGTTAAGGACCACCTTAACATATATAAATGTTACATTAACTTTGTCCAATATTGTTGTCGCATTGGTAGCTTTTTCGATCATAATTTAAAAATGTTCAACTATATTACATTTAATAAAAATAATTTCACTCAAGATATTTTTCTTTCAATATACTGAACCCTTTAATAATAACTTCGTACGCGTGGTTGACTAATCGAACTATCACTTTCAATCAACCGATCGATTCGTATAAACTTTACGAATAATGCATATCATCATCATATTGAGATAAAGTAATCATTAGCATAACTCGAGCCCATGAAGAAAGTTCCGCCCACGCGGACCGATACAACTTGGTATAATATAAACGTGATGTGACGTCGCTTCGATTGTTTAAATGTATACGATAAAGGGATTGTAATTTGTCTTCGTTTAGTACAGACTGATATCAATTTTGGACATAATATCCAATTAACAATATAAATGAGAAAGTTTGTAAGGATGGATAGGTGGGTGTTCGGTACAGAGCTACTAGTCCGATTATAAAAATTCTTTCACTGTTAGAAAGCTACGTTCTCTTGAGTTATAAAGGCTGTTTAATGTGTAATAAGTCGCGGTTGTTAGTTTTTTTTTACTACTTTATACTTTAGCGTTTGATCACAATCTCATCTGATGTTAAATAATGATATGGTCTAAGATGGTAGTTACGCTAAAACTAGAGGGAGACTGGCTCTAAAGTGCTGTTGCCGGCACACACCAACAGGTGCTTGGCGACAGATTTTCAGCTCGAGGGTGGTATTTAGCCATGCGGACTTAGAAAAAGCCCTACCACCATGATCATTATAAAAAAAATATACTGGTTATTTGTATTCTTTCACTATGACAGCACGTGCTCTGTGGGACACTCCCAAGCCCCAGTAACAGATTTTTTTTATTTTGACACTGGAAAACATAATCGACTAATAATTTACTGGCAATACTTGTGCTTTAATTGTTGCCAATCAATTATCTTTTTCACCGTCAAAGTCATGTGCTTTCTTTGACGAGTAATGTTGTTAAAATTGTCTTGGAGTACAGTAAAACTATATATGATTAATTACTTCAACTTAGAACACTTTAAATTAGAACGTTTAGTGCTAAGAATATAAAATAAGAAATCTTAAAACAATAAATACTACATCGCAGTCGGCTCTATAGATTATTTTCTTATAACGTTCAGTCGATAAAGCGTTTTCTAATGAAATTGAAAATTACTCAATACTATTATGGAAGTAATAATATTGTCATTTATAGAAATTGATCATTTTTCCTGTCATTTAATATCAGACGTGCGTAGTAACTACGAAAACAAATTTAAATAACATTCATCTGTGTAGATGCAAAGAGTGTGCATATAATACGACCGTCACAAATCAAAACCGGCTGGCGATTTACATGACGTATAAAATAATAGTGTTGCCGATAAAAAAAAACATATCTTAATAAGTTAAATGTAAATATTATTCTCCGGTAGAAAGTATACATGCTATTCCGACTATTACCTAATCGAAAAATTGCATATTAGGTAGTAGTTGCATTTCAAATTTTTTTTTAACACTAAAAGATTACGATGCTATTAATATAAATGATGGTATCAGCAATTTATCAATTCGCTAGTAAGTTAGAAAAATTTTATCAGTTGTCATTTAATTGTATTATTATGGTTTTAGCAACATTGGTTCATTAAAATTTCTGCCTATGTTAAAGAGGATAGTTACTGAAGTATAATTAGATAATCAAAACACCGGTAAGATTTATAATTTAGTTTAGCTGTTATTTCATTTTAAAATCATATCAGGAACATTGGTTTTGTTTTATTAACTCAATACGTATCATTGTATATATCAATAAAATTAAATAAAATACCGACCTGAATTGAATCTCTCCTGGGTTGTTGCAGCCTCATCACTGGTGGGGGAGCTGGAGCGGGCATTCTTAGCTGCGGGGGAGAGACGTGCCTATACACTGGAGCCGGAGGCGGTAATGCCGGGGGCAGCGTCGGTCTCGGACCCTGTACCACTGTAACCGACGGCATCAGTGGTGGTGGCCGGCGTTCGGCCGCTCGCTCCACCATCGCTAGGTGTTCGGAAGGTCGGATGAGCCGTGGCGGAGCGGGCAGCTGGGTGGTGCGCGGTCGCGGTTGCGGCGGTCGAGCGATTTGTCTCGGCGGGGGCGGGGGCGGCGGCACGCGCCGAGCCCTCGCCGCCTCCGATTCGTCTGTCATCGGTGCGCGCCAATCTGGTAACAAAAAAAAAAACAATAAATTACTTATCAGCATTGTTATTGAAGTAAAATAATAACATTATTGAAAAAACAATGTAAAATATATAACAGAATATAAGGCGCGTATGTAGAGCTTTTCCAGGTCCTACCTTAACAATGAGATGCAAGATTTAGGACATATTGTTTATTTTATATTCTTCATGGTCTATCATTGTGTAGAAAGATATGATTAAATAATGTGAAAGTTTATTTTCATAAAAAAATTAATAAGAGTAAATAAGATTTGAAGGTTTGGCAAGAATACTCGACTGAGTAAGTCTCTCAGCAACACCTCAATGTTGTCTTGTATAATCCTACAACTATTTTGTTAAAGTAATAATTTTCTTCCAACTCTTAGGCAACTTAATAAATATATAACTATAGTTGCAATCAAACATTGAATTATAAATGTTACTAGTACGCAAAATGCGATTTTATGTTTATTATTTTTAATTGAATAAGCCGCCCTCTGTCTTTAAAAGACGGAACTCGGTAGTTCGGTAGAGCACGTAACGTTATCGTTGGGTCACCAATAAAACTTTGGCGACACTGCGTCTGCGCAACAATTCTACGGCCCGATTGATGTCAATTTTATTTTATTTCGATATAATGTTATTTCATTTACATAATAATTTTAAATAAACTTATCTTTTAAAATGATTTGTACGTTTGCGTTTCAAATTCATAGAAATGAAATTTGGTTTTGTATAGAAAGTTATTTTTTTTGCGTTGAATATATTCTGTGTGTTTGTTATTTACTAGTAGGTATATACATTAAAGGTGTGATTCTGTAATGTATTGTTCTTTGGAACCTGAAACAATATTCTTATAAAAACTACCCCGATTCCAAAAGACGTATTCGGATTAATACGGGGTATTTCTAACACGCCCGCGTTCTTTTGTAAATTGTTAAGACTCTTGAGGCAGGTAGGTTTTATAATATGGATTACTGACTTTTGAGATAAAGGCCAGGTAATTAGTACCACGATACAGTTAAGAAGGAAGTAAACTCTGTCGTTAGAAATATAGATAAAAATAAATTGTTATTTGCAATTTGTATCTTGATAAAGATACATCGTAACGGATAAACATTACATAACGGGATATAATGTTACCACCACACCGTTCATTCCCTTCCCACACTTACACGTCTAACACAGCTCCGTTTGTCTGATGGTAGATTGGAATAAACATAGTAAAATACTGGCTTCCTTCGTTAAACTTACTCGTGTATCTTAATTTATATCTAACTTCATATTATTCTTGTATTGATTTTATTAGAAAGATATGGATAAGCTATTTAAACATCGTGTACAACACGTCTGCCTCAAAAAATATTTTTGGTCTCTGTACCCACTGATATACTCTATTTAGGTTTAGTAAAGAACATTTTATATTTATGCATGTGAATAAAATCGAAGTGTCTGTTATTTTTACTGCAAACTTCGCAACTTCTGATGAAACTTATAGGTTGAAACGTTTTCACTGTTTGTCTAGAGTAGAAATAGATCAATACGTATTTATGAAGGGAGTAAGCAGTAATAATAATGTTTAACAAAGATAAAGTGTTTTAGTTGGAGATAAATAGTCACAAAACAATTAAATTAAAAATCTACTGATAATTAATCCAGATAAAACACGAATACAAGATTTTTTTATCGATATAATTTAACTTAAAATAACCACGGCTACTTACGTCACGTTAGGGAGCGAACGTAACGTTAAAAGTTACAAAAACCAAATAAAAAATAAAAGGAAATACGTTCGATCGGTGGCGGCCACTTGAATAACAGGTCCGAAAGCAATCCAGGCGGGGGCAATTAAGCGCTCGAGTCGAAAGGTCTAATTGACAAATACAATACAGAAACACGGGAGTAACTCCCCAACTTTACTCCGTTTTATCCTTCACATGAATGTATTTATTTTACATACAGTCAACTATATCATTTACGTTTTTTATACTTTATAATTCTAGCGTTCGGCCACAATCTCACCTGATGTCAAAGGATGATGTGGTCCAAGATGAAATACTATATACTATTCTATACTATATATGATAGCAGCCGTAGTAAAAACAGTTACAATTTTTTAGGTAATAGTGTTAGGTTTTACAATAAAGCCGCAAAGATTTACCGGACTGCAAGTTTAAGCGCCAAATCAAACGGGTTTTTGTGTCAAAAGATTATGCATTTATTATAAGGTGGATTAATATGTGAACGATGGTGATATCTGGAATTGACTCTTATCTCTCTCTGCATCCATTAAAGCGATTGTAACGTTAATAAGTTTTAAATAAATGTATATTTGTTAAAAAGATCAACCCGATCGAATTTCTCGCCGATTCTTCTCGACGACTGAGTTGTTTTCCGAACCGGTGGTAGTTTTTGACGTTTCTAAACGTCTTATTAGGACCTAAATTGTATAAAGTATTTATGATTTTGATGGCTAAGCTTAAAGAAAGAACTGGCTCTCCAGTGCAACTACAGGAACGCACGCCTCTAAGTATTTGGCAACAGAATTTCAACTTAAGTGCAGTAGCTAGCCAGGTGAGCCAAGAGAAAGGCCTTCCATCGTGCTGTGGTTTCATCACAACGTTTGCCTTCATCGAAAGCTTATGCTTATTCGCAAAGATTCAAACCTAAATCGATGGACGTAGTGTCCAAAAACACTAACCACTTAAAACGATTAAATAAAATAAAAAACAATAAAGTTAATAAACATAGCTATTTTGTGAAAATATCATTCAGTGGAAGCACAGAACCGGTAAATGCTCTCATTGCTACCTGAAGATACATAACAATATTTTATCATTGAAAGAATGTCAGATGAACATTTAGCTAGTACACAAAGATCTCGTGGAAATAGTCGGTAGATGACTGTTATTAATGACAGAAAACTTACTAATTAACGGTATCCTGGAAACGAGATGTCTCGAAGCGGATTTAGTTTGGAGATTGAAAATTTATATGATCGCGTTAACAGACGCTAATGAGATTGCTAATCAAGAAGAGTTCTTGCGGCGTTTTATAACATTAAATACACGTCAAACTTAATTTCCAGTAATATTGCTTGAGCAACTGAGTCATGCTTACTATCGGTTCGTTATTTTATGAACAGGTTTGAAAAGGAAAATAAACCTTTTTCCTTTGTACAACAGATATCGTGATGTTTTGAAATACCTTAAATAACGAATGCTATTGTTTAGAAAAGTTCAAAAAACGATAATTCGTATATGATATTACAAATTAACAACCAAAGAGGAATGTAAATAACACTTAAGCGCGCTTTGGCTAATACGAACAAAGAATACTCACAAATGTTACAGACTTTATTGAAATCAAATAAAATAATACAAAGGTAAAAAAAACAATACAATATAGTTATAAGCTCATCTAAATATTATAATAACCATAACGTGATACCTACCTCAGTTATGAAAAACAAACTTTTGTTGTAAGTATACGAGTATATCACGAACACTTTAAGCGCAATTATTTATTTCCTATACGAGTTTGTAAATGTTATAAAATTGTATTAGCCAATCGATTGACGACGCACACAAACGCGAGCGCTATTATGATGGAAAGCGATGCATAACGGTGCAATGTACCCCGTTGTCATGACAACACTGTGTGTACGACGTTTTTCCCTCCAAAACTGACGCCTGCGCGTAACAATACCAACCCTACAAACGCCGCCAAGCGGTTTAAAAACCCTAATTTAAGCTTTATTCGCTCGACTCAAAAGTTGGTTAAGGAAACTCATCTGTAAAACGCAAATGCCGAGCCTTGCCACAAGTTATTCCTTTCCAATGATAGCCCGAAGTAGCAATTTTCCTATTGTTATTAAATATAAGTAGAAGCGCGCGCTAGGGTGATTGCGCATAGAGTATTTCTCATTTCCTTGTTGGAATAATAATATGATTTCTTGTATCATTCTGACTACCGGTGTTTGACGTGATAATGCAGTTTATTACAATAGCGCAAACTACAGGTATGAAATGCACCATAGTATTATATTTCAGTATCTATATTGAAAGTAGAATTATAGAAAGTGTTATATAGTATAAGTTTTTTAAAATGATACTTTTTTACATCACCTGAAAATTTTTCATTCATCTATCACACGTCTCATTACTGCCGGCCGCAGAGTAGGGGTACAGTGAAAGGCGCTCGGCAGAGCGTCCAAGGCTAATATGGCGACGCCAATTGCTCAATTCAAAATGATTTAAATAAATATTAAGTTAAATGCCTGCAATCCGAACAAAAAAAAATTCACTTGCATCGTGGTTTCATATTACCACCTAATTATATTTTTTCTTCAAACTACTACGACCTATACAACACACCATCTGTTAATTCTTTAATTAAGTCTTTTCATAGTTAATAATAGCAATATTGCACATTAAAAAAAATATTGTATTTATGTGAGCATACGTAATAATTGTGTTTGTTCTAAATAGTGAATTACTGAACTTTCTCTACTTTACTTCATAACAGAAAAGGCGACCTTAAATATACTAGAGTTGATTAAATCAACAATAGAGATTCTTTTAATTAAAAAAAAAATATAAGCTATATTTTTCGTATTCACAAATAAAGCATCATCGCGCGAGTTCCCCCACAAAGCCATGGTTTTAGCTGGTAAGATAAGATACATTAAATTATGTAAATTTAGTATCTGCGCATTTCATTTATTACGATAAGGGTAAGTTGACATGTTTATTGAGCCTTTGTATACATTTAAAACACAATATTACTTAAGGAGGATTTTTTCAACGTTTCGAGAATTCCAGAACGGCTTTACAACGTCGGTATTGGCTTCAAAGAATATGATATGACAAACATTATATACGATAGTAGGTGTCATTATATAGAAGCACAACCAGCGTTGGTAACTTAGCAATTCTATTAGGCATTCAAGTCACAGGTAATTACCGCTCGAGTTTGTTTCATAGGCGCACATTAATGAGGGGTCCAAACGACCACCCCAGAGAATACGTGGGGCGAATGACACGGCGCGGCGGACGAAGGGTTGTCAACTTGAATAAATAATACCAGTATCGTCATCATTAGTTATATCTACTTTCATACTATGTGTTACTATTGAATATTTCAAGTTTTTCTATTTCTTTCTGTCATTCATTCTGCAAATGCAAGTTTATCGCCGACGCGACGCTATAAACCCGTTATATGACGTTTGAGAAACGGATAGCTTTTTCAACATTTCATTTCAATTACGAA
This sequence comes from Antheraea assamensis, assembly GCA_035772565.1. Classification (NCBI taxonomy): domain Eukaryota; kingdom Metazoa; phylum Arthropoda; class Insecta; order Lepidoptera; family Saturniidae; genus Antheraea; species Antheraea assamensis. The sequence goes on along the minus strand of JAQQSE010000191.1, from coordinate 813,912 downwards.
TGTTTACGACCAACTAATCGTTTAGTTACCCTCTTTGACAGATTATATTTTATATGTGGAAGTCGAAAATACAAATTGTACTCCGGGCTTTTTGAAAGTACATTTGATATAATTTATTAACTTTATAAGCGTTTTTAAATTTGACTTATTATGTTTATTGATATCTGACAACTGGCACGTTTAATTGCAAATAAAACGTAGATTAATTTAAACCACTTGTTACAAAATAGGAGACCACTTACAGTTCACATTCTTAACTGTTAACTAATCGTGACAGGAGTAGATGCAAATCAATATTTCTAATCAGTTACTGTTTCATATTTTTGAGGCGCTCCCATTTTATAAGAATGTCCGGCCGCATTTAACTAATTGTAAGGCATGATGGCGCGGTCGTAGGGCTAACTGGACCCTCATTTTTTACGTTATGAACGATGTCAATACCCTATGTATACTTTGTATAGTCAGTAGCTTTTTTTCTAATGAATAAGGATATAGAATGAATAAATAAATATCACATTTCACAAATGAACCTACTTTTGAAGTGAAACTTCTTTAGAATCGTTGTGATTTCAAACCGGATGCAACGGAAAAAACGACAGGTAAGAGACACAAATACAAAAATGTGGAGGATGATCCGGCAAAGAATGAGACAGAAATATACATACTATTTTATATTATCGGTCTCTCCTCTTTGTGCCATGCTTCGTAGAACCCCCACTCCCGTCTTCTAAGCATAGTCACCTGTAATTCGTGAGCCAGCGCGAGAGAGCAAATGTCGGTGTGTATGTATATTACACACTGTTTAATACTTGCTTGTATTTGAGCATTTAACGTGTGTTAGTATATGTGACAAGTACGTGTACACTGTATGCAGCTGCGTATTACAGCTTTTTAGTAAGAAGTCAGCGTGGTGTGTTATTATTTAACAGTGTTTGTGAGTATTTTTATATCTTATTTGTTGATTATTCTATCCTTGTTATATATATTCATCTCATAATTTTGTCGATTCACTGAAGTTTCACTTCTATCGTGTGTGAATCGCACGCACACCTTTTTTATTAGAGATATGAAAATAAAAATAAATTAGATTATAATATATTTTAACATTTTATTTCTATTCAATATTAATAAAATACTTGTAATACAACATGTAGATGTAATATTTTATGAAGAAAACAGGAAACACACAAATAAACATAAGCTCGATTACTCAAATGTTTTTACATAAAACAAAGCAGAAACGGGTGTGAACGAACATCATCACGTCGGATAAACATATTCATTTTAAGATTTTACACAGTGAAATCGATGATGAGGCAGATAAAACACGTTCTCGTCAACGAATACGACAGAGCTTTGAAAGCGACGCGACGCGGGAATATTAACAACTCTGTCGCGTCGCGTTTTATCGCGACAGATGGCGCAATATGTCTCGTCTCACACGAGCACACGACCCACTGTGAGAGTAAGTAATCGTTTCACAGAGGGCATCGATAACAAAGGGTTAGTCGGTTGCAACGTAAGAACTTATATGTATTTCTACTTAATTATGTAGTATTTTTTTTTATTCAAGGTAAAAAAGAAAAACTAATCGAACAACAGTACAAAAACAAAAAAATCGGACTGTGACCTCTTTTTTTTTAATTGAATGCGTCAAATTTAAACGTTATTATGTAAGTATAGACTCTACGTAATTCACAAGAATTAAGATGAATCTAAAGAAACCTTATAATCTATTCACCTCATAATAATATCTAATAATTCATTTACGTTACAGAGCGTGTTAAAGAGATAACATGCATTCGAAAAATATATCACCCTTCTTCTGCCGAGTAGGGCAACCAGTAATAAAGGAGAAAATTAAATACAATTGGATTCATAAGCACGGTGGGATAATGAAGAAAACATGCATATTCTATCTTCGGAATAGTTATACAGTGCGAGTTCAGTGATAATGCAAAAATACAGTATTCATCGGTTATCACAATAACTGAATTAATATGTTCCAGAACTAAATTCCATGAATCTATTAACAGGATAAGTCTTAAAATACTCGTCCTATAACATCAAGCAGTCAACCTACTACACCCCTTTTTGGTAAGCTAAAATAGACAGAAGCTAAAATAGATGGTGGATACATATAAAACGGGCATTGGAACAAAACTTTTTTTTATACATTTTTCCCATGAATATAACATGTTCAATTATTACAATTAAGTAGAAAGTAATGGGTAGTCCTTTAAATAATAATATGCTAGAAGAATGTATTGCAAATGACGAAAAACGTTCGTACATACCAAGACAGGAAACATATAATAATAAACTTCTCGATTATAATTAATCGCTACGTATCCAATCACTATGAACCATAAATCAGTAATAGTCATTCGTTACTACATCTAATTAATATGAGAGTTATAAACAAGTATTTTACGGTCATCTAATCCGACTTTACGAGAAAATCATATATCACTTCAATGTATGGGCATACATACTACGTTTACAATTATAGTATACTAGCAGGCCCGGCAGACGTTGTCATGCCCAGATAATAAAAATATATATACTTATGTGTATGAAACACTTAAAGCGGCTTGAATTTTTCCGATTCTTTCAACAATTATCATGATATTTCAACTAATTTACAATAAAACCGTGTCAAATTATATACCTAATCCTTCCCCGTGAATTACTCCATCTATTGGTCAAAACCACATTACAATCCACTCAGTAGTTTTTCAGTTTATCGCGAACATCCAGACATACAGACAGACGCCTCGTTTTATAATATGTATATTGATTACATCTTCATAGAAAACTAGTTGATATAAGTTGCCATGGGTATGTATTTATATTAATATACCTGCTTCTTATGTATTCATTTGTACATATTAAACAATAAAGAAATTAACATTTATTATAATTAAATTACAAAATATAAATTATGCAAAAACTAACAAGAATAGAGTTATGGAAAGGTATTTTAAGTTAAGGTGCAGCCTAATATCATATTTAGCAACTTAAACATGTATATTTGCTCTAAGCTAAAATAAAAATGTATAAACTATATAAGGTGCAAATAGAGAAAGTAAATTAAAGTACAATCACATACATAGTAATTTTAACACCCAAAAATGTAAGCAACAACACAATTCTAGTGCACGAATTTCCTACTTTATATGATAATTATTAAATAAAATTAAAATAAGTAAACATCGTCCCTACTTAGTACAGTAATCGTCACATAAAATAAATTCTGTGTCCCACAAACAATACCTCAACTTTGATGGCGCATAAATAATGAAACGTGCGCATAAAAGTAAATTAAACAAGGCTATTAAACGTTTGACAGCCAGTGTTAATTGGCTTAAATTAATAAAAGGTTACTCTCATGAGTCATTCACAATAAGCAAATAGTTCAATTTAAAAACTAACTAGTTGGTTGTGACCAAAATCAAACATAAGTAATGCATTGAAACGTAACTTAATATGAAAATTGACAACGGTCAACGGTATGGAGCTCGTGCATGTGTGAACAGCATAATAAATACAACTTGGAAGGCACTTTTATAAAATTAGAATCAATAATTTTATATTTGTTTTATGCTCTCTATAAATATAGGAACTGTTTAAATAAAGAGGAACACCAGTACTAACTTAAAACTATATATATTCTATAGAAGTGAGAAAAATTTAAGGAGTTCGTGTTAAACTTAGAGGCACTACTCGATATTTTCAACAATGTAAGTCAGACACTAAATAATATATTTCAAACAAAACAATGTGTGGCTGATTTTATTATCAGACTAAAATTCCCTCTTACCTGTCATCGTGACTAAAACTAAAGTTCGCTTTCCAACAATCTTCAGTTCAATCGACATTAGCAACATTGTAAGCGAAAGCTTACTAATGTAATCATTAAATGCTATAAGATTGAGATGATAAACAATTGCATAAGAAGCAGTAGCATACAAGATTAACCAGCGTGTTAACTGTAGTTTCAGTGGATATAAGCACTGTCTGCCGATGGCTCAAGATATGGACCGGAAACGAAAAGTGTAACCTTAATACAGTATACGACTTTCTCCGGCAGATAAAATTTTTATGCCCCCGACGAAACATGACGCGTAAAAGGATAAAACATTTTAAGATCCACGATAAAGTGAAATTGGGTAGCGTTTGAGATGCGGCTGGAGATCGCTTTCCGGAGCCAACGGTCTGAGTTTCACATCACATATTTTAAAATCGGGGTTTGGTATAAAATTACTTAATCATTTATGCAATATTAAATTCATTCGTCATAAAGCAAGATAAAAGTAGCTTTTAGTAGTCATATGTCATCATCTCTACACTAGTTTTTTTTTTTACCGAACAGATCTACACTGTTGGCTTCGTCAGGCCTCTACAGTTCCACCGGACTAGTACTTCACTGACATATACATTTATAGTTCTGGTCTTTTCGCTAACGTTCAGTTCTCCCCAAGTGACCAACTTCCATTGGCCCCGAACGAACACTACGAAGGAGCTCATACGGCCCATCGGCACTATTCCTTAGCGTATTTTTTTACCCAAACTTTGTATGGCGTAATTATATCGTACCAAGGGTCGGATTCTAAACTTGAAATTTAACTGCCAGCAATACCAATGTATGAAGAAAATTTAACAATCTTTTACTATATTACTACACATACGTACATTCGTATGAAAGTAAACATTAATTTTCACATTCGATTTATAGGGGATTAGTAATATTACTCACAACAACACCTTTAGTCCGCAAAATGTTCACGTAGCGAACAACATAATGTGGTAAAAGTTAGATCCCACTTCATGATTGCCGTCGCGGTGAGGAATCGAACGCCTTTCTCTTGTAATAGTAACAAATGAGCCGGGAATGGCTGAATTTATTTATTCAAATCCGACGGTGTTTGATGCCGGTCACGTCTCGAAGCTCGTTGGTAGTCAGAGCACGAAGCGTAAGTGTTGTTGCTGTTCTCTGACGAATACGATGCATTAGCGACAATAATTGGAATAACTTCCTCATACATATACACACACACAATCGAAATAATAACACCGCAACAGATTTAGATAGCTGATGCATGCGAGCCGCTCTCGTAGTTCAGCTTTTCACGAATACATAAGTAAATAATCGATTCAAATTGATTTCGTTATGTTGTTACGACGAATTGCAACATCACTTTTGTCTTATACTGAAACTGTATGCCAGACATACTAGGCCTAGTAAAGAAAATGTAGCTTTAAATGAAAGCCAACTCATAAATATAATGTATTATTATAATAAAATGTCTTTATAATATTGTAGTATGTTACCACATATTATGGTTTATGTAGTCTTCTTAAAAATTTGTTTAAACTACGTAGATTTTTTTTTTTATATATTATAGGAGGCAAACGAACAGGTGGGTCACCTGATGGTAAGTGATCACCGCCGTCCATAGACACTAGCAACACCAGGGGAGTCGCAAGTGCGTTGCCGGCCTTTTAATATATGTGGGCCTCCGGCGCTCTCACTGATCGAACGAAACGCAACAGTGCAAGCACTGTTACTTCACGTCGACTTTCTGTGAGAGGGTGGTACTACCCCGGGCGAGCCGACCCATTCATGCTGAAACCAGTAATAGCTTCAGCGTAGCTCTACCACCTAGATAGTATTCACTGAATACTGAACACTGACAGTCCACATAAAGAACGCATTACGTTATGAATTCGAATCCATATATAATATATCGTATATTGGTAAATGTATTGTTCTTCTTGTACACGTATATTTTTCTAAAATTTCCGACAAATATGCATATATCATATCTTAAGGTACACTAGTCATGGATATGACGACACTAAAAAATGTTTGTCTGTCTGTTTTTTAATTTTAATTAAGCTCAATAACGGCTTGACCGATTTTCATAAAATGTCGTACAGGAGGAGTATATTTCGTTTTAAAAGTGAAAGGTATAATACCTATAGTAATTATCAATAATATTCTTACAAAACATAAAAGTTCAAGACAAAAATAATTATTGTATAATAACCGCGTGCGGACGCTACGGGCACAGTTAGTGTTATAATAATTGTTTTATAAATACTCGTGTCTGAAGAGTCTTCAATACATTACAAAAAAAAACTAAGATATTATTATTTTAAAAAAAGTAGTGTGTACTTATGTAGACGCGTTAGAAGTTAAACTACTTTGGCGTAACAAGATAAAAATCTTTTCAAAAATTTTATCTTTCGCCTTAATCTACGTTTGTAGAAAAAACAACACTAACAACAATAGAAAAAAGGTATTTAATACATACATACTTTTTTGAATAAAATGTTGACTATAGCTAACTTCAGGGTGTCGGTTTTTCGTGACGGTGTGCGCGCGCATCCTAAAAAAATACTCTCATTATTTTCCTCTAACGCGCCAAAAGAAGTTTAACTTCAAAAAACTAAATATACTTATAATAAGCATTTGTACCTATGCATTTTCTCAGAGGTATTTAAAAACTCTCGCTCTCGAATACATAATCATCACACTATAATAAAACGCACTTCACCACTTCCCAGTTCGACTGAAAGGTCATTCAAATCACAGTAGACACATACATACATACAAACCATCAAATTATTTACAACAGGCGCGGCCCACTGCGACTACGTGCCCGTGTAATTCCACCTTCGTCTGATGAGTGTTGCGTTTTCGATTGCGTTGCTCAAGTGCAGTCAGTCACGAGGAACAATAATTTGCAAGTTTTGACATTTGCACCAAACCCGCAGAGACACGAAAAAGTTTATGCTTTATTACACGTTCCGGAGTTACGTACGCCTCGTTGTGACTCAAAAAGCGTATGATGACCTAACAACAATGGCTTTTAATTTTTAGACGTGATATAACAATCTCGCAGCAGTCGCGTCACAATTGTACATTTGTGTAATAAATTTCGGAATAATAAACTAAAATGCTTTTTTTTTTTTTTCGAACTGACCTACACTGTTAGCCTGGCAAGGCCGCTACAGTTCCACCGGACTACTAAGGGGAATGCTTAAGGCACTCTCCCGATTTGTTCAGGCGGTCAGCGCAAGGGCACTCGGTGCGCCTCGGCTTGAACTGTCGCCGAATTTCCCGATCTGACTAACCTAAGCTAAGCCGAAACTAAAATGCTTAATAAAACATTTAGTACATTTGATAAATCAAAGACTACGAACATTATGCGTTATCATATATGCGACTTTAGGCTACTTTACTTATATATATATTTGTAATTATTAACCTGTGTATCAGCAAATCTTAGTTGTCGTTCGTTTTTAAGTATAAATAGGTATACATGACAGGCCTCACAGCGCTGGCGAAGTTACTCAATCGACTAGACATCGCGAATGCGATTTTCAAACACGAGCAAATATCGGGTAAATGTATAAAAATAATAAATAAATAATAGAATATCGACAGAGTATTAAGGTACAATAGGACACGGAAGTCTAGCCTTTGAGGTTTTTAGATGTACTATTTTTAATATATGCTACATACACGTACGTATAATTTTACAGTAAAATACAATACAAGGGTAAAGAATCGTTCAATAAATAAATACGTTTCTCTGACACCAAGCACTATTCGAATTTGCACGATATTTCATAAATTATTATGTAATCAATTTAAATACTTAGATGCCTACTTGTAATATGAATTAAAAATTTGGAGCACCGTTATTTCCAGGCACACATTCCATACACTAGATAGTGCGCGCAACTTTGTCCTAGTGAAAATTAAAACAACGTTGTTTATTCAGAAATATGTGCGTTATCTGATTTGTTAGAGACTGTGTTTTATTTTCTTAAATTGTAATTTTTACATGAATAGTTAACCCTTATAACCATTTTATTGATTTCAAGTCACCTCTCATAAAATTGAACGTTATTGCTTAACCCAAATTTAAAAGCGCAACGATATATAACTTAGATAACCGAAAAGCTTTCTACATAACAGCCTAACCAGAATCAGTTCTAGCATTTAGAAGAATAACTTAGACAATCTACAGACACATTGATTTAATTTATATGCATATTATATTTGCATCTACAAACGTTTATCCAATTAAGTGAAAAAATACTATAGTTCATTTTTCTTATTTCATGACTTGTTCATTCTCAATAAAAAGGTTACTTCTACAAATGAACCGGTATACTGTTATAATTGGCTGTAAAACCTTATTGATGTCGAGCCTTTTTGAGGTTTTGATTTTTTATAGCGTAATGGGAGTTCTGTTTTTAAATTTGACAAAGAAAGGAAACAGGGATTTCAGAACTTGCTTGACAGCGAATAGAAGGTTTTAGTTTGACGTATAACAAATAAGAATTAAATTGTTAAAAACACATGAAATTAATGTAATGAAAATAATGAAAATACAATACACGGAAAGTGTTAATTAGTGAAATACAATGGATAAGTATTTTTTTATTCATGTGAACATGCAAAATGTTTTACTAGCCCCTTTATGATTGATAGAATAACTAAAAATATAACTGAAGGGTTATTGTTTAGTTTCATTGAATAAAAGAAGTGACATATATGTATTAATTCGGATACTAGTTACCATTAATAAGGTTCTAAAAATATACAAAATGTAATTGATTAATGTAATAATATAGTCGTTCGTTGAACCCGCAACTACAAGTCGAATTAAAAATGCAAATAAAGGAGTATCCAATCGATCGACGGTAATTAGAGACCATCGTCTGCCATCTTCCCCTATGGAAATCGTCATTACAAGATTAGTGCATTGCAAAGGGTTTGATTAACCCTTCGCGTTATATTTCAACAGACCGTAAGCAAGGTTTGCGCAACTAGAGTCTAATGCAACGGTGCGGCGCAGTTGAATATTTAACGCTTTACCTTTGACATATTCGACATTATAATTATTTTATACAAAGGTTTTAATTAATTTTTATAATAAGTTATTATATTATGTTAAAGTTTTAGTTTATATTATACAGATAAGTATAATATTTAAACCAAAACCGGATTATAATTCTCATTACACAAAGTCCGTTCTGTTTGAGGATCGAATTTGAGACCTAAGCTATTAGGTTCGCAGAGCTTGTTTTTTTTATGTCATAGAGGGCATCGAACAGGTGGGTCACCCGATGGTAAGTGAACAATGCCGTCCATAGACACTAGCAACACCAGGGGAGTCGCAAGTGCGTTGCCGGCCTTTTAAATATGTGGGCCTCCGGCGCTCTACTGACCGAACGAAACGCAACAGTACAAGCACTGTTACTTCACGTCGGTTTTCTGTGAGAGGGTGTTACTACCCCGGGAGAGCCGAACCATTCATTCTGAAAGCAGTAATAGTTTCAGCGTAGCTCTACCACCTTGTTAGAATTGCGACAAGATAAAACGTACGTATATCGCTGCTATATAATGTAACTGTTACTATAGAGAGTCCACGTACCAGGATATGTTTCGTACAACTAAGTTTCTCTATAAGTAATTTCATTACAATTTTTTAACAGAACAGAATATTAACCTTTATTTTTCACTTTTTTAACTTTATAGATTTTAGCGTTCGGCCCCACATTCTCACCTGATGTTAAATTATTATGTTGTCTAAGATAAATAAACACGTTAAACTTGGGAACAGGCTCTCAAGTCCAGTTTATAGAATACATTCATAAATGCTTGGTGACAGATTGTCAACTTTTGGACGGTAGATAGCAAGGCAGGCAGGCTTAGAAAACACCGTACCACCATGCTACGGTAGTGTTGCAATTTTTTTTCTTTACGAAGAGCTCCGCAAGTAAGGATTCAAACCTACGTTGATAGACGCGATGGCGAACACGCTATCAACTCAACCACCATCGCTTCAAACATACTCCACTCAGTCTCCCGTGGATTTAGTTTGAAAGTAGAAAGTAGTAGAAAGGATTCATATATCGAACCCCGCATTCGGTGAAAATTTTGATAGTTTTTTATATATTTGATTGACGTCAATGTGTGTAGGTAATCCCAAATAAAGTTAGTTGTATTTAGAACTCGAGTATGGCGTATTTCAGTTTTCAAGTATGTTCAAACGTAGTTTACCTTTATAGATAGATATAGATATTAATCTTAGTAGTGCATTTAGCAGAAACATGTAAGACATCATTGGCATCATATTGGGAAATCAACAAAACTCGTAATAGACCCCTGAACAGCTCCGTCCATATCGAGTTGTTAGGTACTCAGCAGCTCGTTTGCCTTTAGGCTGACATTTAAATATAATTAACTTTCAGTTTTGCGCATTCAGTTTCAGTTGTAATTGCATTCGTAAGCGAACAGACGGTGTCATGTCGGTGCGTGCTCGGGCGCAGCTGCGCAGGCGCACCGTTACCATAATACTCAGCCGAGACGAAAACAATTATCGCAACTTGCGCCTGACGGATATCTAGTACGTGAGAGTTTTACTTGTTTGCAAATGGAAATTTAGTGGATTTTATGCTTTAGCGCACAAACTGTTTTCGTTGGCAGGTTTCATTACCTCGACGGTAACGTAAGTTGCACTTCTGTTGTTCATGACGAAATATATACAATGTCAACCTTATATATAGAAAGATATTACTCTATTTGAATATTTCTATAGATTAAAGTAACAACTTTTTCCTTTGCATTTATAGCTCCTAATTTATGAAATTGCTAAGTTTGATCAATATTACCACGAATCAAAACAAAAACATATTTCAATACATTTTCATATCGGACTTCGCAAAAAAAAAAAAAAATAGTTGACACATTGTGTCAACTAAACAAGCCTGTCATAACACGTTATAAAGATCGAAGTGTCACTGGCCTTTGATGTTTATTTTTAAATTTGAATGACAGACGTACACCCGAGTCTGATGACGTCATTGTGTCAAACATACATTCTTTCTAAAATGATATCACCAATACGAGAAACGCCCACACGCACAGCTACCATGTACGGAAGGGTGACTCATCGGATGCTCACGCTACGTAAATGCACTTGCACAAAACGTTGCAACAGCAGGCATACATAGACTTAAAGCCGTACTGGAAGCGGTGTTATGGTAATGATGTTCAAATGTATTTTATTTTTAAGGACTATTGGGGAGAGTAGTCCTACCTTACTGAAACGTGACAATTGATCGTGATACTTGGTCAGGGTTTTCTACATGGTTCATCAGAACAAAGTGTTGTTCACGACATCTTTCACTGTTGGTGACTATTTATCTTCTTGTGTTAAATCACTATACTCATATATTTATGATTGCGTTACTACAACTTAATCCTAAGCAATTCTATTTTTTTCGGTAAATGATTATACATTTAAATGAGTAATTCTTATACATATGTATTTATACAAAAATGTATTGCATTTATCTCGGAAAAGGTTCCTGAGGATTTGCATCAAATTTTATGTTTGGACAAGGTTGAAAAACATGATTTTACACAAACATAAAACATTTTTATACGAATTATTATACTTCATATAGCGCCATCTCATAAATGTTTGTGATACTTGTATTGTACTTGCCCGGTACCTCAAGATTTGGTGAGATGGCGCTATATGACTTTATCGGACTTTATATGAATACACCCAATAACAACAATGCAGTTATTGTTATATCATCATCTTCTTATCCTTATCCCACCTAAGTAGGGTCGGCACAACATATTTATCATGTTGTGATGTATTATTATTTGGCTTAATTTTTACGATTGGCCGCCGGCCTGGCGTCAAACCTCCTTGGGATCATTTTGCAGTACCACTATAACTGTAATACCAGTTGGTAAGGATTGAAACGACGCGTTTGTGTACGAAATATCCGACTACCACAGGCCCTGGTTTGAAGTCTGTCATAGCCATGAGGATTTCTTCTTACAAATCTGATTCACTGACATTCACTGAGGTTCACTGACATTTTTTTCCTTTTCTTGTTATTTTTCGGCATTATTATTATTAAAAAGCTAAATATGAATTTTCTTTTCAGTTCAACATAATATTTATAATTTGTATATAAAAAAAATTGTATTGTCATTGACATCTTGTTGACAACTATTGTTATGTATGTATGTAAATTACCAAATTCACTGAGCGAAACTCGGTTGCCTAGGTATAATACATTAAAGATATATGTTACCATGGTATAGTACTTGAATTCCTCAATATAAAACGATTACCTACACATAATAAATAAATAAATTAATGTAAGTAATATAAACATTTCTCTAAAATAAGTGAAATAGCGGACACGATATTTAAATAATTGTCAAATACATTCCAGTAATACTTTACATTCGTGATCTATATTACACCTTACTCGTGGCGAAGTTACCTACTAGGGTGTCACCCTTGCACAAAGGGTTGACGATACAAATAATCCCTTCTACTTTGGAGAGCTCAATGGGATAGTTAATTTACATAAAGGGCTAGTATACAAATTGATTTGTGAAATGCTATATATATTTGAAGAGAGAAACAGCTTCTTTAGGCGCACTGTGACAATAAACGAAAATGAACTGTTACGCTCGGGGTTAGAGTGAAGCGATTTAAATTAACTAAAGACCAAATGTCACTCGAGGATATACTTTCTGATTTTCTTAGTGAAGATTTATCATAAACGTAGTAGTTTAACAGTGATGTGTGCACAAAAAAACAAGCAGACATCTCTAAAAGTGATTTACTTATATTTATTTACTTATTGTTGGCCGCAATAATTTCTCTCACAAAAACCTGAAAAGTACAGACATGTTAAATTTCCATTCTTATTATAGCATAGAAGAAGTAGTTTATCTAATGGTAGTTAGTATTAAGCAAAGATATAGTCAAATAATAATCATTTTCATAGCGTAAATTATTTTTGTCAACAACAATTTCAAGCTGTAATATACATACGAATGGATCACGATCTCCCGCGGTTAGCAGTATAAGGCTGTTGTATCTGTGTAGGCTTCCGGTCGCCGCGCACTCCCAACAAATGATAGTTATATTTTATTCGGAAAGTTTTTCTCTGCTCGAACGTCGAACTACGAAAACGTACTCAACTGCAAAAGTAATGGGAATACTTAACGATTCCATTACATTTTACTCTACATCAAAAATGTAGCGCTGATGATAGATATAAAATACTTAATAGATAGACTTGATAGATATCAAAATTTGAATTATACCAGTATCAACACTACCTATACAATTGAGAAACATAAAACTATTAAAACATATAATTAAAGTGACTTGAAAAATAATTTAAAAGACTACTACAAGATTATGGAATAATCCGAAATCGGTACTGTCAGAATACTGTGATACAACACCGAATCCCAGAACCAAATATTAAATTTATTACCAAACAAGTTGATACCCCCGATTTCGCCTGCGTTGTTTATTGCCTCAACAATATATTTTATGTACAAAGAAAAACCTTGAAAAACATTAAAATAAAAATATACTTTGCTTAGAACCAGTTCTTTGTAAACTATGTTATCCATTAACTTCATCAAACAGGCAGACATTTTTAGAAATGATTGAAATGTATTTAATTACTTATATTCTTAGTGACTTGCAATATTTTTTTACACAGAAATCTGAAAAGTACAGACGCGTAAAATTTTCAGTCTTATTATACGTATATAGATAGCACCCTTTAATTTAGATTTCTGGGGCACACCATCAAGATATGTGACACCAAATATTTGCAAAGAATATTTTATTGGAAGAGGAAGCGATTTCGTTATAAAATCCAGATGTTTTTAACCTAACCTAAATAAAAACCACGACGACCGTTTTTATGTGCAACTCTTAGAAAGACTGAAAAATACTATTATATTGTTCTTTTTATATGGTGATTGAAATCCGATATCTAAAGTATTTGAAAAGAAAAACCAATCACCTTCAAACGTGACACCGTAAAGTTTGACACGAACACGCCGCGCACCGCCTGCTAAGAACGAACAACGCGAAAAAACAGAACCTTTCAAGCTCGCTTGAGCAACAAGTAACAGCAATTCATTCGTTACATTATCACTACATAGTATAAAACAAAGTCGCTTTCTCTGTCCCTATATCCCTATGTATGCTTAAATCTTTAAAACCACGAAACGGATTTGATGCGGTTTTTTTTAATAGATAGAGTGATTGAAGAGAAAGATTTATATGTATAATAACATAAATTAAATAGTGGAGAAATACTGTTATTTTTGAGGTTACTCCAAATTTAACGCGTGCGGGCCACGGGCAGTAATGAATAAATCAAAACTACTCGATCGATTTCAATAATTTTTTCAGTGAATGACATAGGCTATATATTTTATACCCGTGCGAAGCCGGAGCGGGCCGCTTGTTAGTGAATAAATTGTAGCCCAAGTAAAAGGGATTATTATTAATGTTGACCCACATACACCTTACTTATTCTCATCTGAAATCTAGTTTTAATAAATGCATAAAGTGACAGGTGACATTAACGAAACATCGACGTTTTTTTTTAAATAATCACCAGCGAACTCTTTTAAAACTGGTATAACAGGTAAAAAGGTAGAATCGGTTTGTCGATTTCTGTGGTTCAAACAAAAATGTTTGTGGCTTTAATTTTTTTTACATTTCACTTTATTTAATATACAAGAATTGTACCTTCCTTATAATATAAAATTATACGATGGCATGAAGTTCATTCGTTTCTTAAACTAACACTAGCAACTGTCTGCGACTATATCTCCTTTAAACATAATAGCGCTACCTAGTGATTAGTTATATTAAAATGAACAGCATAAAATCTTTTTGCATGAAAAAACGCTTAGCTTACCGACTTTTATGAGTATTAATAGCCAATAAGTTTATCCCATTCAAAAGTTGCCTTTACATGGCATGGGCTGATTTTTCTGACTACACTGTTGGCTTGTAAAGGCCGCTACAGTTTCACCGGATTACAGACCTTTACATGGCATGCTTTCCCGTTGTGGGGTATCAATGAAAAGTTAAACAATAATTATAATTTTTTACGTATATTTTCGTGCATTTTCTATATTGTATTTTCTGTATTTTTGTTTTGTTGTGTTTTTTTATTTTATTTTTTAAATAAAGGGGGAAATATTGTGGGGTATCATATAGCTTTAGGTTAAGAGTATGAAATTGTCAATCAGTTAGTGACGTTAACGCAGCGGCCTGAATCGGTCGCGTGCGCTAATAAACGATATACTTGAGATTGTGTTTCATTGGACCGCACCCCGTCGTCACTCAATTAACAGTTAACAACAACGACCCGTGTGACACCGTGTTCAATTCTACGCACGTGTCAAATCATCAGCAAAAGAGTGTGTTCTGTAAAATCAGCTAACCATATATATCTACATCATCATCATCATCATCTTACCCTTATGCCACCTAAGTAGGGTCGGCACAACATGTTTTCCTTTTCAACTCTCCTCTGTCAGATGTCATCTCAGTATTCACACTTTTTATACACATATAAAATATAGGTGGTAGAGCTACGCTGAAGCTATTACTGCTTTCAGCATGAATGGGTCGGCTCGCCCGGGGTAGTACCACCCTCTCACAGAAAACCGACGTGAAGTAACAGTGCTTGCACTGTTGCGTTTCGTTCGGTTAGTGAGAGCGCCGGAGGCCCACATATATTAAAAGGCCGGCAACGCACTTGCGACTCCCCTGGTGTTGCTAGTGTCCATGGACGGCGGTGATCACTTATCATCAGGTGACCCACCTGTTCGTTTGCCCCCTATAACATAAAAAAAAAAAAAAAATAAAAAAAAATAAAAAAAAAAAAATATCATTTTTCACACAATCCATCCACACCTTTTTCGGTCTTTCTCTACTCCTATATCCATATACTTTCAAACTTAAAACTTTTCTTGTAACATGACTTTCATCTCTTGTCATAATATGCCCGTACCTATTACTCCTCAACTTTTCTGTCACTGGTGCTATTTTCAAACTTCCTCTGATATACTCATTCTTAATCTTATCCATTCTTGTTACACCACACATCCATCTTAACATTCGCATTTCTGCCACATGTAATCTTTTCACATCCGGCTCTTTCGTAGCCCAGCAATTACTGTTTATTCTATTAATTACAATAATTATGAGATATATATTTATACAGCGTAAAAGCCATATGTTAATTTGCAAAGCTGGATTCAAACCTGATATTTGGAAAACGTCTGTCTAGTAGAATCAATTCATTTGAATCCAGAATAAATGAAATGAGGCGTGAAACTTACATTCGTTTACGTATTTAAATGAACATTGTTACAAAAGAATCAACAGCGAAGTTAGCGCTCGATGTCGCTTCCTCGTTTGTATTGCGCCCGATGAAACCAGTTTCGAGATTATAAGAAATGATGTTAAATTGAGGAAGCCCTATTAACTAACCGCTCCATATAGTATGGTGACGACGATTGGCCGCATTCATTTATACACATAAATAAAATGCAACAATATAAAAAAATATACCGTGGGAATGTAAAAAAATATGTTCTTTAGTGATATTTTGGAATAGATTAATTTAAAAAAATGTAAGATATTTTAAGCATTATTTGTATATTTCAGTACAGTGTCTTTACCAGAATTTCATACCCTACTAGCTTTTGCTCACAGCTTCCCTCACGTTACTGTAAATGTAATGTATCCCTCGGGAATAGTACATTGTTTTCTAAATGATACCTACCCTATGTAATTTTATATATCCTTGACAACGTATATTCAAATTGTTATAATCGGTTGATTAATTAAGGCATGAAAGCGTACCAAAAAGCAAACAAACTCACTATCGCATTTAAAATAGTATTAGTTAGTATAGGCGAAAAACTTAATTGTAAGAATTCGCATGCTATTTCGCAATCTGGTCTCTGAAAATATTCCGAGAATGCTGCCACCCATTGTATACCGTAATTTTAGGACATATACAGGCACATTACTCGTAAACTGATGATGATGATTGTTCCGACCGATTTCGGCCATGGCGACCAAGTGGTCAGATATCACAGGATATATTAAGGTGTACAAGTGTACGCCTAAAACACAGGTACACATACTCATCCTTGTTCGTCTGGATCCAGTGGAATGGGAACCGTTACGACCGGAGAAGGACTCAGACAGACGGTACAGTATCAACGGTGAGAAAGTTAAAAGGGGTCAGAACTATCTCACACTACCTTAATCGCCTTTTACGATACCCACGAGAAGATATGAGGTGGTGTAAGGTGTTATTCTACTCTGTTGCCACCACACGGCTGCCGATAAGGCCGATGAGTTTTCGAAATGTGACTGCGTTCTATAAGCAAGGTTGTGAGCAGACTCACCATAGGTTGGATCGACGACCCGGTAAAGGAATCCCCTCGAAAGGGAGCAGCACAGTACGGTTGTTATAACGACCTTCAGGGGACGCATATGTCCAGAGATAGTCGTACTTAGGATGAATATTCATGGATGAAGGATTGGTTTAATGTTAATAAAACTTTATAAATAATCGACCATATTCGATCCAATTTACACGGAAGCCCCTATAGGATATCGAAGTAAAAACCGTTCTGAGAAACCAATCTCAAATAGATCTCGAACCATTAAAAAAAAAACAGAATAATAATGTTTTGGCGAGAACGAATAACATATAACAAAAAATCAATAGGTGTACCGTGGCCTCACGCTCCATTAAGTAAACCATTTGGAGGTATGTGATATCATCTGATAAAAACTCGACAAGTGCTACATTAATCAAATAAAATAGCTGCACGTCCATTAACACGGTTCGCCTATTCACAATAAAATATTACATCAATTATTACGCAACTAGAAAACATTTCATTTTTAACTATCACTCATCAGACAATACATAAATTTAGGACTAGCAGCCGTCGTCGACTTTGTCTATGTTTGTATTATATTTATACGGAAATCTAGTTTTTTAAAATCAGTCTGAGTTACTCCTACAATATCAGTTACCAGTGAAGCGATTAGGCAAACTGACAAAAGAGATTAATCGAAACAAATAGACTGTGTAGGTGGTAGAGCTACGCTGAAGCTATGACTGGTTTCAGCATGAATGGGTCGGCTCGCCCGGGGTAGTACCACCCTCTCACAGAAAACCGACGTGAAGTAACAGTGCTTGCACTGTTGCGTTTCGTTAGGTCAGTGCGAGCGCCGGAGGCCCACAAATTTAAAAGGCCGGCAACGCAATTGCGACTCCCCTAGTGTTAGTAGTGTCTATGGACGGCGGTGATCACTTACCATCAGGTGACCTACCTGTTCGTTTGCCCCCTATGATATAAAAAAAAGACACAAAAAATTTAAGAATTTACAAAAGTACCGTTTATGAATAAGTCTACTTGTTTGAACGTTAGAATATCAATTTGATTTCCGCAGATTCGAACCCCGGTATGTACAAACGTATTTTTCTAAATTTGCTCACATTTACTAATTTAAATTTGTAAGACACTATCGACTGACGGAGAAGGAAAACATCATGAGGAAGCCTGAACTTGAGAAATGTTCTTGTACTACGACCATATATGGAAAATTACAAAACTGTAGATTTTTCAGAGTATGAAATCGCCAATACGTCATGGGCTGGCGAGGTGAGTATGCCCGTACCTTCCTTCAAGAATAAGTCTATGACCCTGGTTCCTTATAGACTGATGAGACAATGACCGTGTATACTTTCAAATGTATTTAGTAAAAAGCGGTTATTTTTGGTATTACAAACAGACACTTCAATTTTTATTATTTGTAAAGATTAAGTTTCGTTGGAAAAATCTAGAAATACGTATGTTTCTTATCGATTCTTGAAATAGAGAAATCATTTATTGTGAAAAATGTATAATTGTAGGTTTTAAGCACGCTCGTTCACATATGCCACTTAGAAAGGCGACAAGTGCTCTTAGAAAGAAAGAAAAAGCATTTATCAGGAAATTTGATTAAAGTACATTCGAACTATATGGGATCACGCTTCAATGTTATTGTGACCACCAAAGGCCACAACATAGATAAAGTTTATTCTCAACTGCACCACACACGAGTAATTTCAACTCGGCTATATTCTACTCAACTTTAGTCGGTCTCACATCGGTTACCTCTCAAGACACGAAGCAGTTAGATCCAAATAAGGGGCTGACAGCACAACACAAAAAGATTTCCAACGTAGCTTAAAGGGTAGCTTAATTGCTTAACAATGGCTTTCAATACTCGATATATATATCACAACAAAAAATGAATCTAATTAACACAAGGTTAGAAACGTGTACGTACGCGTATGTTCTTACGTAGAATGTTTTTGTTTTAGTTTCAAAGTATCTTATGAAATTCTTACTAACAGTGAAACCGTTTGTTTGTTACGCTCGAAATTTTGCAAACACATTGTACATCAGGAGTACATAAATGGGCATACGAGTAAACAAAAATATTTTTCACGAGGCGTCGATAAAGAGCACATTAACGCGAGCAAGACCGCGGGCAAAAACGCTAGTCACCGTTAAAGTAATTCCCTGGTCTACATTTATTAAGGTGAATGACCACCACAAAACAAAATATTATAAAAGTATGTGCACACGTAAAGTGCTAATTTTATCACCTGCCTTAAACTCACAGTCGAGTGTGGGACGGTTTTGATACGATGACCGTGAAGCATCTAAATAATAAAATCCGGTAGGAAATAAATATTGACATTTATCTACGCTGCACGTACTGTTTGAATAGCATTGTTTGATAACTGTCATCTACGGTAGGTCAAGTTTCTTTAGGCCGCCTACAAACCGAACGATTATCGTAACGCGGTTGCAGTACAACTATTGTACACTTATTTATATAACGTTTTCGTTAATACAAATTAAATAAAATGATTACATAAATTATATCTACAAATGGGCAAAAAATCAATCACGCCATCATCAGATAGGCTATTCGTAGCTTAAATTATACTACATGGCAGATGTAATTAGGATAATTAGCGTGTATAAATAACACCAGTAGCTTTATTATTCATAAATACTTCATTAGAATTTAAATTAGATAGAGTATCTGTTTTGCACTTTTTATTAACAGTCCTTAATTGAATATTTAAATCGACTAATGTAAATGTCAAAAGTTACACAATAGTTGCGCAACAAAGCGACACAGTAAACTAATATTGTTTTGTATCGTTTGATTTGAAGGCGCCCTAATCACAAAATACATAAAATAACGGTACAAAAGTACCCAAAGCTATATTCGTATTCGTGTTGGCAAGAATACTGTTGTAATACAAGCGGCATTTTTGTTAAACAAGATACACTTTTGTCGTCGCTAAGATTTTAATCGTTTCCGTTTTATTTTAGACTAGCTGTTGCCCGTTTTGTAAATTACTTCTTATAAGATCAGTTATCTGTTAGTGAAAGTTCCGTGATAAAATGGTTCAAACGTTTTGGAGATAGTACTGCAAACGAAGCCATGGGTTAAAGCTAGTCTAAAATAAAATAGCCTATGTCACCCGCTGTAATTTTAACTATCCGTTAGTGAAATTTCTGTCAAAACCGGCCGAGCCGTTTCGGAGATTACCCGACACAAAACAGACAGACAGACAGACAAAAATTTTTAAAATTGTGTTTTTGGTATCGGTATCGTGTACACGTTCATATCCAATCAGTAAAAAGTCGTTATTTTGATATTACATACAGACACTTCATTTTTATTATATGTATAGACAATCGTGTAAATTGTCTTATAAATCAAAATCATAGTTTAGCTGTAGAACGGAATTGCCTAGCAGCATGTTGTTTTCTTAGGAGTTGTACTGGAGTTTCCTGGATAGTTTTTAAATCACGCCCTTGCATTTTTAAAACGTTCTAGTAAGATCATATGTTTTAAAATTCGCACGTCAATAATGCCTGAGGTTTTATCGGTTGACCGCTCGCGCCTTATAAAATGTACTTCCATAAAAAATCTAATTCTAATATTCATTATGTATAACTATTATCTAATGCCCTTATATAACGTTATGTTTTTAAATTGCAATGCCAAATGCATTTCCGTCATTAAAACCGGCTTCTCAAAATGTGCCGATGACATCCTAACCTCACTTTAGAAGAGTTAATAACCTGTACGGAAAGCGACAAAGACTACCTCTACATAAATACCACTGAGGTGTGGGTTTTGTATCAAGCTAGCGATTTCCAAAGCAAATTATGAGAAGGTAATATTATTATAATTTATAACAAGGCACTGACACAAAAATGAAAGGCTCGAGAGATGCAAACGGTGCCAAACACATACAACGAAAAAAATCACGACTCATAACCACTTAAACATTAATCATCATACAATACAAAGCATAACAAAGCACCTGTAGTAGTAATTCTAGCGTTTTGTTATAACGATTTGCATAAAAAAAAAACACAATCGTGACCATTTATAATACAAAAATGTATTTATCGTTTTCCAGTGTCGTCACGATGGCGTCATCTCTTTCACAATGGTTAATATATACAATAAAATAAACTACAACGTATGCATACGCTTTTAGACCAAAGGTTCCCAAACTTCTTTTTCTCATAGACCCCTTTCTAAATTTTACCGGTTCCGGTGGACCCACTGCAGGTTCTCAATACTACCATATGAAGCGAATTCAACATTGTTAGTTCTTCACACTATCGAAAATAAACCAATTTTAATAAATCCCAACGTACTAATTGTGCACCCCCATTTCTTTGTCACGCCAACGTACACCACCATGGAGTCTCTCGTGAACCCCCGGGGGTCCACCTGGACCACTTTGGAAATCACTGTTTTAGACCGTTACTAAAAAGACTTATCTTTGAACAGTGTATGTTATATTATATTAAATTTAACCACAAAAAATGATCTATTTAAAGATCTTGTAATAGTTCATTTGATCAAAAACTATATTATATCAGCAATATTTAAGAAAAAGAGCTTAAATGATGACTACAACCCGTTGACATATTTATAAATGCACACATGACTATAATAAAGTGAATCGATATCGAATACATACTACTAGTGATTACTACTCAGTGTGCAGACACCGTGTCAATTTAAGTGATTACGAAATATACCTACAACGAACTTGAATTTGTAGTAAAGGAAAACCGTCACGAAACCTTAGTACGATGGTAGTGCATTTTTGTAAAGCCGGCTTAGCTGTTTACCTCTTTAAATTGAGAATGAATCCCCAATGTACGTTCGGACAATTGTGTTTGATAGCTAGTCGCTTTAAGCTTATCTATTGCAAGTGGTAAGATATAACATTACGTTACTCTGATTATTCTACTCAAATCTTCTATAGAAGACATTCTGTTGTCAAGTATTCGTTGTCCGTTATTATCATTAACAGTGACAATGTCAAGCAGCAATCATTATACAACAACTAAATGTATGAAAAGAGAGCCCTTCACATAGCTCACCATTAAAGTCACTATAATGTCTCGATCGTTATATATCTAATTTTGGCTGTATCTATTTTTTTACAATAACTCGGTCTGAATATAAGCTACACTAAATAATTATTTTCTTTTCACAAATAACATTTTTTAATTGCTCTCCTTCGTTTATGGCACTATCTGCCACAGACAACGCTCACTCTGAATCTACATGACATTGGCGGAATTGTGTCTTACCTACACACGGCGCCACAAATTAAGAAAAAGAAGAAGAAGGAACAACGCATATTCAAGTCATTATCATATCACTGTTACGCATTGCGATACGATATAAATAATATATTATAGAATAATTGACAGCAGTTTATAAAAACAACTGTTATAAAATAACAGTTTAATTCATTATTTATTATATAGCCAACATTACCATTAATAACTATCTTCAATGACATAGCTATTTATCAGGTGAGTGAGTAAGGCCAATAAAATAGATAATAACATAATTCCTTTCCAGCATATTAGACGCTACCTCAAACTGTAATTTATTTATCACTAATCGCATTAACTACCAACAGAATCCATTAAAAATCTTACGTAAACTAAACATACAATAAATTGCTTTACCATTTTATTATAATAAAGTGCATAACGAGTTTGTAAGTTAGTAAATCTATAAACTTACATAACATGCCAAACTCATCGCTTCCCGCACTCTGTACAAACTCAACCGTTTGCTTTTCAAACAAGTACCTACTGTTAACTTAAAATCACATCCGACATGCAATCTCATAAATCACGTGAGAGACGCGTCTTCGCTTCAGTGAAGAACGCGAACTAGTCGACGTCATTACCATTAAAGCCTACTAGAAACAAATGTAATGAGGGTTCCGTCGGTCATTGAAAACTCGATGGCTGTTAAGTGAACGATTTGGCAATAAAATTAAGTTAATGAGTTATGATAAGGACTTGTCTAAATTGAATAACGAGGCATTGTTGACATGAAGTGTATAATTCTAACGATTTGTTAATAATATCGAGCTATAATTAAAAAAAAAAAAAACTATTGCTTTAGAATTTAATAACTGATCAAATATTATTAAGCTTCATACTTTATTTATAGTGCAACATTATTTTAGGTTAAGTCAACGTTCGGCTTATTATTAACTAGCTGTTGCCCGCAGCTCCGCATGCGTTGTTTTATAATTGTAAATTACTTCTTATAAAATCAGCTATCTGTTAGTGAAAGTTCCGTGAAGAATGATTCAAACGTTTTGGAGATAGTACTGCAAACGAAGCCATGGGTCAAAGCTAGTCCAAAATAAAAAAGCTTTAATTACTTTTTATAACGTTAGCTATTTGTGAAAGCCCCATGAATATAGGCCCAATCGTTTTGGATATAGTACCACAGACGAAGCCACGGATGACAGCTAGTCTAAAATAAAGTAGCCTATGTCACTCACTGTAATTTTAACTAGCCGTCAATGAAATTTCTGTCAAAATCGGTCCAGCCGTTTCGGAGATTACCCGGAACAAACAGACAGACACAAAGACAAAAATTTAAAAAATTGTATTTTACTCTTCATATTTATTATATGACGTATAGATTAATCTTCTTCAATTTGACGCACATTTATAAAGATTACAAGTATACTTATAAAACACATAAATAGCCCCATTATTATTAATAAAAACAAAAAAAAAATGTTTTATAATTTGTAATCAATTATATGTATAATCGTTACAAATAATGTATCTCTTGAACACAAAAAAAAACTAATGCAGCTCAAGTTACAATTAAGTTGTTCGTTACGCTCATTACACAGTCAATGAATGATAAGGTCAAGCAAACACCATACAAAAACAGAACAAATAATAAATCTACAGAAATAATAATTAATACTGTAAAATAAAATAAACATCGATTTTCAACGCATTGTTTCCCATGAAATCAACCGCACGCTTTAGACAAACAATTCAAACACGCGCGCACCCGGCCCGTCTTCGACGATTTTTTCTCACGGCGGCCTTCGATCGCTACTTTCATGAGTTCTTTATAAGCGTGCCCTTACCTTTGAACAATCTATTGCCCATTGTATGAAAATATTGATCATTAGGCGCTTAAGTACATTATTATGAATATTGTCAAACTTGATGATTGGTTATTATTGTGGACAAACAGCTCACAATGTATTTGATTTTAGATGAGACATGTTTATTTATAAGCAGCTATTGTTCCGCTATTGTTGAATTTAATATTTAAAGAATTTGAGTAATATCTGTCAACTTAGTATAATAATTATTGTCGTGTGTGTGTGTGTTGGTTTTTTAATTGTCACTCGCTCGATCTCAATTAATGGAAAATGCAAATTAAGCAATATATAAGCCCGTGCTAACAACAGTCTTCTCTTTGTTCGAAGACTAATGCCCTAAATAAATTACAATGCACTTCTTTATATTCGTATAATTGCTGAATGCGTTTATTTGATATTGATTCAGGTTTTTCATTATTTTTCTTTTAAGAAAACAGTAACTATTAATGTCTGTACTACAATTTCTCTATCATTTTGTATAACGTATTTTTTATGTCCGGTTGGTTGTTAATCTACAAAAGTACTACACCTATTTCTGATTTTTGTCGATATTAACTCAGTATAAAATAAGATAAAAATAATTAAGGTTTTCTCATAAATTAAAATACATTTAAGTGTTGCAAAATTATATAATCACAATTTAATTCTATTTTATTACTAGCTGACCCGGCGAACTTCGTACCTCTTAACAGTCGATTTATTTATTTTTTTTCAATACTTATTCTACTATTCGGGACGCTATATAAATGTTAAATATTACCATTATACAAATATTGACATTAATATTTATACGATACTAACGTCACTCAATTGTTTTACCTTCCCGGAACCTCTCCACTAACACTTAAACTTTATAGTATGGTATTAAAGTTCAAATTGACTTTTAAGTATTATTATGAATCGTTTATATGGGAGTATAGAAACGTGTTGTTTTTAGACTTTTTCAGGCGCAATTTTTTTTTAATTTTTCTCTCCGTAAGAGCCATCCTTGTACTTCAAGGAATATTCTAAAAAAAGAAAGTACCGAAATCGGATCAGCTGCTCTCGAGATTTGCGCTTAGCAACACATTCAGCGATTCATTTTGATATTATAGAATATTTAAATTATTTTCAGAATGCCATTTTTATAGTTGTAAAATTTGTATATTTTTAATTTACAATTAATGATTTAATCTTCGTGATGATAATGTAAAAATCAAAGACGAGAAGGTCTTCCATCCAGTGAGTGATACAGATAACTATTGTTAATAGCACAGACGAAGTCATCAATCAATGTAATTCGATTAGCGTTGATCTAATTAAAAATGAATCAAAGCGAAATGAAGGCGCGATCCAGGGTCAAACTTAACGTTAGAGATGTAACAACAAAAAACGTGTACTATAGCTTCGAATAACGAATTAACCGTGGTTTATATTAAAACTAGTGGCCCGCTCCGGCTTCGCACGGGTATAAAGCCTATGTCATTCACTGAAAAAATCATTAAAATCGATCCAGTAGTTTTGATTTATTCATTACTGTTCGTGGCCCGCACGCGTTAAAGTTGGAGTAACCTCAAAAGTAACAGTATTTCTCCACTATTTAATTTATGTTATTATATATATAAACCTTCCTCTTCAATCACTCTATCTATTAAAAAGAAAACCGCATCAAAATCCGTTGCGTAGTTTTAAAGATTTGAGCATACATAGGGATATAGGCACAGAGAAAGCGATTTTGTTTTATACTATGTAGTGATGAAATGGTTAAGCAAGACGTAATTTAATATTGTATTTTGGTTATCAATCATCCCGCTGAAGAATTTTAAACATAATTGTATTTTATAACAGGTACTTTGAACTGTTTTAGTCAGGATTTGTGTGAGACAAGGATATGCCAAGATTCTTTAAACTTTACATTACGTATTTAATTGGATATTTTGTGACCAGTATTAGTATAATAATAGTTATAATGTTAAAAAAAATCGTTGATAAACTAATGAAACATTTTAAATATAGATAACAATAAACTTTAAATATATTTTGATGCTATCAACTATAAAAAATGACCGCCGCGGGCTCATCACCGCAAATTGTACTCTGACCGATCGCGCTGTACATGATGATGTCGAAATCGTGACCTTCTTCCGTAACAAATTCACGAGATAACAATTTCGCCTCGTTTAAAGTGCGTATTATGTATTTCATACTTCGGTCAACACTTTGCCGAGTGGGTCGGTCGCTCGGTGGTATTCATCGTACAAATAGCCCGACAAATATTGGAAGTGTGCCGACAAGAAGGGCCAAGACCGGGATATGGAAAGCAATTAGAGCGGGCGCTCACTGATTGTAAGACAAATACATACTACGTAACCGATACATACGTTTAGTGTATTTACTTATAAGAATGTGAAGTACCTGAGCTCAACTTTTAAATGTCTCAAACGGCCTCTCCCAATATTTTTAAATATTAATTATCTCTTTTGTACTTCAAAATTTAATTTTGTTATCCTAATAAAACATAATGTAAAAATGATAACTAGAAAAAAGTATGATGGTAACGGTACAAAAAATTTGTTTATAAGACTATTTACACCAGTAAATGATTTGTAAGAAAGTAAAGAGAACCTTCTAGCAAATCATTGCACCTCAATCGTTGCAATAAACATAGATAGCGCTGGGCTATTACGTACCTCATAAACAGTTGATAATAACACCTTAGAATTCGTAATAGCAATCCGTGAGTCATTACAGCATACAAAGGTGTGTTCAGATGGCTGATATTTATGTTAGAAGAAAAAAGGTATTTCTTAATAAATCGCTTTGATGTATGTAATAATCCAAATTGAAGCCAGTATAAATACCAATGCAGAGAAACTGATTTCCGCTATTTTAATGGTATTTCAACGATGTAAATGTAAATGAGTTGTGCGCTAAATACCACGTGAACCGCGAACGTAAAATAGAAAAAAAAACTTGTTCTAGAACGAATATTATTTTAATGAGTATACATACATTACATAAAATAATCCGTAGTAACTACTACCATAAGATGTTTTCATTTCGCTACAGCAGTACCTAGGTATTATATCTACATATTTACTACATGGAACAACAACATTTTTGATTGTAAGTTCGTAACCTTTTAATTTTTGGACCGAAGGTTTGCCAGCCGGCATTGACGATCTCTCTTCGGTAGTTCGATTGTTTTTGGATTGTACTCACCTCAGGCACAGCGACGAATTTGACGTGTTACCATAAACAATCATTACAGATAATAAATATTAATAATACAACTTATTTAAAGGGTTTTTTTGGCGGGATCTTGATCTGTCATGTTAGTGGTGTATTACGTAATATAGTTCGGTTATTATGCACAAGTGAAGGGGATGGGAAATAATACCACGGATCATGCATTCTGAGATGGCACCAAAACTCAATGGAAAGTTCTAACAAGGAAACCACCATCTTGTTAGAACATTATAATTATCACAAAACACTTACTTGGAACTTCCTACGTTTTAATAAAATTATATTATTTCTGCTTTTATATAATTTTATAATTATATTTATTCTGCTATAATCCCTCTTGAAAGAAAACATTGACACTGGCAAATGCTTCTGCGGTGCCAAAACAAGAAGAAGAAGAAAAACTTATTTAAATTTCATTTAGTGTGAGATGTAACAAGGATCAAATGGACTCATTTATATAACCGTTTAAGACTAATAATGACGCGATATCGTGCACCGTCGTATGTACACAAAAGGCATTTGACCGCTAAATCAGTAAACGCAACAGTTTTATCGCTCCTCACACCCTACACAATACGTCCAATCAGACCAAAAAACTTGCACCTCATTGTCGTTCATCGGTCGCTCGGTTGTTTGGCAATATATAACGAACTCGGTACCTCTGCGTTCGATCACGTGTCGACCTGGACCGCTACGAGCGATGTATTTATTGACAGGGCAATTACGTCATCCAAAACTGACACCGAATGTGTTTTGTTTTTAAAAGTCTTGCTGACATGGCATTTTACATGAAAGTGGTTAATTTAACTTTAGGTCAATCGTTATCAAAATTTAGAAGATCGGTGCTTTGGAAATATACGTGCTTATTATTACAATTTAAAAAACAATAGAAAAACATTCTTAATTACATATAACATCATGTAGATTATTTGCAAAAACGACTTTGTTTTTGTTTTTAAATTCGAGCTTTGTCAATATTTTTCGAAAAATATCTTTTTTATTGCAAAATATTTCATATAGGAACTGAAATAAAATCTGACGAAATTGACTAATACAAAAAAAATAAAAAAAATAAAATGTATACATGTACCAGATTGAGAGTGAAGACAATGATATGCATTGTCGAGGGGCCACTTCAAATTGTACATATTTCTTAATCTGTTTAGAACACATATAAACTAACAAGAACCAACCCTATTTAAGAACTGGTAGTGAAGTGAGTCAGTTATAAATGTATCCGAAATAAATACAAAACAATTCTTCATATGAAACAATAAGCTGTTTTTAAATGATGACACAAACTGTGATGTCAGTTTACATTAAGGGAGCGTCATTTCTGTTAGGTGGTGGTACTGCAGTATCTTTGAAATGTTTATTAAATTTTAGTGTCAATAAAATATAGTTTACCTTAATTGAAAAAAAAAAAAATTATAGACATGATAATTACAAATTTTATAATTACTAAGATTGAATATTTTTAGAGTGCCATTCTCTCCCTCTAGATTTTTAGCGTGACTACCATCTTAGACCACATCATCAATTAACATCAGATGAGATTGTGGTCGAACGCCAACCTATAACATACATTAAAAAAAATATATATCTAACACTTTGTGCTAATGTTGTTTTCAATAGTACATACAAACAGTATTATGAAATAGTTTTTATATTAAATGAAAATTACACATATATTAATAAACAAATTGTTTGTATATCACATTTTTATTAAAGTAAATAGTCAGTTATTAAATAATTTATGAGTGTGTAATGTACTAATGAAACATGAAGGCTTAAGAATATATTATTCATATATAAAAACGAAACATGTATTTTAAAGCATACAATACGATGATTTGCATGTGTGTAGTAGACGACAAACAATAGCGAGTTATAATTAATTCACAGTCGTCTCAAAGTTATAACCATTTTTTTTAATACTTCAGGGGAAACGACCGTTTTAACAAGTGATATATTGTTATGTTCACCGTTTGGTATTATTTATAAAAAAAAAAAAACATAAAAATTGTAGGTGGTAGAGCTACGCTGAAGGTATTACTGGTTTCAGCATGAATGGGTCGGCTCGCCCGGGGTAGTACCACCCTCTCACAGAAAACCGACGTGAAGTAACAGTGCTTGCACTGTTGCGTTTCGTTCGGTTAGTGAGAGCGCCGGAGGCCCACATATATTAAAAGGCCGGCAACGCACTTGCGACTCCCCTGGTGTTGCTAGTGTCTATGGACGGCGGTGCTCACTTACCAACAAGTGACGCACCTGTTCGTTTGTCCCCTATAATATAAAAAAAAGTGACTGTGACTCGCTTTTCATTCAGAGCCGTCGTCATACATAAATATTATACGGGCTTTATGTTCCAAAAGTGAGACGAATCTAACAACATATACTCGAAAAAAACTGCCTTCCTCTGCGCAATCGGGCCAAAAACAAAACAAGAAATTAATGAACTACTAGTGTCTATGTAAATGTGTGTAAAGAAATTAACATAGTTCAATTCTTTTTTGAATTTGTTAAGTACTCAAATACCAAAAGAAGCATTTTTTTTTTATATTATAGGGTGCAAACGAACAGGTGCGTCACTTGATGGTAAGTGAGCACCGTCGTCCATAGACACTAGCAACACCAGGGGATTCGCAAGTGCGTTGCCGGCCTTTTAATATGTGTGGGCCTCCGGCGCTCTCACTGACCGCACGAAACGCAACAGTGCAAGCACTGTTACTTCACGTCGGCTTTCTGTGAGAGGGTGGTACTACCCCGGCGAGCCGACCCATTCATTCTGAAACCAGTAATAGTTTCAGCGTAGCTCTACCACCTACCAATATTAACATTCTCATTCATATTATTCATTTCATTCATTCATATTACTAACACTGTGACAAACTGGTCGTTCCATGTTTTAGACTCAGTAAAACCAGTAACAGTTTCTTAGGTAATAGTGTTAGGTTTTATAACAAAGTCCCAAAGCATATTACTGATTTGCCAGACTATAAGTTTAAGTGCCATGTTAAGCGGGTTTTGGTGTCAAAGGGTTATTATAGAGTGGATCAATATGTGAACGATGGTGATGTCTGGAATTGACTCCTCTCTGTGCATCCACTAAAATCGATTGTAATGTGTAATGAATTTTAATTATATAAGTATATGTTAAAAAGATAAACCCGATCGAGTTTCTTGCCGGTTCTTCTCGATGACTGGGATGTATTCCGAACCGGTGGTAGTTTTGACGTTCATAAGCGCCTTCTTAAGGCCTAAATTGAATAAAGTATTTTTGATTTGATTTGATTCTCCCAGTATATGGCAATCACTAACCAGTAGCTATGCCTATTCCGTTTTTACCTCTATGCATTTCTTATGACTTATGCCCGGTTTCTGAAGCATTTTTAACTGTAGTTTATCTGTCCAATAGCGCTATCGGTTCGATAACTTGTCAATTTGGGTTTCTGAACACACAATTATACGAGAAATGTCAGTTAACCTCGGTTCAACTTAACTGGCCAAGATTGGGCGTTTATCTATTCGATAAGTTGAATTTGACGTTTCATCTGCCAAAACTGAACTGAAACCCTTTTTTCTTTATGTCGATATATTAATTTTAGCACAAATTTTGTTTAAATTATTGTTTATTATGTTCCATAATATGAAAAAGGATCCGAAAATTCATCGTAATCCAGTATAAAAATACTGTAGATAATTTCTAATCTCTGTACTTCAAAATCATTTTATGTTTATTTTTTGTCGACACAAATTCTTTAGCAACTATATAATATTTGAATATTGTTTTCGTGCTTTATTATCGTACATATATTTTTTTATCTATTTATAAAATACATACAAATAATGATTTCAACAGGATTGCTGAGTATAAAATCTAACTGAATCAACAAAAATTATACTACTATGCATGATAATAATACCATTCAAGCAATAACAAAACCAAAGTTTTTAAAATGTTCATTTTGGGAATGAGGGGTCAATTTTCAGTCTTTGAGAAACAGCTATATAACAAATCAGCATACAAACTTTATAACTAAAATTAAAATAAGGCCACGAATCTAAATTGACAAAAAAACTTTTACAATAGAACAACAATTAATGACGAATTGAAATGATAAAATCAATTTTATACACCATTTTGTAAAAAGAGTCATCTAGTGAACATCAAAGAAGTAGTTATTGGTTTGATATTTATTTGACGTCTCGTTGTGTATTCAGAAACGCATTGACAGTTAAACGCCGCTTGTCTTATGGATAACTTTATTGAATCAATAGCTATTGATAGTTTAACTGACGGCTTCAGAAACCGGGCATAATACTACTACTCTAATGCCCGGTTTCTGAAGCATTTTTAGCTGTAGTTTATCTGTTCAATAGCGCTACCGGTTCGATAACTTGTCAAATTGGGTTTCTGAACACACAATTATACGAGAAATGTCAGTTAACCTCGGTTCAACTTAACTGGCCAAGATTGGGCGTTTATCTATTCGATAAGATGAATTTGACGTTTCATCTGCCAAAACTGACCTGAAACCCTTTTTTCTTTATGTCGGTATATTAATTTTAGCACAAATGTTGTTTAAATTATTGTTTATTATGTTCCATAATATGAATAAGGATCCGAAAATTCATCGTAATCCAGTATAAAAATGCTGTAGATAATTTCTAATCTCTGTACTTCAAAATCATTTTATGTTTATTTTTTGTCGATACAAATTCTTTAGCAACTATATAATATTTTAATATTGTTTTCGTGCTTTATTATCGTACATATATTTTTTATCTATTTATAAAATACATACAAATAATGAATTCAACAGGATTGCTGAGTATAAAATCTTAACTGAATCAACAAAAATTATACTACTATGCATGATAATAATACCATTCAAGCAATAACAAAACCAAAGTTTTTAAAATGTTCGTCATTTTGGGAATGAGGGGTCAATTTTCAGTCTTTGAAAAGCAGATATGTAACAAATCAGCATACAAACTTTATAACTAAAATTAAAATAAGGCCACGAATCTAAATTGACAAAAAAAACTGTTACAATAGAACAACAATTAATGACGAATTGAAATGATAAAATTAATTTTAACACCATTTTGTAAAAAGAGTCATCTAGTGAACATCAAAGAAGTAGTTATTGGTTTGATAGTTATTTGACGTCTCGTTGTGTATTCAGAAACGCATTGACAGTTAAACGCCGCTTGTCTTATGGGTAACTTTATTGAATCAATAGCTATTGATAGTTTAACTGACGGTTTCAGAAACCGGGCATAAGACAACAGTTCTCGTACGAATTGACGCTGTCAATTAAATCCAATGACAGAGAAGATCTTTCTTAATTGTAATTAGTGAACTGTGAAGTAATTATGTCTGAAGATTTTGTTCGTTACGACATATGTCATTATTATTCTAGGTGAGATTTTTTTGTCAATTACGCAATATACCTCACACCGCATAATAAATCTTTTCACAATACAAAAGCGAGCACAACCACGTAATCATTTTTGCCAGTTTTTATCCGTCACTACTACATTTTGTAACTTCGAAAGCGACTCTTCAACAGTGTATATTTCTCGTGATTTAAAAGCATTTCTTCATGTAAAATGAAAACATATGGATTAAAAGGCATGATTTATTTTCCGTACTTTTTATTAGTACGGCAAAGGCAAACTAAAAGTAGGCACAGCAAAATTTAAATCAATCGGCATTTAAACAATACTCAGCGCATATATTTATTACAACGATACATAGTCTTCCTAACTTATTTTTATTCAAAATTCAATAGATAAAAGTAATCTTTAACTGTATCATTCAGTATAAGCTATGTAATACTAAGGCAGATCTCAATCAATCATGACAAGGCTGAAATGTGGAGTTCTACGTATCGTAATGTGATAAACTCTTTGGTAATTAAGTCTATTGTAGCTTATTTCTTAGAAATATATTCATACAGAATGTCCCAACAATGATTTTAAAGTGAGTTTTACTGGCGGAAATCTGTCTTGTGTTTTCCTTTTTATTTTTTATTCATGAACTTGCATTATCTTGTTGTAATAAAGGTCGCCTCTTCCATAATTATTGCGTTATTGCGTTAATAACATGAAAAATAAATTCTGTGCACTAACAAAAAATTCCCGGAGAGATCTATTTTTTTTTTTATTTGGTCTACGAAACTGAATTTAATTTTTACAACGCGAGATACTATTTATTCTATAATTATACTTAAATTTAAATTATTCTTGTCGTAGCCACAGCCTACTTTGTTGTACATGCAATAAATTAAAAAAAGAGAAAAAAAATAAAAATAAACAAACATGGCACGTCTGTTTGAAAAATATACAATTAAAACAATTAAAAGTAAAATTTTACTTAACAAATAAATTACGGTTACAAAAATTATAATAATAATAATAGAAAAGTAGTGAACTAATGAATCAGTTATATAATTAAAAGGGACAGTTATAAGTACGGAAAAATATCAAGATGCTTTAATTTGGATTTAAATGAGGCTACAGGACTACAAACAAAAAAAAACTATTAAGGGGTCCATCGTTTTGTTAGAACACTGAAGTCACAACAAACCTTGTAAAATGAAGAATTGAGTGGAACCAGGAAAGGGAAAAGAAGAAAAAAATGTTCTAATAAGTTAGAAATCTGAAGGTAAATATAACTCACAACTATGTATAACAATACAAAACAAAATATTAAACCACTCCTTGTTTGTACTTTGGTTGTGTCTGTTTTGCTAGGTTAAAACAAAACAATATCGTTGCCTTGTTTTGTTCACGTGTTAGGTTTTTATCATTGATGTGTTTTAAATTGATTGCAAAATTTCATGCACGCAAAAAGATAATTGTCAGCCCGTTTATTTTAATAACGATTTAACATTATCATACGACAAGTACAATGCATTTCGTATCGATTAATTTTCACACAAGCGGTCAGTACCGCCGATAATTATTGAAGTTACAAAACTTCTCACAGCTTCAGCATTGGCCACTGACATTTAGACTGAGGTAAATAATATCACAGCAACAAAATTACGAAAATTTGCAAATGGCTTTGCTGCTCGATGGAAATATAGAATATTTCTTATTTAATTCACCCACATATTGGTAACATAAGTCAGTAAACTATACTAAAGAAAAATTAAGCTTACAAAAAAAAAGAAATACCGTGCATTTTAGACTGTTCTTTATAAACGCCCTCGATATTTCACTCAAAACTATTAGCATATAAAATGTTACATAATTATTATAATAGTCAAAATAAGACCGTTGCTCTGCATCTGCATTTTGATCGAAATTTAAACATTTAACTTTTTAATTATAATATAGCATTTAGTATTCATGTCATAATGACTTGGTATTTATAATGAAATAAATTCGATTAGTATTTGGAAATCATATTTAATATCAAGTTCAATCTTATGAAAATTAGTCCTAATTCGGTCGGCGTCTTTCTATTATTGGCTTTTATTTTTTTTTTAATCGAGGCAGACATAATGACTGCCGACAGAAGTGAAAACTCAAAGCAATGGAATAAATGTGTTCCTTTTTTAATTTTTAAATCATTTATGGTCTGAATTATTTAAATTTAATCTAGTTTTCACATCTATTTGGTACTCCGAGCAACAATTATATACATTTTTATACAGTCTATTAATTAATCAAACATATGATAGCTTGTGCAGCCAAGCTCAATATAACATATCAATATTACATGTAGACAGACTGATATACTGAGCGTCGCCACTATGGCGAAAGCACAATACGCGAATAAATATACAATAAATAATATAATAAATACACAATACACAATATGAGAAGCTCATCGGTGACGAGTCATGATCATGTCGAGGCCATCGGTGACCCGAATCTATAAGCTTTTCCCCTACCAAAAAAAATCACTCAACGCGGTTAAACAAGATTTCACTTAAAAAAAAAAGACTCAAATATTATTTTAAATGTGAATTCCCTTAAACGCACATATGTCTAGAAATAACATGAAGCTTATTTGGGAATAGCTCATTCCTGTCCTTTACCAAGTACAACGAACGATAAAAAAAAAACTAGAGCGTGTATACACCCGGTTTATTGCATAAATGATAAATGCATATAACCCAAAGACCATTGCCATAATAAACATGACAAAACTAAATGATCTCTTATTAACATTTATTGGTATAAATTGACCTCGGAACAAATAAATCATTAGAAAGATAAAAGATTTCACGGATCATTTGTTGAACTCGTTTAAAGAAGACCCAACGAACAAAAATACTCATGTTATTAATAAAAATGTAATTGAGGATTGATATAAAACATGTATATTCATTCAATGTAAACAAGAGATGGCGCACGTGTTTTTTAGGTGGTAGAGCTACGCTGAAGCTATTACTGGTTTCAGCATGAATGGGTCGGCTCGCCCGACGCGCGGGGTAGTAACACCCTCTCACAGAAAACCGACGTGAAGTAACAGTGCTTGCACTGTTGCGTTTCGTTTCGGTCAGTGAGAGCGCCGGAGGCTCACATGTATTAAAAGGCAGGCAACGCACTTGCGACTCCCCTGGTGTTGCTAGTGTCTATGGACGGCGGTGATCACTTACCATTAGGTGACCCACCTGTTCGTTTGCCCCCTATAATATATATAAAAAAAAAAAACACGTTTCCTTCTAGTCAGCCTGAAAAGCTTTCAATCGACCAATCGACCTAGGTTTGTATGACGTGTGTTTTAAACTGACAGCCCCCATATTATCAATAAAATGTTTTTGTATTTTTAATCTAAATATAATATACAAATCTTTAAATATTTTCAACGAATTAATAAGATTGTTTCATACAATTTTATCGCGTGACTCCAGAGCCCAGACCGCATCCAATCGAACAACTGTCGTTCGTCTGTTATTCACTGCCGTTACTGCGGTTAATGCTTCGACGTATTAAAAGATATTATTTCGTGAATAATTATTACTAAATATAAATTACTTCCAGTAAATGTTTCTCGTCATGATATCTCGGCATAAGACCGTTATTACACTACTGTTGAACGGTAAATAATTTAATGCGACCCGTGAATCGAATGCGGATTCCTCATGGAATTAATCTGTGTACCGATGGCAGAATGAACAGTGATTATAGTCTCACACTTTACAATTACATTTACATTTGGATCAATGAGTTGAAAATAATGTAAAGGTGAAACAATTTATATATATACTAAATTATTCAACCGGTCATATTAAAACCTATACCGTTACAAATCAAATCATAAAGCAATACACATAAACATCATAATCCTCTTGGAAATATTACCTAAAAACATAATTAAATAATGGTATATATAAAGGAAGTCGTGGTGGTCCAGTGGTTTGGCCGGTGGAATCAATCAATCCCATGTCCGCAGGTTCGAACCCCGGCATGCACCAACGAATTTTTCGGAATTCGCGTACATTTACTAATTTACATCGGTAACATTACCGGCTGACGGTGAAGGAAAACATCGTGAGGAAACCTGAACCTGAGAAATGTTCTTGTAGTACCACCGTATGTGGGAAAATGATGGAACTGTGGATTTCTCAGACTTTGAAATCGCCAATACGTTGTGGTTTGGCGTGGTGATTATGCCCTATACCTATTCCTTTGGGAAGAGGCCTATGACCCTGCAGTGGGTCTCTTACAGGCTGATGATAATAATAATAATAATATTTATTGTTCCAAGTCAAAGTGTACATAATTTACAGTAATATTGGTATCTGCACTAGTTAAAAACCGTATATATGATGATGATATATAAACTGTATTTTTGAAAGCATTATTTTGTAATAGATATTATTAAAAAAAAAAAAAAAAACAATATCACAACCTAATACAATGAACGACATCTCACGATAAGGAACTCGGTCTAGACAGACGATAGACATCGTTGAATAATAAATATCAGAAAATAATTTTATATACATTCCTTTCATTTCAAACTAAGTATAGCTTGTATAGTGGTATATATACAGATAGTAAATAGGTGACGGACGATAAAAAAGTTTAGTATCTTTTCTTTTTCTGTTTCTCAACAGATTTTTTTTATTTATCTAGTAATTATTGACGACCTTTAGCGTTATCAATAAAACATTTTGGAAACTTTTTTTTTTCATATAATCTATGAGGTATTCACATACTTCACGTCTACAATGTGCAATATTCGTACAATACTGAATATAGATAATAATATTTATATATTAGCATATGAAGCAAAAAGTTTGTTAATTGTACCCATAATAAGGTCTAACTTCGACCACTCGACGACCACTAGAAAGATTATTTGCAGTACCCGCGGCTTCCTATGCCTTTGTTTATATTTATTTTATGCTATTATTATTTTATGTGAAAGAAACAGTTTATTTAAACACGTTGCAACGCCATCTGGTGGCGATTTATAGTAACATGAATAACACAGAAATCTTTATTTAAAACAGATGCTCAGATGTCCCAACTTTCATGATAATAGGTTAAACGATCTCACATGTAAAACAACCAAATACAGAACTCACAATTATGTTTACCACACAAAAGGTAGTTATGTATGGGAATATTGTACCCACGACCTCTAGGATTAGTAGTAGGGCTAACTACCATTACACCGTGAGGTCTGTCAAAAAAGTAGTAAGCCGATTAGATCGAAAAAATACACTACCAAAAAGTTGTGCCTTACTTTTTAATATCAAGATGTTACTATTATTGCATAGATCAAACACTATTTATTCTTAGGTCAAAGTGGGAACAAAAGGAATATTGGAGATGCATTTGCAGAAAATACCTTTAATTCGTCTACGCAATCGTCCGCTAAAACTGTTCACAATAGTTTCTCATTAATTCAATTTCGTAAAGATTTCGAAATACGAAGGACAGAACAATAGTTAGTTATTGTGTAATTATTATCATCTAACAAACAAAGCATTTTATGTCGACGGTAATTCGCATGCCATCACCTCTGTTCTAACTGTGAAGATTCTAATCAAATTAAAAGTTTGTACATAATTTCATAATATAAACGAACATATTATTTTAACTTTTATGATTACGAAGTATAGAGGTCGATAACCGAATAAAATACATTTCATCGTTTAAGAAATAACACCGCTTAAAAAAAAAATTGTGGTTTTTACTTTAAAAATATTCTCGTGACGCGTCAAAATACATATCATATTTTGAACTTTTCAACTAATAAAGACCTCCCCCCCTCCTCAAGTCAATTCCAATCACTGATTATTGCATGAAGATTATATTTAATAATTGGCATTAATCTATATTTTGTTTTTTTTGGTACTGAAAACTTTTTTATCTCACAATGGCCTATGAATTTATTAGGAACAACTGTCCATAAAATTTATATCTTATTTCGTGCTACCAAGTGTAACAACTGGTTGGCCGTTCGGGAAGATCTACTTGTAATATATATATATATATATACTAGCGGCCCGCTTCGGCTTCGCACGGGTATAAAATATATAGCCTATGTCATTCACTGCAAAAATGATTAAAATCGATCCATTCGTTTTGATTTATTCATTACCGCCCGTGGCCCGCCCGCATTAAATTTGGAGTAACCTCAAAAATAACAGTGTTTCTCCATTACTTAATTTATGTTATTATACATATAAACCTTCCTCTTCAATGACTCTATCTATTAAAAGAAACCGCATCAAAATCCGTTGCGTAGTTTTAAAGATTTAAGCATACATAGGGATATAGGGACAGAGAAAGCGACTTTGTTTTATACTATGTAGTGATTGTATCAACTTTTAAATACATACTGTAATAATTTATTACACGGTAGCAGGTGTACCGCGACGAAAACTAGCCGAATCCACTGTGTAACTATATATATACCCATTTATTTATATCAATACATTTACGGTTTCATGTCGTAAAATTACTTTGAAACATGATATGTTGATTTTAACACAGTTTTTTTTTTTGTTTTAACGGTTCTTTTGTAAGTGTTAGCTGTAAATTACCATGATTTTATTAGATTCATTTATACCGGAAACCACAATTTCGTATTCACGTTTTATTATATAACAACAACATATCATTTTAACGCGGTTTTCATTTAACTAGCCCAAAGAGTAAGTATTTTATTTATCAGATGAAAAACATTTAGAACAATCATCAATTCTTTCTTTTAGGAGCTACTATTCTTTACATTTTATTTAAGACTATATACGTAATTTAAAATGAAGTTAAATAGAACCGACATTATGATTATTAATTTGTACTTATTATATATTTGTAGTTTATACTACAACCCAAAACATTATATTAAATACTGGCAGGCCCGGCGGACATTGTGCCCTTGCCTAAAACAAATCGGGTGAGTGCCCTAAGCGCTCCCCTTAGTAGTCCGGTGGTACTGTGAAGGCCTTAGTTGGCTAGCAGTGTAGGTCAGTTCGAAAAAAAAAAAACATTGTGCCCTGATAATAAAAAAATATATACTTATGTGCATGAAACACTTAAGGCGGTTTGACTTTTTCCGATTCTTTCAACAAAAACCTTGACAAATTATATACCTAAACCTCCCCCGTGAATTACTCTATTTATTGGTGAATTTACCGCACTACAATCCGTTCAGTAGTTTTTGAGTTTATCGCGAATATCCAAACAGACAGACAGACGCGGCGGACGACTTTCTTTTATAATATGTATGATTTGTAACTTTGACACCAACTAAAATATTACTATTATTTAAAAATATTATTTACCGTTCTCTTGTAAGCCTAATTTAATCAATATATATATCGTAGCTTCAATTCCTAGAAATATTCTTTAAATAAATAAATTCCTTCATTTTTACCTACAATTAATCTCAATAAAAACAGCGACTACAATGAGAAAAGATAAAAAACGAAACGAGTTCTAGTAATATTATAAAGTACTATATTACAACACTTGTAACTTACAATTCATTTTCGAATATCAACTGCAAACACGTTTAAACGATGCCCTATTTTTATCGTCATCGCTTATCGACGAACTGCATTATGTATTACACAATATCGATAAGTAAACGATAATTTTATTGAGTTTGAACATTCTATCCGCTAGGAATGACAACTAATAAAATCTTATCGACGTTTTAGTTTACTATTGGAAACTCAATTTCACGATAACAGTTCATACGTGTATCGTGTCGTTATTTGCACTGCTCCAATTCTTTGAAATTATCGACTTATTTCTACTCTTTTTAATATATCGAGTTTCGTATACTGCTAAACTTTAAAAATGTATCAAATGCTGTATTAAACATATTCATGTATTATTATTATTTTTTATATTATAGGGGGCAAACGAACAGGTGGGTCACCTGATGATAAGTGATCACCACCGTCCATAGACACTAGCAACACCAGGGGAGTCGCAAGTGCGTCGCCGGCCTTTTAAATATGAGGCCTCCGGCGCTCTCACAGGCCGAACGAAACGCACACCAGGGGAGTCGCAAGTGCGTTGCCGGCCTTTTAAATATGTGGGCCTCCGGCACTCTCACTGACCGAACGAAACGCAACAGTGCAAGCACTGTTACTTCACGTCGGTTTTCTGTGAGAGGGTGGTACTACCCCGGGCGAACCGACCCATTCATGCTGAAACCAGTAATAGCTTCAGCGTAGCTCTAGTCTAAATAGTTAAGTGTGAGTACATTAGATTTATACAATCTCGTGCTTATTTACTAAGCAACGGTTATTATAATTATTATTTACTATTAAAAAAAAACAACTCCCAAACTGAGGATCAAACTTAGTGTCGCAGGGACTTTTAAGAAAATACAGTTAACGGTCATAAAATGCACCTAAGTTCAGAAAAAGAATATGTGAATCACATAAACAATTATCTATGTCATTCGAACCTACAAAACTCGACACGGTATCGGCAGCGAGACATCAGCTTCAGCTACTACATCACCATTCGTATGTATTAATGTCTTCAGAGTATACATCAATCCATAATGATCCATATTATATTAGATAAGACATGTATATCATTTAAAACAACGATTTTTAGTATAATTATTCCGTGAGGCGTAATCCTCCATCCGGCATTATTATTAAATAAATTATAACTCGATTCTTCTTCTTGTTATCTGTGACCATGCAGGGGTCATCCCAGTTACCTTTGTTCTCCTTATCAGGAAATAAAAGTATATAGTGACTACCGATCTTAAAATATTTATTTCGTCACAACTACAACAGAAAAGAGACAGGACCTATTTGATTTATGAAATACGAGATTTGAACAATATTCTTTATATTAGTTTAAAATTGTCTAACAACGCAATGTCATATCTAGTAATAAAAGTGATACGGTGTGAGAGGTATAGGTATGATTTGATAGGATTCGGCTTCCTTTAATTGGAAGGCATGTCCCATAATTGCGAAGAATATGAATATAAAGCAAAATACACTTCAACAAAAAAAAGTAAGAATAAATAACTTGAAAAATTTGTTGTCGTTTTGATGTAACAATGATTTGAAAATAAATTTTTAACGAATGAAAATTTTTATAAAATAATTTTCACGGCAAAACTTGCTGATACAAAGTATATAAAAATATACAGAAAATCACTATATATTATAAAACAAAGTCATACAGGTGTCTGTCTGTCTGCCTGCCTGTATGTTCGCGATAAATTCGCAAATTACTTAACAAATTATATAATTTGTCAAGGTTTTGTGTACATTGGTTGAAATATAACGACAACTGTGGGAAGTGTTGGAAAAAGTAAAGCCGCTTGGGAGCTTTCATCGAAAACGCTGCCTAATTTTGAGACATAACAGAACAATGTATACTGAGATATTCCTCTTTTATAGATCTAAAAAAATGTCTACGATGGCATACTCGTATACCTATATTTTAAGGATAGCTTAGAAGATCTTCTAAAAACATGGTCACATACAATGAGGTAATTGAAAGGCTATTTAAACGGATATAGTATTAAACCTTATCAAATTGAATATATTAGTTACCTTAAGCATTTCAGGCCTATAAGTTTTTTTTTATTATCAGGCAACGACAACGTCCGCCGGGCCTGCTAGTATAAAATAAATTAATTACAAACTAAAATTCCAAACAACAGGAAATAAACAGTGCATTACCGATACACGCGCAGGTGAGTGTTTTAAACTTGCACACTGACCTTCGATTACACACAATACTGAGATATTACGATGTATTTATTATTATTTCTTTTGCATTCGGCGTTGACCTTCGTTTGTTTTTTTTTATTTAATAGACTTTATTAAAACTCTTAACGCGATGTCGTTAACCGTGAAAATGTCAGGGACATTTTACAGTGAAATAATAGTCGTGATTATATTCCAATCACTGCAAAAGACTCGTTTAATAAATTACCATAATTAATGATTATCTTGCATACAAGTTCTATATATTGTATAACAACTTTTGGAGTCTGTGCGTTTTAGTAGGCGGATTTCTAGACTCATCTATATGAATAATCCTTATAGGAAGGTTTCTAACATAAAAGGAATTCTAACATCCACTTCGTAAAAGGTATGAAACAAAAAAATACAAATGCGAATCACGGTAATAGTCGTTTTATAGGATAAAATATTAATCCTTAAATGGACGATTTTTGTTTCACGTTTTAAAAATATATATTTGTGTAATAGACATGTATTACTGTCTAGGAAAAATGAGTAAAAAAATCTAGACATGAATTTACTATACTTTTTGCCAACATTAAAAAAAGTACAAAATTCGTTCAGAAATAAGAACTAGTTGTCAAAATTAACAAAAAATAAAAGAAGGTCAATTTTATCTGTGATGTTTAGTATGTTGTTTAAAAACAACATTGTCCATTTAAGGGTTAAAATTAACGTTCGTATAAATCAAGCAAGCAATTTTTAAAAAGTGGTAGATAGGGGGTTTTAAAATTAAACTATTTAAAACAATTTCGTCAGTGGAGG
Source organism: Antheraea assamensis (assembly GCA_035772565.1). NCBI lineage: Eukaryota > Metazoa > Arthropoda > Insecta > Lepidoptera > Saturniidae > Antheraea > Antheraea assamensis. The sequence goes on along the minus strand of JAQQSE010000191.1, from coordinate 770,221 downwards.
ACGCCAATAAACCGACCATCCAAAATGTGATAAAGAGAGAACAAAAAATGTTACCAGCAGCAGTCTACACAGAAAATATCACATCTGAATATGTCAATTTATATAAATACTCATTTATATATAATTATCATTAAAAACCTATATGTCATTAAATATACACAAAGTACTAATTTTAATCGAATAGCTCGTTCGAACGGGCGCTGATAGCGCTTTTAAAGCGCACTTTAAATATAGTAAAGGAAATTTTGTTATGACATATATGTTCTATTACAACACTTATTATGCGCAATGAATGCCCAATGAACATGCATATTGCATATCAAAACAAAAATTATTAATAATCGAAAAGAAGTGTAATAATGCTTTTATGCTTTAGGATCTACCCGTACGTATGTACATCGAACCGGGACAAGTAAACTAGAGCTGGTAAACAATACCTTACCACCGGCAAAGTCAAAACAGAAACCCCTAACGACCGAATTATTGGGTCACCGTGACGTCAATTGGCACACTCCGAAGAACGATTGCGTAAAACTAAACAATCGTTACAAGCAATAATACTTCCAACTTTGTATACAAAACTACAACAAAGAGCTGGTTTTTATGCAAAATTTCGAAAAGAGTAGGTACTAGTTTGTGCAACCGAAAAGCGAGCGTTTTCGCCGTTTCGAGTAAATTATCTATTGTTAACGTAACTCTTACTTCTATGTAATGATGTTACCACAGTTCTTTCACGATATCGATAGAATATTTGAAATTATTTTTATTGTTGAAAAATTTCAACATATTTTCTTAAGCTATATTCTTTATCGAAATCATTTATAACAATAATTAAAAAAAAAACCACATATACGTTTTTTTAGGTTAAAACAGACTACATTTTTCAAACGTATTAAATAGTGGTCTATTATAGAATAACCAGATTTCGAAAGAATTGGAAATATTACTTATAATTCAAAAGACTACCTGACCATTTCATAATCGTAAAGAATTTTTTTTTATATTATAGGCGGAACGAACAGGTGGGTCACCTGATGGTAAGTAATCACCGCCGTCCATAGACACTAGCAACACCAGGGGAGTCGCAAGTGCGTTGCCGGCCTTTAATACCTTTGACACGTTTTGAAATAGACATTGCGACTTGCTAGATTTAAAATGATTTTCCACTAATAGCTTCTTTTTTTTTGAGATAATGAAAATGCTTTTCCATGAAATAATACGTAAAAAAGTGGAATATATAATACTTATTATACACATCGCTTACTAGATTTTTAAAGCCCACAATAATAATTCGTGGTATGTCCACACTGCAAGCCCACAACAACTGCGATGGCCGAACAACGAATATCAATCCAATAATGATTTATTTTTCTAACACATTGAGGCTTTGAAATTAATTATCGCACGTTGATTATTCAACTTACATAATATAACATGTACTATGGTAGATACTAAATTATATTTGACGTGAAAATCAAATATATAAAAAAGTATAGAATAATAATGCACTCTAAAATCTCTGTAGGAAATTTAGACATTCGTCCTCAATATATATTAAATAAGCTACATGTAATTAAATTTATCCAAACATTTTTCGTAAGGCTTACTTGTAATAGACCTGCTTTTATAACGACACTGCCATTACACTCAATATATTTTTTGTGATAATAAACTAGACTAAAACGTTTGATGTTCATACGGTAAATATTTCCGAAACAATGGTCGATTATTCTATCCGGTGCGCTGCATCAACTATCGGCATCAACTATCGACCTTGCGAGATCGTTCACGACTTCGCGCATTCAATTCTATAACTAAGAGTTCTCGATAATATTTAGTAAGAATAAAAAATACATCACGCGGATAGGATCACAACTTTAAGATCGATAAAAGAAACTCCACAAAGTTTCAATTGAATCCATTTTTGAATTATTGAAAATTTTAGGGTCACGTTTTTTGTACTCAAAACGCTCATAGCCATAATAATAAAAAAATGTTCTCAGATTTTTCACAATTTTTTCGATGAAAATGTTTAATGTTGTAAAACTCAAGTTGTCAACCCACACCACTACTTCGTTTTGTGATCATTGTTTGTTTTTTTTTTCACTAGTATAAATACAATTGCATTATAATTTATTTTTAATTTACTACTTTTTTACTGTTTGTCTTATTTGAATACTAAGCTTAAGGAATTAAAACGGGAAGAGATATCGCTTATAAATATTTCCATACCTTCGACATAGAAATCAATATTTTTAGAAACTTAAAACTGTACTGTACTCACACGAAAAATATAACTACAATTTAACAACCATTTCATTTTTGTTCAGGTAGGAACAAGTAAACAAATATATAAAACAAATTATTATATGGACATACATACAACACGTTTGAACACGATTGAATTGATTACCTTATAAGCCATTCTGACTGTTAATAAATTCTAAATGAAAATATAACTATAGACAACAAACATTAAAATTAAAAAAAAATGTTTTTAAAATAGATTAACTAAAATCGAATCACATTTCTTTCGTGAAAATAATGCGAACACAATGGTAGAGGTTCGTTTGTGAGAATGTTAATGCCTTTTATAAAAATTCATGGTGGAGGAAGGATGTAACGAGAATTCCACAGAGCCCGTTAGGTCGATAGCGAACAAAATGCAAGCATTTCGTTTTCCCCGATATCTTTAAATATTTTATAAACATCGAGAACATAACTGAAAACAAAGCTTTGTAGAGTAAATAAGTCCCTGAAATTATTAAAACAATATATTAAACATTGTTAAACACTACTTGGAAGAACAAACAACACAAAGCAATGGCGTAGAATTCGATTGTTTTGTTATACATTAGAAAAATACCAAAATAGGCCTAACGCATATAGAACCATAACATTAAGTAAAATATTTCATACAAAATATAATCAAAGACTACGTATAAAATGTAACATAAGACATAACGCAAATAAACTACGTATATTCTAAAAACATCGTAAACAAATAACTTATTTTGTATGTAGCGTAACTTTGAAAGTCGAATACTAACGTTATTGTAATAATAAAGGGTGAATTATTTCATGGAACTCAATTGGTTGGATTAAAAAATGAAAAACATATCATTCGACCGTATTCGAAAAATATCAAAACCTGCATGCAGTACACCGCATGATTTTATTTCGTAAGACAATAAAATACATCGTAAGGTAATAATGACGAGGCATTGTGATGTTTATTAAGTCTTGGGAAATTGTAATGAGACTTATTTCGAATATTACAACACACATATCTCTGTTAGTTGTTACAAGGTGAATGAATACAAGCTACAATGTCTACTAGAAATATTTTGACGTATTCATATAATACTCTCACGTATATTCCCACACTAATTCCCACTTCTGACATAAAATAAATACAAAGAACATTAAAATTTTATTTCGAAATAAAATTTATAAAAGGACTACTCATAGATCGTGGTAAAAAAAAAAAAAACTTAGGATCCACAACACGAAGGTCACTTTTTACCTCATAAGGATGGAAAAATATCCTAAAGGCAATCGATTATGAACAGACCAGGAACACAGACATTAGAACATATAAGAAATCAAAAAATCAATCACGTTTCGAGGCCATTGTCCCCATTAGCGAAGATTAATTTAACAACAATACAGGCAAAAAATAATGGCAGCAAATTACCAACTAAACATTAACACACAGAGCGACCCCGCCTCCGACGAATCTCGTTTCGAATAATGACCACTCGTGACCGGAGCCCGATGGCTAATTAAAGCAGTAAAGTATTGTGAACTTTCGTCGGCCGAAAAAGTAATGTACTGCGAACATGTGTAGGCGAAAATTCAGGGTGTTGATAATGTTAAGCACGTGGAAGAATAAGTGGCCACTTGTTAAGACATAACGGTATCAACAGGTAAATTTAATACGAGTATATCACCTACACGTAAAAAGAATTTCTTTATCACGTTTTTTATATATCTGGAGTAAAGAACGGGCGTGCATTTCACTTGAAAGCAAAACTACAAGGTTGTACAATGAGTAGTCATATACAGGCGACTCATGAAAACCAAATCGAAAACCTTCGTTCATCAAACAGAATCCTTCCTTAAAGGAGGAAATTACATTATACATTAGATAGTAATTTGTAAGGACTATTGTAGAGAACATAAGTACACGTCAATGAGTATGGTTCGGTTTAACCCGTGCATTGTATTCACTTTTAAAACATATCCCGTATTTAGTAGCTACCACAATTCTCGCTTAGTTACTGGAAGAGTAAAAGGATTAGTGATTATGTTTATAGAAAATTAAATTGAATATTACTTAGTTGAAGTTGATTAGGTTGGATGATAGGGACGGGAGGGGCCCATCTCCCCATTGCACAGGTTCGGTTGACGAGAAGGGGGCGACTGGAGTGTACCCAGCTTGCCCTCCTTATTAGGACGACGCCCGGCAGACACTTTCTGCCGGGCTGGCCGCTGGGGCGGCATGGTGATAGCACTGCACGATCCCATGCCGCCCCAACCTAGCGGCGGTCGGTACACCGTGGGCCTCTCCGCCGGGAGGGTGGTGTGACCATGATGGATTTCCCCACGTTAATATAAAAAAAAAGGTTGGATGATAAATAAACACCAACTTGATACTCCATTTGTTCAGATTTAGATCTCTCTTTACATAGAACGATTCGATATTCATGTAAAATTAACAATGAAACGACCGATTAGGTACATCAATTCTCTGCGACTGTTAAGTATTAGATAATGACAATTGTATACAACAACACACAAAGCCTTCTAAGTTATGCGTACGACTTTTTGCTCAAAAACAACTCACCTGAATAGATTTTATAAAGCGACTCCAATAATCCTTGCATCATCGTGACTGCTTTATCTTCTCGGTTACCACAAAAAAAAAAAAACCAACACTTCTTATAACTCACGCATCGAAGAACAACGCTTCTATTATTTGCTTTGTAATAACGAGACATGTTCATTCTGCATATTGATACATCATTGAAAATTAAGTTCCCGTTGCCGAATGACCAGTCATCGACATGTTACACTGTTAATTACTTCCACATAGTGGTCAAAGAGTAGGCTTATCGAGACGATCGGTGAAAACATACAACGATAAGAAACGACTCTAACATTTGTCAGGTGAACGAACCTTAAAAGGCAACAAACAGATAGACAGAATACGGTGGCCAAATTGAAGTAACGGTAACTCGGGCCGAATCGTTATCATCAATCAGATTTGCGTAACAATCTGTTAGCTATTCCTCTTCAACTACACAAGAATGTAACAAATCATTAGACGCGAGGAATTCGATGCAACAATAATGATTATTAACGGGAGTATAAAATAAAGAGTCATTTAGGACGCTGTATCGAATAAATGTAAAACTGCAACGAAGGGTTACCGATGACAACTTGTTTAAATCTAATCCTTCGATAACTAGTATAGTACTAGCATAGGTAACTCTACTAATAATGTAATCTTTCATATGGCTTGTGGAGCGCGTTGTTCTCAATGTTTGGGGCCAACTGTGTTCTCCGCGGTATATTCTCAACACCTGACTATAGTAGGTACTGATGCTCTTTTAGTGTGTAACTTGGTTAATTGTTATTTTTAATAAAATCTGTGGACGACAACTAGACTGGCGTAACTGAAAAAATCTAATTAAACATTATACAGAGTCAAAGACTAAGTAACAAGAAAATGCACTGAGTATTTATAAAAAAAAACTGTCGAAGATATGCATTTATATTAACAACTAGATGTCCCGGTGATCTTCGTATCACTTACATATATTTGTGTAAAATGTGGTCAAAACTTAATACAACATTTCTATTTACATTATAAATGCAACACAAGTTATGTATTTAATCAATTAAAGCTTTCTCGTGTACTATTTTTATTGAAGTTATACTTCTTTTGGCGCGTTAGAGGAAAATGATGAGAGTAAATTCTTACGATGCGCGCGCACACCGTCACGAAAAACCGACACCCTGAAGTTAGCTATAGTCAACATTTTCTTCAAAAAAAGTATGTATATATTAAATACCTTTTTTCCATTGTTAGTGTCGTTTTTTGTACAAACGTAGAATAAGGCGAAAGATAAAATTTTTGAAAAGATTTTTATTTTGTTACGCCAAAGAAGTATAACTTCTAACGCGTGTACATAAGTACAAACTACTTTTTTGTTCTGAAACAGAACTATTTTGTATTCCAACAAATTTCTGAACGCACCCATAAATATTTGATAACAGTTTTTTATTTCTAAAATGACAAACGATATCAAATGTTTCATAGCTAGCAACCGTTTTGTATTTGAACATTAAATTGTATTTTTTAGTATTTTCCTTTACTCATTATTCATATTTCTCAACGTTTAAACCTTCCCTGAACTTTCACAAATATTTCAAAATTTAGCCAAATCGGTCCAACCATTCACGAATTTTAGCGAGATAAACGAACAGCAATTCTTTTCTATATATATATAGATAGATAAAGCCATCATGGATTACTACACTTCAAAGTCTGTCATTGTGGACCTGCACGTGTTGAATATGTAGAACCTTTTTACGTTCATATATTCAATAATAGAATTCTTAAAACAATTAAGCCCTTTTAGAACGTCATACTAAGTATGAACATTAGTGAAAGTTTTCATTCTAATAAGGTCGTGAAATGTGGGCGACTAATTCTATTGAAGACGACAAATCAATTATTACGAATTACGAACATGCTGTGTACGCATATAACAAGAATTATTTTGTTAACTGTATTAAGGAAGTCAGACTGTTACTTATAAAATATCTTGTCTTAATTAAACTGTATGGATGTACAGTATGAGAAAATTATTACACGACCGACCCTTTATATCATTTTTTTCAAATACTCTTCGAAAAGATTTAAACACCCTAATGCCACGATAAATTGAAACACACACATACAATAATAACAATATGTAATGTTGTTACAAAAATTGCTGTAATTTTGACTGTAGACATTTAACATTCGCAGTTCATTATATCCTATACAATTTTCTAGATGTAAGTATCGCTTTGTTTATTATCACGGACAACGGTGCAAAAGCATTCCGTTTTTACAACTCGTCTTGGCACAGATCTCGTACTATATAACAAATAGATTAACGACCGTTCTTTAAATTAATTTATCAGTAATAATGAACCAAGAACTATATCGAATATATCAAAAAAATTTAAGCTGGCAATTAATACTCACAATATAATCTACGTGTACGTACATTACACATTAGACAGAGAACGATTTATCATCTGTCCAACGGAGTTAAGTCGTTATTTCCTCTGCGTACATTTTTAAATTTACTGAGTTTATATGTGTGTTTGTGAAAAAATAAATGCTCTAAAAATTATGAAAGGCGGCTACAGTAACAAGAACAACAATGTTTTTAGATATTTTATGTACAAGACAATGAGTCGTAATTCGGAGAGACACTGAAAGAGACGGCGCGTCTCAACTTGAACGTGTATATATTAACATGTTAAAAATAGATATGCCAATAACAGTGTCTAGATAAATGAAGATAATAATACAACGTCAATTTCAATTTGGCCAAATTAGCTACGCATGAATATGATTATACGTCTACGTTTAAAATTTCATAATAATAAATCATTGAAACAAATGAATGGATAAAGTTTATATTTAAATTAATTTCAGGTTCATCTATGTTTATAGTTGCTGTTTTAGATTGCGTTTTTTTTTTATTTAATTTAATTCCTTCAAAGTAAAAGCAATGACGACGTTAATTATAATTTGAACGAGACGTTCCCTCAGAAATAACTCGAGAAGAATTTTGAGAGTGTCGCCAACGAACCAACGATTTATCCTCTTGTAAATTGGAAGTGACAAGTCTGCGCTTAATCAACGAGACGACGGAGTAGAAAAATCTTCGCGACCGTTCAAATCGAAATAAGCGAGAACATTCTTAAAAATCTGGTCATTCGACAGCTGTATATAAAACCGGTTGAACAAACAGTACATCAAAGTATTTGGAGATGACAGAATTTTCACAGACTAAAATCGCATTCATCTATTGTTAAGATGACTATTATGCGTATTTTAGAAAACACTGCACGATCACTTTCTATGCACTATATTTTTTCACCGGATATCACTCTTTGCACGTGGTTTAAAAACGCGTGAGATAGGATCTTGAAACCGGGTGCGACCTGCCGAGTGGCGGAGTATGGAGCACTCCTGAGAATCGTACAGGACGGACGTCCATTGCGGCTCGCGCGGCCGCGCCGTCCGCGGTCTGCCGCACCGCCGCTGCCACTGGCGCACCGGGATTATTTATAAATTCATACAGACAGGGGGTCGTAGAATTTTGCACAGCGACGTGGTATGCTTGAGTTAATGACTACACCAGGCCACATCGGAAATTGACTTTCATGGTGTCTAGATCCATACCTTCATAATGGCACAATTATACCTTGATCTCCTTGTTCTAGAAATATACTTCAAATTTAAAATTCTTGGAATATCCCAAAACATAAACCATTTCTTTTATACAAAACGAACTAAAGTTCTACAGGCTGGAGCACAAAATTATAAAGAGTTATACTCACAACTAAAAGCTACACATTTCCAAAATTTTATTTATCATAGATAATCGAGTAGAATAGCATACAATTAATTGTTGATCGCTTTAGTATAAATAAAGTGTCAAGCGTTGTTAACACCTCAGATCGGCAAGTGATTCGTTACTTAGAAAAATTGTTTCGATTTCCGTTTGCGCAATCAGCAGGTAGGTAAATGATTCAATTGTAGGAATTTCCCAGCGACTGACCGTGGCCGTACCGCCCACTTTGACAGGTATTTCTAAATTCGCTGTTTCAACTATACATATTAATCTTTGACACCTCACAACCACGTGGGCGACATTTGAACAGAGAGTATTCAGTTTTTTATTAATTATTCAATATCTCTTCTTATTAATTCTGAGGAACGATGAATGACCATCAATTCAGATACTTGCAATTCCGCATACATAAAATTAGCAAGTCGGTACATAGCGTTAACTTTTGGATGGATGCCAGTTGCAAAATTAATGGTCCAATAAGAATCTTTCATACTTTCAGTCTATGTCCCATTGCCAGTTGTTACACGCTAGAATACATGGGCTACAAGTTATGCGAGAATACATAAATCAATAATACTTTACTGGAGCTAAAGGATTGGTAATTTCTCGAACAAAAATATGTAACAATGAATCATCTGTGATAATGCAAAAGATGTTTGGCACACCCGCAACACAAGCTCCCGTGTTCTTAGGTGCTTGACAAATGATAGCTAAAATTAAAGCAATGAGTTGGTACACTTTATTTTAATGAAATGAAGCCAATACTTTGATCTGTGGACACATATTTTATTAATTATTGTAATTTTTTAACTATATAAACAAATACCCAAGTTTTTTTTAGGGTTCGTTAACAAGTGTGACAACTGTATGACCAATATATCTCAAACCACAATTCGAGCACATTTATCAAAAATATCTTTTTTTATGAATATTGACCAATTTAATATAATTTAGGATTTAAAGTGTAAAAATATAATAACAGTGTCTTATAGAATTAAAACAATTATACATTTTTAACGTTTATAATTTTGCACACAGATATTCTGGCCCCCACTTTACACTGACACGTACCTTTTCTGAAATATACGTTTACTGTAAACTAAAACAATTTTCACAGAAATACTTCAAACTACTGTTACGAGAAATGTTGCAACTGGCTATGACATAAGCCTAAGAAATGCGTAGCGAAGTTACTAGAACGTCTATGTTCTCAATACAATATAAATATATTTCGAATAATTAACCAGTGAGATCTATGACTTAGTAAGACGACCTTAGCAGCAATCGACGAACGAGCGATGAATGATCCCATCTTTCCACAGTCGCGATTTGTGTACGTACACGCATAATAATAATGGCCCGACAGCCGACCGACTCCCTATTCTATTTGTACGTGAGACATCTCGGTGAATTCGTAAACTTTTCAATATTCATAATGATGGCGACGTGGCGTGGCGTGGCGCGGTCTCGCACAGCTGTCGCACCAATACCGCGCCGCGCTCTCTGTAAACTTTATTGACGACGTCGTAAAGTATTGTCTAAAGTTTCTGTCTCTATAATGTTTAGTTTTCCTCTTTCATTACTCTTAAAATATTTCGATTCTACTATACTTATGTACCCCATAAAACATTACAACTTTCTCTGTAATTATTGTTTTAATATGTGGCTATAATTTTACATGTGCCCATTTAATTCTAAACTAAACATAGCTTATATGGTACTACTAAACAACTGGCATACATACACACTACACTACAGACCTACCAATAATAATATAATTCATTGCACAAAATCTATTATAGGTTCAACAAACAATTTATTGATTAACGTACCCAATAATAAAATCGAAATACATTATCGTATTTCTTTTATTTATAACTTTTTCAAAATGTTTTTATACTGATTGTAGTTTTAAAACAAATAACAAAGTAAATATACACGCGTACACGTATTTAAGCTGAAGTGATAGTATGGTTAATGTTTACATAGTAGGTGTGTATTTGTAAGGTTTAATATAAACATCGTATCCGTAGGAACGCTATTTGGTAAACCAACGTTAATGTTATTTCATAAAACACGCATACACTTTATTTATAAAGTTACCTCTATACAATATTTATTAAAATATGCATTTAAGTATAAACAGTTGTTACATTAAATATATAGTATTTCAAACTCTTACATTTAACTTCAGTTTAAAAGTAAAAGTATAAAAAATAAATGAATACTCCGCTTAACTTCCAAAGAAACAAATGTGTTTTAATACATACTTAAACAAAAAAAAAAGTATATTCCATGAAAGAAAAAACTCTGGATAATAAAAAATCGTTGCAAACGGCTACTACATATTTCCATTCATTTATTCTGTACAAGTTAGCAGCTTATATTATTTAATGTAATGTTTTTCACTGAGCCTCGGAGTAGAAGACGCGAGGCTGTATTCACGCGTCCTACGAGGATTATCACCAGCTTCCGCTGAGTCGTTTCGGAGCAAGGTTAGCCGAAGCTGAGAATGGATGCATAAACGAATCCCACGGCTCGGTACCTACCACATTCGATAAAAACATATTGGAAAAAGTCGACCATAATCCCTCGACTAATGGAAGACTACCAACATATAAAAAGGGTATTGCTAAAGTATAAATAATAAAATTGTATCACAGATGGTGACAACCCACACTTTTAAATGGAAAGCAGCGATTAAGTATAGATCCCGGCTCACGTCAATAGACATTTCCCAACTGATCTTTGTGACTCGAGAAAATCCAGCGATCAATAAAAATAACCCAACAAAATATGCAAGATTTTATCACAGTTTCCCTTAAGCAATGTTCTGGTTATGGTTAAGGTTAAGGTGGTTCAGGTTATATAGTATTATTATTCTTGGCTCTAACCACACTATACAGTATACAATTGCCTTATTAAGATTACTCTTATATTTTGTAACTTTCTTTATATTTATCAAAGGTTTCGTCAGATTAGCTGGACATAAGAAGACTCCGCCTGCCAAGGCTCGTCAAACCTTTGTGACTGATTCCGACGATAGCGAATCTCCGGGATAGGACTACACTTGCTGGGGCTAAGGTTGTCAGCGTATGCGAAAGGAACCCTGTAGAATTTTAACGAGTTAAGAGTTTCACCTAATCCTCCATTTCGTTGTCCAGCTCGGGAGAGCTACCATTATAAGTTTCGGCAGGAAAAGACAACAATTTCCCATCTGTTTCAGTAGTAATTGACAGTTAGAAAACGGCATTAACACCGACATTACCGTGGAGACATTACGTCAACGAGAGCGGATACAATCGTTGACGGTTAAACACACTCGCGCCAAACTCGCCATTTCCTCTATGAGATCATGCTGAATTGTTACTATAAACTGGACGGTTTAAAGTATTTATACACATTTAGGTCATATTCATTGTCATAAATTTTACACGCGTTTATGATCAAAACAATATGCCCTTTTGTTATAATAAAAGTTTACAAAGTTTTTATTTTATTGACGATGCCATCTTCTTTATAATTTTCAGGCGTATGTGTGTTCCGCCCTTAATAACTTATTTCTCAAGAACTAGTGCAGATATAATGTGTCCAAAATTATTATAAAACCAACAATAGTCTTGACAGAGTAATAACAAAATCTTCCTACGAGTAAGTACGTTGATATTATATGTGCATTATGGATAAAGTGCCAATTTGTAGTCAATATTCAGCTATTTTTATTGTCACATAACGAAATCCGTAATTTGATGATCTTGTTTGACAACACTAATGACTGCAAAGACGTTAGGTTCTTGACCTTCTTGCTTCTATTTAGATATTTTCATAATTTAAAAACACACCTATTGTTCCTTATGGTTTTCCAAAAATAGGTGAAGTCATTCTATAAATTGCCTAATAACATTAATAATAAACTTACGAATGATTTTTTAAGAACGTAGTAGGTAACTAACAAACACAACCTACATGAAGTCTGCTACTTTTATTTTCGAACTGACTACGCTGTCGTCCTGGCAAGGCATCTACAGTTTCACCGGACTACTAAGGAGAGCGCTAAAGACACTTACCCGATTTTATACTCGTATAGGGGAGTCTGCTACAACTTCTAACCTGTAGTAAGTAACAACAATATTGCTATTAGTTCAATAGTATTTCTTAGGTTAAATAATTCAATAGTATTTCCTTGTCTAGTCCAAAATTCACAAATTTACATGTCCACGAAAAACTAAACTCTCAACTAACATACACGATTTTGTATACAAGATTTCCACGTTACAATAAAATGAGCTTCTCTATAAAATCGCAGATATGTTAAGACAGACATATCCATAAACAAGTAATTATTGTCGAAGTAGTGTTGCAAAGATTTGTATTTTTTGATTGTATATGCCACGTTAACCTTACCGGGTATAAAAAAATGTACAAATTTTAAATTTATTATAATACAAACTGTAACAAATGGCAATATTTTTCAAACCGAAAAATACATGAATCATGTTTAGGTGTTTCGTGGAAACAAAATTTATTGGACTTGGCTAATAACTTGACATTCTCGTCGAGGGTAAAATAATGTTTTAACGGGAAAAGTGAAATGGCAAATATTCTGTATCAGATAGTTTCCCCTGTTTTGTAAATAGCAATAGTATATCTATTCACCTTTTCTCATGTTTATACGTGCATCACTTGCAACCTACTCAAACCATTCAAATATAGTTTCTAGAACGAAATAATTTTGTAATACATAATATTTATCAACATTGAATGACGTTCGCAAAACAATGAAACTGACTGATCAAACTTCCATATTGGCAACAACAAAACGATTTCACCAATGGAGTAACGCTTCCTCTGACTCATACAAAACACTTACATAACGTAAAGTTTTCACGTGTGGGGGAGGGCATTCCTCCCGAGCAGCCGCCATGCTGTGGTCACCACAATGGGAACGCACACTTTATTAGCCACGAGTAGCGACGGTTATAAACAATTCGAAATAGACTCGTGCCGAGCGCGGACTGTGCCTCTGCCGTCCAGGGAAGAGAGATTGGGTTCAATGCAATTTCTCATAAACTTCTACTGGGTTCACAATTATTCTATAGGTTATTTATTACCTTGCTTTATTCAAAACAAACACAATAAATAATACTTATAAGATACGTAAGTTTTTTATGGTATTGAACGCAAACGAACATGCGGATGAACTTTGAGAAAGGAGTAGGTACGGTTGTTGCTTTAAGGTTTGGTTTGGTCCGGTAACACCATCGCTGGGAGTTCATTCTAAAGAACCGACGTATGTGGAAAAACGCACTTGGGAAAACCGCACAGCAAACGACCTCCAACTATCAAGACGACATTTAAATTTGTGGCGAGTCGTTCGGTAGTGGAACTCGGTATTAAGTATTCATCCGAACAGCTCAGAAAACTCTGAGTGGTTGATTTTATCTATTGTATGAAAAACTTGTTATTAATAGCAAAAATCTAAGCATAATGTAGCCAAATAGTTACGAGTGTAATAAGTGTGTTCACACACAAAAAGTGCAAGTTTATCTGTTTATATACCTATTTTCAAGTTTCATTCCAAGCTTAAAATAAAATTTACTAAAAAAATTCGCAAAAGTCATTTCCTATGTTTACAAAATATTCTTTTGGATTTTTTATAGCACTCTCACCCTTTATACATACACTTTATGATAGACACGACCGATAATTGGGTACCACAAATTTCCCTATAGTATTAGTGCTAAACTGTATATTGTCAAGTCTAGGTATACACATGATACTCGTTCGTATTTACGCGTAGTCAACATCATAAGGGCAATACATTTTCCCCTCTCATATAGTACCCAAAGAAACACTTAAAAAAAAGGTAGTGTGTACTTATGTACACGCGTTAGAAGTTATACTTCTTTGGCGTAACGAGATAAACATATTTAAAAAAATGTATCTTCCGCCTTATTCTACGTTTGTAGAAAAAACGACACTAACAATAGACAAAAATAATTTAATACATACATTCGTTTTTTTGAATAAAATGTTGACTATAGATAACTTCAGAGTGTCCGATTTTCGTGACGGTGTGCGCGTGCATCGTAACAATTTACTCTCATCATTTTTCCCTAACGCGCCAAAAGAAGTATAACTTCAAAAATTGTTAATGTAGCGAGAGATAACTTAATAATTGCTTCATTTTAGCTATTGATCACCCTTTTGCGAGAGAGATAGACATAATTCACCAAAAACACCAAACATTACTACATATTACTGAAAAGAAATTGATCGGTTTCAATTTATTAAGACCTACCAAATGCTAACTCATTAAGCATATAAATAAAAGTATAATTGTATGAATATATTTACAAGATTCATATCCGTATATTCCAGAAGGTAGGTACCTCATTCGTTTTATAATTACACAGGAATATCTTACCAAATTAAACCGATTGTAGCATCATATATAGCAGTACCTGAAACACAAACAAAACAAAGTATTGTTGAGATAACAGTCATAACAATTACATATATAAATATATGAAGCATGTAGCAGGCGTGCATTACACCCATAGAATTATGAAAAGGCTTACACGCAGCCGCAGCTTTGTTACTCTATGATCACACTTGATTGAAATATACGTAAATATACTCACAACTCTACACAGAGAACTGACAACGGAACTTCAGATATCCTCTTTAAAAATATTTATATATCAATATTAGTTTTGCCCGCAGTTGTTGTTATCAATTGCCATTATTATGTAACTTGTTGCTACTATATACCTGTAATAGTTGAATTCTAATCTATTCTCCATGTTCAAATATACGGGAATAACAATTCTCATGGTGATCATGATCAATAAAATCGTAAGGTTATGTCGAACTCAAAAAAAAAAAGATGACATGCGGAACAAGTAGTCGCAAAGTGCCATCGCCATTTTGCCAAAGTTACGGGTGCATCGACGATGTTCACCACATGTTGGCATAATGCGTTCGAAGTGAGAGTATAAGATCTGGGCTAAATACTTCTGGTTCATTCCATATTGGTTTGTATAACTCCATACTGTCTGATCCTACTTCTAAAGGTGCTAGAGAACTGTATAAACTTAATTTTAATCAGTGCTAATTTTAAATCTTTTTTTTTAATATATTATAGGGGGCAAACGAACAGGTGGGTCACTTGATGGTAAGTGATCACCGCCGTCCATAGACACTAGCAACACCAGGGGAGCCGCAAGTGTGTTGCCGGCCTTTTAAATACGAGTATGTGGGCCTCCGGCGCTCTCACTGGCCGAACGAAACGCAACAGTGCAACCACTGTTACTTCACGTCAGTTTTCGGTTTTCGGTTAAATGTGTATAATGTTACTTAGGCGATATAGTCGCGAAGGCGACTAAGCCTCCAATAAATAAAAAAAAATCACACGATATACGAACAAGTTAATACTGTATGTTATAGATAACACAAAAAGAAATTATTGTTTATAAATAGATAAGATCTATATTATGACGTCATTAATATTATTTATCGTCGACGCCCTGCAAAAGTAATCTACTCCGAGATTGCACTGTTGTAAATAGAATTTTATCTTTATGTTATCTTATTTGTTACTTAAATTCACCTGCAGTGAACGTATCCGATATGGTCTAGTGGCTAGGATACCTGGCTCTCACCCAGGAGGCTCGGGTTCGATTCCCGGTATCGGAAATTGTTTTTTCTTATGAAATATTTTCTTTTTTGGTAAATATGTGTCACATAAGGCGATTAAAATTAAGGATAAATATAATTTAGTAAAAAGAAAATGCATTCTATTCATTTTAAATTAATATGATAGAAGAGAAATTACGTATTCTCGAATGACATACTAATTATTGTTTTCTTAAGTATTTTTCTATGATAACTCTAACAAATATGGACGCGAATAAGTGAAACTCGTGAAATTGATGTTTCAACCTTAAGTTACAAATAACGCCGTTCCAATTTGCCAAATCGAAAACATTATACAACAACGAAAAAAAAAATAAAAAATAACAATAGGTTGCAAAATGCAAGTTTTCCAAAACCTTGGCCGACAAAAACATTTAACATAAAACAAATTAATCAGTATCAAGTAAGTCCAAAGTTTTTGTTAAGCAGGTCTCGTGTCACACCAGAGAAGGTCACTCTCACGACAGCACTTCGTCGATGCAATTAACTTTTTAAATTAAATCGCTAAAATGTCAAAGTAATCAAATACATTTAAATTGTATTAAATCATTATATAAGAGCAGTCAGTCATTCATTATTTTATGTTTTTGAAGTGAAAGTTCTTTAGAATCGTTGTGATTTCAAACCGGATGCAACGGAAAAACGACAGGTAAGAGACACAAATACAAAAATGTGTAGGATGAAGCCGGCAAAGAATGAGACAAAAATATACATACTATTTTATATTATCGGTCTCTCCTCTTTGTGCCTGCTTCGTAGCATCCCCACTCCCGTCTTCTAAGCATAGTCGCCTGTAATTAGCGAGCCAAAGCGAAAGAGCAAATGTCGGTATGTATGTATATTGCATACTGTTTAATACTTGCTTGTATTTGAGCATTTAACGTGTGTTAGTATATGTGAAAAGTACGTATACTACTGTGCACTGTATGCGGTCGCGTATTACAGCTTTTTAGTAAGAAGTTAGCGTGGTGTGTTATTATTTAACAGTGTTTGTGAGTATTTTTATATCTTCTTTGTTGAAACTGAAAGTATGGGACTTGAGCAAAAAATGATGTAACATATGTAAAATAAAATATCTTTTAAAATTAATCAAAATATTTTCAATTTTAAACAAGTAAACTTTGTAATTATCCAACCCTTTGTCGATTTACTGAAGTTTCACTTCTATCGTGTGTGAATCACACAAACACCTTTTTTTAAAATAAATGTTCGCTTGAGGCACTGATCTTTATTGAAAGGAAACGCGAGCGACTTTTAATTTATGGAAACGTATTCCTGTCTTATTCCAGGATAACAACACCAAAGTGGATATGTTTATACCGGGCAATCTAAATCAACCACCGCCATTTTATTTAGTCCGGTGTAGTTGTGAAGGCCCGTCTGCGTCAGGCCAATAATGTTAGTCAATTAGAAAATCGAAAATACATTTTCCTGTTTTTTTTTTTTAATTACTTGTAGCCTCGAAAAGTACTAAAATTGTCTAAATACAACCTCGTTTTCAGATGTTTTAATATTATTATTGATCTACTTTTGGAGGATATAATTTTATATATGGATAATTACTTCCAGAACTCAGACTTTATTCGATAGTCCGAGAAACGCACAAAAGTAACAACTTTTTTAAAAACGTATTTTTCATTTATCTTAAATAAGACAGTTTGTAATTGATTTGTATGTATATAATATATACAATTATTATACTCCAAAAATTATTATGGTGGCGTATAATTTAACTTCTACAAGAGGTGATTGTTGGCAGTAATGGAAAATAAATAATTGGAGACAGCTTTTACATATGGCATATATAATTGTAAGTTGAAACAAGTATTCAACTTGTAAAGGTATGTAGGGTGATAAGATACAGTAATCATGTCCGACTGTATGGCAACTATTATACACGCACGTTGGTGACACACTAAAGTGTGTGGCACTTTCTAGAATCAGCCAATAATATATCCATATACATCATACCATAAGTAATGAAGTTAGGATACTGACTGTAGTTATTACTAAAATAAACCCGACAATGTGACCCATTTTTGCTTCGTCACGTATCCAAGGTCTGCAAAGCGATATTCTTCTCCCGGGAGGTATGTAGACATGTGACCTATTTTCTGATTGTATTAGGTCCAGTGTCGTCACATATCGTGCTACAATAAAAAAAAACACAATAGCTTTAAAGATAATAAAAGCTCTCATGTCAGATTGTACATACCTATTAAAGAAAGAACACAACAACCTTTTCGGTGTTCTTCGTCTATTGTTCTAAGGAGTTGCTCAACATCTCGCGTATAATAAGCGATTGAACCGGGAATTGATTTAAACACAGATACGATAAGCAATCGAGCGGTGGCGCCTAAAACGCGTCTGTTCTCTCGATATTAAGCATACGAGTAGATGTTCGTCCATAACATAACGTTGCAACAGTTAATAATTTAACGTAGGCTGTAAAATCTTTAATCCTTCATAATTTCTGATGCACTGTGTTAAATTTATCTAATTACAAGAACTTTCGCAGATTATAACGGTATACATTTATAATAAACTAGCGACCCGCTCCGGCTTCGCACGGGTATAAAATATATAGCCTATGTCATTCAATGAAAAAATGATTAAAATCGATCCAGTAGTTTTGATTTATTTTTTACTGCCCGTGGCCCGCACGCGTTAAATTTGGAGCAACCTTAAAAATAACAGTATATCGCCGCTATTTAATTTATGTTATTATACATATAAACCTTCCTCTTCAATCACTCTATCTATTAAAAAAACTGCATCAAAATCGGTTGCGTAGTTTTAAAGATTTAAGCATACATAGGGATATAGGGACAGAGAAAGCGACTTTGTTTTATACTATGTAGTGATAAATAGGAAAATGGCTGTTATATATGAAAACGACGTTTATTGAAACGTATATTAATATTCGAGACGGGTATATAATTAGAAACTTGATAACTAAATCTTGATAAGAAACAGGTCGTCCATATTAAAAGATACTAAACTATTAAAATTGACATTATAATAAAATGGAACTAAGACTACATACATTAAATGTTGTTAAAGATAAAATTCTAACACTATTTAAGAACAAAAATGTACCCAAAGCCACCGGGAACAATTGAAAATAAACTATGAATCATATTTGAAGTGCGATATATTTTGAACGTAAATTCCAAAATGAGATGAGAATACATATATACGAAATTCGGTAAGACTTCTAAAATTAAGCGACGATTCATTTCCGATACGTGTGTCAAGTGTCAAGAAAACCTACGCCATTTCCTAATTGAGACTGAGCTAAATAAATGCGCCCCTGGTTACAAATAATTTTTTGAAAGGACGGTATAGTCATAAACTTCAAAATCCGATGTACCATTTGATTTATTGGATTAATCTACTTTACATAATCCTTTATCGTTTAAAAGTATATAATTTACTGATGTTATTATAATAATAACATTTTCATCTAATACGCGACCTAGATGAGTTTTACAAACATATTATTGAAGCTTCATTAAAAATCTTTAAATAACCTGTTATATCAAAAGAATAGTTTTGCAGCATTTTTTACGGTTAATACAACACATCACTCACTGATTATATTATTATTTGTATTTTATATCTTTTACCAGGAATATATTTTGAAATTGAAGTTGCTAACTCATAAAAGAGTATAAATGCATACACTAGCTATATATATATATATATGTATACATGTAACTATACGCCACTGAGACGTCGATGAGATGTTTTATTGTTCTATAACTGACAGCCATTCTAGCTGCAAGGTTGCGTGACGCATATACATACAGTCACATTTTATTTCTCTAAACATAGCTTTTAAGAAAACTTAAAGGAAACGTTGTAATGCTATTAATAAATGTTTACTATTATTGAATACGGTGAACTGTAATAGGAATGGATTACAGTCAACAGTCACTCAACAAAGAAAAAAAAACATGATCTTTTGTTGCCGACTTGCAGTCGCTGCGGATTTGTACTGTAGTCCGGTGGAACTGTAGTGGCCTAGCCAGGCTAACAGTGTGGGTCAGTTCGAAAAAAAAGAAGGATTTGTACGTCCACAGTTTTCGAATATATACATGAAAGTACTGAATTGGTTCTAGTTTTTTATGATTTTGTTATATATTTTTAATAATCAACACTATAAGTCGATTCATCAAAATTACAGTCACGTTATAATGGCAGATTACTGCTGATTTTAAAAGGATGTTTTTCCCAAAAGTATATATTAACCGAAAAGGCAGTTTTCTATATACTTTAATTTAACTCTAACACAAAGCAATTGGTAATAAATAATACAAATTCAGTAACGGAAAAATAACATGCAGACGTTGCATTCCTTCTATTTGTAATTCCTACATATATAAAACTATTTAGTATAGCAACCAAGTTATTTTTTTTTATTAATACATAAAGAACAAATAATCAAAGTAATCATATGATAGTAATATATCCATGAAATACGACAATATCGATAAAATCGTCTCATTGGAGACTTGATAGCTTCTATGTAATTGCACTTAACTGGTACCTTCTACTTAACGTTCTATAATTAATATGTACAATCGAATACAGGCTTTTATACACAAATTATTATATCGAAACAATTACAAATAAAAAAACGCTTACGTAACAAATAATTGAATATTAAATCATATTATGACGGAATGTTCAGAACACATAATTACTAATCGGGAATCCTAAACAAGGAAACACGTTACAAAATAATATAATGCTTGTAATAATAGGTTAGGGCAAACACTGACCTTAAGACTGCCGCTACCAGTAGCTTGTATAATGTCGGACACGTTTTAACTGTCCGATTTGTATCATAATCGCTGTTCTCCGAAGCGACGTTGGAAGGTCATAACCTGTCGGAAACTTTTTGTTTCTAGAGCTTAAAATGCATATTATATATTATTTTATTTCGAGATTAACAGTCCGAGATAAAAGTGATTATTCCAATAGTCGTAATACGAGGTATAATATTGTAGAATAAAATAAACAATAAACATTATTTTGATAATCTAGAAGGTAGACACTAATATATTACGGTGATTTTATCTAACTACATCACTATATATGTTTAAATAAAACTGTAGTGTATTGTTATCTTAATTATTTTGCGTAAGAGCTGAATTGATTTTAACCAAACTTTTACTGGCAGACTTCTCAGAGCATTATCTGCTTCATCATCATCAGCCTTTAAGAGACTCACTGCAGGGCCATAGTCCTCTTCCCGTAGGAAGGTATGGGCATAATCAACATGCCAGCGGCCACGACGTATTAGTGTGATTTCAAACTCTGAGAAATCCAGTTCTATATTTTTCCTATGGTACCTACTACCACCAGAACATATCACAGGTTCAGAGTTCGCACACGATGTTATCCTTCACCGTCAGCCGTAAGTGTTACCAATTTAAATTAGCAAATGTACACGAATTTTTCGGAATTTCGAATACTTTGATAAAATCATAGCCCAATAAAAAGGCATTTTCTAATGATCGCCTGACTCATAGTCACTCTCAAGTTGAATATCTCTCACCAATAAAAAATAGTCTGTTCCGGAATCTGGACTCGAGAGCCAGTGTCCCTCAAGGCCATCGTGTTATCGTTCACCACAATCGACCGAAATTGTGGTTACAATAAGTTATAAATTGGACAGTGAAAAAAAGTGAGACAGTTTGCTGCGTTATGTTTGCAACAAATCAAAAGTCTAGTTTAATTAAATATAATTAATATGCACCTAATAAATAAACATAAGTAGCAACTAAACGTTTTCATTTACAACTCAAAACTAAATTCACTTACGTTTGGACTTTCAATTCAATGTCATAGATAACTGAACCGCTTACTAATATAATACGAGAACCATAACATAAAGATGTCTACGTTTTGTTGTCACATAGTATTTAACCATACGCGGCAAACTGGACTGCAGTAAAGAGTCCAGACTTACAAAGTAAAATCCCCTCAAATAAAATCGAAAGTAAGTCGTTGTTCAAAAGGTCATCGGTCGTCAGTGAATGTCGCGTAAATTGTCATTTCTCTCCTTGTAGGGTGACGTGACCACGTCCGCTGTGACCACACCCATACCTCCTTATCGCATAAACTTTAAATGTTTTGTATGACATGAAAATGATGGTCAGAGAGCTACAATCACTTCAATTTTTATAAGATTTAACACACTTCTATAGAATTATGATCTTCTATTTCGAAGACTCGGTGTTACACTACTGGGGATTTAAATCTCATTGCATCATACGAAACAGTATGTGGCAATTTACAATCGAAATCAAAAATACTTTATTCAATTTAGGCCCCTAAGAAGGCGCTTATGAACGTCAAAATTACCACCGGTTCGGAATACATCCCAGTCATCGAGAAGAACCGGCAAGAATCTCGATCGGGTTTATCTTTTTAACATGTACAATTCGTGTCAGAAATATTAAGTCGATTAAGAATGAAAGTCAATTCAAAGTGTTTTTTTTATCAAATTTCAGTATCCACTTTAGGATTCCTAATTCAGCTAACAAAATGTCTCATACACATGTTAAATGTTTATGGAATTACATAAAATTACGATAATAAACAGTTTTACTAACCGTAATACGGCATAATTTGAACCTATACTCTAATCGCTTCTAAGCGCAACGTTTATAACAATCGCTAAATATTACAAGTATGAAATATCGTAACAAATTGCGTTATTTGCTAACCAATTAACAGCTATTATATTACATTTTAAAGATGGATAGCAAAAACCTAGAAATCTTATAGTAGAGTGATTATTATTATTAAAATTGATTATCACTTAAAAAATATTGATAAGTAATGTGTAAGTGTAAAATGCATTTTATGCATTATAATAGCACTTTCGAAATCATAATTCACATTATTTAAATAAAACTAGAACGATACTTTACAATATGCTTTGTCATTCGCGTAGTCAGCAGAAACAATGAACTGACGACACCTATTGTACCTATTCTATTCTCAGCTAGCATTTTATACCTACGAACGTGCATAGGAAAACCGCCATCTTCACTTCATACCAGCGGACCGAAAGGGAGTTTTCCACAGGCTTATAATCTTTCCCTTTAAATACAATGATTCTAAAAATACTTGCGGTTGTTAAGTGATCTTTAAAAATAACAGTTAAATCTGCAACAATCACGATAAGTTGCATAAAACAACGTACACAAAATACCTACTATTCCTGTCATTTACCACATATTTTACACAGAAACTATGAAATTTTTAACTTCTATAATAAAGAAATCACTGAATGAGAGAAGGAAATATTTGACTAATAATAAACTGACCGTTCCGCGCCGAGATAGTAGTAGAGTACGCGCGTAACGACCCAAATAACTCTATGTATTGAATTATCACTGATTGACACGAGCGCTAATATGATGTTTACAAATATAGTAGCGCTTATTCAATTGACACCGCCAGAAAATATCTCACAAACGGCTACAACTTGCCGACGTCATCATCATTCATGATTCATGATGTTACTAATGAATATCACAGATCGACACGGCCGAGTGTAAAATTATCTTCTATTTACATATAATAAGAATGTAAATTTAATGTGTCTGTACCCTTTTAGATTTTTGCGAAGAAAATTATTGCAGGTATCTAGGAATAAGTAATAAAACACATTTCAATCATTTTCAGAAATGTCTGTATGTCTGTCTGTTTGTTTGAACAGGCATCACTGGTAAAGTACTAGGTGTATGATAAAATAATAGCAAGGAAATCATAAAGCATGTCCTTGAGTAGCATTTAGTCTTTGTTTCATTAAAATAGGTTCTGTTCCGTATCTGTTCTATATTTCTGAGATGAGATTAGACGACAACAAAATGGTTCGGTGAGACTTAATACCGAATGGGACCATTAGAAATCGTTAAAAACCGTAACAAATGGCCGATTTATTACTTTAAATTTATAGTTTCGAGGACCTGCATGTCAATATTGTAAAAATTTGCAGGTGTTTGAAGCACGGTCAACTGTTATTTTGAGTACCTCGCCGTATCCCGATAGTCAGATTAAAAATATACAAGATATACATTCCGATTGTTTTATTAATTACTGTGTTTTAGCATTAAATTCTATGCGGACGAAGTCGCGGGCACAGTTAATGTGTATTGACAACGTTCAAGAACTAGTACTATTATAGCGAGTAAGGAAGTAAAATTAAAATAAGGAAAATAAGGAAAATTTCAACCCTGCGCTGCATTTAATTTTAACCCTGCCGATTCTGGCACCAAAATAGAGCAGTACAAGTATTGTATTGAAAGTAAGTCAACACTACTCGTACGCATACTGATTTAAGCATGTTCCAAAGTGCACTGAAGCGTGAAATCGTCAACATTGAAAGCAAGGACCACCCCGGCCCGACGACCAGCCTTAAACCTGATCAAACAAATCATACCGGGCGTACCGGCTACAATTTACGTTCCATTCGCAACATTTCGAGACACGTGAGGCAATAGCGGTTACAATGCAACGAGTCCTCGACAACCGGCGGACGGAAAACAAACCGACGACGGTGAAATAAAAACGTTCCGCCATTTTACAAAAACATGATTTTACAAACGTCCTACATCAAAGCGCTGAAACGACTTACAACGCTATTATGTCGACTTTGATTTCTGTATACGCATTTTTTATTTAACATATGAAATAAACTTTCACGGAATGCCTGTTCTATCTCAGTTTCCGAGTATTTATTAACGGGATAAGAGTTTTAGAGTTTTAACTATGCCACTAGTAGTAGTGACACGAGTAATATGTAACTGTGTCAGTCAAATATATGGTTATTATTATTAAGGATAATAAATGTCATATTATATGATAATTAACTATTCTAGTAGAGAATTAAAACATCAACAGTATTTAGTATTTAATTCATTGGCTTTTTTATACTTTATAGGCGAACGTTTGACCACAATCACATCTGATATTAAATGATGGTGTGGTCTTAGATGGTAAGTCACGCAAATTTTCAACTTAAGGGTGGTAGCTAGCCAGGCGGACTTAGCAGAAGCCCTACCTACTACCATGCTATGATTTCATCACGACGTTTTCCTTCACCGAAAGCTCCGACTCAGTTGCTAGGATTCGAACCTACGTCCTGCGACGCTGTGTCCGAACACACTACTAACTGAGCCGTCATCGCTTCAATGATTAAGGAATCAGTCCCTTAATTGAATAAGCATTAAATTAAAATAATTTGCATATTTCTAAAAATGCATAACGTGCCGGAAAGAAGAAGGACAGGAAGTATGGCACAGACTATATACAATCACCATAGACCAGGTGTATCAATCACAAAGTATAATGGCACGCTTAGATTTGTCGTATTTGTACATCCAGCAATCTAGAGTAGTGGTAGTGTGGCTATTCTCGACCACCATGCACATGGTCATTAACCAGTAACAGTGACTCTCTTTTAGCTCACCGCATTTCAGGATCAAGAAACAGTGTATTTTTAGCTGCCGAGGTTTATAGGGCGTTATGTCAACGACGATTACCGATGGATTGTACATTTTTTGATACAATAAAATAACAGAAAACGTATCATAGACGTTTAAAACCAAAGTATAAATGTTATTCGTTTAGAATTGTTATCCAAGATCTATAAATAATACACAAGTAGCAAAAGTTTGAAATGAATAAAAAAGTTTACATCCTACTGACAAAAGTTCTTGACTTATTATATATGATCTTAGATTTGTAGCTAATCTCAAAATACCTGCCTAAAAAAAATGAAGTAAAAAATGTATATTGTCGAAATAGAAAATGTTATACAATTAAGCACCCCAACCCCCGCTTTTAAAATAGCGACATTAATTTAATTCTTATGCTAAGAATTATTTTTTAACTTTTAGTTTGATTATATTATCGATAAAAGCGTGTTTTTTAGTTTTTTTATATATATAATTTATTTTTCGCTTTTTAGTTCGATTTTATTTAAAATAACTGTCTTTAATATGTACAGATGTGTTTGTTAACCAGTTACAGCTTGATTTTGAAAACATATTCAAAACTTCTATCGCATGCGTAGTTCGCGCACTAGCTCTATCTCTCTTACGCTCATACGAAAAGAAATTTATAAATCCTGGCGAATTTAATCAGGATAATCGGATGTTTTCGGATTATTGGCATTGTCATGGGTTTTCGACGTGTGTGCAAAGCTTGATCTAGATCTGATCGTTCAAAGTGGGGCAAAAAAATCACCTTCAAAGATTCCTTTACATTCATACATACAGGTGAAACTAATAAAAGCATGTTTGAAAAAAAACCGCTAACTGTTATCGATACGAAATTTTTCGAAAACGCAAATATTTTAAGAGCCCATAAAATCGATGAAGACGCTAAATCGTGACTGAACAGCAAAAGGAACATTTCAATAAGTAGCTTGTTTAAAAATAGTCGGTGAATTATAAATGAAACGGTAATGAGAAAACAGAAAACGATTTGTAATTATTTCCACGAAGGCTACGATTTCAGCAATCGTCAGAGTAAACACGATTCCGCTAATTTCTAAGAACAAAGCAGCCGTTGCTACCGCTGCGGTAACTCACAGGAAAATTGCATAATTACGTTTCGATAAGCTATTTCATTGATTTTGTTACTTTAAATACGTTGTTATAAAATGAACTAAGACTCACTCAGTTTATTTCTACATACGGCATAGCAACTAATAGAACGAATTGACATAAAAACCCAACCTAGTTTCGCTAAAACTTAAATAATCATTATTACATAGATATTGCGTGGGTAAAGTTATACACTGACGATCTAATAACTCGAGGAAGACAAATGAAATTATTATAAAAAAATATATTTACAGACGCCATGTCACGCGAAATAACGGCTATGTCAATATGGCTATATAAAATCCATCAGGGGAATTTACACTACAGAGAATTACAAAGAATTAATCTCATATACATATACATTGGAAAGACATTACCCTCCATCTGGGTAGTCGGATAATAATTAGACAATAGTTCTCATCCGACCACTTATTGATTTCAGAATCAATCTCATCTGACATATAAAATGCAATTTGATATCTGACCGCATTCTTCGTGTTATTCGAATGTAATTTTAATTAATGTATGGCCCAAAAAGATTATTGTAGGTTGAAACCACGAAGCCTTGAAATTGATCCGACCGCATCAAAGGTGTTCATGTCAACCTACTTTTCTGATAGACGCGTGCATATATTTTTTTATATTACATTCTTTACTTCAAGTTTCATAATAACTCTTATCTCAATCGGTATAGAGTATAACTATCTTTAACAGATATCACAAAGAGGCTACATATAGATAGCTGACTGTTAGCATATTAAATCCTCACTGGTTGTACGCACTTATGTACACTGTTAACGTTATGTTGTAAAGAATTCTTACATTTATAAATCCATTAACAAACAAGTAGAGAAATCGTTTCACAACAGTCGCTCCTTTATCTATCAACACAATCAAAGTTCTAATTTTGATTTATGAACCTCTATAACCTATTAACCGTAGTCTATTCTGAATAGATAATTATTTTAGCAAATGTTACAATGCAAGGCGTAAGGCAACAAAAGCAAAATAAATTCTAGATTTATTTCGACACAATAACGTTGATTAAAATATACACAATATTTGTCAATAATAGAATACCTTAATTCGTAATCTTGATTTATCTCTACCATATTGTTTTTTCTTTTTATTATTATTGTAAGTCGAACCATACAACATCCAATTTCTACTACATTACAGTTATGTAGATAGATATGGACTTCGAAAATAATAAATAAAAGCGAATATCGTTACAAGTATCTGAAGAAAAAAAGGTAACATATATTATGCCAATGTTATATTAGCCAATAAGAATCCCCCGAATAATAATAAGTCCTCCTGTCTGGCTACCGCCACAATCTAATGGAAAATCTGTCTCCAAACACCTATGGGGGTCTTCCGCTGCCTGTACTTCCGAGACAGTCTCTCTATATTTAGAGTATTTACCATTTTAGAACTTAGTTCCATCTCGTCACTTATCATCAGAGGAGATCGTGGTCAAACGTTATTAAAACCAATAAAAAAAAAAAACAAATGACATAAAACAGCCGTATAAAAGAATTCATTCTCCGATGAATCATTGCTCGTACGAGTAGAGAGATATTCACAAAACCTTGTACTGTGTCTGCTGACCTGACAAACACTGATTACGGCATATCAGGTATGTGAATCATTAGAGATTTCGATGTACGTATCATTAATTTATTGTCTGCTAAGAAACAAAGGTCAATATTAATTTGCCACGAGCCTTTACCCGCGGTTTCGCTTGCATTAATTTAGGTTTATTATCCCTGAGGAATGTATATTGATTTTCTACGTCCCTGGCACGGTGTATATCAAACTTTCATAATAATAGGTTAAGTAGTCGAGGCGTGAACGTTAAATAAATAAACATACTCACGTGTACAATATCAGTTATGATTTTCATTGTTATCAGTGGAACTATATTCTACAGTGGAAATGTACAGGAAAATACTATAGACAATATAATTCATATTCTGGCTGCATCAATAAATGTGTAAATAATAAAAGGGATATACAACATAATGATTATTCTTATATAAAAAATATATATCCTAAATCTGTACTAAAGTATTAAGCCAGTGTATTTCTCCAAAAAATTTACTCAACAGTTGCTTCTACTTGTATTACTATTGTTAAGTAATGACGAGTGATTTAGTTTTCTGTAATAAATACTAGCAATCATACGCGACTTCGTTCGCGTTGTTGATCTAGTTGCTAGTATGTTCGGACACATCGTTGAAGGACGTAGGTTCAAATCCTTGCAACTGAATCCGAGCTTTCGGTGAAAGAAAAAATCGTGATGAAACCATAGGTAGGTAGTAGGTGGTAGGGTTTTTTCTATGTCCGCCAGGCTAACCACCACCCTAAAGTTGAAAATCTGTCACCAAGCACCTGTTGGTGTGTTCCGGCAACTGTAATTGAGAACCAATCCTCTACAGATTTAGCGTGGTTACCATCTTAGACCACATCAGATGAGACTGTGGTCAAACGCTAACCTATAAAGTAGTATATAAAAAAAAAACATCACAATATAAAATTCAATAATAATGAAAAATAGAACCAGCACTTATGGATAATGTAGCTTTCTATTAGGGGGATAGAATGTACATACAGAATCAGACCAGTGATTTCCATCTGATATATTCTCAAATCCTACCTCTTTAGATACATAATAATTAAATGAAAGTAAATCATCTACAAAAGTTTATACGATAATAAAACATTCAATTGCTACAAATCACTACATAGTATAAAACAAAGTCGCTTTCTCTGTCCCTATATCCTCTAACTCATCCTCATTCTCTGTCCCTATGTATGCTTAAATCTTTAAAACTACGCAACGGATTTTGATGCGGTTTTTTTTAATAGATAGAGTGATTGAAGAGGAAGGTTTATATGTATAGTAACATAAATTAAATAATGGAGAAATACTGTTATTTTTTAGGTTATTCCAAATTTAACGCGTGCCCACAACGCGCCCATGGGCAGTAATGAATAAATCAAAACTACTGGATCGATTTTAATCATTTTTCAGCGAATGACATAGGCTATTTTATACCCGTGCGAAGCCGGAGCGCGCCGCTAGTATATTATAAAAAAATACGTTTAATTAAAATTACGATTTTATACGAGTGCCTAA
Organism: Antheraea assamensis; assembly: GCA_035772565.1. Classification (NCBI taxonomy): domain Eukaryota; kingdom Metazoa; phylum Arthropoda; class Insecta; order Lepidoptera; family Saturniidae; genus Antheraea; species Antheraea assamensis. The sequence goes on along the minus strand of JAQQSE010000191.1, from coordinate 740,099 downwards.
AGAACTCTACAGCTCAAATATGAAAATACGTGCATACGAGCTATCTATATCTGACCTATCCAAGTCCTGTTTCTAAATATCATTTAATAGTTCTTATTACATGATACCTATTCAGTTTAAAATGTTGCAGTCTGCACAACGCGACGTAAGCACTGTACTCACAATAGTCTTGTAATTCTATCACTACCTGACCGCAATAATCTCGTATTATCATTTGAATTGGAGCAGACTTTCAAGCTGAAATATTATTTCACTACCTTTGTTATAAAAGCAAACAGAATGAAAACAAAAATTATAACGAAATTAAAATGGTTCGGTTCATTAACTTTGTCAAAATAAGTTTTAACATAATACGTTACGTTCAAAAATTTAGTTCAAATTATATGATAAATACATAGAGCGACCTTATTCTTAACAATAATTCGTTAGAGGCAATCTTTAAATAGACATGTTTCATTAGGAAATAATCAAATTAAATCAAAAATACTTTATTCAGTTTACGCCCTGAGAAGACGCTTATGAACGTCAAAGTTACTACCGGTTCGAAAAACAACCCAATCATCGAGAAGAACCGGCAAGAAACTCAATCTGGTTTATCTTTTCATTAAACACATTATAACTCATATTTTTAAAACATAGTTATAAATAATTACATTCGGTTTTGGTAGATGCACAGAGAGGGCGTCATTTCCAGACATCACCATCCTTCACATATTGATCCACCCTGTAATAGCCTTTAGACATTAAAACCTGCTTGACATGGTGCTTCAAATTAGTATCCGGCAAATCGGTAACGTGTTTTGGAATTTTGTTATAAAACCTAACACTATTACCTAAAAAACTGTTACCGCTCCTAGTGAGCCTAAAACATGGAATAAGGGAATAAGGGATAGAGTATAAATTCACTAAAATAGCACTGGTAATAATCCTGTAGCGTAATCTTAGTTAAGCCTAGGCCAAGGCCTATAATATACAGAATAATATATTCTGATCTCAAGTGCTTTGGGTATTTCTTGAAGCGACACTGAATCCTGTAAGATACTCACGCGCCAAGCAAGGGCTTAACTTAGCCTTGGCCTAGGCAAAGCCTATGTTCATATTGAGCCTAGACTTAATCCTACCTAATAGTAGTATAAATGCGAAAGTGAATATGTTTGTTTGTCAAACTTTCCCGTCATAACTACTCAATCGATCAATATAAAATTTTGCATAGACGTTGTCAGAAATACAGAAAAGGACTGGGTACTTTTCATCGAAAAAAATTTACTGACCACCGTAATTGACCACTCGTGATCCTTAATTTAAGTATTGACAATTAATCATACAAGACGTCAAACATCTGGAATTCGATATCTCCGACCCGTTCAGAACTCTGTGCGCATTGTTGCTTCTTCCCTCGGAATGCTCGCATACAATGGTATAGAACAGTATTTCCAGAATATACGGACTTTTTACATCAAAGTGCTCTTAAAAGTACATAATCCAAAAGTGCCCTAACTTTTTAATGTTGCAATATATCAAAAAACTGAAAACCTCGAAACCCATATTTAGCCTCTTTTGGATATGCCAATATTTGAATGAACATTGCAAATGTCATCAGTGGTTGTTATTACTTTTCACTTAGATCATAAGATCCACGAAACATTCGTTTATTATTTACTTAGAGATAGTAAAGAACAATATAAAAATAATATAATTTTTTATATATAAAAAAAACTGTAAATACAGTATGTTCCGCAAAAGAAAGCCCTTATCCATCTGGTTTCATATTAAGATTAAAATTTATACATTTTCATGCTATATGTATAGTGCTTGTCGAGTGAAGCGAGATCAAAGTTTGAAATACAAAATGAAATATATTGTATACCCTACCTATGTGTAGTAAAATTAAACCCTCTATAAGAAATAGACATATTTATGAGTAAATTAAGCGTATACATGTCGATACGCTGATTCCAAACGTTCGATTATTTCTTTTTCAATAAAAATTTAACTTACTATACTTGTCGACCGTGTAGCTGTTAAGAGTCCGGACTTCAGATATTACTTATATTTGTACATATAGGATATATCTGTATAAAATACTTATTCCGATGTCTATTATACAACATCTTTACAGATCGTCCGGCTATATTAATGAGATTTAAAGGTTACAATTATTGTTGACAAGTTACTTTGAAGCATCATGACCTATAAAATTCCGTTAACATATCTCGTAACAAGTTTAACTTGTAAATGTTTACAAACAATTTTATCAATGACTGTTAATTTATTTAGTGTTTGCTATCTCGTGACATAAATTTATATATATATACGAGTATATATAAATATATGAGTTGCTGTGGTTGGAAGGTGTGTAAGAATTATTTATTTATATTTACCCAGTTATTATATAAAGTCGTGGTGGTGTAGTGGTTTGACTGGTGGAAATCGATCCGTTATCCGCAGGTTCGGGGATCCTGGCATATACCAACGACTTTTACGGAATTCGCGTACATTTACTAATTTCAATTGGTAACACTAGCGGCTGATGGTGAAGGAAAACCTCGTGAGGAAACCTGAACCAGAGAAATGTTCTTGTAGTACCACCGTATGTGGGAAAAATATAGAACTGTAGATTTCTCAGAGTTTGAAATGTCCAACACTTCGTGGGCGGGCGTGGTGATTATGCCTAGACCCTCCTTCGGGAACAGGCCTATGGCTCTACAGTACGGTCTCTTACAGGCTGATGATATGGTGATGTTTATATGTATACGAAGTAATATGATATTTTTAAAAAATAATTCACATCTCTAAGGTTTTCATTCATATGAGTGAATTTATTTGGTTTAGAACAGTTTTTGTTTTTGTATAATTTTCGGATTTTCTACCTCGTTAACAAGTCACTGTATTGGAGTATCTAATATATAGTCTTGTAGAGAAATTAACGATACCAAAAAGAAAAAAGTTATTTTTTGACAAATCTACCTACACGAAAATCATTCATGGTCAACGTTGAATTGGTAGCGATTTTCATATACTTATCACTATTAGCACGAAATCATTGTTAATAAATAATTATAAATGTATTATTATTAAAATAAATACATTATCTTTTCTATCAGAAAATACAATTTATTTTTAAATTTCCTTTAAATTTATAGAAATTGCTTTTAATCTAATACATTACTTTAAAGATATTTTCCACTGTTAATCAATATCTACGCATATATTTTTTTTATGGCAAAGGGCAGCAAACAGGCAGACGACCCATCTGATGTGAAATGGTCACCGTCGCTTATGAACAACTGCAACACCAGGTGCATCACTGTTGTGTTGCCGACCTTGAAGAGCGTGTTTCAATCCTTTTTTGAAGAACCCCATGTCATAACTCTGGGGTAACACCGTGCCTGGTAACCCATTCCACGACCTTAGCGTGCGCATAATGAAGCTTCTAGAGAACCTTACGGTTTTCGCCATTCTACTAGGCTTTAGGGTATGTGGATGAGCAGCCAGCCAACGGCGGGTGGTGCGAGTTTGAAACGGTGATGACGGTGATATAACATCATTCGCCCGCGACTTTGTTCGCATTAAATGAGTATGTAAAACTTAATGGCAATAAAACAGCCTATCGCCCATCCAGTGGCGACTTAATCATAAAACTTCTTAGTGGAAAAAAGGTGTGTCAACTTTCCTCCAGCTGGGAGTTTAGTGATATGAGATTTAACATCCATTTATTAGTTCATCATATATAGAATTATGATTAAATCTATTTAACATATTACGAAGGCATTTTTGTCCAATAACTTACAAATGGCTACCGTTTTTGTATAAAATATATATTATAACGTACGTAATATCGCACAATCAGCTCACCCTTTCAGATACGTGTCAACTCGATAAGAAAAACAAGGACATAAACATTTCATATCACGGTAAGAAGCCATCGTCACCGGGCAGTTGTTGACGCATAACTGCATGCCTTATCTAACCGCGGTCACAGGTAATATGAGAGATGTGATAACATGCCTGGAACAACGGCCACCAGGAAAAAAAAAAGTAAAATAACGTACGTGAGTGAGTATTATAACAAGTAAGCTTACGTCACAGGAATTATTAAGTTTTATAAATTCTTTATAGTTTGTAGTGTTTGACCACAATCTCACCCAATTAACTCTGCCTTCCCAATATATTCTGGATAATTTAATGTATGTTCGCAAAAAAATTGAAAAGCTGGAGTTCATAAAACACAGGCATGATCTAAAGACTAGAAGTTGTGACAAACTGGTCGTTCCATGTTTTAGACTCAGTAAAACCAGTAACAATTTTTTAGGTAATAGTGTTAGGTTTTATAACAAAGTCCCAAAGCATATTACCGATTTCCCAGACTACAAGTTTAAGTACCATGTAAAGCGGGTTTTGGTGTCAAAGGGATATTATATAATGGATGAATAGGTGAACGATGGTGATGTCTGGAATTGAGTCCTCTCTGTGCATTTACTAAAATCGATTGTGATGTATAACGTATTTTATATATATATATATATATATATATATATATATATAGGGGTTCAGAAAATATAGCAAAAAGATTGACGAGAACTTTAGATAGTATGTAAAACTCTTTGTCGGGAGAGAATATTGTAATTTTTCAAGTAATTTATTCGTTTTCAATAGCTCTCAATTATTTATTTTTTGTATATAGTAGTTACAAGCATGTCGCCAACCATCTATAGGTGTGTTCCGGAGACTACACTTGACAGTCAGTCCCACTCTAGGTATTGCCTGTTTACCTTATTAGGCAACATATTCAACTACCACCGGTTCGGAAAACATCCCAGTCATCGAGAAGAATCACCAGAAACTCGATCGGGTTTATCTTTTTAACATACATATATATAATACTCCCGACAAAGAGTTTTACATACTATCTAAAGTCCTCGTCAATCTTTTTGCTCGCTCCGAATACAATAGTAAGCTTGGGCTTACGCATAATGTAGTCGAGGGTTGAATACTATATAAACTTAAAATATTATTATAGGAATCTAAAATGCCAAGTTCAGACTCCTTAAGTCGTCCTCGATGTTACACATATAACATAACAAGTATCTGTATTGTACATACATCTGTGTTCTGTACAACGATTATACTCAGAGTGTTCAACAATTTTGGTGCGGACTGTACACGAAATAAAATGACAATTTATATAAATACTAGAAGATCCAGTGAGCTTCGTATCACTTACATATATTTGTGTAATATGTGGCAACTTAATATAACATTTTTATTTACATTACAAACGCAACACAGTTATGCACTTAATCAATTCAAATCTATCTCATTTCTCATGTACGTACTATTTTTATTTCTGATCCAGAACTGTGTTGTATTCTAACAAAACAGACCAAGGAGATCGTACCTCATACTACACCTATGAAAAACAGACAAATTTCTGAACGCATCTATCAATATTTGACAGACGAATGACTGGTGTTTCTCACCGTTTGAACCTTCCTTGAACTTCCACAAATATTTCAAGATCAAAATTAGTTAAATCGGTCCATATATTTTCGAGTTTTAACGCGACTAACGAACAGTAATTCGTTTATATATATATAGATAAACTAGTTATATTTACGGCACCGTACCTGTTCTCACTTATTTCTCGGTACAATGATTTCTCGTACTAAATGCTTAGTAGCTATATTATAAGTTGTAGCAAAGTTGATGTACGAATTATAAACCAATGTATTACAGAAAAAAATCTTCTTTATGAAATTACACTTCGTTGTGTCAACTTCCACGGTCATCGTTGAATGATGAATTTATATATGCTAATGGAGACTATACATAAATAACCATCAATTTATATATATGTTTATTAGAATCACTTAGAAAAATATTTACGTGTGTTTGGGTGAACTAAATAAAAATACTTTTTTTTTAAACTAAACAGGATAAATTCTATAAAAGTGTGAACTAAAATAATTTTCTTTAAATAGAATTTTATTACTCAATAAGAGTACCATAAAAAGTAATAAAACATTTCTCGAGGGAATTGAGTGATCTACAAAAAAGGCCTAATCAATTTTTTACTCAATCGATTGGTTTAATAATTATATGAGGTGAATGTTATTCCAATCTTTTGCTAGTCAAAAGTCGTTTTATTTGGTCCACCCTAGGACATATTAAATAACAATTAAAGTCAAATAACGCCAGATTGCTTATTCGTACGTTTAATCTATAATATAAAAATGAATCGCTAAATGTGTTGCTAAGCGCACATCTCGAGAACAGCTGAACCGATTTCGCTAATTCTTTTTTTTAGAATATTCATTGAAGTACGAGGATGGATCTTACGGAGAGAAAAATTTAAAAAATTGCATGTAAAAGTATAAAAACAACACTTTTCTATACTCCCATACAAAGGATTCGTAATAATACTTAAAAGTCAATTTGAACTTTAATACTATAGCATAAAGTTTAAGTGTTAGTGCAGAGGTTCCGGGAAGGCAAAACAATTGAGGGACGTTAGTGTCGTATAAATAATAATGACAATATTTATACGATGGTCCCGAATAGCAGAATAAGTATTAAAAAATCGACTGTTAGGCGTTACGAAGTTCACCGGGGTCAGCTAGTTACTAAATAATAATAAGAATTAACAACTGAATAACAACAAATACAACGAACTGCGAAACGCATAACGCATCAACAATAATCCGACCGGTTGTAAATGTTGAAGTGTTGTAATTTAATAAAACGTTTATAGTAATAGTCGATATCCCCTTCGCTACGGTCGTAATTGTCGTGCAGCACTATCGCTTCAAGGTTGTATCAATAGAACATGCCGGTCCGTGGATACTTTTATATATGCATCACTGATCAATTTTAACTTTCCATTTTTAATAACGTTGTTTTTGCAAAGTCTCAGTGTGTAAATACCACGTGTCTGGAGGTGGAGGAGAATGAAATATCTCGATCTTACAACGCGTTTATGACTTTTTGTTGGTATCGGAAGCACATTATGGGTACCCCCGCCCGCTGCAGAGGAAGCGATGTTATGAGATAATAACAGAGAGGTTATGGTGAACTGGACAAACTAAAATCCCCAACATAGCTTTCCAAGCGTCATGGCGCTAGTGTTACGAGAATCTCTCGGGCATGCTTCCGTACTCCACCTGCGTACAACAGCGATCGCAACCTGAACGTCGATTGTGATTTTTAACGAGAATTTTTTCCTAGGTCATTTTTAATTATGTTTTCTTCGCCTGGTTCCGACCTACCTATCCCAGAACCCCTGATAATTTTTTAAAGAAATTTGCTTCCTATCATATTTTTAACTACCTGTTGCCCGCAGCTCCGCATGCGTGTTTTTTATAATTGTAAATTACTTCTTATATGATCAGCTATCTGTCAGTGAAAGTCCCATGAATATAGGTCCAATCGTTTTGAAGATAGTACTACAGACGAAGCCACGGATGACAGCTAGGCTAAAATAAAGTAGCCTGTGTAACCCGCTGTAATTTTAACTATCCGTCAATGAAATTTCTGTCAAAATCGGTCCAGCCGTTTCGGAGATTACCCGGAACAAACAGACAGACAGACAAAAATTTTAAAAATTGTGTTTTTATTATCAGTATGGTGTATACGTTAATATCCAATCAGTAAAAAGTCGTTACTTTGATATTACTTACAGATACTTCATTTTTATTATATGTATAGAAGAAGTTTTATTATTCCTCTAAATATTTTACCGAGGGTAAATTAATGTTTTCTTCTTCATGTCCCAGGCGGTGAAGCCTAAACCCTCGCTTACAGAGAAGCTCGTTACGACATAATCCACAAGGGCAAGGGAGGAACAAGTCCTTTACCACCTGCTCAGTGGCAGGATGAGTGTACAACGAACCCACCCCTGTTCCATTTCATATCCCTTCTAATGATCAGAGAAATACCGGGAGCATCGTCGCTTGTCAGGGGTATTAGCTGTCGTCCAAAATGGTCGAACTTGTCCACGAAGTACATTATAGTATTTATTTATATTTCATGGGATACAAGCATGACGATAAAATATTTTTAATTATTGTTATGTATTATTTTATATACATACTTAAGCATTTTATATAATTATGGCATCAAAATTAAATATACAAACATACAAAAATAGGATCTCATGGTTGCGCTCAGTATCTGTTCATAAAATCAATATGTACTTGAAATTTAGGTCACACAAAAAAAAAAGAATGGAAAGAGCGATTCTAAGTTCTTGTGTTGTAAAATACAAATGTCAAACTTAAATTCCAAGAACACTTCAAACATTTTTAAAAGCAAAGCAAAGAGAAAACAAAGAATTCTGATTTATAATAAATAGTAAACATATTTGAATGATTATATCGAATATCGATATCAATTAACGCGTTAAACTATGAACTGCATTATTATCAGCAATCTATACATTCCCGCTTGGGCCAGCGACACGAGCGTCGCGTCGCGCCGCGTCGCGCCGTTACATATCTGACCATCTGACCCGCTGGCTTGAATGTTGATCAGCTCCGCATTAATATGGACGAGACACGACCTTAATTACATCTGTTTACTCTGCGCGGCTAAGATTATGTTGACTGAGATCAATTAACATAGCTAGTTTATACTTTATATATTGACTTGAATATAATCAATACAAATTTCGATATATTCATTTTTATTTGGAAATTAAACATTGTGATAAACGAAAATTATGTTCTATCTTGCACGATAAAGAGGTACATAGATTTATTTTAACCTATTACACTACATCTGATGCCAAATAAAAACACCTACTACAATACTTATATGGACTACGTTCACAGATTTACCATATTTAATGCAGAATTTCTTTTATTTTGAAATAACTACATAAAAATAATAATTTCCGAGACAGTTGTTATTTTATATTATCTAAAAGCATCATAATTTAACATGAAATACAATAAATATTGTCACGCATTTGTAAATTATTAGTCCAAGAAATTTCGATTCCAAGTATCAATGGATTGACAATGAACTTGGTAATATAAATGTCTAGAAAACAAAACTGTAAACAATATCACAAAGACATAAATCGTATACGTCATGATGTAACGCTCACATTATGTTACTTACGCTATTTAGATTTTACGTAAAACCTAAAGTCCCCGTATGAGGGTTCTCAAGCATAATTGATTCATAAATTAAAAAAGCTACAATTTTGATTGTCAGTATGAACATTAGTTTGCATGGTTTATTTGAGGCTGGTTCTCATTGTACTGCCAATACGTACGGAAGGTTAAATATTAACGTCCGCCATCGCTAACGGGAAATTAATATCAACTAACCAATACTTTTATAAGAACAAATCGACAAGAGATAACCCTTGCAATGATAATCTATTTGGTTTAGTTTTCTCTTAAGATCAAAATATCTGGGAAACGAAATTCATAACGGGTAAGTACATAAAGTCATACGTACACAAATTGCGAATGATCGAAGCACTAATAATATCCCGGTCCGGCCTATTACTCCATATTCTTACTTCCTTTGTTTCGACTAAAGTAACAATTGGGGCGTTTATTATTTGCCCGGTATCTTTACACTGATGTCATAGTTCGTATAATACGACAATACGACAACTATTATATATATCCATCGTCACGAATGTTTAGTAGCCGTCGGTTTTGTAACGAAACGAACAATACAATCGTGAAGTGAACATAATACAGCAGATATCTAACTCTGTTTTATTTTATATAGATAAGTATACAAAATACAAAAATAGAAAACATTTTTTATTCATCTATTACATTCAACCAAGAATCAATAATCATAAGGTGACGTTGCAAAAGCCCAATAAGGTAAAAGCTCAAAACCAATCAGATAATAAATTACCAGGAGGTTATTGCAAAAAGTAAATTGCTTTTCAATAAAAACGGCGCACAACTTGTGCCATAATTCATCGAATCTAAGTAGCATTGATGATTCATCAGTTTAAATTGATTTTTTGATAAAAATCAATTCATTTGAAACCTTTGCAAAACGATACAAAGGTTTCCGATTCAAAAGTAAATAAAGGAAATGTGATTCGACGCGGACGTCCGATAGGGGACGTAGCAATCGTTGGCTTCATTTACTATATTTAAATCCGATAGGAATTACATTGACACAGGATATTATATTGGGATACAAGTCTTACGATGCCATATCGAAAGATAGATCGCGCATATTAACAACGGCGATCGTTTTGTGTCTCTCCGCGAAACCATTAATAACCAACGAATACATCACGGAAACGAGAGCCGTCAGGGTCTAATAAAGACTTGTTATGCAGAATTTTACTGGAGCATTGCACTGCAGCGGTGTGCCGTGGTATAATTAAGGGTCGGTGACCCGGTGCAAAGCACACAAAGGGAGCTAGTGCTAAAATTTAGCCTCCCACTGAACGCTGTACGGTTCCGGGAAGTGCGCGATTCAATTTCTGCTAGACGGGTTTATAATGGAACAATTTTCTTTCCACTTATCATTACACGAAAATGATTACGGTAATATCTCTTAGTAACCACGGTTACTAAAGTTTCTATCGTAATCCAGTAAGTAGTTCTGTACTTATACTTTATCTCTGTCTTTATCTACTCGACCTTCATTTATAGAACAATGAACCTTTTGTATTTCTTCGCAATAATTTTTGGTTCAAGTTTATTTCAGTTACAAGCATATCTGCGTTAAAAACACATCTTTTTGAAATAGTAACTTAAAGGTTTTTAAACACTTTTAAACACTTTAAGACAAATGTTAAAATTAAGACAAATGTGATTTATTAAGATAATTCAGGCTACTAACTATACAAGAAGTATTAAGTAGGGCAACGAGAAAGTGTAACGACCCTGCACGGTATTTAATGCCTCGAAATGCTTATACACCGTCTGAGAAGTACGTACTACTGGATCGACTTCAACGTAGTATTTTACAAATCTCAAAATATAACTATAGTAAATAATACATCAAAAATATTTATATTATAAAAATACATTTACAATAATGTAGCTCTATGTTTTAAGACAATTTTTGTACAAAAAAATTCTTCGTATCCAAATATCTACGCATACAAATTTTTATGACGATTTTTATGGACAGCATAAAAAACTTCGGCATGAAAAAACAATTGCCAACATCAAATTGAATCTGTTAACAAATGTTATAGACTTCAGATATACCGATAGCCGATACCGATTTTGTAGGTTGTAGAGCTACGCTGAAGCTATTACTGGTTTCAGCATGAATGGGTCAGCTCGCCCGGGGTAGTACCACCCTCTCACAGAAAACCGACGTGAAGTAACAGTGCGCCCGCACTGTTGCGTTTCGTTCGTGTCAGTGAGAGCGCCGGAGGCCCACATATTTAAAAGGCCGGCAACGCACTTGCGACTTCCCTGGTGTCGCTAGTGTCTATGGACGGCGGTGATCACTCACCATCAGGTGACCCACCTGTTCGTTTGCCCCCTATAATATATAAAAAAAAGCCATCTTTATAATTAAAATGTAGACAAGTAGTAGTTTACTTGAAACAATGTATCAAAATACAATGGTCTTATCTTTCCTTTAAATAATAGAATTTATATTCCCCGAGATTTTCAGTACAACGTTGTATTATTATTATACCTTAAGAGGCTACGCGTCTAATGGCTATGTGACAATATAGTAAACGCATCAACATTCACGGCGTCAGTCATAGCATTGTCCGAAACGAGTCAGGCCCGCGTTCCCGGCCAGCTTTTTGTTCAGCTACGTGAGACTCCGCGGCGCGTCTTAACGAGGCATCAAACCAGTTCCACATTTCATCGCGTCATACCAAATCTGGTAGTAAATACTTGGACACTCCGTTTACGCGCGTGAGTTTTTCCTCAACATCCAAGACTAATGCAGTTGTTTAGTTCGACAATGCAGCGTAACAGATACCGTATACATGTCAACGAAGTTAGTTGTAAAAATTAAAATCGTAATTCCTGACCGCTTATTATCGCTATCATGTATTATGAACTTTCACTTGTCTGTCAATGAGAACGATGGCATAGAAATTGAAGACAGTAACAAAGGGCGAAATTCCTTCATAGTATAATATAATACCATAGAAGGATTATAAAAAAAAAAACAGTACGATTAGAAACTCTCCTTTCACCTTCTGGGAACCTGCTAATGAAAGAGTTGGGTAAACTAATCCATTGTTTGTAATGCTGGCAAGACAAAGTCAAAATTTCTTCACTATCAAATTCCGAAAGTAAGTAAGTATAACACAGGTGGTTTTAACCTTTTATGATATGCTTAGTGTTTTTTCACGTTCAAAAGGTATTATCCCCATGTATTACAATTTAATGTATTCTCTTTTACTGTATATTTTTTACATATATCATTTAAAACATTAACGCGTCTATTATATTTCTGTCCCACTTGGAGTTTCCAATCGGGAACATCTCAGAAACCAAAATAATTTTAAGTCCCTATTAAATTAAGTCCCCATAGGGCATAGCTTTCTGATAGTCATTCTTAAGCGCTTTATTAAGTAGATGTATACTATTATAGGTTTTATTTCGAAGTAAAATATATAATATGGTCCTGTAAAGGTCCGAATATTGGTAAACCTTAGGCTTGACATGTAAATCTTACGATTTTCCAACATGAGCTAGACTTTTCGGGCTTTTCCCGTTAGTTTTAACAGTGGATCAACATGTGAACGATGGTGATGTCTGGAATTGACTCCTCTCTGTGCATCCACTAAAATCGATTGTAATGTATAATGAATTTTAATTATATAAGTATATGTTAAAAAGATAAACCCGTTCGAGTTTCTTGCCGGTTCTTCTCGATGACTGGGATGTATTCCGAACCGGTGGTAGTTTTGACGTTCATAAGCGCCTTCTTAGGGCCTAAATTGAATAAAGTATTTTTGATTTGAATGACTACTAGGAATCAGTAATGACGATTGTGAATGGCTAATATTAATCTAAACATAAGTATAGTAGTTTGATATACATAGAAATATCATTGTTTATTCGTTCAGCTATCTTTTTATGATTACTACAGATAAATAATCACTGTAACGTGAGGTTATTACGGTAAATTATTTCCACGCCATACGGGTTGAATAGTTTTTAACGCAGCCGGACAGGTTACAACGGAAATGTAGGTAGGTTCTACGTAGATACACCCGATTTAATGAAAATCGCATCCTGCTTGCCGCAACTGTCGATCGACTCGCATGGATACTACTTACTATACATTGGTTAATGTCCCACGTTAATGAATGGAATGTAATGATCGAACCGAGATTGCGGATAAAAAACTAATACCTTGACACACGAAGTTACTTCCTTGAATACTGAGATCGCTTATCATTGATAAACAACTAGACAAAGATGCAATACAATTAGATTGTTGTAATATGTTGTATTGACGCTTGCAAAATGACAAGGGCTCGGATCATGTCTGAGGAACAAGGAAAAAAAAAAATGTACTGAAATATTTTAAAATACAGTTAGGAATAAAAAAGGTAAGAAAAAGACATAATATTTCTGATAATACCTATTTTGTGATGACTTTGAACCGATTATTGTTTAGTGGAGCATATTCTGATACTCGGACGATTTACGCGAATTTCAAGGGTACAAAGGACACGGGCCTTTCGACGAAACTTTTTTTTTTGTATTATAGGGAGCAAACGAACAGGATGAGTCACCTGATGGTTAGTGATCACCGCCGTCCATGGACACTAGCAACACCAGGGGAGTCGCAAGTGCGTTGCCGGCCTTTTAATATATGTGGGCCTCTGGCGCTCTCACTGGCCGAACGAAACGCAACAGTGCAACCACTGTTACTTCGCGTCGGTTTTCTGTGAGAGGGTGGTACTACCCCGGGCGAGCCGACCCATTCATGCTGAAACCAGTAATAGCTTCAGCGTAGCTCTACCACCTTCAAACGTCGTTATGAAACTACAGAATAGCGGCAGGACATATTTATTGCCCGCTTGGTTAGCTACCGGCTTAAAATATAAACATTGTCCACCAAGTACATGTAAGTGTATTATGTGAGCAGCGCTAAAAAGCCAGTTCCTATCGTCACTTAACATCAAGTAACAATATACTCATACGAATAAACCTGGAATGTACTTTGAAAGCATTTTTCTATAATTAAATAAATACATTTCATCAACTCAGTAAATAATAAAGGCTCACGGGGCGAATGGTACCACGCGGCTATTATACTGCACAAATCCTGTTTCTAAATAACTACCGAGTCTACAACGTTTCTAAGAAATATGTGTAGTCGTTGCAATTATCCGAATTCCGTGTCACCAACTCCCATCGCCAGTTTAGTTTTATTGTTGATATAAAAGGATTTATTATATACTAGCAGACCTGGCGGACATTGTCCTGCCCTGATAATAAAAAAAATATATACTGTATGTGCATGAAACGCTTAAGGCGGGTTGAAGATTATCATTATATTTGAACCTATTTACAAAAAAAAAAAATGACAAATTATATACCTAAACCTTCCCCGTAAATTACTGTCTATTGGTGAAGACCGCGTTACAATCCGTTCCGTAATTTTTGAGTTTATCGCGAACATCCAGACAGATAGACAGACAGACGCGGCGGACGACTTTGTTTTATATATGTAGTGATAACGTATTTCTAATTCATTTCTGTCGATCTTTAGTATCCTTCGGATTAATTTGAGCCATTTGCATTTTAAAATCCGTTTATATATTTAAAAATCAAACTAAATAAAATCTGTGCATTTACGGTATTCGAATAGTGTTATAATCAGTTGATAATGTTAGGTATATCAATTTACTAAAAAAACAATAATTTTTCTCACCATAACAAACATAAGGTTACTTTTTTAAATAAAGCTGGATACATCTATATACAATCTCGTACTTTAAAATATCTTTATATGTTATATGTCGCTGTTGAATTCGATAAGCTCCTGAGCTCCATTTTCGGTCGATGTTGCAGTTCCGATGTTCATGTAATGTCGTCACCTTACTTATAAAACGAACTTAAGTTTGAAAGACATGCGCACACCGTGACCATGTGAGACCGTTATTCACATAGGTGAAAATGATTGCCACAGGCTTTTCATTCGTAACGTCTGGCGTCAAGCGCAGTACGTGGAAGGACTTCAAAGAGCCTCTCACTCAGGCCACACTCAGCCAGTATATTTTATGAGCAGTTCCTTTGTCAAACCTTATCATCTGACACTTCAACACATATTTCTACTGTATCGACGTAACTTGTAATACATTACTACTATCAAAATTGTATCTCTAGTCTAGACTTTTAGTTAAACTATCTTCTGTCTATAACTTGGATCTTGTCAAAATTTTTATATTTTTTTCAAACTCGGTTCAAAGATTTCGAAGATAAACCCAGATAAACAAACGTCACTAGAAAATTATATGTGTTTATAAATCTATGTTACTAAACAATTACTTCTCCGAATTAATCTCTAGTCAGTTATGTCTTATACAAATTAAAATGACTTACGCTTTGTATTCGGAGCTATCTAAAGCCGGTTCATTGTACGTAAGAGGAATCATTCTTAAATAACGGTAATTACACATAAGTTTAGATGAACGACTTCTAAATTTAATTGCTAACTGTACCTACTTGTAATTTCTTACATATATTATTAATAAGTCAACTTTTATGTCCAATATAGACGGGTATCGTAGATTTCATAATCGAGTTCTATACTAAATTTCATTCGAACCCTTTTAACTATTTAAGCGTGAGAACGGTCAAACATAGATCAGATATTATATATATATAGATAAGTAAATATACCTAATTCGTATTAAGAATTATTGATAGATAAAATTATAAACTACATTCGCCACCTATTGTAAAATGATTACTAATTTAAAAACTTGCCTGATATTCGCACGATAAATCACCATTTTTTATATTACAGTTGGGTCACCTGATGGTAAGTGATCACCGCCGTCCATAGACACTAGCAACACCAGGGGAGTCGCAAGTGCGTTGCTGGCCTTCTAAATAAGTGTACGTTCGTTTCTTAAATATTCGTAACTCAACATTGGAAACACCGCCGCTGGAAGTCGATTCCACAAGGTCGAAGTTCGAGGCAGAAATGACCTTGAGAACCTCACCGTAGAAGACCTCCACTCATCGAGGTGGTGTGAATTAAGTTTCAGTTTCAGGCGGGTTGTACGATAGTGGAATGTAGCGGCGGGTATCAGTCCAAACAAATCCAAAGTCCAAATAAATTATATAGAAACTCATACGGAACGTACATATATTATTAACGATTACAACAGAGTTACGTGATTAATTCTCGCCTCATGAAGTATAACAGACGCCCGCCAGCTCACCTCGTATTCCCTCTTCGTTAATTTTTTCAACTAAAGTATCTATTAAATCGACTTATGTATAATATGCAATACAATGACTGCTTACTGCCTAAATCATTATCTTCTTACCCTTATCCGACCAAAGTAGGGCTGGTACAAGTTGTTTATCATTTTGTGATGTACGATTTGGCTTAATTTATACGATCGGCCGCCTGCTTGACATCAACCCTCCTTGGAATTATTTTGTAGTACCACTATAACTTCAATTTCCTAACTTTGTATGGATGCCAAACGCGGATATTCGACTCTCCGATAACAGGTGATAAGGATTCAAACGACGCGTTTGTGTACGATGTGTCCCTGCTGTTGCACCTCCACAGGCTTCGATTTCAGTTCCGCAAATCTGATTTAGGATGTTCACTGGCGCCATTCCCCCCTTTTCTTATCCTTTTTCGCCATAACTGTACTACTGTCTAAATATTATCTACACATCCAAAAAATGTTATATTTGGATGGACTTACTCCTACTTATTCCCTTAAGACGTAACCATACTTAGGTCTTGCGTAAACAAAGTCAATCGACCGCGAAATCTATTTAAAAAAATATTATATAACTTTTAAAACTTTAAGAACCACATTACTTAACCTATTTATAGCCACAGCTAAGTACAATCACCATTTAATGCAGTTCAAAGCGGTTCGCCTCGACGAATCCTCACGTAGGCATTATCGAAGTTAGTGAGCTACTGATTGACCTTTGCCAGTCGCATTATACCGTGCTCCAAGACAGTTACACATAGTATTACGCTGGACGATACCTAAATCGCGGCCATTCATTATATCGTTATTAATTGCTTTAGCTATAAATAATCGGCGAACTTGTTTCGATCACGTTGTGATCCTAGTATATCTATATATATATATACTTATATTGTTTTAGTGTTTTTTTATTTTTTAATTTAACATCTGTGATTTATTTTAAATCTTGGTAAATACGTACGTACCAATTTACGAACGAAATTCTACAAAAGTTTAATTTAATAACATTTAAAAATTAAAGTAACAGTATTGTATAAAAGTTCTTCTTTACAATTTTATTTATGTCGTAATACATAAGAATATAAACCTTATCCATATGCATAAAGATGTAAACGTTAGTTTGTCGAAATTTTAAATTTCGAATAGGTACCTATTTTACCGGTTACTTTGTAATTATTATACGTACGCGTACGTTCGTGTTTTTACACACTTTTTGGAAAGCCCAGACTAAACCACAGCATCGCGTGATCGGGTATAGTTTGTTTATGTTGGCTAATATTATAAATGCAAATAAGAATTTGTTTATTCTTTACGCTTTCACGCTGTAACAATAACTCTCAACAGATCATCAGAAAAATTTTGATTATCCGTTGTCAAGAATGCAGAAAAGGACAGTGTAGCTTTTCTCGATAAAAGTACAGTATTCAAATATAGACATTAACGCGAAAGAAGACGCGGGCAAAAGTTATTAATAAAATATTTCAGTACTTTTTTTATTTTTGTACATACTATAATATATAATACAGTTACATAAGTAACTGAAGTGCTAAGTTAGCAATCTAGATAATGAACTAAATGAACTAATCAAACTGAGTAGTTTATGATAGAAAATCGCGAAAGCAACACATGATTTTGGCTTAGCGATTACTCAAGTATAACCAAGAATATAATCTTTCAAACTACGTGTTACACTGACACCATCGGAATACAACGCCCACAGACACAACACAGAAGTGTTTTTTATCTGCTACAGATAACACAAACGGTGACCACGGGTTCAGTCCTCCACGAATTACCGATAAGCACTAACCGGTGAATAACAAAAACAGATCGATTCCATAGAGATTAGGCATATCGAATGAAAGGGTGTGTCTATAAATGGAAGTCAATAATATTGAATTTACAAACGACAGACAGCATATATAGTGTGAAGATAATATATGAAATATAGTTCACAGATAAGAAAAGTGTAAGAATTAAGGTGAGATTATATGCTGTGGTCAAATATAATCTGGTATAATTTAAGTCGTTAATTTATTTAAAAAATCTCGTCATTGGGTAAACACAGGTGATGTTTATTAGGAAACTCATGTACTCGTACTTGTAGTACATACACATTTAATTATAACAATAGTATGTTTGTAACAGACGCTTGAACTAAGTAAGTCTATTAGAAAAACACAGCCAAAATAAATAAGCAGGTATAATGCCATAAAGGATATATCACAGATTATGCTAATTCTTTAATTAACTAATAATCATATTTCAAATTGGAACATACTCGCTTCGACTTCACATAGACTATAATATACCGGCTGTCAGTTCTTAAACAAACATGTATGGATTTCCATTTTAAATCTAGACTTTGGAACCACATCAGCGACTTTCATTCATTTCTTCGTTCATGTCTATGTAGGATATTGATTCTAGCCGACATTAATATTTATATGACGTGAGTGGCCCTAATAAAAAGTCACGTGTAAAGCGGCATCCGATGCCTCAATCGTCTCCTTGTATGCGCAATTAGAAGGACTTAAAAATAACACACGATGGTCTGGGCAATTCCACAGGCGTACTAATATCTCGTCTATGTAACTGCATTTGCTTAGATTATGTTTAACATCTACCCATTTAAGCACAAAGATCATTTAAAATGCACCAAAGAGGCTATAACTGTCCATAGATGTATCTAAGATTTGAGGACTGGAGGAGATAATATAGTCGGGCACAAGTTAACTCCGCGCATTCATTGGGTTGATTATTTAAAATGATTCGATTCCCTGACTCATTATTTAATTTTAAATTATATCAATGAGAATTTCGGTGATAACCCATTGGTATTATATGTATTGTACCTGCTGTACTTGAGTTATAACTTCGTCTCGTTAATGTCCACGCACTAGATGTCTACAAATTGGGAATTCCATTCCTTTATGTTTACAACTGTCGTTCAGGCCAAATTAATCCGACAAATTCCACGATTAGCATGACAGGTGTCACTAACAACATTCATAACTGTATTCGCTCGTGAATATCTCAGTGGAACGCGATATATATTTATTAAGAATTATCATCGTTACTATCGTGACGAAATAATGATTTAAAATTATTAGAGAATCATGCCAACCACTTTGTAACAAATTTTGATAGTGTTTCTTCCAACACGGTGGGACTCTTTACCAGAGATAATAGTATAGACAATGTTTTTTAATTGCCCCGTGATTATTGCACAATGAGTTTCATTGTAATAATTACGAACTATTTCACATTAACGTTTATCGTATTCTAAATCAGTTGAAAATTAAAAAAAAAACACCGAGTTAGAAACGAATAGGAAATTTAACACTATTCGTTATTATTATCATTAAACTATCTGTGCCCGCAGCTCCGCTCGCGTGTACTACAGTATTATTTTTAGGGTATTGTTATAAAACTGTACAAAACGTTGCATTATTTATTTTATTAATATATAAGAACAAGGAAAGGTAAAATAAATTAAATCATACATAACGACACGCTTATCTATTAAGCTATTACTTACATAATAAGTAAATCAAATACATAAACAAAATTATAGATAAATCAATGTACACGTACTTAACAACAATTGATTATATAGACCGCTCCTTTGAAGCACAAAAAACGCATAACATTACAAAGAAAAAGCTAATTCCGCTTAGTCTTACTCCCCGAGTCGTCATTAGTCTATGTATATACTACGAATACCTAGAATGCTAGGGCCTAGCACCGCGTTATTAGTCATCCTGCGTGACGACGGTAAATATAACTTCTCAATGGTCGCCACCGTTTTTAAAAGACATTTGTAGCAAAACCTACACAACTGCTATTACTAAGTAAATAGTTTACGTAGCATGTAATGTAACAGCATTTATAGTATAATCAAAGCTTAATGCGCAATATAATCTGCTCCACCTTAATACATTGTTATGTTGATTGTTAACGTTCGTAATTCAAACTAACTTTCATTCGAAACAAATTCTGGTGCCAATGAACTTGACATTCCATTATCGATCGATCGGTAAGTTTTTTTTTAAGTTTTTGAAGATCAAAGACTCGTCCTTGTTTCACATTAGTCCTTTTGTAATTCCCGTGGAGAGGTTGCATTCCCGCGCTGGGGCGCTGCCGCGCATCTTTAAAAACTAAGGTGCATGAAGGCCTGCCTGCCTACCCGGACCGTTGCGCCAACCGATGGCCTCAAGTATTTGTTCAATAAACGATTTAATATTAATGTTTATTTATTAACTAACAAAATATATAACTATAATTGTAGCTTTAGTATCAATAATTAATTGAAAAAATTAACTAGTTTAAGGTTATAATTTAGAAATTCGAATTAGTCCTTGGTTATGCATAAGTTAACAAGTTTTTAGATCAATTTCTGAGATAATACATTAGATATTTATTAGCTTAAGACTAGGCGAATGTAGGGCAAAAGATAAACATATTCTTCGTACTATCAGTGAAGATAAAGTAACTGTCTTACTAACCTGATGGCTCGGCGCAATCGCTCATAATCCAAGTTGCATTTTAACCTAAAAGAGCATCTTTAACACTGTCACTTTACGCGAAGGTCACGGTTTTGTCACGTTGCATAATATCACATAACCTACACGTCAAAAGGGTTTTACAAAAAAAATGCACCATCAAGGATTACTGTTTCTGTTATCATAAACACACCAATGCACAGTTCGTTACACGTTTATTATTCAACAAACGACGCGAGTTTTCATTTAAAACTCCATCAGATCGCATATTTATTGTGTTATGTACATAAAACAAGCACCATTGAGGAGTCGATATAGTGAGTTTTATACAATTTACGATAAAACATGTCACAGCCGCGCTCTGCAATCCGTCTGACACGACGAATATGGCGGATGAATTTGAACTACGCTTGCGCGCGGTGCGGAGAGTCCAACGCTGATTGTCTGCATTCTGCCGTTTGGCCAGGTAAAACAGGGTAAGCGTAGCGCCATCTAGCATATTAATGTGGAACTTTTAGAGAATAACATAAGACGATCTATCTCATTATTTCATTATAAAACTCATAGATGGCAATAAATGATTTGTATACTTTATTTTCCTTACTCATTCCGATTATACATATAGATATAATAAATACAACGGAATACTATCTCATCATCTCAAGTTTACAATAAGATACCAAACACATTGCATATAAGTTTGTCAACTATTATAGTATGTATAAAAAGATATTATTTTTCTTTTTCTTCTATTACCCTACTTAGGCAATCAATCTTTTTTTTATTTTATCTTGTCATTGTCATTGTACGAGATAATTATTACAAAGTGTTCTTGATGAGTTTAATACTCCAACAGACAATATAATTTTCCTAAGAGTTCCACTACATGACATATTAAAAGCCGTCAGAATCTTTAGGCATGGTTACCATAGCTTACTTCGTCAAGTTAGGGTTTTTTTTTAAGTTATTGTATTTTATTTTGTTCTCATGTATTATTAAGTAATGAAGTTCTTTAACTTAGTTTAAATGTTAGTTTTAATAGCATCCAAGGTGCTAACCACTTTGGATTCTTATAATATTATTTTATTTATGGTGAAACCTAATTTAATAAATTAAAAATGCTCTTTTTTATTCGCTTTTCTTAAGATTTATTTTCTCGAATAGTTAGTTCTCGTTTAAGTACCAGAATTAATAGTTACTAACTGATGCCCGCAACTTCGTCTGTATTGTTCTACTCATGCGTACCACACCACTTGCCTCACATTTCCACGGCATCAAAATACGCATCGTTGAACGCGTAGTACTTATAACAATCGTAGTATTTTAAAACTTTAATTTTTTATATTAAATGAAGATATATCAAGGTTTTTTTTCTAGATAAGAACCAAATATGTAAGGAGTATAACCAAAAAAAAAATGTATCGATATATATGGAATAGTTTTTATTTTAATCGATAATTATTTCTTTACTTCGTTACTCTATAAAATTAGGAACGTGTACAAAATTTATCATCAAGATTTATTATATCACCTCTAGACTTCCACAACCTAAAACGATATATATAAAAAAGCATACTTTATTTTTTTTTTCGTTGCCACCAATAACAGTTAATTCTAAAAAGGTTGCTAAATTAAAGTAGTAAATATATTGCTGTCGTACTTAAGTCGTGTGACGTCATCTAGAAGAATATTAAAATTTCAAATGATTATTTTAAATTCAAGTATGTACAATTTTGTTACACCGACATAATTTATGAAAAGACCGAATTGCATTATTACACATTTTATAGGTATGTCAATTGCAACACGAGGACTGCTAACAGCGTAACATGCTGACATGTAAAAATTCGAGCCCCGTTAACACAGTGAGAATCGCTCTACATGTCGTATCCCACTCAGACTCACCTCGACTGTTGAGTCTCACTCGGATCACAATTTCGTTCACAATAAGCAATAATAAATATATTCCAACATATATTTAAATACTTGTGTATTTTATAAGAGAACATAGAAAAACGCAGTGAGCGATGTAATATAGTATATATAATATAATATAATATAATATAATATAATATAATATAATATAATATAATATAATATAATATAATATAATATAATATAATATAATATAATATAATATAATATAATATAATATAATATAATATAATATAATATAATATAATATAATATAATATAATATAATATAATATAATAATATTGATTAATTATGATAGCCTTTTAGCGTCCGACGATATGCTTACCTCATATTAAACGTTCAAGATAGTAGCACCCTGAGCTTACAAGTATAACTGTCACAAAATTGTAGCGGCCACAATACACTTATAGATGCATTGGACGATAGATTTTCAACTTGAGGTTTACACCTACCAGTCTATAGTTACTTCAAATTCTGAAAACGCATAGCGCGCAAGTAAAAGCTGCATACTGTAATAATTCAGTTACCATATTCAGTAATCAATAATATAGCTATACCGTAACGGTCACAATGAGTAACTAGATACGATAAGATCACGAATTGAGATCCCACAATATCAATTAATTATACTTCCAGCAGATACGATCTAGTTCATGATAAATTATTCTTAACTACAGCTTCCTCGACGTGCATCATCAATACGTCAGTCACTAAGGAAAACTTATAAGGCTTACAAAGTAAAGATCACCAATTCATCAATATGTATAAATATGTATATAAATAGATAAAAACCTTCAACGAATAAAACAAATCATTCAAATACATAAACGCCTTTTTTTTTAAAGTAACACGCATTTCGAAATTTACAAAGCAATTCTTAGTTTTTACGCTAAATGCTTCGAATATATATATATATGTCACGTTGCTTTATCAGCGGGTGTATGTATCCCCAGTGGCCTAAATCGTTGTAAATTGTCATAACAACGATGATTGGCGAAAGATTACCGATCTCTCGACACGGTCAACGTTGTTCTTGGATAGCACCGAGGTTACCATCAGACACAGTACCGTCACCTTTGTCTTGCTACAATAGAAAAAATCGTTTCAATAGATAAAACCTTAATATGTAATTATTTTCAAAATTTTCTTCAACACCAAAACTTCGATGTTTTTAAGTTCAGACATATCAGATATTTGTAGCCCGTGTCAAACTTTTTGACCGCTCTGAAGTAGCACAGAAATTTAGGTAGTAGAGGGACGCGAAAGAGGTGACGCCGGAGTGGCGTTCGCCCCCTATAACCTATTGCACACACACCGACACCTGTTTCAGTGTACGTGCTAGTTGCAGTACAGTCGCATTCAGAATAATTTCGTTGTTGTCAATTACATGTTATTAATATATACGTTATTTACTTATTAATTACGTAGTTGGCTGTCAGTAGGAGGTTTTTAAAAAGAAAGGCAATTTATGTCCTTACAAACTTTAGTTGCGATAACTAACTAGTTACAATATATTACTTATGTTTAATTAAACCTTGTTTATTATTAGCGTGGTGAAATCCATTACGGACACGCCACCCTTTCGGGGGAGAGAGTGGGTAGTGTGAGACTCTTACTAAAACCCCACGAAGTAACGACCGCCGCTTTGGTTGGGGCGTCACGGGATCGTGCATTGCTATCACCAGGCCGCCGAGCGTCTTCTTTATAGGGAGCCAAACTGGGTACACAACTAGTCGCCTCCCCTCGTGAACCGAACCAGTGCAATGGGGATATTTAATTAAACCTAAGTTGTCAACCTCTAAGCTCAGACGATCGAACAAGATTGATTCTTCGTAATCGTTCGATTGTCCCACGGTACGTTATTCTATATGGTCAGTCAGCACTTTACACAATGATTCACGTGGGAATTTTTACCATAGCTGAATTAGCACTTTAGTTTGAGTTCTGTATTATATTGTTATATTTAGATACACTGTATAGGTAGTATGCGTGTAGGTAACATATTCTTGTCGATATTTATTATTTTTGTTATTTTTTCTCTTTGTTGTTACTCGTTGGTATTTGTTATTATTAGAACACTCGTCCACTTCAAATAATGATATTTTTAAGGAAACCGTTGCTCCTTTATAAATAGAGGTTTATTACGAATCATATATTTACTACGAATGTATTTCATATACAATAACACTATTATAGCAACATACATAATACCTACACAGTTATGTAATACTAGATATAACCTACAGCAAAAACAATTCAATTAAAGCCATTCAATAAAAGTACACGATCACCCAAAACTCACCGACCTGATGGTGATCAAATGTTATCTGGAGCTAATTATAAGTGACAAATACATAATGTAGCGAAGTGTTATTATTCTGGCTTTGTCTATTACCTTATTATTCAATTACTATTGTTCATTTCTAATTTTAACTTTTATTTTATTAAACAAGTAATAATTTAAATTTTATTGTCTGTTCATTTTTATCTTGTATGTATATACATGTCCGCTCAATTCAAATTGTTAGGTTTTCGTAAATGATAAGCTGTTGAAGCGTTTACAAGAGTACACAATGGGACTTATATCTTTAATTCACATATAAAACGTTCTAAAATATGCAACGTGGTGGTAATACCCCCACATCCCTTTTATTTAATATAATATTCAAATATATACTTGAATTATAGTTTATTAAAAAAAATATTTAGTACGCATTGTACAATTTAAGGATTAATAAATGCCAATTTTTAATTCCTATAATAATATTTTGACATTGTTTCGTATTAAGCACTTGACTGTACAATCCACAAGACCGAACTTGAGCTATATTCAGGGCGAACAAAAAGTTTGACGCTGACCATATACATAGTGACCATTGATTTTAGATTCCAATATCGGTGTATTGTCTGGTATTGCTTATGCCTATGCTTTTTTTAACCCCGCGTGGCTAGCTACGACTCTCAAGTTGAAAATCTATTGCTAAGCACCTATAGATGTGTTACGACAGATGCACTTGAGAGCCAGTCCTCCATCTAAGTTTAATGTGTATACCGTCTTAACCACATCATCATTTAAAATCAGATGAGATTGTGATCAAACCTATACGATTTTATTACAAGAACAAAAATGAACACGCGTTTAACACGAGTTTTACTAAAACGGGTCTAAAATTTTAAATACTCGTTTAAAATACTTTATTACAAAAGATTGTCTAAGCGGCCTCTAGCTAAATATCTGGTCTTTGTTTTTTATGTAAGCAACTCTGAATGGCATTCATTTAATTCAATCTCATCATTCAAAACGTTCCAATTTACGAAAAATATGTTTGTTTAGATTTTCATTAAAAATATTTATTTCTTTTAAGTGAAATTGGTTATAATTATTGTGATATTTGGTGTAAAGAAAATGATGTAATTATTAAAATAAGCAATATATAAGGTTAAAATAATAGCCCAAATTGTGTAAAGTGGAACAACATTATAATCTCAGAACAAATACATTGTAAAATGTCAATAATGTAATATTGTAGTAGTTGTCATTTACTTGTCAATCTTCAAAATGATCTAAATTATCAATATCTTCCATATTAATTATACACACGAAATCAATAATTTACTACGAAAGGCCTTTTACCGGCAAATAGAAATATAATAAATCACAACAATAAAATCAGAACTGTGAACTTAGACAAGTGTTATACAATGTTTCAATTTAAATAGTACCTATTTCTAAACAAAGGTAAGACATTTTATTGTGATCAAAGCTTGTTAAAAAAATTGTTCGACGCGTATTTAACTTGTTTTGTAATAACACGGATAAAGTTTAAAAGAAAGTGGAAGCGTTTAATTTGGTAATCATTCGTAACCTGCAAAACTCTTTTTTCGGTGGGAAAAAAATGAAATAAAATTCAGAATAGCTTTAATTCAAAGTTATATTTACACACAGTAACATAGAATATAATATTATTACAGAATACATATTAACAATAACACTTTTGCTTATTTTCTACGAGCTCGGTGTCTTAACGCCAAGAGTGCTAGGATGTGGAAACAGACATACAATATGAGAAGGGCGAATATGTCATACCAGAAGTCTTCACTTTCAAAATCATAAAGGATGAGCACCTGTTCACCGGTACTTACGCATGGTACACCAGGTTCAGTTGTGTTAGGACAAGCTGAAAAATATAAATACTCAATATACTATAGTACCCAGCGTTTTATTTAGTACGTCGCGCCGGGAAAAAGAATGAGACCGCCGGTTTGCTTCGATTCTGTAAATCGTTCTCTCTGTCGCACAGCGTAATGATTGCGATAGACAAAGATAACGCTGTAGAAAACGGAACATAGACATCAATGTCGGTCTTTTCCTCGACGCGATGTGGCAAATGTAAAGCTGGGTACTGTACATTTTTATTTATTAGAACACGGCAGTGAGTGCATTGTACTTAAGCACGCTTAATTCAAGAACAAAAGTGACAATTGATAATTCTACAATTCATCGCCAGTCGCCGCTGTCATGCTGTCCTGCAAGTCTCTCCGTAGCTGCATATACACGGACTAATCAAGAAATGCAATCTACTAAGAGAGAGTCACTGCTATAATTATGTTTATTGTGGCCAGGATACAGTCCGGTACATATCTACATATATAGAAAACCACTCCCTTGATACTAGATATACACTGACTGTAGTCCGGTGAATCTGTAGAGGCCCCAGGATCAACAGGGTATATTAGTTCGAAATATATATATATATATACACTGATTAATGCCGAAACGCGACATGCCTAAGTATGCCACCGTCTATTGTTACAAATACTGTACTACACATCCGATCTAACACAACGTGCTGAATGCATTTATAACTACACTGAGATCTTCCATTGATAAAATCTGGTCTTAAGTCTGGTCTTTAGGGGAACTTTTGAATTTGTTGAAATATATTAGCAGTATAAACAACCTTTTAAAATATGTGCAGCTATTATTAATATGTACATATACCTGACAGACCCTTTTTGCTGGGAATACCCTCGTGCAAACGCAAACAAGATTACCTGAGTTTACAAAACAAATGTTGAATGCGAATGATCATTTGATGTATTGTTTAAACGGTCCCCAGGTATCTTTCGTGAATTATTATATACTAGCAGGGCCGGCGGACGTTGTCCTGCCTTTATAATAAAAAAATATATACACTTATGTGCATGAAACGCTTAAGGCGGCTTGACTTTGTCCGATTCTTTCAACAATTATCATTATATCTCAATCAATTAAAAAAAAAAAAAAAACTTAGCAAATGATATACCTAAGCCTTCCCCGTGAATTACTCTATCTATTGGTGAAGACCGGATTACAATCCGTTCAGTAGTAGTTTCTGAGTTTACGCGAACATCCAGACAGATAGACAGACGCGGCGGATAACTTTGCTTTATAATATGTAGTGATAATAAATAATTATAACAAGTTTGAATGTAAATATTACGACACTTTTTTATTTCGTAGATTCTATCGGCTTTGTAAAACTACTTATCGACCGTAATAATTATCCTCATATAATAATTAAAACGATTATCAATTACGTGTACACAACTTAACAACGGCAAGATATTCTAGAATTAACTGCATGTGTATTATAATAATGTATTACTTGAACTCGGGGAAAATTAGCCCTTATTAGGGTAAAAATAACATCGCATATCTACTGTTCAAATTCAAACTATTATAAATACTTACTTGCTGTCAAATGTATAAAATAATTTTCTGTTTTGTATGTAACCTATACACCTTTCTAAATCCCTCAATACCTCTATAACAAATGTCACTGCGATCGGTACAAATAATTATTTGCAAAAAGGTAACAATTTGACACACAGATATTAAATATCTTCGTATTTATAATATTAGCCTGACAATAGAAAGCAATCCAATTTACAAAACACAACTTACCAATGTTTTGCACGCCGTCCCACTGCAGTATGGACATCGCTTCGTTCGAGTACATCAACCAAGACAAATGTCTGATCCACGATACGTATTTCGGCATCGAACTGCAACAATTGTTTCGATAACTTGTGGTTAGGAGATGTTAAATAAAGACAATTTAAGACCGTATTCCCTCGCCGCCGTGTATGAATTCACGGTGGCGAGGAAGCGTAGTGGGGAGCCTCCGGCTCCCAGGGAGATCGAGGCGAAGCGGAGGGAGATGAGGGAGGAGGCAACGGGAAGGTGGATGCAGGACCTGGCGGACGCGCGTTTCGGGACGTTCACCGTCGACGCCGTCCGCCCGGTCCTGCGGGAGTGGTTGGGGAGGAGTTGGGGCTCCCTGACGTTCCGACTGGTGCAGGTACTCACCGGCCATGGCTGTTTTGGGTGGTACCTGCACCAGATCGCTCGCAGGGAGCCGACCGCCGCCTGTCATGAGTGCGGCGCTGACGTAGACACCGCGCAGCACACTCTGTCCGAGTGTGCTGCGTGGGAGGGAGAGCGTCGCACTCTGACGGCGGTGGTGGGAGCAGATTTGTCGCTGCCGAGCGTGGTTCTGTCCATGCTCGGCAGCGAACAGGCGTGGCGAGCTGTGGCCTCCTTTTGCGAGGAGGTCATCTCGCAAAAGGAGGCGGCGGAGAGGGCCCGAGAGGTAGATCCTCTAAGTGGCCCTCTCCGCCAAAGGAGGACAGGCGGGAGGAGGCGGCGCTTTGCCCAACTCCTCCCGCCATCTTAGCCGGACCTGAGGGGATGTAGTCGGGGGACTCATCCTCTCATTGCACAGGTCCGGCGGACGAGGGGAGGCAGCTGGTGTGTACCCAGTCTGCCTCTCTATAGGCAGGAGCCCGGCGGCCACCTTCCGCCGGGCGGACCGTTGGGGCGGCTATTCAAGGTGATTAGCGAGAACGATCCCTTGCCGCCCCAACAACACGGTCTGTCGGTACACCGTGGGGTTTTAGTCCGTGCGAGTCGGACATAACCCACCCTCTCCCCCGGGAGGGTGGGTATCCATAATGGATTTCCCCACGTAAAAAAAAAAAAAAAAAAAAAAAAAAAAAAAGACCGTATTCCCAATAGTATAAAAAAGCACTACGAGTGAAACGAATTTGTTTTATTAAAATGCTGTAACTACAGTAGAGATTAATCTCGATTCGGTTTCACTCACTTTATAAAGTACATAGCAGTTTACCTTAATTTAATAAATAATCCCGAAGTCATCATGAGTGAGTAGTCAAATGGCACGAGGTACGCGATCGCAACCGGCATCGAACCAAAAGCACAAGAGAAAAACGACCCTGAAAGAAAAACAATCTATCAATTTATTAGCATTACAATTATTTAAAAAAAAAAAAAAAACTATTTAAAACGTATAGTAACAAAATACTAATTGACGTATTTCAAAAAGTTCGAAAAAAAAAGCACTAAAAATTTATATAACATAATTAATTTAAAACCTCTCCGACATAACTCCGACATATATTTAAACAAAAAATAATTTCAGACGTCCGCTTCTAACACGTCATTAGACTATAGAAAAAAATGGAGACGTGACTGCCTTGAAATATTTAGTACTACCAAAAATAGATATAAACGACTAGCAAACTCGCACACACTATGATAAAACCAAAAAATCGTAGAGACGAAGATGGAAATTTAAATGTATCATATGTGACACCATACATGGTCATGCGAGTAATTACACAGCTGCGTGTTAAACTTTTTGCTTTTATATTAATCAATAGCTAACTTTTTTATTCAAAACCAAAAATACTTTATACAATTTAGGCCCTAAGAAGGCGCTTATGAACGTCAAAACTACCACCGGTTCGGAATACATCCCAGTCATCGAGAAGAACCGGCAAGAAACTCGATCAGGGTTTATCTTTTTAACATATACTTGTATAATTAAAATTCATTATACATTACAATCGATTTTAGTGGATGCACAGAGAGGTGTCAATTCCAGACATCACCATCGTTCACATATTCTTTCTAAGTTTTAACATCTGACCACAATCTCATCAGATATTGAATGACGATGTCGTCAAGGAGGTAAACAAGCTACACTGGCTACGAAGGCTAAAGGATGTGGGTACTTGGCGACAAATTTTCAACTTAAGGATGGTAGCTAGCCAGACAGACTTATAAAATACCCTTAATAACTGGACGACTAGTATAAATAACCCATTCACATTAGCGTAATAATTTAACAATTCAGTCTAAATTGGTACATTAAGTTGGCGCCCTCCCACGAGCTCTGTTAGCTTCCATATTCGTATTACCACACGGCGTTGAACAGAATCATTTGCATTTATCCATAGAATAAGTACGCGTACAGGCACATAATGGTCAAGGATGATTTATTAAAAAATAAATTAGCTTCTACGTTTACACCCGAAGAGATTACTTTCGAGAAGTTTAATGTTGGATTTTTTATTACTCTTGTTGTCAAATAACATTCAGAAAGAAGATGCCATCTATAGGATTTTGTATATGTATTTATAACAGTAAAGTATTAAAACCGGAGCAGTGTAATAGTATAAAACTTTGATTTTGTCAATCGTCGTCTTTGACACTTTTAACAATTTATAGGGCTCGTGGCGTTTCGTGCGACAGAGATCACTCGCTATAAAAACGATACTAAAAATCGATGGGTAATATTTACTGCCGTATACTTCTACTCTTATACTTACTTACACAAGCCTGTATGTGATTTTCGTGTAAACGTATCATATCACAAAGTCCCTGCATTGCCTTTACTCATAATTTACTACTTTACAGGGCTTATAGGAATATGGCGAACAGGATCGAATTAAACACAGATGACATAAAAAAGACGAATGGCATAAATTACAGGAGGTCTACCCCGAAATGGTAGTTGTTATTTTTCGAGTTATATTTATTATTCAATCATTGTCACCTAGTATTCTATATTGTAAAATATGAGCTTTTACTACTGTAATGATTAAATTTAGGATTGCACTAGTGTTACCCAAAAATATACATAATTATATACATATTCATTATAAGTACTAGCAGCCGCCCGCGACTTCGTTCTCATTAATAACAACTGCTATAACATTCCATAAGAATAAAAAATAACTTATGTTACACAGGGAAACTGTACTTTTTATTAGTGAAAGAATTTTAAAAATCGAATCAGTAGATCCAGAGATTACCTCCTACAAGTAATCGAACTTCACCTTTTTATTAAGTATAGATATAAAAAGGAGCCATTAACAGTTGAAGAAGTCATTAGAAGATACAATGTAAATGAATAACTCAAATTCAAATTAAGTTTGATTCTAGAATGCGAAATTTATATTATAGTCATCCGAAATAAATATACCTTGGTCATTTCATCTGCAGGAAGTTTATTGTCTTTAACGC
Organism: Antheraea assamensis; assembly: GCA_035772565.1. Classification (NCBI taxonomy): domain Eukaryota; kingdom Metazoa; phylum Arthropoda; class Insecta; order Lepidoptera; family Saturniidae; genus Antheraea; species Antheraea assamensis. The sequence goes on along the minus strand of JAQQSE010000191.1, from coordinate 707,886 downwards.
CAAGTCCAGGGCGTGGGGAGCGGCTGCCACGGACCCGAGGGGCGAGGCGCTTGGAGAGTGGGCAGCTGAACATGAGCTGTCCCTCCTCAACCGGGGGAGCGCCCTCACGTGCGTGCGGCAAGATGGGGGGCCAATTGTGGCTGATACATTTGCCTCCCCGTCGGTCGCACATCGTGTCCGGGGGTGGAGCGTTGAAGAGGAGGTGGAGACCTTATCGGACCACCGATATATTAGGTTCGAGGTCTCCACCTCCTACCATGAGTCATATACCCGCCCCCGGAGGCGTACGACGTTCCCCTGCTGCGCGATGGCCCGCATCGACCGCGAAATGGCGGAAGAGGCGGCCATTGTCCAGGCCTGGGCCATGCCCTCCCTAACCGCGCACGTTGTCGACGCGTCCGCTGCCCGCCTCCGTGTTGCTCTCACGGAGGTATGCGATGCGTCGATGCCGCGGAGCGTACACCGCCCAAACAGAAGGGTGGTGTACTGGGGGTCGCCGGAAATCGCTGATCTCCGAGCGGCCTGCTCCGCGGCCCGGTGGCTGTTCGGGCGCAGTCGCCGGAAGAGTAATCGGGACCCAGAGGAGGAAGCCCGACTGTATGGTGACTACAGGACCAAGAAGAAAGTCCTGCAAGTTGCCATCAGTCGGATGAAGGAGGAGGCATGGGAGGTGATGCTCCAGTCGCTGGAGAGGGACCCCTGCCCATACCGCATGATGCGGGCAAAATTTCGCGGCCGTGTGGCCCCCACTACGGAAACTCTCCAGCTGGAGGTGGTTGAGAGGGTCGTGGGAACTTTGTTTCCCGACCCTCCGAGTATTTTGTCTCCACCCATGCCTCCACTTCAGGCAGCAGTTGCGGAGGAGCTTATCGACCCTCTTCCTCCAGTAACGGAGGAGGAGCTGGGGAAGGCGATTGAGCGCCTCCGCAACAAGCGAGAGTGCCCGGCCCCGATGGGGTCCCGGGCTAGGTGCTCGCCCTTTCACTGGGCCATTTAGGGGGGTGGCTTCGGGAACTGCTCAGCCAGTGTTTTGTTGGCTGGGCAGTTCCCGAAACCCTGGAAGCAGGGGCGGCTATGTTTGAATTTCCCTAAGAAAAAAAAAAAAAGGGCGGCTATGTTTGCTTCAGAGGAAGGGCCGCCCCCCGGACTGCGCGTCCGCGTATCGGCCCCTCGTGCTGCTGGACGACACCGGTAAGATGCTGGAGAGGGTAATTGCCTTCCGGGTCGTTCAGCACCTAGAGGGGGCGGGGCCGAACTTAGCGGACGCGCAGTACGGCTTCCGGGCAGGGCGTTCTACTATAGACGCCCTGACCCTCCTTAAGTCGCTGTCCGCAGAAGCGATCTCCCAGGGAGAGAGGGTTTTGGCGGTGTCCTTGGGGGGGGGGGGGGGGTGGTACGGGGATTGGGAAAATTTTGTGCGCCTGGCGTGGTCGGGCATATACGACGATTGGGTCACCCCCATTTTTTTTTTTTTTTTTTTTTTAGTCTGGGGAAAAATCCTGCATTGGATACCCTCACGCTGCCGGGGGACAGCGTGAGGGTTATGTGGGACTCTTACCCACTAAAAAAGCCCAGATTCCTCAAAGCGCGCTGATGGTGTTGACCGAGGAAGCGGGGTGGCGTGAGCAATCTCCGCTCCTCGGTCGCGCGCTAGGTCGCCCGTAGGTGGTCGGACGGGAACCTTCTTCTCGAGAGAGGACTGGTGGTCGTCCTCTCTCCCTGCCACTTGTAGCTGCGGCTGTGACGCCGTGCTATCCTCACGGGACTCTTCTGTGTGGCAATAGGCGCCCCCGCACCTATCGCCAGGAGTTAAGCCTATGGAGGCCGCTGATGGTGGATGCGACCTCCTCTCCGGGTTCGGCGGCCGGCTCTCCTTCGGCGAACCTCCGGAGCGTCGGCAGCCCTCTCCCGCTGCCTCTCTGCCTCCTCTTTTTGGAGAAGCACATTCTCACAAAAGCTCACGACCGCGTTCCATGCCCTCTCTCCACCGACCATGCCATGAACCACAGCCGGTAGTGAGAGGTCATGGCCCACTACGGTCGTGAGCTCCTCCCGCTCGTCGGCCCAGGCAGGGCACTCCTCCAGCATATGCTGCGCAGTCTCTACGTCGCACCCGTCGCAGTGGTGGCACTTGGGTGTCGGCTCTCTACCCGCCACCTGGTGCAGGTACTTCCCAAAACACCCGTGACCGGTAAGCACCTGCACCAGATGGAAGGTGAGCGCACCGTGCCGCCGATTTACCCACTCACTTAGGACGGGGCGAATCGCCTCCACTGTGGAGACCCCGGCCGAGGGCGACTCCAGCCTCTCCCTCCACGATATGAGGAGGACATTCTCGAGATGGGCTCTCTGGGCTTCCTCCTCCCGTTGGGGGATGGATTCACCCCGGAGAAGCCTATCCGAGCGCCACCTGTACATGGCTGCGTGTACATGGGCCACCAGGTCCCATGGCGGGGAGCACGCCAGCAGGCACGCCGCCTCGTACGATACCGTACGGTAACCACGGATGACCCTGACAGCCATGATCCTGTGAAGCCTCCGCAGGACGGCAGAGTTCGTGACTGTCAGGGCCTCGTGCCACACTGGCGCTCCGTACAAGGCCATCGACCTGATGACCCCTAGGTACAGACAGCGAGGGCCGACACTGGCGCCTCCTAAGTTGGGCAGGATGCCCGCCAGTGCCGACGCAGTGCGCTTGACCTTCGGGGCCAGCTGGGAGAAATGTTCCCCGAAGGCCCAACGACTGTCCAGGACAAGTCCGAGATATTTGAGCTTGGTGCTCACCGGAATTTGGACGCCACCAATGACCAGGTGGCAGCGTTGGACAGCTCTGCGTGGGCCATAAAAACAGATCGCCTCCGTTTTGTCCAACGACACTTGCAGGCCCAGCAGGCGTATCCTATGCACCACCTGAGCGACGCTGGCAGTCGCGAGACGAGTTGCGTCCCGGACTGTATCGCCACGAGCTGTAACGAGCGTGTCGTCCGCATAGCAGACCACAGAGGCTCCGGGCAGGAGGGCACCTCGCAGCACCCAGTCATACCCGATGTTCCACAGGAGCGGACCAAGCACCGACCCCTGTGGAACACCGCATGACATTTCCCTGAAGTGGGTGCGCCCGTCCTGCCCTTCGCATGTGATCTGCCGACCCCCTAGATAGGACCGAACCAAACTTATCAGGTATTGAGGAACCTGGTGGTACCTCAGGCCCTCGATGATGCACTCCCAGGGGAGGCTGTTAAATGCGTTGGCTATGTCCAGGGACACAGCCAACAGCACTTTCCCCTGGGAGGTCGCTTCGTCCGAGAGGGTCTTGACACGGAGGATCGCGTCTACTGTCGACCGACCCTCTCGGAACCCGAACTGTACCGCCGACAAGTTTGGTCCGGTACGGGTCAGATGGCCGTTGATACGCCGCGCGACGACACGCTCCAACAGCTTCCCCAACTCGTCCAACAAGACGATGGGGCGGTACGCAGAAGGCGAATCTGCAGGTCGCCCCGGCTTCCGAAGGAGGACCAAACGCCCGCCCTTCCACTGAGAGGGGAAGACACCCCGCTCAAGGCACGCGCTATAGAGCCGCCGAAGCCTATCTCCTAAGGCCTCCATGGCGAGAACCAGAGCGCGACCTGGAATTCCGTCAGGCCCCGGGGCAGTGTTCTTCGCCCGGAGCCGTCTCACGGCCACGTCCAGTTCCGCCACGGAGACAGGAGGGACTTCGACGGGCTCAGCTGCCAGGTTTGGCGAAGCCGAGAACGGGGGCGAATGCTCAACCCTCTCAGGGAAGAGCGCCGATAACGTCGCCTCCAACAGCTGCGGCTGGAGACTCCGGGTGATCGGGGGAGCCCAGGGGCGGAGGAAGCCCAACACCATCCGGTAGGGGCGTCCCCACGGATCAGCATCCAGAGTCTCCAGCAGGTCCTCCCTCGCCCGAGCTTTGGCCCTCTTTATTGCGACCTGCAGGGTCTTTTTCGCCTCCCTAAAGAGGTCGTAGAGGTGCTACTCGACGGTCGCATCCCGACCCAAACGCAGCTGGCGGTGTCGAGCGAGTCGCCGTCTCGCGACCACGCACGAGGCGCGCAAGCTTGCGATCTCGCTCGACCACCAATAGGTCTGCCGCCTCGGAGGACACGGCCGGACCCGGGGCATGGCGGCGTCGGAGATGCGCGTCATGGCATCCCGGAACCAGCCGGCCTCCGCAACGACGTCCATACGGCCGTCCGGCGGCGCAGGCCAGGACGCGACAATCGAGGCCTCTATGAGCAGATCCGGCTTTAGGCGTTTTACAGCCCACTTGTGGGACTGTGCGGCGCCGGTGTTGGGAGCCGGAGCCGCCGCCGAGGGGCAGACGTCGAACCGGATGTACATGTGGTCCGACAATGACTCTGCCTCCTCGACGACGTTCCAATCCCTCACGCGACGAGCGACAGCAGGACTGGCGAAGGTGATATCGACAATGGAGCCACCCTGCTGCCGAACGCACGTGAAGGATGACCCCATATTTGCCACTGCTAGGCCAATCTCCAGCGACCAGTCAAGTAACGCCCTGCCGCGTATGTCGACGACAGGAGAACCCCACGCAGGGGACTTTGCGTTGAAGTCTCCTGCCACCAACATAGGGCAGGGCAGAGTCCGTCTAATGAACGTCCCGAGACGGGTCAGGAACGACTCGAACTCAGAGAATCTCCGGTTTGGCGAGAAATAGGTGCTTATTAGGACGAACTCGCCCCAACGCACAGCCACAAAGCCCCTATCTCTCGCCAGGATGGTCATTACCGGAGACCCAGTAGCGGTTCCTGTTATTATGGCCGCTGTACCCCACAGATCCCCTGCCCAGTTGTCCCTGGGGGGGATGAAGTACGGCTCAGCAACCAATACGGCCTGTATAGACCACTCGGCCATGGTTTGGATCAGGAGATCTTGAGCCACGGCCGAGTGGTTTATGTTCGTCTGAAGGAATTTACAGGCCATATTGGTTACTGAGTTTCCATAGACGTCCCCTCTTCAGGCAGCCTAGACGCGCCGGGTACAGCGGCAACGGTCGGCGCCTGAGTTGGTCGGGAGCTCCTCGCTCCTCCACCCTTCTTCTTGTTTTTGGCCGAAGGGGCGCAGGACTTGCCTCCCAGCCGGTGATTGGCAGGCCTGTTCGTCGCCGCACATAGCACGCAGTGAGGTGCGGCGGTCAACCGGAGGCCTTATGGCCGGCCTGGCCACAGCGGAAGCACTGGTTGCTCAGGTCCGCTTCCGCCGTGCACCGCTGCCGGACGTGCCCGGTCTGCAGGCAGCGGAAACATCTTTGAGCTGTGGGTTGCAGTAACTTAACTTGCACTGCAACCCATCCAATCAATAGCCTGCCCTCCTGGGCCAGCTTTTTTGCTGCTGCCACAGGGCAACGGACCCACACGGTCCCCGAGCCGTAGAGAGAGCAGCGAAGCTCGCCAACCCTCACCTGCGACTCTGAGCACAGACCTTTTGCCGCCACATCAGCTGCAATTTCTTCTTTGGTGGTGGAGTCATCCAGGCCCACCAATCGCAGCTCAGTGCTCTTGGTCGGCCTGGACACCTCCACGGCCCCTTCCCCGATGGTCTCGTTTATCACCGACTGCAACCTGTCGGCTAAACGGTCGGCCTTCTCCCCGCTGGCAGCCCCTGGCACTTCCAGCTTTCGGGCCCCAGTGGCCGTCTCTCGGAACCTGAGGAACGGGATGTCCATAGCGGCCACGTCCACCTTGGATTTCGCCACAGCCAGCACCTTCTGATAACTGATCCCTTGTTCCTGCGCTTTAGGCCGAAGGGTAAGGACGACGGCCGACGAGCGGGGAACAGTTAACATCGCCGGGGTCATTTTCGGCGGAGGTGCTGCAGGCTTAACCGAGCGCTTTTTGGCTCCCTTCCTGACGACCGTCGTCCACGCTTCCTTCGCTGGCGGAGTCTGCGTGGACGACTGGGGGATGCTGGGCAACGGAGCTTTTTCAGCAGACTTCTTCTGCTTCAGCTTCTTGCCGCCCTTCTTCTTCTTTGGGCCCTTCCCGGCCGAGGGTACAGGGGCCTTGGGCGGGGGACACTCCGTCACCACAACCTCCATCGTCGCCCTATCAGCGGCCCTCTTATCGGCCGCCAGAGGGGGCCGGAGACGCTTCTCCGGAAGGAGCCGCTCTTGTAGGGCGTCAAGTCGGGCGTTAATAATGTCGCCCATTGTGTGAAGCATACCCTGCATCGCCTGCTGCAGCATGCTCTCGGTGACCACACCAGGGGGATGCTCCACACTTACCAACGGCCGCTTCTGCGGCAGAGAGGGAAACTCCTCCCGCGCAGCTTTCTTTCGAGGCGGCAAGGAGTCCGAGCCCGACGTCTCGACCGCCATAGGAACCGGAGCCGGTCTAGCCTCAGCTGTAGGTCCCAATAGACGGGCTTTGAGGACCTCAACTTTGAGCTCCGCAATTTGTTCGCGAAGCTCGCTGAGTTCCGCAGCCTGCCTCCTCTCACGTTCCTTCAGATCCTTGTAGGCGTCCTGGATCAACTGCAGCTCTTCCGAGACCGGTCGCCTCGCAAACGTCTTGATGGCGTCTGCGATGGACGCGGCTGCTTCATTCAGGGCGCCCTGACATTCGCCCTTTAAATTTTTCGATTTCTGGGTGATCTGCAGGATAGTATCCACTTCACCCAGAACTCTCTTTTGTAAGTCGAGCGCCACCTGCTCGCTCGACTGCGTCACGTTCAGTTTTTTGGACGCCCGCTGCAGTCTGGCTCTCGCTGCGACGTCCGCAATATCCTCCTCGACCTTGAGGTATTTTTCCTCTTTTTTGAGGCGAACCACTTCGGCTTGCGCCTTCGACATGCCAACATAGTCGCCCGTTGTTGCTTGGCGACCCTTTTTCCTCTTTTTCGGATTCTCCGGCCTTGGTGTTGTTGCCGAAGTCTCCGTCTCCGATGCGGACTCCGCGGACAAGCAGAGCTCCATTTCCGCATCCTCTACCCGCTGGTAAAATTTGCTGACGTAGGGTGACACCCTACCGTCAGCTGAAGCCACTGACACCAAAGTTGATCCGCTCCGCCCACTGGAGACCGAAAGCCGGTCCAGTGACGGAGCCCTCTCCAATACCACTACTGGTACTGCTGACAATACTTTGCCCCCCCCCAGAAGACGAGGGGCAGCCTGAGCCCAAGGGCCCAGGGAGGGATTCTCCCACGCCGGAGGCGCGGGTACCCTCCTGGGGTAATCTATTTTTAAGGATTGCCGTTTCCATCATGCTATCTGTCTCAGTTGTCCATGTGCAAGCCGAGGTCGTCAGTTCCGAGTTCGTCATGTCCAAGTCGCATGCGAGATCGGAGTTCCGTGTTCGTGCCAGGTTCGTCGTCGTGTGTTCGATTTTGCGCACAAATGTGCCCCCCCCAGAAAACAAGGGGCAGCCCGGACCTGGGGGTCCGGGGAGGGATTCTCCCCCCGCGGAGCGGGAGGTACCCTCCTGGGGTAGTAGTTGTTCATCTGTACTCGCCATCTTAGCTCCCGTACCTCGTCAGTTCGCGGTACGCCTGCCGGGACCAGTATAAACAACCGGCCCCGCCAGCCGCTACCCGGAACTGGGCCGTTGGGGCTCAAAATGAGCCCTCATCCGCCCCAGCCCGGTACTGGGGGTGCCGCTCACACACCACCCCCAGGAGTTTTTAACGACTCTCCAGTCGGCCAGAGATCAGCCGCCGGTCAACGTGACCGGCGTTGCCCAGGGTGCGCCACGAGGAGGCTCTCTGACGTGCACCCCGGGTCACCCCCTGGGGCCCACATAATTGTTAAGGGCGCCCGTATCAGGGTGGGGACCCCGATGAAGTACCTGGGCCTCACCCTGGACGGGCGCTGGTGATTCGAGGCCCATTTCAAGGGACTCGGACCTCGGATTGCTGGGGCGGCAAGGGCGTTCGGCTGATTACTACCCAATATAGGGGGGCCGAGCGCCGGCTGCCGCAGACTATACATGGGGGTCATGCGGGCGATGGCCCTCAACGGGGATACCGCACCATGTCCTCGTCGGCGGCCTTCGCGCCCGCCAGCTCCCTGCCCTGGAAGCTGGAGGCGGGGTGCTTGCCGCCGTGTATGAGTTCACGGCGGCAAGAAAACGTTCAGGGGAGCCTCCGGTTCCCAGGAAGATTATAGTGAAAAGACGGGAAGTAAGGGAGGAGGCCCTGGAGAGGTGGAGGCAGGACCTGGCGGACGCGCGGTATGGAAGATATACCGTCGACGCCGTCCGCCCGGTCCTGCCGGAATGGTGTAATAGGGAGTGGGGCTCCCTGACGTTTCGACTGGTGCAGGTACTTACCGGCCATGGTTGTTTTGGCTGGTACCTGCACCAGATCGCTCGCAGGGAGCCCACCGCCGCATGTCACGAGTGCGGTGCTGAGGAAGATACTGCGCAGCACACTCTGTCTGAATGTGCTGCGTGGGGAGAACAGCGCTGCACTCTGACTGCGGCGGTAGGTGGTGACTTGTCGCTGCCGAGCGTGGTTGCGGCCATGCTCGGCAGCGAGCAGGTGTGGACTGCAGTGGCCTCCTTTTGCGAGGAGGTCATCTCGCAAAAGGAGGCGGCTGATAGGGCCAGAGAGGTGGACCCTGTCAGCGGCCCTCTCCACCAGAGCTGGTAGAGCTCCGTAGCTCCGTAGAGCACCAGAGCTCCGTAGCTGGACCTGAGGGGGTGAACCGGGGGGCCATCTCCTCATTGCACAGGTCCGGCTGACGAGGGGAGGTAGCTGGTTGTGTACCCAGTCTACCTCCCTATAAGGACGGAGCCCGGGGGCCTTTCGCCAGGCTGAACGATGGGACGACATGGTGATAGCCTCAGCACGATCCCATGTCGCCCCAACTTAAAGCGGTGGCCGGTACACCGTGGGGTTTTAGTCCGTGCGAGTCGGACATAACCCATTCCCTCCCCCGAGAGGGTGGGTATCCATAAAGGATTTCCCCACGTTAATAAAAAAAATAGAAAAAGGAATCTGTCATTCATAATTTGTATAGACACGATGAATGTTTTCCTAAACATTTTCTATAAAGTGCCAGTTATTAAATTGTTGCCGGGAGTCAAAAATGTTTCATTATATTTTTATATCAAGAATCTATTATTTTTTTATGATCAGTAACGTCAATCTTAATCAAATTATAGAATCGCGAAACAAGCTTTATAATCAGGTTCGACAACATGAGTCCACCGTTATATTCAAATGTGAAATTTACGATATTAACCATAAAGCAATAAATCATCATTCATATTATATTAAGCTATTATAATAAATGTTAGAATTTTTATATTCCTACACTTTGAATGGCCAGTCAATATTATTTTTTTTCATTGTGTATGTCGGCACCTGTGCCGTCATATGCACCTAGCAATGAATCTGTAAACAACACGTGTACCTCCAACCCCACTGATTGCGTTATTCAATTATCCTCACTCTCCCTACTACTTGTCGTTCCGGTATAAAAGGAACAGACCGAAGATCGGACAGTCATGGCTCTGGCGTTGTACGGTACACTTGTTGTATTGTGCTAGTAGCTTATCCCAGACTCTTAATAATTAATTTGTGTTGCCACGATAAATTAATTAGTTGCCCACAGTTTTATATAGACGAAATTAATAATAATTGATTACTATTCGGTTTTGATTAGATTACTTGAAATATAAAGACCCGTTATATCGCCATATTGGTATTTTTTTAATTCACTACATCGACACCTCGACCTTCACATTCTACATGTATATATAGACGAGAATTTAACTTCAACCCTCGGAATAAAATGCTGAAGCAAAAACAAAGATTGCATCTAAAGATATTCGATTTATTTCATGATAACAAAATAACCTTAATTTAACCTTACAATTAAATGAAAATCAATAACCAGAATTATTTTAAAATCAATAACTAGGATTATTTTACAACCAAGCGTAGTAGCAGCAAATTTACGCTCTTTTTCATGAAACGATATTCACTTTTTAATATTACTTTTTAAATATTATTGTAAAACTGGCTGATACTCGCGAATTCATCTGCGTTGTTGTACCTTAACAATAATATATTTTATGTACAGAGGAAAAATAGAATCACCACACCGCTAGCCCCATATCTCCACTTCAAGAAAATACACATCGTTGAAGGCGTAGCGCGTGTAAAAATTGTACTATCTTAAAACATAAATAGCTTTATATGAAATGAAGCTATCGTGATGTTTATTGTTTATATAAGGACTAAATGTCTAAAAAGCAGAACCAAAAAAAAATTGATCGAGGTCTATTCTGTACTTTTGAGTGATGGGCGCACTACACCAGATCTCCATTATTTTATGGTCTCTATAACGCCGTTACTTTTCTATTTAGTATTAAAATTCTTCTAAGAGAAAAAAATATTATAAATTACAACAACAGTACTCACCACATGCAATGGCGACGTTTAACACTAAAATAGAGACGAAAACTGTGAATCCTATAGCGTACAGTGTATTCCGGAGACCGGCAATCCAGTATACAATAAGTGTAAACAGTGTCGGCTCTATCAGAAGTCCTGGAAGCTGTTGAAAATGTATAAATATATTATAGGGTCCTTGTCTCTGCCGGTTTTTCTCATTTCAATCAAAAGTGTAAATGATATTAAGCCTAGGTGATTCTTTAAAAAGTTCTCAATCTACCAGTGAATGTCTGATTTAAACCAGTTCCGCCGCTACGAAGATTTACCCGGTAAAATTACAATTTTATATATATCCTATAAATTTGTCGAATTGGAAACATTGTTAAAGAAATGCATGGTAGCAATGCTTTTTCTAAGTCCGCCTGGCTAGCCACCACCCTCAAGTTGAAAATCTGTCGCCAAGCACCCGTTGGTGTGTTCTGGCAGCTGCACTTGAGAGCCAGTCTTCCTCTAGGTTAAGCGTGACTACCATCTTAGACCACATCATCATTTAACATCAGATGAGGTCAAACGCTAACCTGTAAAGTATACAAAAAAATTGTCAGGAGATAATTAAACTGACAAAAAAAAATTAATATGAATTATCAGTTTTTAAACTTGCCACTATCATTGTGTATGTCAAATATTATTTCTATATTACTTGTATTGAATAAAATTTGTACTCTATTCTATCGATTTTACAAATACCCTGTCCAATTTACAATTTGTTAACTGCACATTGATAGACTAACGTGATACACCCTAAATTTATTTAAACCTATTTGTATACAAAAAGATAATACAAATATTTTTTAAATAATAAAAATTTATATAAATTAAAACTTACCAAAGCGACCATTCTAGAAACATAATAAATTGGTGTGGAATACAATCCAGCTTTGAGTTCCCTATTAAACAGAGGAAACTCTTCAGGGAACATGTGCAGAACGGCGTACATTGGTATGAAGGTATTTTCTGCGATGATGATGAACAGGGCACCTTGGACATCCTGGATACCGGCCTGCGTGAGCTGCACTGTCCCGATGAAACAAAGGCCGGCTGTCAAAGCGATAGCCTAGAGAAGTAACAAATACTAAGTATAATATATTAAAACAATAGTTAATTAAAAAAAAAAAACAAATATCAACTGTCAAATGTCAAAGCAATCAACCGTAACACTTTTTTTTTTTTTTTTTTTTAAATTTCCAACAAACCGATGACACGTCCGTATTTTTTTTTCTAAAAGTACATTAATAACACATTTTTTATTAAAAAGACATCCCTATAAGGCATTTTTTATAAAAGTTACGATGATAGGATCGAAAAATATAAACTTTCAGAAAAATCAAAAGGGATCGGGGTCAAAAGTGTTCGAGATTTGGCATCCATATAAAGATGGATGTTTTACACAATAATATGTATATTGCTATACAACTACTACTTATTACAACGAACTAATAACAAACGTGTACGGAGCCGCGGGCACATCTAGTGTAGTAGTACATAATAACGTAATATAAATGTATTCGAGTCAAAGCAAGCAAAAAACGAAAAATCAAACTCTCAAGTTCTATACAAATCAAATTCTTTTGAGATATAAATGAGTATATATTATATCAATTATATATTTAACCAAACACCTAAAACAATACGTAGAGAGTGCTTAAATATTTATTTTTATATACTAACCTCTTTATTTTTATAGTTATATTGACATTCGTTAGAACAACTTTATGAATAACAAAGTTCCGTTCGTGCCACAACAACCGCTACAAAGACCTTCAGTTTTATATTTACATAGAAGATTTTATTATGGGCCATGATTATGTTTAAGAGTTATTTCGACTAAACGTGTTAATTTACAAAACCTGTGTTGATTTCTGGTTCTAAATTTAACATAAGATTTTTGAAGTTATACTTCTTTTGGCGCGTTAGGGAAAAATGATGAGAGTAAATTGTTACGATGCGCGCGCACACGCTTCACGAAAAACCGACACCCTGAAGTTAGCTATAGTCAATATTTTATTCAAAAAAGTATGTATCTATTAAATATCTTTTTTCTATTGTTAGTGTAATTTTTTCTACAAACGTAGAATAAGGCGAAAGATAAAATTTTTGAAAAGATTTTTATCTTGTTACGCCAAAGAAGTATAACTTCTAACGCGTGTACATAAGTACACCTACTTTTTTTTTTAACTCTGTAGTAACCCAATTCTTATATTGACTTTTAATATCTTCAATATAAGTATATAAGTATTAAAACATATTTTTATTAACTAAGTTTGTTGGCTTATCTCTCTCTGATTTCTACGTAAACATACTATGGAATTACATTCAATTTGTTATTCAACGTAACTGTCATATATTTTTATACTTACGCTTTAGCGCTTGAGCTTAATTTCATATGATGTTAAATGATGATGTGGTCTAAGACGATAAATACATTTAACTCAAAGCCTGACTTGCTCTCAAGTGCAGCGGCCGAAACACACCTATAGTTGCTTGGCTGTCTTACCACCATGCCGTGGTTTCATCACGATGTTTTCCTTTACCGAAAGCCCCGGCTCATGCGCAATTAATCGAACCTGCGACGACCGGCGCAGTGCCCGAACACACTATCCACTGAGCCAACATCGCTTCATAACCATGGATATGTCAAAACAATATTTAATCTTCTTTGTACCAGAAGCCTTTAAATAACTTAAATAAAAACAATTTATATTCAATTGCCAATTAAAAAATGATAGATTACAAAATGTGTTAGTATGTTTTTTTTTATTAAATAAATAATGTTAAAAACATGTTGAATACGTAATTTAATGTTATCTGTGAGACACAAAGAAGTTATTTGCTGTTGATTTGGAAACGAATAAACATGTCTTAATTATATAATGTTAATCACAATAATATTAAAAAACAAACGAAATTATGCTTTTAAAATCTCTCCCTGAAATTAATTAAAGCGTGCGTGTTCAGGATATACAATTGAATGTGAATTATGAACACTTTTAAACTTGAATAATATCCATTCCTATCAATCTGATAAAACAGGTTTATTATTCAAATTCAAATTAAAAAATATATCTACATTATTTTTTGTGCCCCTTCTACAACAACCAGATATTTATGTTCTTGCAAATTTTCACTTGAAGTTCTGCTAATGGATGAAGTTTGAAAATCTGACGAAACACTTTAACTATTTGTTTCAATATATCAACACTCATAGTAAAGCCATCTGGTAAAAGAAATCTTATTTTTTACGCCAGTATATAGCACATACAATAAATAGAAACCATAACAAGAATAAAAATGTAGAATGTAATTATTAAAAACGCTTACCAATTTCTGTAGTATACATAACAGTTGTACCCTTGGATCTCTTAATATAATTATAAGGTATCTATAAATTAACCACATGATCTTCGTATAAAAATACGGTGGTTTGAATTTATCTTGTTTCGTTTTCTTTGATTCCTAAAAATTTATGAAATAAGTTACAGCTAAGAAATATATTTTGTGTGAATTAGAAGCAGGTTAAATATGTGACAAGACATTCATCTTCATCATCATCAGCCTGTAAGGGATCCACTGCATGACCAAAAGACTCTTCCCGAAGGAAGGACGGACATAATAACCACGCCAGCCTACAACGTTTTGGCGATTTCAAACTCCGAGAAATGCACAGTTGTATATTTTCTCATATACGGTGATACTACAAGAACATTTCTCAGGTTTAGGTTTACTCACGATGTGTTCCTTCACCGTCAGCCAATAGTTTTACCAATTTAAACTAGTAAAATTATCTGAATTCCGAAAACTTCGATGCTACTTGCCGCGGTTCGAACCTGGGGAATTCGGACTGATATTCCATCGGGCAAACCACTCGACCAACATACGACAAGACATTATACGATAGCATATTTCATATATTTCCTTATTTAAATAAAGTCAATCGACGTATTAGCATATTTCTTGATACTTAAAGCACATACTTTATGTATTTGATTAGATTGGTTGGTGTATAATAAGAAGTCAAATTTAGATTATAATCTATGTACCTAAAACTCGTTTAATCAGTTGCAACATTACAATTGCCACTTATTGATCTTATTTCTATTATAATTATATTCATGTATTTTATTGCGTCATTGAATTCTACTTATCTTAATTCTGTGTAAATTTCATTTTATATACCACGATATTTTCTCATTATTAATATTCGATATTCGAAATTGTATAACAACATCAAAAATTTAATATTTTCTATCGGCAAATGTTCAGTCAATATTCGATATTCGAAATTGTATAACAACTTCAAAAATTTAATATTTTCTATCGGTAAATGTTCAGTCAATATTCGATATTCGAAATTGTATAACAACTTCAAAAATTTAATATTTTCTATCGGTAAATGTTCAGTCAATATTCGATATTCGAAATTGTATAACAACATCAAAAATTTAATATTTTCTATCGGCAAATGTTCAGTCAATATTCGATATTCGAAATTGTATAACAACTTCAAAAATTTAATATTTTCTATCGGTAAATGTTCTGTCAATATTCGATATTCGAAATTGTATAACAACATCAAAAATTTAATATTTTCTATCGGCAAATGTTCAGTCAATATTCGATATTCGAAATTGTATAACAACTTCAAAAATTTAATATTTTCTATCGGTAAATGTTCTGTCAATATTCGATATTCGAAATTGTATAACAACATCAAAAATTTAATATTTTCTATCGGCAAATGTTCAGTCAATATTCGATATTCGAAATTGTATAACAACTTCAAAAATTTAATATTTTCTATCGGCAAATGTTCAGTCAATATTCGATATTCGAAATTGTATAACAACTTCAAAAATTTAATATTTTCTATCGGTAAATGTTCAGTCAATATTCGATATTCGAAATTGTATAACAACATCAAAAATTTAATATTTTCTATCGGCAAATGTTCAGTCAATATTCGATATTCGAAATTGTATAACAACTTCAAAAATTTAATATTTTCTATCGGTAAATGTTCTGTCAATGTTCGATATTCGAAATTGTATAACAACATCAAATTTTAATATTTTCTATCGGCAAATGTTCTGTCAATATTGCTTATATAAATTTTAAATTAAGTCGTCTTTTTATTATTATTACAAATCTATTCTGTACTATCATTTAATGTTCGTATTATAAGTAAACAAATTAACTGGAGTTAATAAACTTGCCAGAGACATTTACTATTTTATAACCAAAACTTTTATTCACATAATTAATTAACAACAAAAAAAAAAACATCTTAATACAGACCTCAATTTCATTGTCAATCAGATGGTACTCCAGTTGAATTTCCATATCTAATTCCTTGGCAGCGTCGCTGACGGCGAACTGATCGCAAATATTTTTAATAGCAAGTCGCGATGCCCCTTCAGATCCAGGCGTTAGAGCTATCACTTTGATGAAGTAATCCGTTGGGTTGTACGTGACCGGACAGTGGTAACCGAGACTGGGAAATAAATGTTTAATTACTATGGAACTTTAAGTACATTTTAATATTAGAAGTAAACATATGTGTATCCACAAAGCGTTGGGTTTTTGATCTCTTTATACATTGGAATATTTGAATAAAGTATGTCGGAATGAATTTTGTTATCGCGCCCTACGCACCGTAGAAGTTAATTTGTAAATATCGTCACGTTAGAAATTAGCGTTATATTTCTTCAGGCTACATTTTATCTTCAATGAAAATTGATTTAATTCGTTAGGTACTTTATGTTAAGGAATATCATTTTTGAGGACCGCACTCATTTTTTTCCTGATATGGGGATTATATTGAGTCTAATGTTTTTGCTAATTTGTTATCGTTTCTGGTTATCACTCTCCACTGTTAACATAACTTTTTTTTTCTCAATACATTATATATATAAATATAAATCGATTATAGCATATACGAGATCGATAAACCATATCAATGTTGGACACCGATCATTATTAGAGTTGAAACTCCTAGTATATTTTCATTGTGACAGTTTTATAGTATCATTTCTCCTATAACTCAATACTGCGTGGCTTTGTCCTATATTTTATCATTGAGATTTATATAATAACCTAACGTTTACGAAGTCGCAAGCGGTTGTGAGTATATAGTATATGTCTGTTGTGTAAGAATTTCAACTAACAGATAAAGCTTGCCTCTAACTGTTTATTATGAAAAATACCGTATCCCGTACATCCGACAACGTACCATATCCTCAAGATTTTAAATGATAACAGCAGAACAGTTAGGGCGTAAAATAGAACAAATAAAGATAAAAACAAATGTCATTGTGCTGGGTAATTGATATAAACAGCGAATGCTATGAGATTTGTAATTGACATGATGACTGATTTTCAATACTCTAGAATATATACTATTTCCAAAAAACATAATATTTTTGGAGAGAACAAAGATTTTTTACAAAATTGACGCAAATGTAATTTTTATATTAAAATGCGTGCAAAAACGCTTGCCTGTGTCATGGCGTCTGTTTATGACGTCATGATATTGTCAATATAAACAGCGAGCACATAACGAGTGAACTACAGAGTACTTTATGTCATAGATTAGAACTTAACGTGAACAAAGCAACAAATTAGTTATTTTGCGTTATAAATATGAATGATAAAGTGTGTAATATATAGAATAAAAATATCAACAGCCCTAGCACAAAATGACGTTTGCTGAAGCGTGACGTAATTCACTCTGATTGGTGTTCAACATAAGATGGACGATTGCTGTATTTTATAGTTTTATTTTATTAAATAAATTATCAATCTCGACCTGTATATAAAAATAAATACATTTTCCCTAACCTATTCATACGGTTCTATGGGATAAACAGATTATTTTGTAATTCAGGATTACTGTCATCATGCCAATTGTAAAGTTATTATTATTCTCACACTTAATTTACTTTTGTTTTAAAGCGACGGTTTCGGGCTGCTATTAATAAGCGTCGAATAACAGTCTCATAGTCTCGGACAGTTACAAACCATATCCTTTTTTTTCAGAATACCTAAATACTGGTACATATTGCTGCACATCGAATATAGAGAGACGAAATTTCGCGTCAGCTAAATATTTTGAGATTTATCGCGTATGGAAATAAATACTTAAACAGCAACAGACGTTGACATACGTAAATACACAATACTGTGGGGATTGGGAAAATGTTGTGCGCCTGGCCACGACGGCCACAACCCGCGTGGTCGGGCGCATACGACGGTTGGGCCTCAGGGTGACCCTAGAGAAGACCGAGGCCCTTCTATTTCATGTGCCTCGGCGGGGGCCACCACCTGGGGCCCACATAATTGTTGAGGGCATATCAGGGTGGGGACCCAGATGAAGTACCTAGGCCTCACCCTGGACGGGCGCTGGCGATTCGAGCCCCACTTCAAGGGGCTCGAACCTCGGATTGCTGGGGCGGCAGGGGCGCTCGGCTGATTACTACCCAATATAGGGGGGCCGAGCGCCGGCTGCCGCAGACTATACATGGGGGTCGTGCGGGCGATGGCCCTCTACAGGGTACCGGTGTGGGCCGACGCCCTCGGTGCCGCCAACGTGCGCGCGCTGCGGGCGGCGCAGCGCATTGTGGCACTAAGGGTGATACGGGGATACCGCACCGTGTCCTCGTCGGCGGCCTTCGCGCTCACTGGCTCCCTGCCCTGGGAGCTGGAGGCGGGGGTCCTTGCCGCCGTGTATGAGTTTACGGCGGCAATAAAACGGGAGATTATAGTGAAAAGACAGGCAGTTAGGGAGGAGGCCCTGAAGAAGTAGAGGCAGGACCTGGCGGACGCGCGGTATGGTTGTAAGTTATCGCTCGAGAACAGTACTAATTTTCTAGGTGAAAAATACTCGATGTTCCTGTCTTCACAACGTGTATACAAAATATTATG
Source organism: Antheraea assamensis (assembly GCA_035772565.1). Taxonomy (NCBI): domain Eukaryota; kingdom Metazoa; phylum Arthropoda; class Insecta; order Lepidoptera; family Saturniidae; genus Antheraea; species Antheraea assamensis. Next base: position 689,523 of record JAQQSE010000191.1, on the reverse strand, counting down.
ATAATTCGTTAAGAGCTTCTTAACTACTCGACTACTACGCAACACAACCGCTACTTTTCATTTCGTGAAATCGTAACAACATACAAATAGACAAACATACTTTCGTATTTATAATACTACTTAGGATTAGTATTAACACTGAACAAAAGATAAGTAGAGGTGAAAATTTTACGAAAGTTACCTCCTACACTTATAGATAATTACATAAAATTCTTTTTATACATAGGAATATTCAATTATATGAGACTAATGAATATTACAATTGTTAAAATAATATATAATAATAATATTATAATGGTTACAAGCACGTGTATGATAACCCATACATATGTGTATACATACATAATTAATAATAATATCCTTCTAAATTCTTTAAACTATCTTAAGATAGCAATAAGTGTAGTTCTTTCTTAATATAACTCGTGATTCAAATTTATTACTTGTAATTTATACATTTTTAATTTATTAATTTTGCATATTTTACACTAAATATTGTCATAAATATTATCATTATTGTCAATCTAGTTAAGGTCTCTGTCTGCTGTCAGAGGTTTTGTACTTATTTCACAATAAATAAAAAAAAGTGGTTATAAAACAGGCTATACTACCCTTAACATTTTGTTAAGTAATATAGTGGAATTCTTAACGTAAGTACCTTTCAAAGAAGTTTAAAGCCGCCGAATCACTCCCAGCAAATGCAATCCGGCCTTCCGCGAGTAGCAGAAGCTTATCAAAATGCGCCATGAGCTCTGCTGATGGTTGATGTATTGTACATATTATAGTTTTCCCCTGAGAAGCGCTGACACGGAGTAAAGTCATCAACTTTTGTGCTGACGATGAATCGAGACCGGTTGTAGGCTCATCACAAAACAAAAGACCTGGGTCTGTAAGAAGCTGAAATAAAAGCTTTAATGTTAGAAGTTTGAAGAAGAATAGTTTTCAATATTATTTATGATAACCAACATTTTGCATCAGCCAGATTTATCCCGCTGCTGAGAGTGGGTGAGGTCAGGATGATTAATTGTACCAAAAGTCGGGCTCTGCTGAGGAGTCAACACCTGACGGTTCGGGTAGAAGTATTGCAGAGGTAGTTACAGCTCACCCGCTTAATGATACGAGAATAACACTGAGGAGGTTACCTGGAGGGTACAAATCTAATACTCCTATACTCCAGGCAAGGTGGAAATTAACGATGAGAAGATAATTTCACCTTGGGTCATTCAATTTCAAACTAAATATAGCTTGTATTATATAAATAAGCAGCTGATTATGTACATATACACTGATGTATGTATTTAACACTCAGAAGTCGTCGCCATCATGCCGACCTGTAGAAGTGGTCTCTTCACGCCTCGTTTAAAGGATCCGATATCATAAGTGGGAGGGAACACACTAGTCGGGGGGCGCTTCCACGTCTTTGCAGTACGACAAAGATATTATATTTTAGCCCAAATATTTATTTTACTGTGTACAGAACAATTTTAAACGATTCTCAATTTTTATACATAATTCTTTTAAATTGATATTTGATTATAAATGATTAATAATCATTCAGTATATTAATTAAAGTAACGACAACTTTATAAATACCAATATTATAAATTCCTAGTGTTAATAATTACTACAGATATTAGAACTGGTGTTTTAAAATGAAAAATGGCGACACGAAATTCTAGGTATTATTAGCGAATTTAGAAAACTAATTTAAGAATATTTTTAAAATGCAAACGAGTATATTTATTATGCATTCTGATGCATTTTTGTTTTCGATTTAAAAAACAGATTTTTTTTTTAATTAAAAATCTAAATGTCAGAAGAGCTTAGGTATACGAAGGCAAGTCTGAGAAATTATCGTATACCTCAAACTTTCAATAATAAATATTTATAAATAGTTGCTTTGCTTGATGAATATTAATCAGGCTTTTTTGTTTTAATCAAAGTTTATAAATAATAGTAAAATTATATACCTTTCACATACCCATGTATATGTAATAGCATAGAAAAAAAATATATTAATAATGAATATGGTCAAGACTTCTGATTGCCCTTTCCGTTTTTATTATTCACTAATTCCGTCACTATTATTTCCTCACAAAAATATTTTAACGTTTTAGATAAAATATATTTGTACCTCAGTAGCAAATGCCAGCCTTTTGCGTTCCCCGCCAGATAAAGTTTTTCGTCCGTCGAGGCCACCGATACGAGTGAACCTAGACTCGTAGAGAGCGAGCTGTCTCAGCAATTGATTGACTCGTCTCTTACGGGCCAATGTTGTTGTGCGTCGATCCATGCGTAGTCGAGCCTAACGGATTTACCATTACCATGCTTGTTATTTATATGCTTATTTATTTTAAAGTGTTATATGTTTAGTGATACTAAAGAACTTTCTATATTTTTTTATATTTCTAATACTACTTATTTTATATACTCATACTAACAAGGATTACATTGACGAAAGTTCATAGATTATGCTGTCTCTGTACTATACAAAGATGTTAAAGCTGTATTATATACTAATAATGTGACTACAAGAAGTGTACTTTTATTCATTTTATGACTAAAAAAGTGCCCCAAAATGCTCATTAGTATAAGTAAATTTAAAATGAACATTATAGAAAATATTAAAACACGATAGTCAGTCTTTGTTTATAATAATAAGTAATTATGACCCTCACGTGAAGTGTTATTATTTTAGAACTGAGAGAGTAATATAATTCAAAGGAGCTTATTCATTCATAAACATTATTTAAGAAAGAATAAACTTCACAACATGTGGCAGAAGTGAAATTTATATGGCGGTATTTGAAAAATTATTAATGAAGCAATAACACTATTCTCTTCCAATCCTTTGTTCAGCTTTGTTACTCCATTACGCGTGTACGTATGTATAGTTGTCTTATTCTATCACGCTTTCTATGCTCTTGGGCTTAATTACGTCAGAAACGTTGCACTAAAATCTCTTTTTACGTCTAAAAAGTTTTTAGTACTTTAAAAATCATTGCATAATTAGTTTAATTATAAATATGTAAGTAGTATTAACCATGATAGTAAGGTGTTCTATGACAGTCAAGTTGTTAACGAAGAGGTCATCCTGATGCATGTAGCCTGTCTCTTGATGCATAAAGTCACCAACCGGCCGACCGTTCATAGATATTTCGCCATCTACCACAGTGCCCTCTGTAATTATACAAAAGAGTAGGTATAAACTAACATAAAGTCGCCTACTGCTTAACTATACACCCCGAACAGAAAAGAACAAAAGTAAGTGCTTAAAAAAACAGTAACAGTCTAAATGCTATTAAAGCGAATAGTGGGGATCGTGTTCAGACATCGCGTCGTACGACGCAGCTTCGAAACCTTGCGAACACGTACGCTAGCACGGAAATTCAATTTACTTTAATTATAATATTCACGTGCAAGCGTCTTCATTCTTAATAGATGAATGACGACTTATTTTCAAATGGATATTATTATCAAACAATATTTAATTAATAAATTATCTTTATCAGTCACCTTGTTCACTTACTGTCCAAAATATCTGAACGACCTGACAAAGCTTTATCATTTTATGTACAAGAATTTGCAATTTAATAGCGTGATTTTTTAAATAAATTAAAATAAAGGAGACTTCTATTTCAGCTCAATTTAAATAATTTCTGAATATTGCAAATTTATTTTAATTTGTTTATCATTAACGTTTCAAATGTATTTTATATTAGCGCTATTATAGATTACATATTTACTTATGTGAAACTGGATAATACGAGATTTTAATGGCTTTAAATAAAATAATATTTAGAAAATGCAATAAAAACCATTCACATTTATAATTTTGCATTGGCTTGTTATCATGACACCTATATATACCTCTATTTTTTGCAGTTTATATCCAAAATACTACAGTAATGTTTTGTGTCATTTTTCCATTCTATACAAGATATTTTCGTACGACGATATCCTAGAGTATTACTTAATGTAAATAACTATACAGAATTGAAATCCAATTTTATGATATTTTCAAAATTTAAAATCGCTAGAGCTCATTAAAAAATGAATTATAAAGTCATTAAAAAAATCCACCCGAACAGACTTCCAAGAAAACGAGCCAGTAAAAACGTAGGAATATAATAAAAACTATACATACCTATTGCAATATTTTTTATTACTACCATTCATATAGATATTTTTTTAACGATTCTAAATAAAAGTTGTTAACGATTGAAGTAAATTAAAATTGCTATAAGACCATTGAACTTATTTATATGACTTATTTAAATGTAAGGTCTATTATCTGACCAGGTACATATATTGTTAATATTAAAAATGATATGCAAAACATGAATCAATCTTTGTACCTAACAGACCTCGTAATCATATCGATAGGTTGCCACCAAAGATTAAGCCAAAGAGATATATCCAACCACCAGAAGAGCTATAAATGCTTAAATTTCTTTTGAAATCGATGTCGACATTTTGATATCATTTGTTTCTGGTAAAAATGATAATTTCGGAGTCCTTAACCTTTTACATCACATGAAATACCTTCATAACTCTATATAAAAATGTGACATAATGACAGCCTTTATGTGTACCACCTTGTGTAAAACTTTCTGCCTGGAGGAATCAACTAACATAACCATCTCTTCAGCCCACATAATTCTAGTAAACGAAGAGAAATCAACAGTTGTATATTTTTCCCACATATAAGTGGTACTACAACATAATCCCAAGGAGGGCTGATGTCAGGCAGGCGGCCGATCGTAAAAATTAAGTTAAGTCATCATACATCACAATATGACAGACATGTTGTGTGCTGACTCTACTTAGGAGGTGTGAGGGTAAGGAGGTGATGATGAAAAACATGAATCTTAAACTAATGAAGCGATTGAGCCAGGGGTCAGTGGTTGGGGTGCGGGGTCAGGAACCTCCTCGTGGTGCACCCTGGGCAACGTCAACTGCTTCTCAGTTGGCGGCTGATACCTGACAAGGGGGGCTTCGTCTTGCATCCCTCTGAACATCAGAGGGGGCAATCAGACGTGGCGTTTGCGGGCTCGGCGTGCACTTGCACTGCCGTTGAGCTGGTGGGTGGGGCAGTCTGCTTCACCTGCCACCGCTGGTCTCGTAATCTCATTGGAGTGTCGTGGTCATGTCTCGCGGCTTCAATGGGACCGAGGGTCTTGGCTTCGCCGTCCGGACCGCGAGGAAGAAAACCTCTATAAAAAATTACCCCGAATCCTAAGCGGCGGCGCACCGCGAGAGGATGCATGGCTGATGGGATGTTCAGTCTTTAGTGCGACCCCCGTCAGAGAACCAGCCGACTCTCTTGACGGGTTACGCTAGGCTTACCCAGGTACAGGGGGCACTGCCTGGGTGGACCGGTATATCCGCCATACTCGTGGGAACAAAAATGTCCAAAACTTTTTCCGTAGTTTTAAGTAATAATTTTAAGGATGGGGGGAAGGATGTACCAACTGTTGTAGTTGAGAGGGACGCAGCAATCGACCGGCTTGCGGAGAAGAGTTTCTCTGTGAGCAAGAGCAGCGGTGGCAAGCGCGCTCTTGAGGGCAACTCCGATGTGGAAGCAGGTGAAATGAGGAAGGTGACGTCGGCTCAGAGGGGTAGGAGCATTTCCAAGCGTTCAGCTTCCTGTAGACGACCTCTGCAGGAGGAGATCGACGGCCAGGTGTCTACTATGGGGGAAGCTGACGAATCGTACGACCATGCCCTCTCCAGCCGGTCATACACTTCGGAGTCGGAGGAGAGTGCCCATGAGGACGTGGGTCAGACCACCAAGGCTCAGAACTCCGAGGTCATGGGTCGAGATCGGCTCAAGACCTTGGCCGGAAAACAGGTGCAGGCTATACTGGACGTTGCAGAAAATTCCAGCAACCTAAAGGGGGAATACGTCAAGGCACTTAAATGTGCGGCGAAGTCTCTCCGGGAGGTAGTCGACGCTCTCTCGACTCGGACGGAGGCCGAAGAAACTGCACGGCTAAGGCGTGAGACGCAATGCCTCCGTCGCCAGGTGGAGAACCTATCATCGGAGGTCCTGGCCTGGCGGCGTGAGGCGAGCGAAAAGAAGGCTATGCCGCCTCCTCCTGCCCCTTCTCGACTCCCGTCTGCACCAAAGTGGGAAGAAGCCTTAGCGGCGGCCGTGAGTAGGCTAGAGCATTCCCTCCAAACATCGTTTGGGGGAATGCTTAATGCAAGGCTCGCTGGGCTAGAGGATCGCCTTCTGCCAGAAAAAATAGTTCGGCCGCCACTCGCGGCTGACAGACGACAGATGGCTCCTAGACCCATGGCTACAACACCTGCCACGGGCACCAGTAGGACGTCTCGGAAAAAAACAGCAGCTCCAGTTCCCTGACCCATTCCTGAACCATCTCCCGTCCCGGCTCCTATGGAGTCGGACGAGCGAGGGTGGTCGAACGTGGTGCGGCGGGGAAGAAAAATTAAAAAGAAGGTATCTGCGGCAAATACGGTGGCGACTACGGCTGCGATTGGTACTCCAAGTCTGGGCTCCAAGCCAACGGGAGCTAAGACAAAGAAGCCAAAGAGTAAGAAGGCGAAAAGGAAGCTCGTGCCCCCTCGCTCGGCTGCAGTGTTAGTAACGCTGCGGCCCGAGGCAGTCGAAAAGGGGGTGACATATTAAGACGCTCTCCTAAAAGCCAGGCTGGAGGTGTCGCTAACAGATTGCGGTATCTCCAGCCTCCGAGTCCGCTCGAGTGCCACCGGGGCTAGAGTCATAGAAGTCCCAGGTTCCCTGGCACCGGAGCAAGCTGATAAGCTCGCGGTGGGAGTGAGAGCGTCGCTTGATGGAATAGCCACGGTGGTGCGGCCTGTGAAGCGGATGGACATTCGAGTCGTTGGGATTGACGAGTCAGTGTCCTTCGAGGAGGCCGTGGAGGCGGTAGCGGTGGCTGGCGGCTGTGAGGTCGCACAAATGAGGGCAGGCCAGCTCCGCACTTGTGATGGAGGATCCAGCTCCATCTTCGTCTCCCTTCCTCTCGACGCAGCCCGGAAATTGATAGGAGCAGGCCGTCTTTTGGTTGGCTGGAGTGCGGCCCGAGTCCAGTCGCTGGAGGGTAGACCTCTGCGGTGCTACCGGTGTATGGGCTTGGGCCATACCCGGCCGATGTGTCCGTCAGCGGTCGTTAGAGACGCGACCTGCTTCCGTTGCGGAAAGGAGGGGCACCGTGCGGATGCCTGCACAGCGGATAAACCGCAGTGCGGCATCTGCGCAGATGCTGGAAAGCCGGCCGAACATCTGATGGGAGGGGGTGAATGTAGGCCTCCCCCTACAAAAGGCAAACTCCCTCTTCTTAGGGAGGTACGTACGGAGGTAGCTGCTATGGATCAGTAATGGACTGCATCCATAGCAGCTACCTTCAAGGTAATTTAAACCACTGCACCGCTGCGCAGGATCTTCTCTTGCAAGCAGTGGCGGAGTGGAACATTGATATTGTTGTTGTCGCGGAGCCATACCGCGTTCCAGACCAGCCTCACTGGGCTGGGGATGTGGATGGCTCCGTGGCTGTGTTGTCTGGGGGGGGAGTACCCCTCTCCATCAAGGAGAGGGGCGCTGGGTTCGTGGCGGTCGCCTCACGGGGTTTCGCGATTCTCGGGGTATATTTTTCTCCGAATCGGCCCCTGGGGCAGTTTAAGTCCTTTTTGGACTTGCTGGCACCGCTTCCCATCGTCCTGCTTGGCGATCTCAACGCCAAGTCGAGGGCATGGGGAGCGGTGGCCACGAGCCCGAGGGGCGTGGCTGTTGAAGAGTGGGCAGCCGAACTTGGGCTCTCCCTCCTCAACCGGGGGCACGTGCACACGTGCGTGCGACACAACGGGGGTTCGGTAATTGACATATCGTTTGCCACCCCGTCGGTCGCGCGCCGTGTCCGGGGGTGGAGAGTTTTAGAGGAGGTGGAGACCTTATCGGACCACCGATATATCAGGTTCGTGGTCTCCACCTCCCAAAATGAGCTGGTGACCCGCCCCCGGAGAGGCGCGACGTTCCCCCGCTGGTCGATGGGCCGCCTCGACCGAGAGCTAGCGGAAGAGGCGGCCATCGTCCAGGCCTGGGCCCTGTCTCCCCCAGACGGAGATGTCGATGCGTCTGCAGCCCGCCTCCGTGATGCTCTCACGGAGGTTTGCGACGCGTCAATGCCGCGGAGCGTACACCGCCCAAACAAAAGGGCGGTGTACTGGTGGTCGCAGGAGATTGCTGATCTCCGTGCGGCCTGCTCCGCGGCCCGACGGCTGTATGGGCGCAGCCGTCGGAGACGAAGTGATAGGGACCCCGGGGAGGAAGCCCGGCTGTACGGCGGCTATAGGACCTGCAAGAAAGCCTTGCAGGTCGCCATCAGCCGGGCGAAGGAGGAGGCCTGGGATGAGATGCTCCAAACGCTGGAGAGGGATCCATGGGGGCGCCCATATCTTGTGGCACGGAAAAAGTTCCGTGGCCAGGCGCCCCCGACAACGGAGACTCTCCAGCCGGATGTAGTTGAGAGGGTCGTGGGAACATTGTTCCCCGACCCTCCGGAGCTTGCCCCTCCTCCCATGCCTCCTCCTTTGGCATTGACTGAGGAGGTGCTCGGCGCCCCTCCCCCGATTACGGAAGGGGAGATGAGGAGGGTGATCGAGCACCTCCGAGGAAAACGTAGAGCACCCGGCCCCGATGGGGTCCCAGGGCGAGTGCTGGCCCTCTCGTTGGACCATTTGGGAGGGTGGCTTCGGGAGCTGTTTGATCGCTGTCTTGTGGTCGGACAGTTCCCGAAGCCCTGGAAGACGGGGCGGCTTTGTGTAATGGCAAAGCCGGGTCGCCCCCCAGACTGCGCGTCTTCATACCGGCCCCTTGTATTGTTGGACGACGCCGGGAAGACACTCGAGAGGATCGTTGCTTCACGGGTCGTACGGCATCTTGAGGAAGTCGGGCCGGACCTGTCGGACGCGCAGTTCGACTTCCGGTCAGGGCGATCCACTCTGGACGCCGTGACCCTCCTATAGAGGCTCGCCACTGAGGCGACCTCCCAAGGTGAGAGACTGTTGGCGGTGTCCTTGGACATCGCCAACGCCTTCAACAGCCTGCCGCATGGTGTGATTCGGGAGGCTCTCCGCATTTTCGGGGTGCCCCCGTACCTGCGGCGGCTGTTGGAGGTGTACCTGGAGGAGAGGGAGGTCGCCTATATCGACAGTGGCGGGCAAATGGTCCGACGGAGGACAGAGTGTGGGGTTCCACAAGGGTCGGCCTTAGGCCCACTATTGTGGAACCTGGGCTACGACTGGGTGCTCCGCGGCGCACTCCCTTCTGGAACGCGCCTCATCGCTTACGCGGATGACACCCTAGTCGTGGCCAACATTCTTAGTTCTTCACACTATCGAAAATAGAACAATTTTCATAGATGCCCGCTTACTATTAACTATCCCCGTTTCTTTGTCACGCCAATGTACACCCCGTCGAGTCTCTCGTGGACCCCATGGGGTCCCACCTGGACCACTTTGGGAATCACTGGTTTAGATAATAAATATCATGTACAAAAGCGCCCGCGATCAATATTTAAAAATAACCGTGAAAAACATTAAAAGCTTAAAAAAGTAACCGCTGGAATAATTAGTCTACAATTACTATGAAATTTTGTAAATGGAGAAGTGTCGATTAGTGTTTTTCCAATAATCAAGCTTAACGAATAGCGTAGCTGAACGAATTTAAATGAGACTTAGAATAAAAAAATGTTATGCCGTGGAATAAAACATAGGATACTTGTTATTAATCATTAACAAATTAAGTATGCTCAGCGGAGTGGGAGGCCACCAGCTAGCTCATTACCGAACGGAACGATGGTTATAATATTTAAATAATAACAACATACTGTATATTATTAATATTTGTATATTTGAAAACCAGTAATTGCTAATATATCTATTAAGTAGTGTCGACGGTAATCTTAAATATGACAAAATGTCCATTCATCAATGTTTTGTTTCGTTTATATTATCTCTAAATTAAAAGCTTCCTTTAATTTTTGCACGGTTTCATGTTACAGAATATTATGTTCTTTTTATTTATTTATTAGAGTTTATAATGTTATAGGAAAAAATGTTGAGAATCCAATTAGTAGTTACAGTACTTTCTATAACCCTCTTCGTAATTAAATATTCGTATAGTTAATTTGCAAAATAGTTTCATGTTGAGACTATTGCTATCGTTTGTACACATTTTACCTAAATTCTACTAACAAAGAATATCTCACTACGTATGTATATACACAATATTTTTCGGTACTTCCAGAAATAAAATCTCGTAACACAAACTGTTTGCTGAAATTTACTGAATTAATGTATTAATTGAAGTTAGCAAAATGAACTCATCATGACTAGAAATAGTTTCGTCCGTGTGTTTGAAATTTCTTCCATGGGTTTGTGTATACAGCAGGTCTTGTCTGAAAATCAGCGCTGCAACGCTTGCACTTGCAAACCTGCAGCCTTACGCTGAGACATAGACCTATTTGACTCCGTGCAACACTTATCTCATTTAAAATATTTTATGTATACTTGTAAATATGTGTTTCATGTGTCGAATAAATGAATCTTTCTTTCTTTCAAATATTCCAACAAAAGCTTAGAAAACAACATTTAACATTTAAAATATTTTGACAGACTTTGAACAATCATTTCATGTGAATAGCTTAATTAATTGGATGGCTAAACATTTTCTGATGGGCGAAAGATTAAATTATAAAAAAAAGATATTATTATTTTTAACATTTTAGAGCTCTCAATACCGTAATGGGATATCTGTAATTTTTATCTATATATTATTTCTTACTGTACAATTGCTTCCTACCGCGGCGATGTGTTTCACAGTTCACTTCAATAATTGTATACACTTACGTGGATTCCTGTGTGCTAACGTCGACATGAGTGTTGTTTTGCCAGCACCGCTACAATGACAAACAAAATACATTAATTAAAGATTTTTTCAAAAAGGAAGACAATGTAAACAACCCAGGTAATTTATATCAATCATTTTTATAAACATACTAAGTCAGCGACCAGCTTCGACTTCGCAAAGATGTATTGATATAGATTTATGGTTTAGAAGCTTTGTATCTTCACACTAATACTACAAACAACGAAATAATTTATATTAGAAGTTTCTTTAATATTTGATATCTTCTAAAATATTCATTGGAAAATAATAGAAAAAAACATACTTGTTACATGCTTCAACTTTTTAATAATGGCGTCTCATAAATAAGAATTTTGTCAGTATCAAGTCAATCAGACACAATGAATTTTACCTTGATTTACTGTGGACTATATTTAGCTTTGGTAATAGAAAATTGATAATTTCTAATTGCCTCTTTAATACATTTTAAGAGTTTTTAACTCTGTAAAATTATATCGTTACTACTTACAGAAATACCGTAATGACATATAGATATTTCTTTGAAAAGTTTTCTATCAGTTATCAAGAATCATGTTAAAATCCGTTTCGGCGATTAGTCCGATGAAATAATAATTACCAAGTTTATTTTGATGTATAAATAATTTAACGAATCACCTTGTAAATGTTTAGTATATTATATATACCAAATTAATAGTATTTAGAAAACAAATAGACCTTGATTTGTTTCTACACAAATATTTGTAAAGGTAAATACGACCCAATAGAATGAGTACAATGAACTCTGAGATTATTTTAAACTCGAACTAATTCCATTGCCTTGTGCTCTCCTTTTTAATATAGATTATTCGAGAACTTTGTGTGTAAGGTAGTTGAACCTCGTATCTATATTTCAACATCAAGATATCTTACTTACTAACTTGACTGATGTCAACTGATTATTTTTTTCTGTAATTAGATGCGCAAGTCGTTACCAACGCAACAATATGAAGGCTCATATAACGAGTTCAAACCAGTTTAGGTACTATACTTATAGATGATGGCCATAGATTGTATTTTAAGATTTAAACACATTCTATTCATAGATTCGATAAAATATTGTTAAATTACCTTCTATCTTATGAGAAACTGCTTTGTTTATTGAATACAATTAGATAAACGTTATGTAAAAATATATCATGTTTCTTTTTTGAGGTTATACTTCTTTTGGCGCGTTAGGGAAAAATGATGAGAGTAAATTCTTAAGATGCGCGCGCACACTGTCACGAAAAACCGACACCCTGAAGTTTGCTATAGTCAACATTTTATCCAAAAAAAGTATGTATGTATTAAACAACTTTTTTCTATTGTTAGTGTCGTTTTTTCTACAAACGTAGAATAAAGCGAAAGATAAAAATTTTGAAAAGATTTCTATCTTGTTACGCCAAAGAAGTATAACTTCTAACGCGTGTACATAAGTACACACTGTTTTAGTTTTATCATTATTAATGGCTTACTATTATCTGTAAAATGAATTACATTATATGTTCACAGAGCATCTGTGAATTGTTGTATGTATATAGTCTACTTATGTTCAATGTTATTTGGTTATGCGCGGGAATCAAAACCGCAATATGTTTCTTTTGTTAGAAATTGCATTATTTAATAAATCTTAAAAATTAAAATTACATTAACTGTTTATAGGTTTAACATTAAATCCGTCTTAGTATATATAAAATTATTGTAATTCATAAAAACCGAAATTCAACACACATAAACTTGTTTCATAGGAAGCAAGTAATAATTCGTTTATATATAATATAAAAACCGGTAATTTTTCCTGTTAAAACGAGCACTAGTTAAAAACTATGACACCCGCTTAAATTTAATTTTCAAAATAATATAACCATATTTCAGAATATCTATGCTTCATACTGGACCTTTCCAGAGGGACTAAGCAGTAATTACGAAAGTAACAATAATAAATAGAATAGGTGGACTTTTTTCTTCATAACATAACCTTAAAAGGATATTCATGTAAGTGAAATGACGGGCAACATGTTACGCTTTGCGTTTCGCCATTACTATTCGAGTCCTTATTTCTAGTCTCAAACAATTCCCAAAGTGATTCTGTTAAGATTCCAACACAAAAGCATTGAGGACTACGTGCTGGACACTTAAGCCGAGTTGATAACGCATTAAACGCTACGCGGTACTCGGAATTAATTATAGTTTTTTGTTATTAATTTTTTGAAGTTACTTAATCTTGCTTGTTATAAAAAATATTGCCGTTAAATGGTTGTCTGAACACAATCTTTAATTTTAACGTATGAAGCACGAAAAAGATTAATTAATTTTGGGCAGTTTACAACTCCGTAGGAAGTAACTTCTTTGAATTACTCAAATACCAAGGCCCTGTTTCGAAGCATACAACCGAAATTTGTAAACAAAATTTACAGAAACCTGTATCGTCACTGTGAAAGATGAAAAGTTACTGTGTCTATTTTAGGTTACGTTCCCAGTTTGTATAGACCACACTATGACGACAGTAATGACAATTGAATAAGTATAGTATGAACTTTTGAATAGCATTTATGATACTACACAATGATATCATTCAAGCAACGTTCTATCTTCACACTTTAGATTGTTATCTCAAAGGTAACTCTATAAGTATTTTTAGCTGTATAAATTAAATCATTTGTTTATGTGAGTTACGGTTTAACTTTGCTATTATATTATAGAAATGTCAAAGTGATGGAGAATATAAAAAAAAAAACAGAGTAATGTAAAAAAACCAGCTTACCTCGGTCCCATAAGTGCGATTAATGTACCCGGCTTTGCGATGCCACTTACTGAGAACAAAAATATAAATGAAAATTGGTAATCATATTTAGAAATTTATTATTTTCTCATCTAATTTGGTTTGGGACAAAAAATCTCTTTTGAATTTTAATTAGCTTAACATTACATAGGGTTGAACGTACTCAGACATGTGATATTCATCTAAATTACATGATACTCCCTTAATACTTTTGTTGCGTATAATTTATACTGATTTGATATAAGCATACTTTATTATTATTATTATTTTTTATATTAGGTATAGGGGGCAAACGAATAGGTGGGTCACCTGATGGTAAGTGATCACCGCCGTCCATAGACACTAGCAACATCAGGGGAGTCACAAGTGCGTTGCCGACCTTTTAAATATGTGGGCCTCCGGCGCTCTCACTGACCGAACGAAACGCAACAGTGCAAGCACTGTTACTTCACGTCGGTTTTCTGTGTGTCGGGTGGTACTACCCCGCGCGTCAGGCAAGCCGACCCATTCATGCTAAAACCAGTAATAGCTTCAGCGTAGCTCTACCACCTACAGAATCTTCAGTTATTTTTTTATTATTTGATAGTAACTACAGCCAAACGCAATGGAAATTTCCCTAATGGTCTTCGGAAGTATTACGGAAATAATTATCATTCTAAAAAAGATTAATGATAGCCATATAGCATATATATAGTCTAACTTAGATACCATATATATATATAGCGGCTCCAGCAGACGTGGTCCTGCCCTAAGATAAAAAACAAATCCTTGATTCAGATCACAATACCACCTACCAGTACTAATTATAAATCTAAACGACACAGGGACCCTTTCAAATACGAGAAATAATTTAAAATCGGTCCAGCCGTTTAGAAGGAGTACAGTCACATACACACGTACAGTAGAATTGTACGAGTATATATAGATAGTCATGTGCGTGTGTGTGAATTTAGTAAATCGATTGCTTAAAACCTTTTAAAATAAATAGTATATTAACAGACTTTGTTGGACGTCGATTAAACTTAACTAATAATTGTTAAAAGTAACATAAATTCTATTCCATAATATAATCGAATTCTATGTCGAATTTAATTAAAATCCATCCAACTGTTTAGACATCATTATTGGATAAACATTTAAATAAACTTTTCTCATTTATAGTATAAATATTTCTTTATTTATTTTTTAATTAATAGTTTTTATATGTTTTATTTATGAACGTAGAAATGACTATACGCGAATTGATATTGTGATCGTTGAATCCATTTATTATCATATCATGACATTTCTTTTTTAATTAAAATATTATTCACAATAAACAAAAAAAAATACATCAGTTCATCAACCTGACTCTGAATTTCTAGACTTGATCTTTAGGTTTCATTTCAAAATGCAATATAATTTTATAGCCGGGGCAGTCTAGGTTTTGAGACATTCCTTGATGCCGCAATTACAATCGATAGTACATCTTACTTGTTATTAAAATTACCGTCCAAAACGCAATCAGAGTGTCAGTTTTCGCCGTGGTAAAGACATTTAATTACAGTTAATATAACGGAATTGTCACCTACATATAAGACACTAGGATCATGTTCTACCACAGCGTTGTTAATATTTAGTATGTATTTAGATTGAATACTCGGATATAATGTTGTCACTTCTAGATATCTTCGGCACTGATAGTGACGAAATATCTCGGCGTAACTTTTAGTTTTGCGGCGCTAATTGTGGTTATTAGAATCGTAACCATGAGAAGTCTGTTATGTTGTGTTGTCTTATATGATTTGTGGATTTTTTTTTTAATATCTTAGTAAATAATGAAGTCAAGATACGATAAAAGTAAAAACTTCTCGTTCACGACGACGATGAGATTATAAAATTTGACACAACTTTTTTTTTTTTTTTTTTTTACGTGGGGAAATCCCTTATGGATACCCATCCTCCCGGGGGAGAGAATGGGTTATGTCCGACTCGCACGGACTAAAACCCCACGGTGTACCGGCCACCGCTTTACGTTGGGGCGGCATGGGACCGTGCTGAGCTATCGCCATGCCGTCCCCAGCGGTCAGCCCGGCGAAAGATGGCCGCCGGGCTCCGTCCTTATAGGGAGGTAAGCTGGGTACACGACCAGCCACCTCCCCTCGTCCGCCGAACCTGTGCAATGAGGTGATGAGCCCCCCGGCCCATCACCTCAGGTCCGGCTACGGAGGTGGAAGAAGGTGGGCATATCGCCTCCTCCTTCCACCGGCCCTCCTTTGGCGGAGAGGGCCGCTCAGAGGATCCATCTCTCGGGCCCTCCCCGCCGCCTCCTTCTGCGAGATGACCTCCTCGCAGAAGGAGGCCATCGCCGTCCAGGCGTCTTCGCTGCCGAGCATGGCCGCAACCACGCTCGGCAGCGACAGATTTCCTCCTACCGCCGCAGTCAGAGTGCGACGCTGCACCTCCCACGCAGCACACTCGGACAAAGTGTGCTGCGCGGTGTCCTTCTCGGCGCCGCACTCGTGACATGCGGCGGTCGGCTCCCTGCGAGCGATCTGGTGCAGGTACCAGCCAAAACAGCCATGGCCAGTCAGTACCTGCACCAGTCGGAACGTCAGGGAGCCCCATTTCCTGTCAAACCACTGCGGCAGGACCGGGCGGACGGCGTCCACCGTATATCGCCCATATCGCGCGTCCGCCAGATCCTGCCGCCACCACTCCATAGCAGCCTCCCTCCCCTCTCGCCTCTTTCCCTCTATCTCCCTGGGAGCCGGAGGCTCCCCCAAACGTTTCCTTGCCGCCGTGAACTCGTACACGGCGGCAAGAACCCCCGCCTCCAGCTCCCAAGGCAGGGAGCCGGCGAGCGTGAAGGCCGCCACCGAGGACACGGTGCGGTATCCTCTGATTGCCCTCAGTGCCACAATGCGCTGCGCAGCGCGCAACGCTCGCACATTATCGGCACCGAGGGCATCGGACCACACCGGGGCCCCGTAGACGGCCATCGCTCGCACGACTCCCATATAGAGTCGGCGGCACCCGGCACTTGGCCCCCCGATATTGGGGAGCAGTCGGCCGAGCGCCGCCGCCGTCCCTGCTATACGCGGCCCGAGCCCCTCGAAATGGGGCTCGAACCGCCAACGCCCGTCCAGGGTGAGACCCAGATATTTCATACGGGTCCTCACCCCGATACGGGCACCATCCACAATCAAATGGGCCCCAGGTGGTGGCCCCCGCCGAGGCCCGTGAAACAATAGAGCCTCGGTTTTATTGAGGGCCACCCTGAGACCCAATCTCCGGATGCGCCCGACCACGACAGTTGTGGCTGCCGTGGCCAGGCGCACCAAACTCTCCCATTCCTTGCCCCGGGCTACGACTAGGGTGTCATCCGCGTAGCATATAATGCGCGCTCCGCATGGGAGCGCGCCGCGGAGCACCCAGTCGTAGCCCAGGTTCCACAGGAGTGGGCCCAAGGCCGACCCCTGTGGAACTCCACACCCCGTCTCCCGCCGGACCATTCGCCCGTCGCCGTCCACATAGGCAACCTCCCTATCCTCCAGGTACGCCTCCAACAGCCGCCGCAAGTAAGGGGGCACCCCAAAATACCGGAGTGCCTCCCTTATGACTGCATGCGGCAGGCTATTGAAGGCGTTGGCGATGTCCAGGGACACCGCCAGAACCCTGTCCCCCTGGGAGGTCGCCTCTTTGGACAGCGACTTCAGGAGGGTCAGGGCGTCAATTGTTGAGCGCCCTGCCCGGAAGCCGTACTGCGCATCCGACAAATTTGGCCCCGCACCCTCCAGGTGCTGGACGACCCGGGAGGAAATAATCCTCTCAAGCACCTTCCCGGTGTCGTCCAGCAGCACGAGGGGCCGATATGCGGACGCGCAGTCGGGGGGGCGGCCTGCCTTCTGTAGTAGGCATAGCCGCCCCCGCTTCCAGGGCTTCGGAAACCGCCCAGCCAACAGGCACTGACTGAGCAGCTCCCGAAGACACCCTCCCAAATGACCCATCGCGAGAGTGAGCACCCGGCCCGGGACCCCATCAGGGCCAGGCGCTCTCCGCCTGTTGCGGAGGCGCTCAAACGCCCTCCCCATCTCCTCCTCTGTGACTGAAGGGGGAGGGCCGACGAGCTCCTCCGCAACTGCCGCCTGAGGTGGGGGCATGGGAGGAGACACAATGCTAGGAGGGTCGGGGAACAACGCTCCCACGATCCTCCCAACTACCTCCGGCTGGAGAGTTTCCGTGGTGGGAGGCGTCCGTCCACGCAACTTCGCCCTAATCATGTGGTACGGACGCCCCCACGGGTCCCTCTCCAGCGACTGCAGCATCTCTTCCCATGCCTCCTCCTTCGCCCGGCTGATGGCGGCTTGCAGGACCTTCTTCTTGGTCCTGTATTCGCCATACAGCCGGGCCTCCTCCCCGGGGTCCCGCCGGCTTCTCCGGCGGCTGCGCCCGAACAGCCGCCGGGCCGCGGAGCAGGCCGCACGTAGATCGGCGATCTCCGCCGACCACCAGTACACCGCCCTTCTGTTCGGACGGTGTACGCTCCGCGGCATCGACGCGTTGCATACCTCCGTGAGGGCATCACGGAGGCGAACAGCGGACGCGTCGACGTCCTCCCCGGTCGGGAGGGGCATGGCCCAGGCCTGGACGATGGCCGCCTCTTCAGCTCTTTCACGGTCGAGGCGGCTCATCGCCCAACAAGGAAACGTCACGCCCCTACGGGGGCGGGTGACTCGGCTGGCCTGGGAGGTGGAGACCTCGAACCTGATGTAGCGGTGGTCCGATAGGGTCTCCACCTCTTCAAGCACCCTCCACCCCCGGACACGGCGCGCGACAGACGGGGTGGCGAAAGAAATGTCAATCACTGACCCCCCGTTCTGCCGCACGCACGTGTGGACGCTCCCTTGGTTGAGGAGGGACAGCTCAAGTTCGGCTGCCCACTCCTCAACGGCCATGCCCCGGAGGTTCGGAGTTGCCGCTCCCCAGGTCCTCGATTTAGCATTCAAATCCCCCATGAGGACCACGGGGAGCGGCGACAGCCGCCTGACTGCTCCCTGCAGGGAGTCCAGGAATCGCTCGAACTCCCGCAGGGGTCTGTTCGGGGAGAAGTACGCCCCCACAATGGCGTACCCTCCCCAGGCGACTGTCAAAAATCCTGCCCCTATTTCCCTGACCTCCAGGGGCGAACCGGATCCGGTCGTGATCACCACGGAGCCATCCAGGTCCCCGGCCCAATGTGGCCGGGAAGGAGCGAAGTATGGCTCCGTGGCGACCGCAAGCCCGATTCCCCACTCCGCCACTGACTGGACAAACAAGTCCTGTGCAGCGGCGGAGTGGTTCAGGTTAGCCTGGAGGAAATTGACATGGGCGCGATCCATTAGTGATCCATGTCAATTCCCTCCTGCCTGGCGGCTACCTTCGTGGGGCCTGCCCCTGCTACTGGGGAGGCCCTGCCTTTAATGACGGGGGGTCGGCAGTTGCGGCTCCCCATCTGGTGTCCAGCGGGCCTCCCCGCATCGGCGCATACGGCGCAGCGCGCTGCTTCGACTCTGCAGCCAGCCGCCAAATGTCCCGGCTCTCCACAGCGGTAACAGCCATCTCCCCGGTTGGACGAGGAGGGGCACATGGGACGCGTATGCCCCAAGCCCATGCATTTGTAGCAACGCATGGGCTTTTCATCGAGGAGCTGCACTCGCACGACGCTCCAACCGACCATCAGCTTGCCGGCCTGGATGAGCTCCCTGGCTGCCGTCGCAGGGAGCGTCATGTGCACTGCACCCAGCCCCCCCCAATTGCGGGTAATTTCTCCCACCTTTATTAGGCCCTCCTCACACTTGGCCTTGTTCGCCACGAACACCCGGAGCTCGTCCTTCGACACCGAATCGTCAAGGCCGACGATTCGGATGTCGGACTTTTTGATCGGCCTGGCGACCGTGGCGATATCGGCCAAGGCCACCTCCAACTCGCGAACCAGCTGATCCGCCTTCTCGTCCTGGGAGCCAGGCAGTTCAATCAGCCTGGCCCCCGTGGCCGTGTTCCTTACCCGGACATTTTCTATGCCCAGGTCTTTGAGAGGCACTGTCTGCCGAGCTTTTAATAGAGCCGCCCTGTAGTCCACTCCCCTATTGGCCGCCTCAGGCTGCAGCGTTATAACCACTGCAGCCGAGTGAGGAGTGGACGGCAACTTCGGTGCCTGTAATTTTGGCGGGGCCGTCGGAACTGCCACTCTCGGGACTTTGGATGCCTGGGCCGGAGCCGGTGACGCCTTCTTCTTTTTGCGGCCAGCTACTGTGGCCCAGTCCGCCCCAGTAGTCGGCACTACAGGGACTGGCAGCTCCGCGCAAGTCATCCCGAGAGGGGGGGCGGCATTAGCACGCGCCACAGGTAGCACCTTCTGACTCCTGCCAGCTGCAGG
Organism: Antheraea assamensis; assembly: GCA_035772565.1. Classification (NCBI taxonomy): domain Eukaryota; kingdom Metazoa; phylum Arthropoda; class Insecta; order Lepidoptera; family Saturniidae; genus Antheraea; species Antheraea assamensis. The sequence continues at coordinate 669,417 of JAQQSE010000191.1, read as the reverse complement.
CACACTTTGAGCCTGGGTGGGCCTACCAGGGCCCTTATTCTTGTCTGCAGCCAGAGGCGGGCGAACCGGCATCTTGGGGAGTAGACGACCCTCGAGGTTCTCCAGGCGTGCGTTCAGCATGTTGCTGAACGTCGCCTGGAGAGATCGCTCCATACGAGCAACAGCCCCCACCAGCGTTTCTTCCCATTGTTGGGCCGGAGAGTCAATTGACTTAGACGCAGGTGGAGGAGGAGGCGGCATCTCCCTCCTCTCGTTGGCCGCCCTTTTCCATGCAAGAACCTCCGCTTTCAGGTCATCAACCTGTCGACGGAGGTTCTTTAGCTCCCTCTGGAGCTTCCGCGTTTCCTCAGCCTCTGTGCGATCCGCTAAAGAGTCGACAACTTCCTGAAGGACCCGTGCAGACCCCTTCAACTCCTTAATACAAGGGCCCTTCAGGTTCTTCGACTTCTGGCATACGTCGAAGATAGAAGCCACCTTGCTTCCCGCTAAGGCTTTAAGTCTCTCAGCGTCGAGAGCATCGACGTCAAGAGGAGGTGGATGAGGAGCGTCCCCCTCAGCCTCCGAGCTGGCGGCAGAGACAGCAGCCGAGGCGGTCGCAGAGGTGTTAGCAGAGGCAGCAGCAGAGCTAGCCGCACTCACGTTGCCCGCCAGGGCCCGGTCAAATGAGCCGTCAGCTTCCCCCATGACACCTCGGCCACTCCCACGCAGCCGAGAACCTCCTCTGTTCCTCCCTCTAGAGGAAGTCCTCACTTTCGGAGCTTCTCGCTCCTCCACCTCGGTGTCCGAGTCAAAAACCTGGACAGACCCGCTATTGCGCTTCTGCCCAGGTTTTGGCGCCTTTTTTGTGCTCATGCTCACCGGAGACAGCGGTCATCCAGGAGACCAAGAGACACAAAAAATACAAGTCCGAAATACACGCCAAGTCTAAAGAGATGCAGTCCACAGTCCAAAGAGCAAGCCAAGTCTGGGTCACAAAAGAAACCACCGTCGAAGAGAAAAAAAAAAAAAAAAAAAAAATAACCCGCCTACAATAACAAGCCAAGTCGCGCGAAAAGTCCAGAAATCCAGCAAGTAAACTAGCCACAACACACACAAAAGTAACGACAACAACACGAAACAAAAAGCGATAAGATAACATCGAAAGATAAGATAACGCGGTGCAGAGCGACATAGACATCCACTCGCAACGGCGCATCGGCGCGGACTCCAAAAAAATTTAAATTTGACACAACTAGCCTAAGATTTAATAACCACAATACAATTCATAGTTTCTATTAAAGTCAGTTTTTAAAATTAAGTTAATAAAAGCATAAATTTACCAGTATTAACGAGGCGTTTCAGTTTTCCTTCCTTTAGCTTTACGTGAACTGATAAGTCGCGCCACACGAGCGTGCATGGCTGAGGATTGCGCTGTACACCGAAAACCTCATCCGCTTTAGAGTGTAGCCGGCCATACTTCATTGAGATTGTTTTCTTAGTATACACTAAATCAGTTGAGACTAAGTCCTGCAAAATAAAGATAGATTACATACAAAATGTAATGTATATTGTTTTACGATTTTAAGCTAACTGGAAGCGAATAATAATGCATTATAACAATTAAAATTTTCAGTTTTTTCAGTTGAATATGATGTAAATAATTTAAACATAATTTACCCGTAGGTTTACTATTGCATTATTACATGGTAATAACCTTCGTCTCGGGAGTTTATTTTTATACATATTTTATTATTCCCAAAAGTACTTTTGATAATTATTATACTTTAACAAATTTGTAATAAAATAATCTTCCCGAACACAACATTACATTACAACTGACCTTTTTATATTTAAAATTATCTACGATTTCTGAGAGTAATATCTATATTCTATAACTTATAAATTGGAAATAACATATACTGCACAAAAATCATATATGTATAAAAAAAAATTGATAACTCTATTTTTGAGTTAAATTCACACCCGGACAGAGACAACGTTTTTTTAATATAATATATGTGAATAAGTAACCTTTGTGATATATATATCTACAACAAACATTTAAAAATAAATATACGTGTACAGACATCATTACAGATTGATGAATAATAAATGTATATACAAAGTAATATGTTCCAAAGAATCAAAATGCCAAGGTTGTGAATGCTTCAATTTAAGTACTCATACTCTTCCTAAGAAGTTTAAATAAATTTTTAAACGTCATCTACCGGCATGTAAGTTAACCAAAACGTAAGAAATGTTTCCTACTTTTAAACAATTTTTTTTTCTCTTTTCTACCGAAGTTTTCTTTTCAATATTTTTTTTTATTATTTATTTATGACAAAAAAATATATACATAAATTTACATAGTAGGACTCTTCTCAGGAAACCGCTATTGCGGTTTAATCGAGAAGAGGTGTTCTCGTCAACACGCATACAAGATAATTAGATTTAACTCACTAAATAACTCACGTGGTGTGATATCTCTTTAATTTTGTTTTAACAGAACGCTTCACCTACTTGCTTAAGCTCAGAAAAATTTGTATTTTTTTATATAGTTAGGACATATAGTATATAAATTATTGTAATATGTAAAAGTATTTGTTTAGTTTATAACTCCTTTTTTTGCAAAATGTCAGCTATTTCTTCTCCTGTTTTTTTTTTTTATCTGGTAATACTATCTATATTCCTTATAATAGACCGGAATTTACCGTACACATATCGATTACTAAAATCGTATCCGTTGTATAAATAAAGGTGATTTAAACCGAAGTTGATTAAACGTTAGACATATGGAATATCGAGTCGACATTTTTAGGTGCAGGGCCGGGACCTAACAACTCTCGTGGTAATATTTCTTCCGAAACTGCAAATGATTGTTATAGAATTGTATAATAAAACTTTTTAAAGCTCGTAATTTTATCAGAAAATCCCTAAATAGTTCTGAAGAAATAAAATAATTAATTAGTAGGTACATCATTGAAATATTAAGATATAATAATTATCAATATATATTATAAAACAAAATCGTCCACGTCTGTCTGTCTGTCTGGATGTTCTCGATAAACTCAAAAACTACTGAACGGATTGTAATGCGGTCTTCATCGCTGTAGTCCGGTGAAACTGTAGAGGCCTTGCCAGTTCAACAGTGCAGTCCGTTCGGAAAAAAAAAACAAAAGCGGTCTTCACCAATAGACAGAATAATTCACGGGAAAGGTTTAAGTATATAATTTGTTAAGGTTTTTTTGTAAATTGGTTGAAGATAATTGTTGAAAGAATCGGAAGAAGTCAACCCGCCTTAAGCGTTTCATGCACATAAGTATATTTTGTTTTATTATCAGGGCAGGATAACGACCGCGGGCCTTCTAGTATTATAATCGATAATTCATTGACATCAATTATTTCACATGCGTTTATGAAGTATAGACTATCAAATGTCATTAAAATTAGAAGGACATTTAAACTGTGTTGTCTTTTTATTTCCTTATTAAATTTTTCAATCATTTACAGAAGCAATTATGAATACCTCAGTATTTGTTTAATGATCACAGGCATTATGGTATTCACTTGAAAAAAAAAACTAAATACATCTTCAATAGTGCGCGCGTTAAACATTAAACACATATTGTGCAGACTAATTAATGTGCTGTCAAGTATGTTTTTTAACTCTTCTGTAGTTTATACTAAAGTCTGATCCATACTTTATCTATAATATAAAAATGAATCACTGAATGTGTTGCTAAGCGCAAATCTAGAGAACAGCTGAACCGATTTCGCTAATTCTTTTTTTACAATATTCCTTCAAGTACAAGGATGGATCTTACAGAGAGAAAAATTAAAAAAATTGCCTGAAAAAGTCTAAAAACAACACTTCTGTATACTACCATACAAACGATTCGTAATAATAATTAAAACTCAATTTGAACTTTAATACTATAGCATAAAGTTTAAGTGTTAGTGGAGAGGTTCCGGGAAGGCAAAACAATTGAGTGACGTTAGTATCGTATAAATATTAATGTCAATATTTATACGATGGTTCCGAATAGCAGAATAAGTATTAAAAAAAATATTAAAGAATCGACTGTTAGGCGTTACTAATAAAAAAGATCAAATATTCAATAAAAAAACTATAAATAAAATGTCAAACAGATAAACACGTGGAAAATGAGCGTATACTAGGCACGTCTCTATGTATATAGTCTATTGTTTTGTTGCATTATAAACACGAAAGAGACTGGACGCCCTATTTATAACTAATACATATTATCTCAATATTAATATAAACGAAAATTCTTGGTTATTTTGGAAGATTTTCTATTAGAAATCCTCGCGAATATTCATCATCATCTTACCTTTATTCTGTCTAAGTAGGATCGGCACAACATGTTTTCGTTTTCCACTCTCCTCTATCAGATGTCATCTCAGTATTCACACCTTTTATACACATATTATTTTTCACATAATCCATCCACACCTTTTTCGGTCTTCCTCTACTCCTATAGCCGTCCACTTTCAAACTCAAAACTTTTCTTGCTACATGACTTTCATCTCTTCTCATAATATGCCCGTACCATGCTAACCTATTACTCCTCAACTTCCCTGTCACTGATGATATTTTCAAACTTCATCTGATATACTCATTCTTAATCTTATCCATCCTTGTTACACCACACATCCATCTTAACATTCGCATTTCTGTCACATATAATCTTTTCTCATCCGTCTCTTTCGTAGCCACATCGAATCAATTTCTATCAATTCTATACATTAATTACAGTAAAATCATATATAATATTTATGTAACACAATATGGTATTGATACAACCATTATTCACTTATTATTATAATAAATTATTTCTTTAATATAAACGCGTAAAGACGCTTATTCAAATGAGTACATTTATTAGTTTTTACCTTTAATAACAGGCCGTAAGTTGAAGTATTATGACGTTGTGATCTATTAAACCGTTCGCTTAACTGTTGTAGAATCATTTTAGCAAGAAAACTATACTGTCACACATAATAAAACTGTAAACCTCACCGTTGTACAACATACTACTGACAACTCGTAAATATTGAAGCGGCTATGAGGTCTTAATAAAACTAAAATATAAAAAAAAAGATACGGATACGGTGGTATTAAAAAAATCTTTATTCCATAAATCATCAAAGAAGTATTTTAAAATTTAAAAACCCAATGCCAAAACGAACTGGTCATATTATAGCCATAATTAACAATTTAATGATATATATATTCATATGTTAAATAATGTATTAGGCATTTATTTTGAACATTTATCCTGGTACTTTGAATAGTGCATTTTTATAGCCAATAAAACAGAGAATGCGTTGAAAACAATTGCCGTTGTCGCGACACATGACAAAAACCACTTAGATTGAACTGTATCATTCAACATTTTACCAAATATAAATAGCTTGATATGAAGCTACGACTCTTAATTGAATAACTATTTTACGAGATAAATTCACTAATAACTGACATTATTATGAGGAACTGTTCTATAGTTCCTGGAGTATTTAAACAATTAATGTACTGTTTATAAAATGGTAAATATCGTAAAAGATTTTGTTTAAGGAAACACTACGTTCACAGATGTTTAATTTTTTCCCCACGAAAAAGAACACCGATCAAGTACTGTTTGGGACTTATTTTAGACGGCAAACGGTTAGTCACTTACTTAACTTAATTTAGATTAATATACAAAGATAACCTATAAACAATAAACAAAAAATGTAGTATATATAAAATTTATCGCTTCTCTTCATATTTATAAAATGTCCTATTAATATGTCCTGGTTAATTGCTCCTAGGAAGTCAACGTCCAGAAATTAGTTCATATTTCCCAAATAACTATTTATTTTATTGTATATTTATATACGTATATAATTCTTCTGTACGTGTGTATGTGACTGGACTCTTCATAAACGGCTGGACCGATTTTGATAAAACGTATTATGTGTGTTCAGGTGGATTCAAGAATTGTTTAGATTCACAATTGGGCCCCGTAGGTGGTGCTGCTGTATGATTCTAATTTTTTTTTATATTATCAAGGCAGGACGAAGTCCGCGCCCGCACCGAGTCCGTTAGTAGTTTTAAACGATTTTTAAATATACATTTAGACCGAACAATAATTTACCAAGAGTAGGAGAACTTTAATTTTCCTATATAAAAAGGATACCGTATCTATAAACGGCAAATAAATATTCACAAGAATAAATAAAACCTGATTTTTAAATGTGGAATAAAAAACTATAAATTAATGTCTAATTAGCTGTTAATTAAGTTTTATTAATTGCTTAAAAGTTTTCAATCAACATACAATTTATAAGATCAATAAATCCACTTCACTTTTGATGATATAGACAAACAAACTGCATAGATAACTTGATTATATCAGTTTAAAGTATGATTGATTACTTACGTAGGTCTTATCGGCAGAAGTCGATGGATTCGAGTCATTCTTTGAAATACCAAATTCTTCATTCTTGATGTCTCTAGTTAAATTAATATCCATAATTTTGAATGTATCTTTGAACGAAAAAAAAAAAAACATCTAATTCTTCTGAATCTCAACCTTTCTCATATGTATATTACGAACGGTCATTTTCCCGGTCACGCGTGGACTAGGAAACTTGACGACACAACTGTCTACGATCGTAGCTATAAAACTTTAACATAACTATACACGGCAGACAGAGACAGAATCCGTAGTTAGAGCGAGAAGAGCGGTTTCATTGAAATTCCACTTAAAACATTTTATATATTACTAGCAACCGCCCTCAACTTAGCCCGGTGTTATATTATCATATGAAACTTAGTAACAATGAAATATAGAGTAACGCTACCTACAAGCGAGATATATTAAAATCGCTAGCGTAAAAGGTTTCTATATAAAAACAACAAGTAGTTACGCTAACCTTAATTGTGAACAGACAAACGATATTGGAGTTTATTGATCTCGGATATGCAAACACACATTTTATATATATAGAATTATCGAGTAATAAGATATTGTAATTGAATATGTTACATATTTCGATCAATAACAAAATCTTCTATATGTACAAATATATATTGAAAATACAGTTTCTTTGAGGTTAAACCACGTCAAAACTATTGGACGTATCGGTATCGGACTCTGACCAGGCGATGACTTATTTTTCGTAGATGGTTTCTAGGCTACTTATTTTTTTATTCGTTTGACCTTTAGCCATTTTTTTAATGACCAACGAAACGGGCGGGACTCTGCTAGTTATTACAAAAAATTAAAACTTATATAAATAATAATTAATACTAAGAAATGAAAATTAAAGGAGTCCTGGTGGTCTAATGGTTTCGATGTCCGCAGGTTCGAAGCCCCGGCATGTACCAACGAATTTTCGGAATTCGCGTATAACATTTACTAATTGAAATTGGTAACACTATCGGCTGACGATGAAGGAAAATATCGTGAGGAAACCTGAACCTGAGAAATGTTATTGTAGTACCACGGTATGCGGATAAAATCCAGAACTGTAGATTTCTCAGAGTTTGAAATCATTGACGAGTGGGCTGACGTGGTGAATATGTCCATACCTTCCTTCGGGAAGAGACCTATGACCTTGCAGTGAGTCTCTTTCAAGCTGCTTATGCTGAAAAATAACTTATTGTAATTATAACATAGAATTATAATGTAACCATTCAGATCATGTGAATTCGTGATATGTGTTCATTGGAATAGTTATAACTAAATATAACTTTGCATTATATTTAAATACAATTGGGGGGAAAAAATCAATTACATTCTATGGAAGCAATAAGTTCGGGTAGTTTATTGAAATAGGTCCACACAATTAAATTCGGTTGTATTATTGTGATTTCTAAGTAAATAGTGCTTGTATGGATGAAATACATCAGAAAATATGTATATATATATATATTGAAAATACAGTTTCTATATATTATTATTCTTTATGTCTGTGTTGTTCATTGGGCATGATATCTCGTTATATAGCCTTGCCAAATTTATTCCAGGGCTATTATACACTGTATCCAGTACATAGAAAAATCTGCATTTCAACACAAGTCGCAGGTATCATGTCGGCATGCTAGTTTCTCCGCATATGGATATATAGTATATCAGCTGATCCCAAAACGCCCAAAGTAAATTAGTAATGGTGACGTATTTATCAACATGTATGTGGTGGGGTGGTCATGACCGTTGAATTGTTTAGAATATAATGCATCTGTTTATATGAAACGCCTATTGATAAGAAAACTTTTATTGTGTCTAAATTACAATATGCAATAATACATAATTATAATTTTAATAGTTATAAATTATAGCTTTGGGCTATTAATTTTATATCATAAATTATTTTTTACTCTATGAAATATCTGTTAGAATGGTTTACAGCTCGAATCTATTGATTAACTCTGTAGCGACGAATAATTGGCATTCTCAAAATCCCACGTCGAACGAATGTTGGTGCTCTAGCTTTCAACGCATTTGGTAGGTGGTAGAGCTACGCTGAAGCTATTACTGGTTTCAGCATGAATGGGTCGGCTCGCCCGGGGTAGTACCACCCTCTCACAGAAAACCGACGTGAAGTAACAGTGCTTGCGCTGTTGCGTTTCGGGAGTCCGATTCGAGCCGCGGTCGGGGACGCACGTGCGCTCTCTCGCAGCTCTGACGGTCCGTTCGGTTCGCCGCGCTCGGCTTTCTTCGGTCATTTCCGGCTCGCCGCGCTCGCCTACCTGCGCACCAGGTGTTGGCATTTCTACGAATTCGTCGCTGCCCGACCCGCATTGTTGCCGAGTGAATCATCGTCCGGTACTATTGTGTTCGAGCCTGAGAAATCGAAGAGAGAAAACATCTGCTGCGAAGCCGCACTTTTAGTGCAAATATAAAACCGCACTTTTCGGTGCGACATCCCGCGCTGTCAATCGAAGACCACGCTTAGTGGCTACTCACGGGAATACGTGTCACGGTGCCAACGAGTGAGTAGAGCGCCCTGTCCGCTCGCCGGTTGCCCCGAGGCAAACGGTAAAGGCAGTTGGGCCTGGGTTGTCTGGCCTTGGCGAGTGCGCCTAGTCAGGTCCAGGTATCGCCCTCCCACCCTCCTATTCCCTCATTCCATCCCCGGGTGTCTGTTTGGGCGTAGCCCGGTTTACCGGTCTGCGTTCTCTGCCCTGGGCTTGATAGGGCCTCCCCCTAGGCTTTGTAGGTTCTTCTCTGTGCGGCATTGCACTTCGCCCACAGCTCTTTTGGTCCGGACTCGGGATAGTCCCGTAAATTTAATTTTGGCGTGCCCCCCTGCCCCTCAGGCAGGGAGGTTTAATTATGTCCTCCCCCGCCCCCCTCGCAGGCCCCGGGATGGCCAGAGAAGCAGAAATGATTGAACTCAGGTTGCTAAAAGAAAGGGTTAGGCGCGAAGCCCCGCACTTGCTTGTAGAGCAAATAGATGTAGTCTCGCCCCGCGTGGCGACCGCGAACTCGTTCGCCGCGCTAGACTCGCCTAGGTCGCCGGAAAATCCGTTAGACCGTATAAGCCTAGTCGCACCCACTCCATGCTCGGAGGCCGGCTCCGACATGGAGTTAGATATTATTAACTCCGCGCCAGCTAACGACGGCTTCACTGTCGTAAATAGAAAACGCGTCCGCACGCCGCCCATTGCCGCCGCGTCGCGCGCCTCTGATTCTGAGTCAGGCTCCGGTCGCCCGGCTCAGAAAACATTAAAAGTAGATGGCGCCCGGGTGCCCGCGAAATCAGCCGCGGTCGCAGCCAATCGAACGCCTCGCTCGGGCAACGCTAGCCCCGCCCCCTCCCAAGCCGACTCTACGGGTCCCGTAGCCAAGGCTAAGAAGCCCCGCCCCCCGCCCCCCGTTACCATTCAGGACAAGGCCTCCTGGCTCGCGATTTCGACCTATATGAATGGGTCGGGTATCCGTTACACCTCAGCCCTGAATACCGCTCAAGGTATTCAGGTCAAAGTCCCCACCTCCATTGACCACCGCAAGCTGACCTCTCACCTCCGAGAGAGGAAGCTTAATTATTTCACTTACGCGCTCGAAGAAGAGCGCCTTCTCCGAGCCGTACTCAGGCGTGTCCCGGTGGAGTTGTCCACCGAGGAAATCTCAGACTCCCTTAAGGAGCAAAATTTCCCAGTGCGGGAGGTACACCGGATGTACCACCCCCGCACCAAAGCTCCCTACCCTATGGCTCTGGTCATCCTTGACCGTTCCGTAGAAGGCAAGGCCATTTTCGGCCTCACCACGGTCTGCGGCCTCACCGGTATCACCGCCGAACCGCCGCGCAAGACTCATACCCCGTCTCAGTGTCATAACTGTCAGAGTTATGGCCACACAGCCAGAGGCTGTCATCTCCGTCCCAGGTGCGTCAAGTGCCTCGGTGACCATCCCACGAAGGAGTGCGCTCGCACTCCCGACACTCCCGAGCCTCCCAGCTGCGTTCTGTGCGGTAACGCGGGCCACCCTGCGAGTTATCGCGGGTGTCCCCGCGCGCCCCGCCCGCAACGCCCACGCCAGGCGAGACAAGCCCGTAGGGCTCCTGCTGTCTCTGCCCGCCCTCCGCCTCCACCTCTTATGTCCGTTGAGACCTTCCCGGGCCTCCCGGGCTCCTCCCGTACCCCGGTAACTCCGGCCCCGATGCCGTGCGTGGCACCTTCTGTGCCGCAAGCCCCCCAGTCCTGGCGGGCCCCTGTCGCCCCCTGGGCTCCTAGGCCTCAACCTCAGGCTTCCAAGCCTCAGGCGCAGCCCCAGCCTCAGCCTCAAAGAGCGTTGCCCGCTCAGCCCTCTCATGCTTTTTCATTCTCTCTCTCGGGCATCGATTGGCTGTCTCAAGTCTTACTCGAGCACGACATTAGCGAAATAGTCGCATTCAATAAAATTTTAAATAGCAATAGGGACATCGGTCTTTTGAATGCGGTCTCTGCATTCCCAAACGTTGCCGCGACGATACAACGCCTCGCCCGCGCCGCAGTAAATAACAATAAATAGTATTCACACCGCCGAGTAAAATTAAACCGCGCGCTCTTTGTCTTTCGTTTTTTAACGCGAGAAATCTCCGTACGCAACGCGACTTAGTAGCCGACTACTTACACGATAGGCAGATAGATATATTGTTAGTACAGGAAACGCTCCTTAAGCCGAAAATGAATAATCCGCGTATCGCGAATTATGATATTATCAGAAACGACCGTGTCGCCCGCGGGGGCGGCACTTTGATTTATTTTAAACGTTCGTTATATTGTATGTCAGTAGAGCCACCCGTTCTTACAAATATGGAAGTGTCAGTGTGCAGGTTAGGAATGACCGGTCATGCGAACATAACGATAGTTTCTGCTTATCTTAAACCGAGTAAAGAGCTTCTCAAGTCTGACTTGGAGGCGCTGTTCGCGTTAGGGAACGCTGTCATCATAGCCGGGGACCTCAACAGCGGGAGTGTCATCTGGAATAGCTCGAGTACTTCCCGCAACGGGGCGATACTCGATAGGCTAGGTGGTGATCTCGCTTTTGACGTCATAGCCCCGCCGGAACCCACTCACTATCAGGATCGCTGTCGCCCGACAGTGTTAGACGTAGCTCTTTTAAAAAACGTCCAGCTTTCTGTGCGACTCATACAAGTCGTACACGAACTAGACTCAGATCACCGCCCCGTTATCTTGCAACTAGGTTCAGATTTCGATATCGACTGTCAGTCCGTGCGCGCAGCTGACTACGCGAAACTCCGCAGTCACTTGAAAGACAATCCGTCCTCGGAAAGTCTAAATAGATTTCCGGACGTGTTGGTGTCTAAAGCCGACGCGGATCTGGCTATCGATTCCCTGGTCGACCACCTCCAGACCGCCGTCAGGGTGACCTCGAGAGAGGTACAAGCGGTGAACGATCGCCGCTTTATACTCCCTGACGACGTGAAGGCGTTGATCACGGAAAAGAACGCCGCGACCCGAGCCTACGACACTTACCCGACCGAAGACAATCGCGTTCGATTACGTTCATTACAAAAGTTAGTTAAAACTCGTATCGCAGAAATCCGAGCCGCCAGGTGGGACAAACTCCTGGAGGATATCCAGCCGTCCCACGTGGCGTTTTGGACGTTCACGCGTAAGTTCAAATCAGAGCAGAGTGCATCGATGCCCCCGTTAGACAGAGGTCATGGGTTGCCTCCCGCGTTCGAAAGTATAGACAAAGCGGAGTGTCTCGCCGCGAGTTTAGAGGAGCAATGTTCTCCAAACACTGCTAACACTGACCCTGTCCATATCGAATCGATAAAATCCGCGGTAGATAGCTTTCTCGCGTCTCCTCGCGCGGATACCCTAACCCCGGTTACTTTTGACGAAGTGACGGCCGCTATCAAGCGTCTGAAGCTTAGGAAGTCCCCAGGTCCCGATGGAATCAGGAACGAGGTACTGAAGCTCCTTCCTGACTTCATCATTGCTCTGCTGGTATGCATCTTCAATGCTGCCATGTCCCAGGGTCACTTTCCAGCCGTCTGGAAAAAGGCCATAGTGATAGGCATACACAAACCCGGCAAAAAAGCTACGCTTCCCGCTAGCTATCGCCCTATTAGTTTATTAGATACACTAGGCAAGCTATACGAGCGGCTCCTTTTGAACCGCCTACAGACCACGATAACAAGGTTGAATCTGCTGCCGCCTGAGCAGTTCGGTTTCCGTGCACAACACTCGTGCACGAACCAAGTACACCGCCTCACGGAGTACATATTCTCGAAATTTAATGAAGACCCCCAGCCCCAGGTCAGTCCGGCCAAGCCTAAACCGAAACGTACAATAGCGGTCTTCTTTGACGTCGCCAAGGCCTTCGACAAGGTCTGGCACGACGGGCTAGTCTATAAACTGTTTAAGTCTAGTATTCCGGATAGTTTAGTACACATCATCCGCGAATTTCTCACAGATAGGACCTTCCGCTATAGAGTGGAAGGTGAGTTATCCCAGCCCCACCCGATACGTTCAGGAGTGCCCCAGGGGTCCATCCTCGCGCCCTCCCTCTTCAACCTGTTCATCAGTGACCTACCTCGGTCCCCGGGGTTCGAGGTAGGTTGTTACGCTGACGATACAGTAATCTACGCTTCCGATTGGCGGCCGTCGCATTTAGCTATCCGTATGAATAGGGCCATCGAGGAACTCGGCGAATGGTTTCTTCGATGGCGTATAGAGGTTAATCCCGAGAAAAGCGCTGCGATCTTTTTCGATCCGGTTCAGCGTCCGCGTCCGAGCAATATAGAGTCCCTTAAATTGTATGACACCGAGATTCCTTGGGCCCTTACGGTCAAATATCTCGGTGTCACGTTAGATAGACGCCTCACGTTTAAGCAGCATGCAGTGAGAGTACGAAACAAAGCCGCTATGGTTTTGGGTCGTCTGCATCCATTATTATGTGCTAAGAGCAAAATGTCCGTCAGACATAAGCTCACACTTTACAAAATGTGTATTCGTCCGATTTTGACGTATAGCTGTCCCGTTTTCGCGCATATGTCAAAAGCGAACTTCAAGATTTTACAAAAAATACAGAACCGTTTTCTACGAAAGGCGATCGGTGCCCCGTGGTACATCCGGAGAGTCGACCTCCATAGGGACCTGGAGATGCCGTCTATCTGGGAGTACGTAAAAACTCTCACGACTAGTTATTTCGACAGAGCCATGAATCATCCCAATCCGTTAGTGGTATCCGCCGCGACTTACGATACCGTGCCAGGCGCGCCGCGTTACAAAAGACGTCCGCGTTACATTTTCACCGACCCTCCCGAAGAAATTTCGCTAGGTAATCAAGACTACCCTTCCGTCCCTCGAAACACAGCGTGTGCGCGCCCACACCCGCGTAATCACAGATCACGCCGCCGCGGTTTGGCTGTGAATTTTGCCCCAGCACACATTCTTAGGCCTCCCTCGGCAACTGCTCTAGCCGAGGTCCGATCCCCCGGAATGGAGCCCCCGAGCAGCTTGCATGCGCGAACAGAGTACCACTGATTCGATCAAACACTCGTCTACAACACAACACCGATCACCCCACACACGTGCACACACACTCACTCGTAGGTACACATAGTGGTGGGCTGTTTTTGTTTGTTTTTTTGCCCTTCGAACTGTAATAGTTTAGAACACAGATAGATAGATACAAAATACATGTACGGGATCGTAAAACATACATGCTTGGTAACCATGTATATTTCACGAACCCATACAGGTATGATACGGATAGGCTTAGCTTAGCTAGTTAGATTCGGGTTTTCGACGACAGCCCAAGCCGAGGCGTGCCGTGCGCCCTTGTGCTAGTCGTCCATATAAAATCGGGTGAGTGCCTTAAGCGCTCCCCTTAGTAGTCCGGTGGAACTGTAGAGCCTTGCCAGGCTCACAGTGTAGGTCAGTTCGAAAAAAAAAAAAAAAAAAAAAAATGTTGCGTTTCGTTCGGTCAGTGAGAGCATCGGAGGCCACATATTTAAAAGGCCGGCAACGCACTTGCGACTCCCCTGGTGTCGCTAGTGTCTATGGATGGCGGTGATCACTTACCATCAGGTGACCCTGTTCGTTTGCCAGCTATAATATAAAAAAAAAAATCTTTAAAATCTAAGCGTAGTAGTGCCTAAATAATTTTCTTGTTCTCCCTTGAATAGTTAACATTTCTAAGTTTTGAATTTGTTGCCTCCATATTTAGAACTAATCCCATATTTAGGAAAGCAGTAACGAGATGACGTCACAAATTTAATTACGAACGTAGCCAAACGTTAAAGTGTAAAACTAAAAATACACATCGCAGTAACAATACAAAATAATTTTTGACCTTGGAACCACCCGGTAATTATTATTATTTTCGTACATTTGTATTCTAACTATTTAAGAGCTCGCGCTAATGTAGATTGGACCTATCCCTCGGAAAGAGTATTTTTTCGGGATAATAGGTATCCTGTGTCTTTTTTAATATGCCTGATAACGTGTAAGAAAAATTTCATGATGGTCGGTTCAGTAACTAATGTATGAAAGCGTAACAAACAAACAAAGTACTTTCGTATTAATAATATTGTTTAAGGATTACTAGTCTTATAATCAAATGGGTAATCGTTAAAAAGTGTGTTGTGTTGCCTTCAATGCCTTAATAAAATGTCGGTTAGAACTCTCCAAAGAGTTTTTATTACATCTTAGAAGCAATATTCCGTGGCATAATTTCCATTTAACTTCATCTACACACGATAACTAAAATAGATTACGCAAAATACCACCAATATTACACAATATTGAATCGAATTACCTAAGTTTATGAATAAATAAAAAATAAATCTAATAGCCCGCCAAAATACCTCTTATTACTCATTTGCGAGTGAAATTTATGCAAAGGTTAATTTGTCACGTTACAACCAGCCAGATACATAATGATATATATTATTTTTTACATCGTACGTGCATACTATTGATACTCTGTAGAAAATAATGATAAAACATTGAAATTAAATAGTATTTTTTTAAACAAAAGATCATAAAATCATATACGAGTATATTAATTGAGTTATTCATAAATATATATAAGCAACGGCCGCATATGTATATATAGATACGTATATATAGATTAAAAATGAGCATGTCCGAGGACGTTTGAAAATAGCACCAGTGACAGAGAAGTTGAGGAGTAATAGGTATCATGGTACGAAAATATTATGAAAAGAGATGAAAGTCATGTAATTAGAAAAGTTTTGAGGATGAAGGAGGTTCGACGAACATAGGAGTAGAAGGCTGAAAAAGGTATACATGGATTGTGTGAAAAAGATACGTGTATAAAAGGTGTGAATACTGAGATGACATCTAACAGGGGAGAGTGGAAAAGGAGAACATATTGTGCCGACCCTACTTAGCTGGGATAAGGGTAAGAAGCTGATGATAACTAACGGTCACCCAAGATTTCGTCTGTATTTATACTTTAATAAATGACTAGCGGCCCGCTCCGGCTTCGCACGAGTATAAAGTATATATAGCCTATGTCATTCACTGAAAAAATGATTAAAATCGATCCAGTAGTTTTGATTTATTCATCACGCCCGTGGCTCGCACGCGTTAAATTTGGATTAACCTCAAAAATAACAGTATTTCTCCACTATTTAATTTATGTTATTATACATATAAACCTTCCTCTTCAATCACTCTATCTATTAAAAAAAACCGCATCAAAATCCGTTACATAGTTTTAAAGATTTAAGCATACATAGGGATATAGGGACAGAGAAAGCGACTTTGTTTTATACTATGTAGTGATAACACCATTCATAGAGATAACTCTCATATGGCACAATATTTCCAACTTTTTGACTCTTATCATTATACTTTAATCAAATTAAACATTATCTGAATAAATTATAGTCTATGTACTGCAATAGATTAAGTTTTATTGGATTATTGCAAGAATGTTTTAAAGACTGGTTACGTCTAGTATTATAGACCGTTAAAATTTATTATAGTTCACAATGAATGGTATTATACACTTTAGTGGTAACCACCGGACTGACATGGGCAATTTGGGAACAAACTTCAAGAGTAAATAAAGAAAAAAAATTTGGATTGTTGTCTCACACTTCGAGCAGTAGACGCCTCTAAGGTTTAGATTTCATATAAGATAGATGTAATATTTTTTATCAATGACGGTTATATTAAAAGTGGATAATTTCTTTCATAGCACCCCATACGAGCCCCACATAAGTGTCTGGAGTTTCATTAATAGCGTAAATATTGTGACCATTGGTATCTCTATACGATATTCCTATTTCCGTGTACTACGCGGAATAACCGCAGAACCCAGCTATTAAAGTTGACAACGATATGGCAAGAATAGATCAATATAGCTCCATATCCAAGCGTTCTCATAGTATGGCACTAGAACGAACAATCGAGATCATTTCCGCAATTGAACATTCTATTTGCCAGTGATGGACATGGTTAATTCGTTTCTTGTATTGACTTAGTAAATATACGTTTGTAAATAAACAATGTACACTCGGTAAACATTTTTTGATAACTTAGTTACGCGAGTCTTTATTTTGTTTTGCTTATTTTATATTTACACTACCTATAACAATGCATACCTATAAAATATACCTATAAAAATTGAAAGATCAATTAAAATGGTGCGGACATCTTGTTCGCGTGGATAAATCAAAACTGCCTAAAGCTGTATTGTATTCACAGCTGAAGGAAGGAAAACACACTCCTGGAGGTCAGCTATTACGTTACAAGGACGTCTCAAAGCGCCATCTAACAGCTTGTAATATTCCGTGTGAGGGTTGGGAAGAGCTAGCACAACAGAGACATGAGTGGCGTAGCTCTGTTCACAAGGCAGTTATTAATGTTGAAGAAAAGCGATTACAAGACCTAGACGTGAAGCGCCTTACAATTATAACCGTCGGAAGCCTTCCTACATTTATACATACAATACTGACGGTCAATTGTACTGTGCGCCCTGGGAAAAGATGTTCGAAACAAAATTTGGATTCGCGAGTCATATACTTGCTGATAATCGAAAATAATAAGGTTCGTCGTTGACCTGTCCGTCAAGGGGCTCACACACTTAAGAAATAAGAACTTTTAAAAATTTGAACTTTTAAAAATAAGAACTTTTATTTTTAATAACAATATTGCTCAATAACTAGAAGAAAATTCCTTAGGACTTTAAACTGCATTAAAATATGAATTCGTGTGTTCGTTCTAATTTTTATCAAGTTCAGTCGTCTATTTTGATATCATTCGATGTCCTCTCAAATCTTTCGTTAAAATCTTTGCTTTAGTACAAAGGTTTTAAAAACAGACGAGTTTAAAGCTTCATATAATTATATAGAAATAATAGAAACCCAATTTTTAAACTTATACAACTGAAAAGATTATTTTCAGTTCTTTCAGTTTTGCAATCGGAATATTGTTTATGTATTAAACATTTTGTGTAACTTGAAGTATATATATAAAAAAAAATTGAATAACCGTTTTATACATTTTACCAAATTATTCCACTACGGTTTAGAAACTGTGAGCTTTATCGACGATAAACATCGAGTTCCGAGTTATTTATTTTCTTATTGATTGTGTTTTCCTTATTTATTATAAACAAAAGTGGCTATAATATAAAATAATATCGAATATAAATTACATATTATGTTCTCAGTTTACAAAAAAAATCGTATAATGTACTTGTTTTATTCTTGGTAATAATGTATGCAAATAAATAAAATTAAAAAAGGAGATCGCAACGCAATTAAGTTAATGTAGATTGAAAATAATCTCTGGGTTTATTTTACTTGTATTTATTCTTATGTATAATTGAGTACATAAAAATCAAGGTCTATGTATTTTCTATACATGTACGATTAATTTGATATGTAAATTGATATTTACAAGGTTATTTGTTACATAAACAATGTTAATTCAGAAATTATAATAAATTTTAAGCGCTTATTGCTTTTCCGAGATAATCTCTAAAATGGATTTTGACGTGACTTTTACTGGCTAATACGGAACATTTCAAAGCATGATTTATACTACAATATTATTAAGATTTCCCATAGTAGTGTACCTAAGCAATAATAATAGAATATATCAGAAGTAACTTCAGATCAGCAAAATGATTGTAGAAGTTAAGTAGTATCGATAAAAGTAAATATAAAACGACAGCCCAAAATTACCTGAGCTAATTTTTGAGCTCTATTTACGTTGTAGTCGTGAAACAACAAAAGCATTTACACATGAACGAAGTCTCGGGTAAGAGCTAGTGATTAATAATTACAATATACACGCAACCATTTGTAAGTTCTCGGTGATATGCTATAAGGTCATTTGCGTTATTGGACACCCATTGCAGAAATACTGGACAGCGTATTACAGTACGTCTGGTGATACATTACCAAATGATACTAAAAATATTAAGAACACGATATTAAAGGTGTACGGACTTACAAACTGTAATTTACAACTTACAACTGTCATCGTCAAAGATTGTTGTACATTAATATATTTTCTACGTCCATAGTTCGATAGCCCAATTAGCTAAAAGTAGCTTATAGTATTGTTTATTCACTAAAGGGGAGCTCGTAACCTAAATAACCTAAATAGCGCGTGATTGGCTATCGGTGCTGATCGAGAGTGACGTGACAGTTACATTGTGAGGCTTCGGTTTTCATGTAACGTATACGAGTAATGTGATACCGTAACGCCGCCCGCCGGGTCACCAAGCGGATGCCAAAACTATTTAAAAATATATCTATACCTTTCTTATTGTTTAAATTCATTTATGTATCTTCTATCTGCTGGATGAAACTAGAAATTCGCAGTTGAACAACTGTGCTCTTATTAGGTACTAAAATTTGTGAAAAATATCGGCTAATGTCTGTAATTATTGTATTTTGTTATTCTTTCGAGTGATTGTATCACGAACAAGTTTTTCTTAAATTTAAACTGATAAGTTTCACAATCAGACAGTATCGAACTAATATTTGGTTTTGAGTAATGAACTGGTATAAATCAACGAGTATTTCTGAGATTCTTCTGAGATATTGCTACTAAATGAGACCAAAGTTGATTGGAAACGGATCATGTATTTACGTTAAATTCATACTTTCGAAGACCTACATGTCGTTCATACAAAAATAAAAAGGTGTTTGAAGCACGGCTAAGTGTTGTTTTGAGTATCACACCGTATCCCGAGAGCCAGATTATAAATATACAAGATATACAGATATAAATTAAGATTGTTTCATTAATCGCTGTGTTTTTGTAGTATGTATATACGTACTTATAGTTAATATAGCTATGAGACTAATAATAATTAAAAATCATTAGCTTCTGTATTTATTTTTTTATAATTTGTAGTTATAATATCAATTAGTCAAGCACTCTCGTTGTACATGTCGTTAAACCTGTTTTACTACAAGTATGTATAACAAAAAATATATATACATAGTATGTTAAGGAAATGATGAAATTAAGTGAACTTTTTAAACGTTTTGGAAGTTTTCAATCAAACGAAACAAATATTTAACAATGTGAGATTTATCTTCTGCTAAATAAGTGTTTAAAATTAATATGTAAATTATATAAAATAATTTCTCAACAGGTTGCTGGATAAATCCATGTACTAATCTCTGTAGGCAAACTGAAATCCGGTAGTTGCGAAATGATTTTTATATTACATCAATTAAAATCCAATATAATCGCTTAATATTTATTCATTGATTTCGATAAAGCAATCTTTACGTTCGAATTTTACGCCGCTTTTTCATTTGTTTTACAAGTATGGATATTGGATACATAACTTTACAACGATAATTCTTATCTATATCTAAAATAATTGTACATATATTATCTTTATATATATAATTCTGTTTAACGGGTGTATGTCAAGGAACTCCTACTAAACGGCTGGACAGATTGAATTAAATTTTTTTGTTTGTTCAGGTGGATTCAATAATCGTTTAGGTTCACAATTGGTAGGTAGGGGCACTGCAGCCTGCCGGGTCCGCTAGTTATATATAAATTCTTATCATTGAATGTATATATATCCCTTTTTTTGCTTTGCTATTCATTCTTTTAGCCTATGAATTGAGCAATTGTATACATTTTTCATGTTAATCCAGTCTCATAAAAGTCAGCCAAACTGTTGTTTGTTGCTTTAACAGTCATTTTTTTTTAAATTTCACATTCGTAATCCGTGTCCTTTATAATCGACCACAAAATTTGAAGGGTAGTAATGCACGTATAGAGAGAACCATAGATATATTATTATAAATAAGTATTTTATAAACGAGTATTTAGAGCGCGCTGAAACGTAAGATCACGGGCACTCAAAACATACTGTAGCTATTATAATAATTTCCTAGTCGCTTTTAATAACTACACATAATGTAACTTGATTAGCCGTGTTCGACAACAAACGAGATATTTTAGTTAGATCAATAAAATAAATTTGATACTTATCGATCGAGTATGTGTCTTTTTAAATTGGAAATTATTTAAATGTTCCTATTAATACCGTATTAACGAATCACCTAAAGATTTGATCCCATAGAGTTTATGGCTATTCTTTTAACTATGCAAATTATCTATACAGTTTTTTTTTTTTGTAGATTTACAGTAAGTTATATTTATTTGCTCCTTATAATAATGAAAATGAAAATTATTTTAACAAAATATTATTGTTGCACACTTTCAAACACATGTACTAAAAAAAACAGATATCGTAATGTTTCCACCTTTTGGGACTAAAGAGTTTACGATTGATATAAATACAGAAGCAGTAGAAGATATTGACTCTTATAAAGTTACTGGACGACTGGTCCCGACATCATATCGGTGCTATGTACTAATGTGGGACGGCATGAATATTAAAACAATTTAAATCTCGGTTTTGGAGCTTTGATATTTAGAGTCCATCGATATCATAGTGGTACACTTTTTTCTATTCTGACACAGAAGCAGAAGACGATATTGTTGGCTCTTATAAAATTACTGACGATCCGTCCCGACATCATATCGGTGCTATGTACTAATGTGGGACGGCATGAATATTAAAACAATTTAAATCTCGGTTTTGGAGCTTTGATATTTAGAGCCCATCGATATCATAGTGGCACACTTTTTTTCTATTCAGACACAGAAGTAGAAGAAAATATTGTTAACTATACTGTTACTAACGACCCGTCCTGACTACGCATGGGTGCAATGCACTAATGTGGTTCGATATAAGTATATAAAAAGTGTAGATCTATTTTTTGGCGCTTTGATATTTACCGTTCATCGAAGCCGTAAAGGCACAACTCTTTTTTTTGTTGCGCTTAATTTTAAATCTGTTATACCTTCTAAGATATTCATTTAAATGATGCAAAAAGAAATTTTGATTTCCATTAAATGTCCCATGTAATGAAACTATTTAATTGTATAAGAATGAACACCATATTTGTCAAAGTAGCGTCACAAACAAACAATTATTTTCTTAATAATATGCAAGCGATAAAAATGCTTACTGTAGCTTATTGTTGAGTTTTCTGTGAGCATTTCTAAGGTGTACAATTCTGTTGTACAATATTTAATGGATCTCATGAGGTTTAGCCTGGTTTTACGAATGAAAGCAGACGAAAACTCCTTCTCAGGACTTGATTAGAATACCCCGATGCTTTTCTACTTTTTATAAATTTAACATATATGTGTTATATATGTCTATAAAGACTTTTCGCATGAAATTATCTAAACGATAATGACAGCTGTTTCAAAATGCTTTGTACAGTTTAGCAGAACTAGGATAATACAAAGATAGGTTATATTATAGATAGAAAAACACGGTAACATGTCTAACTGGATCGCGATTTCTATAAATAAGGTGTGATGCGTCGGTTGTGTTAGCCACGGTTTAAATTCAGGCAATGTTAGTATGTCTAGAAACTCACGGTCCCATATCGCCTCAACCAAAAGCGGCGGCCGGCACACCGTGGAGTTTTAGTCCGTGCCATTCGAACATAAGTCACTCTCACCCTCGAGTGGGTGGATATCCATAAGGGATTTACCCATGTCACTAAAAAAAAGAAAGGAAAAAAGATGTGTTTGGCAACTGACAGTCCCATGTCGCCCCAACCAAGAGCGACGGCCGGTACACCGTGGGGTTTTAGTCCATGCGAATCGGGCATAACCCACTCTCTCCCCCGACAGTTCGAATGCATCATGGTTATATCATGTCGGCACAATGCAGGACTATGCCGTCCTATAATAAAAACTATATCACTAAACTATACAAACATAACAAAAAACATGTTACAAGAATTATCGATAAACAAATTTATCGAACAGTCGTGCTAGGTTAGCATCTAAAATTTGAATTCATAATGAATTTTTATAAAAATATGTACGATGAAAAGATAAACCAGATCGAGTTTCTTATCGGCTCTTCTTGACGACTGGGATATTTTCCGGACCGGTGTTAGTTTCGACGTTCATAAGCACTCAATTAAATAAAGGTATTTTTTTTTTCGACTTATTTTTAACTAGCAGGCCTGGCGAACGTTGTCCTGCCCTAAAAAAAAAACCTTGATAAATTATATACCTAAACTTTCCCTGTGAAACACTCTATCTATTGGTGAAGACCGCATTACAATCCGTTCAGTAGTTTTTGAGTTTATCGTGAACATCCATCCAGATAGACAGACGCGGCGGACGACTTTGTTTTATAATATGTATTGATAGTCAATGTCTTGGCCCCATTTCATTTCATATTCTCGCATTCTCATTCCTTCCTGTTCCCGATCTGTATAATATTTCAAGTTATAAAATGTATATAATATGGATTAAATTATGCAATATTTGAACACGTAATCGGTTATATACATTATAATTTCGAAATGCCAACTAAACACTTCGTGATTATGCAAAACATTTTATATCTTAAATTCTAAATCGACGATCTAAATATTTACTTTGATATTTACGAACACAGAAGCGTTTTATAATTTATTATAATATATTAACAATTCAAGAATTCTTTTTCGCCGTTCCTTTTGTATACTCGTACATCTATTCTAATTGGAAGTTTTTGGAAATAGCATCCTTTTACAAATTTCTTTTTTCTTTTTTTTTCGAACTTACTACACTGTTGGCTTGTTAAGGCCGCTACAGTTTCACCCGACTACATTTTACGAATTTCCTTTACTATGTAACTATACGCTTTTCATTTAAATGAAGAAAAATTCGTTTTTACGTAAAATACGAGGTAAATTATATTTATTCCTTAAAACAATATCTTGAAAAATTTTAAAATATTGCGAGAAACTTTTTTCACGCAATAATTATATTTGGAACTTTTATATTAAATGTAATTGTTGCTATACATAACTACAATTTTTAAAACACCATAATAAATGTATTTTTATGATTAATCTTCTTCTACACATATAATAAGGTAGTAAATTTTTAGTGTCTTTACTTTTGAGATTTTTGTGTAAAATGTATTGCAAGTGACTAAGTTTAAGTAAATAAATACATGTCAATCATTTTTTGAAATGTCTGTCTGTCTATCTGTTTGTTCATGTACTTATCCCTGCTAAAGTATAACACTAATGACAACATCTTAAAACATATCCTCGAGTAGCATGTAGTCTTTGTTTCATTAAAATTGGTTCATTCTATCATAAGATATTGTAATTCGAATGACGACGCGGCTTAACTACGGGAAATAAGAAAGTATATGCATTTTTGTCTCACTCAAATACCTGGGTACTTTATAGTGTACGTCATTTCTTCTTCTATATATAAATATGACGCAAAAACTACAGGACAGAGATCGATCTAATTTATGTAGTTTTATATTTTAGACACTTGGTTCTTATCTAAAGAAATATTGTGATATCTTAACTTAATATAGATTTAATTAGGTTTTAAGAAATTACCGATTTTTATAAGCACCACGCGTTTAGCAATATGTGAAGTAGGGCAAACGGTGTGATGCGCATACGCAGGAGCGATGAAATAAATGGATAACATTATTTACAAAGAATTTTTGTAAGCAAAGCATATTTTTGTCTATTTTCTTTTCAAATTTATCCTTCGTACATAAATATATATTTATTAAACAACGCAGACGAAGTCGCGGTTATCAGTTTGTACACAATAAGGTGATGATGTTATCAACAAAGAAATTCAAAATGACGTACGGAATATTTTCCATGTATTAAAGAACGCAAATTTTATTAACATATATTCAAAAGTAAACAACCTTGTATTTCGACTAATTTTGTAACTTAACAAATCAGCTATCAAGTGGTATATATTATAGGAGTAGTTGGAAACAGATAGTCGTAAATAATTTTCGTTATACAAGTCGTTTGGTCTTGTTAAAATTAGTCTTAGAACATTTTTATAATGTCATGGCCTGGCATGGCATGTCTATATATCATAGGGTCCATTACAACCAGTATTAATTACAACTCGATATAGGTTTCTTGACACATTATTAGATAACTACTGAATTTTTAGCGGAATCTTAATTTATTCTGATTAATAGTTTATTTTTTTTTTGCGATTGGAGGCAAACAAACAGACGGGTTACTTGATGGTAAGTAATCACCGCCGCCCATGGACAACTGTGACACGAGAGGCATCACAGATGCGTTGCCTGCCTTTGAGAAAGGAGCAGGCTCGTTTTTTGAAGATCTGTAGCTTGTATTGGTCCGGAAACACTGCCGCTGGGAGTTCATTCCAGAGGGCCGACGTACGTAAGAACCGCACAGTAGACGACTTCCAACCATCGCGGCGATGACATTGATGGAATTTCATTTTATGGCGAGTCGTTCGGTAATGGAACTCAGCAGCAGGTACCAGTCCGAACAGCTCTTCAGAACACTCTCCGTGGTAGATCTTGTAAAGGACGCAAAGTGACGCAACATCCCTACGAAGCTCCAAAGTTTCGAGCCTTAAGGAAAGCACCCGGTCGTCAACGATTCGAGCCGCTCTCCGTTGAATTCGGTCAAAAGGAAGTAGATGGCATTGGGTTTGTTTACTCTATATTTCGTAATATTAATGTTGTTTTGCGTAATACCGTTTTACTTATATAGACAAATAATTTAAAATAATAACAAGGAACATGAATTTTGATTTAGTATGGAAACTTCCTAATAAGGGTGTCAACTGCGTGACACTGGCAGAATTGTGTTGTAATTAAATAAGATGTAGAAAATGTCTTCTTGGCACGAGAAGTCTCTACGCAGGAGGGACTTAAATTATTAACCACCATTAATTACTACACTTTTTACTTATAATATAGATAAGGTTATAAAATTAAAATTACCATTACCTTTCATATATTTACTACACAACCTCTTTAAGGCCATTGAAGTTATTGAAGACTTTATTTTGACTTTAGTAATTACTGCATTATGTTGGTTTATACATTGTATAGTTTCTAATTATGCTTACAATTATAGCGATCACACCAACACTAGGCAGATGGAAGAAGGAATTAAAAAAATAACGGGATTTCTTAAAAGTTGATGCAACTCGTAGGTAGGTGTAGTATTAAATAATCTACATAAATTGTGTATTTGTAATCCGAAAGCAGATTCATTACCTGTTATAATATAATACAATATGTGTCACATCAAAGAGACGAAGTTCTTAAGATTTAATGGATTCGCTGTGCAGGTACCAGGTCAATCGTGTTGCAGGGCGAAGATCCCCGGGCAATGTTAAGTTGCGTTCCAAGTATTTATTTAAGGTGCCATACCGACCGACATCAACTTTTACCCTTTTGTGAGAGCCTACTAAGGTCATTTAGAGATTATCTATCTTAATTAAAGTGTATATCGTTGGTCTTGAGCGGACAAGATCTTTTAATAACTTTGTATAGGAATTTTGCTGATATATTCTTCGCTGACACTTCTATAGTGAGAGTTTATTAACCACCCAGACATATATAGTTAATTCGTTTTGGGGTTTATAATTTATATAAATTCTGAACTCAAAGTCACCAAGCCATACAAGGTAGCTATACATACGCAAGGTCACTCTATACTGGTCACGTTTATTTCATAAATTAATAGATATTTCGGAACATTTACAATTTAGTTTTAATCTAATTGAGTTGAACCGTCATCCACGACATGATAATACGAAGTCCCTATTTTAATAAATGAAGCAAAAAAAAAATACGAGTCACGAAAAATGACTGGATCAAAACAAAGCGCGATGTGCCGCGGGCTGTTGCTCATTGTTTATGGTATATAAAACACAAACTCTTAATGCAGAACAATTTATTTCTATTATAATTATTTCCTACTAGATTAATCTGTGTACAGCAGTAACAATGTTTTTTATTTGTATTTGTATAGATAAAACTTACTAAGTACTTTATTGAATCTTTATATCTATCTATCTACCTGCCGTAGTTTTTATTATCGGAAATAAAATAATTATAAATTTACCACATAATATGTACATTGTCAACGGTTTTTCATTTGAAGTAAAAAATACAGTTTTCTATAAACCAAGACGTATCTTCTTAGTTAGTACTGTAGCTCACGCAAATATGAGATTAAGAAAGACATTGCAAGACTTCAAAGATGATTCCCAGTGAATTAATGAATATTTGAAACACACGGAGATAAATAGTCAAAACAAAAATACTATCGAATTCATAATTTTGTGAATATATAAAAGTATTTAATCAAATATTAGAATTTTTGTATAGATTCACTGAATAAAACTTTGTGATATTACACGTTTTGAATTGATTATGTATTCTAATGATTAATCTGGTTTTAACATATGTCCTTTTTTGGTACTGATTATGCGAAATGGGAGGAGTTCGCTCAAGATAACGGATCAAACGTGTTCATAAAGGCGGCGTGGCGTGATCCATGAGAGGATGTGGCTTTGCTTACTTCAGGGACAACATATTAAATGTCATTTGGTCATACGTAATGACGAATCAGCCACACACTAAGGCCTGTTTCAGAGTGCAGGTAGGAGCGGCTGTTTGTGCGGGTGCGTGTAGTTCAGATGTACGTAAACGCTGCTAGCATCTATGTAGTCGGTTTTTTTTTTCGAATTGACCTACACTGTTAGCCTGGCAGGGCCTCTACAGTTTCACCACACTAAATGTAGTCTATTTTAGAGTGCAGGTGTACGTACCTTTGAACCACCACTCGCCTGCACTCTGAAACCGATCCAAGAATTCTTTTGTGGGTCTTATGGGTAAAGTTATCGCTTTGAAAATGAGTTATGTAATAATAAGAAAAAATGACTACACGACGCTATGTAAGTCATCTTTCATAAACGTTAACTAAACTCTGGCTTAATATTTTTTATTCTACATGAATTGACTATTTCTAACACATTTATAACATAAAATAGTATAGTATTGTAAAAAAGGCAGTTATAACATTTAGGCATGTCAGTTGATCTTGTAAAAAAAAAAAAAAACTTTCAACACCCTCGAACCGCCTACTATGAGGTTCTCCCAAAAATAAAACAACGAGATTGTGTTTAACGCATATATTGAAAACTTAAAAAAATTACAAAGTCTAATCATATGCGACTCTTAACACCGTGTTCTAGTATAATTATAATAATTTTGATAAGCGCTATCTATTGACGCGTGATGCAAACTTACTACTATATATATATATTACTAATTTTATAGAACAGAAAAGTAAACTATAAATAACATTTTGTCTTCGTAATGCTTACACATCATCTTAGTTAAATGCTGGTTAATTTTATTTAAATTAAAACGAATAAGTTCATGAAATTTTAAAATGATTAAATGACACACTATTAAAATATTATTAACATATTCTATTGTTGCGACAAATAAATACAAAGTAATAGTTTCGTCGTCGACTTTTCTTTGTTACACTACGTTTTTTGTAATATAATTCGCAATTGAGATGTCATAGAAACCGTTTAAATCATTTCGCTCTTCGCGTGCGCATCAACAGGGCAATGTAGGCGAGCAGTCGGAACCCGACGAAGAGAAGCACCATGTTCACGACATCCATAGTGAAATCGTTCTGAAAAGTATATATAATCTAGAATTGTGAACTAAAAAAAAAAAATTCCAAACTGCAAACAAAGCCTTTCACCGTCCGGTATCCAGTCAGGTACATGATAAAATTACTTTGAGAAAATGAATCTTGGAAACTTGAAAAGTCCGATATTTATGGTAGATAATTGTGTTAGTCAAATAATAAATGAATGCATCGTTTATTAACACTTTTTAGTTCACACACTAGCGAGCTTCATGCCCCAAAGACATTTACATTCAGTTAATCGGCGCTCTATAGGAAAGAATTATTGTAGTAATTAAAGCATGAAATTCTTTGTATATACTACACAGCTATTATAATCAATTCTTTTTATTTCATTATTAACATAATATAATTGAAGTGAAATATCACTACATATTATAAAAGAAAGTCGTCCACCGCGTCTGTCTGTCTGTTTGTATGTTCGCGATAAACTCAAAATCTACTAAACGGATTGTAACGATGTCTTCACCAATAGATAGAATAATTCACGGGAAAGGTTTAGGTATATCATTTATCAAGGGTTTTTTGTTAATTGGTTGAAGTATAATAATAATTGTTGAACGAATCAGATAAGTCAAGCCGCTTGAGAGCTTTCATCGAAATCGCTGCCTAATTCTTTTGAGATATAACAAAACAATGTATAGCGACATATTACTTACATTGTATACTTGTAGTATAGATTTACAAAAAAGTCTGTAATGGCATATATTTATCTTTTAAGGATAGCTTACTATACCCATCTATGTTCTAAAAAAATAGGTCACATACAATGAGGTGATTGGAAGGCTATTTAGACGGATACAGTATTAATCCTTATCAAATTAAATACATTAGTTACCTTAAGCATTTCATGCACATAAGTATATATTTTTTATTATCGGGGCAGGACAACGTTTGTAGGGCGCCGCTAGTAATATACTATGCCGAATAAATATCAAAATGTCTGTTTTATTAATATGTATACAGAGAAAATAATAATGTCATAAGATTTTCATTGAGTTCAGACCATTGATGTATTTATTACCTGGGAGAAACTGAGCGTATCCAATACAACTTGTCCCGAAGCTGGACAGGTAAAGTTTTCTCTCGTACACGCGATACTCTCGATTCCGGACCATTGATTGATAAGAAGCGCCTCATTGCCGTAGTGGAACCAAGATAAGTATGATATCCAACCGAGATATGGTGGAACAGACCTTAAAAAAGAAGAATAAGGTCTGAATTTAGTAAGCAGAAGCAAATTATGTAGATACCTATTTAGTTGGTGTAAGCAAATTCGAACTTTTAATCCAGATATAAATAAGTAAGAAATTACTGCCATTTTTAAGGACGTCCACTTTTTTACAGGTTTTGAGTTCATAAGACAGCTCTACTACTATAATTTCGAAAAAAGGTATCTATCTTCCTAAATTTATCTAGATTCATAATTATACAATATAATTGCTAAATGATAAAATCGATAATGTCATTGTTAACAGAAAAAAAACAAAGCTAATTTTTTATTTTTGCCTAACAACTAACTGTCAACTTAGATAAATGAAAAAAAAAAAAAACATTTTTACCTATTTACATTGATAAGCAATTTTTGATATATAAAACATTGACCATTAAGTTCCAAATGAATGTAATGAATTTAATAATTGGTGTATTGCAAAAAAAAATATTATCCGTCTATATTTTAACAGTTAGAATATTTCGTCTACTAACTGGATACATTTTTTAAATTACCCTGAATTGAGAAAGAAGCCACCGAACAACATAAACGGAATGATGATAGGTGGTCCCACTGAAGCTGCCATGTTGACGCTGCTGCTTGCACATGATATCAGGTAACCTATATAAACAAATATCTTGAATTAACCCTTAAATGCATATTGTTGCCAATTGTGTACATTCCATTTTCACTTAATTTTATTCTAAGACTTGAGTGTATGCGTTTCCGAAAACATGGTATAACCTTAGAAAATACCTTACATGTGAAAGAAAAAGTTGACATTACTTTTGGGCGAGGAAGTTGTATTTTGTTGATGTTGCTTTAAAATTAGTTTTAAAATTCAAAACAAAAATTATGCATTTAAGGGTTAAGCATCTAGTTCGGTGAAACTGTAGAGGTCTTGCCAGGTCAACAGTGTAGACAGTTCGAAAAAAAAATAAAAGAATTAAGCAGAATTATTGACCAGCTTGAGAAAACTTGCAGGTGCTTATTTATTAACACCTTTCTACATAAATTCATTATAACGGTTCAAAAGCGAATAATGTGATTTGAAACTCTTTAAAAAACCTGCTAGTAACCACAGATTATGAATATTAACGAAGTTAGAAGCATTACACTAAACATAGATCTGTATAAAATCAACGACGGAAAAGCAACTATGACTTACAATTTGGTAATTGAATGGAAAATTGATAAATCATAATAACTATGTCGATTAATAATCCCTATTTTACTATAACTTCTCCCACGAATTCTTATATGTATTACTAGCTAGTTCAGTTTAGCTTAGACAGATTCGTGGTGTTGCATCCGAGGCAACTGCCCAAGCTGAGGTTCGACTTGGGCACGCTTGAGCTCGTTGCCAAGCGGCGAAGTGCCTTAAGCACTCGCCTTAGTAGTCCGGTGAAGCTGTGAAGGACTGTAAGGCCAATAACGTAGTCAGTTCGAAAACAAAAATCATTTTTATTTTATAAATTTAAACCAATAAAATGTACGGAAATTAACAAAATAATAATATATAGAAACTTTTAAAATGTAAGTTGTAATATTTATTTCATTTTTTAACACATCCTCACTTTGTCGTATTTAACATTGTGCAATGCGTATTCTTACTAAAATTATAAAGGCGAATGTTTTTACTTCGAACTGACTTTACGCTGTTGTCCTGATGGGCCTTCACAGCTTAACCGGACTCAAAAGGCGAATGTGTTGGCTTGCTATGCTTTGATACCTTAACTACTCAACTATTCATCGTGAAATTTTGCAAACACATGGTCGGAGGTACAAAAAAGGACATAGGGTCAGTATTATCTAGAGAAATGTACTGTTCTCGAGGAATTTTTTTTATACTTTATAAGTAAGCGTTTGACCACAATCTCATCTGATGTTAAATGATGATGTGGTCTAAGATGGTAAATCACGCTAAACCTATAGGGAGACTGGCTCTCAAGTGCAGCTGCTGGAACACACCAACTTTTCAATTTGAGGGTGGTAGCTAGCCAGACGGACTTAGTGAAATAGTCCTACCACCATGCTATGGTTTCATCACGATGTTTTCCTTCACCGAAAGCTTCGACGTTGTGTCCGAACAAACTACCAACTGAGCCATCATCGCTTCAAAATAGTGAATATACCAAATTTACATTAACGCAGGCGAAGACGCGAACAAAACCTACCTTATTATAATGAAATCGCTGTTATAAAATCATGGGATAGACGTGTAACGTATACCACAATGTTTTTTATTGCTGTATTACTTCATCTCGTTTTCCACATTAAAAAACACTAACTATAAATTCAAATTATACACAAAATATATATTAAAAATAAACAGAAAAAACAGTTTTATACATTTATATTCTTTAAAATATATTTATGTGCATATATATATAAAATATTTTATATAAATTTACCTCGTTTAGAATAATAAATGTTGTTTATGTCGTAATTTATTTAAAAAACAGAGACAACATTTAAATGAAGTCCATTATTTTATAGAGATTTTAATTTTATAACATTCAAACAGATAGTAAACATGTCAATGTTGACAGCATTATAACAGTTTGCTTATAATCTGGCGGTTTTAAGGGCCTCAACCTACATTTAATTCAGACTTATCAAACTATATTTAAATGTAAAATGATATAGTATATAGTTGTGTAACTGTATTAATTAATATCAGGGTTAGCGGTATTAGTTACATGATATTTGAGATGTCGCGGTAACGTGAAATTTATTTTCCGTTAGTTATCCGTGTCAATGTTTCGAACCGCAACATGTGGTTAGAATGCTACATTTCCCATGTTTCTCTTATTCAATTACTTTATAACGAGTATTTTTCGTTGTTCTGCCTGCCACTTTTTTTTTAAGTTTGTTTAAATTCCGGATGAGATGATGCGAGAAAAAAAAGAGTATTATTTTCTATTGTAGTCAGGGAAAAAGAAAAACAAATATAAAATTCGTGAAAATTCACACACGTAAAAGACTAAATCGCAGTGAATTTCTATTCAGTAGTTCATTTAAAAACAATTGCTGTATCTTTTTTTATATTTAAATTGGCATTATTTCCGTGATGTCATTTGAAACACAAATGTTTGCGTTTCTTTGCTACATATGAAATTATTAAGCATTCTAGTGAAATTACTAATCACTACACAGTATAAAGCAAAGTCGCTTTCTCTGTCCCTATATCCCTATGTATGCTTAAATCTTTAAAACTACGCAACGGATTTTGATGCGGCTTTTTTAATAGATAAGAGTGACTGAAGAGGAAGGTTTATATGTGTAATAACATAAATTAAATAGTGGAGAAATACTGTTATTTTTTAGGTTACTCCAAATTTAACGCGTGCGGGCCACGGGCAGTAATGAATAAATCAAAACTACTGGATCGATTTTAATCATTTTTTCAGTGAATGACATAGGCTATTTTATACCCGTACGAAGCCGGAGCAGGACCGCTAGTAATTATAATAAATAACATTCCGAAGTTTTTGGTTCACTAATGAAATTCATATCTACGATGAGAAACGATAGTGGACCGTCTACTAAAATTCTTGATAGTAGATTAGCTTGAAACACATCACTTAGATTCACATGACGCACAACTAAACCGGTTTCGCCTTCAACGAATACATCTGTACCATGTCGGTTATAAATTAATGTCATAAAAAAAATGTTAAACAATAAGAAGGCGTTATATAATTTAGTAATAATTGCCGTAATATTTTTGTTATTCTACTTCTATTATGTTTTAAGGCAATTAAATAAACATCAACTTGATAATAATAGCCAGTGGATTTGTTTTTATATATAGAAATATTTTTTAGACTTAGTCATTATAGTTATATTAAACAAAATGCTTTTGGCCGGTTGTTGTAGACTTATCACCAGTAGTTATTGAAATCTATTAGTAATTTAAAACCTTTATTGAAATCTATTAGTAATTTAAAACCTTAACTTCTAACTTTAACTTGGTAGTTTAGAGTAAACATTTTTTTGTTATACAAAATTTAGTGAAAAAGTTTATTAGGGTTAAGTGTTTTTTCTTCTAATTATAACTTATTAATATAATGTCTATAACATATACAGAAGTCTAAGTTATAAATTTTGATAATTTTTACAGTCAATAATAATTAAAAGACTAAAAAATAAATTGCTTCTTTAAAAGCCGGGTAAAGAAACTTCTAGAAATAAATAAATCGTCGGTTAAAAAGATATCGACGCGCTGTTAAAATATTTTAGAATTATTAAGAAACGTTTTATTTTGAATAATCCTTTGTATATAATATTAATATGGATCTTTTCTTTTGTGTCACATCTTCACTATTTAGAAAATGAACCAGGATAGCTTCAGCGTAGCTCTACCACCTTCAACTACTATAATACTGTACTTATTAAGATACAACAGTCATTCATGATGTATTGAATTATCCAATATTTTTTATAGTGAGTTTGCTTATCTGTAATAAAACCAAAGTAAAGGTGAATAATACAAAATACTCACCGAATGACGTAGCGACATTGGTGATGAGCGCTGCGAGTCCGGATGCAATAAAAAACCTCGTAGGGTCAGGGTTGAGACCGATCATATAATAAGCTATTGTTGTGAACACGAGCGGTATCGTCGCAAACACCGGCGCCTCCGCTAAAGTCTTCGAGAGGAAGTAAACGTCAGCTCGATACATCCCGGAGTGGTGCTCTCTAATGAATATCGGTAACTCTGAACAGAAGACCTGAGAACAGTAGAGGAACCGGTTATTGTTTGATTTATACTCCTAACTAATATTTTAAACATGACTGTGTCTGATTTGCTTGTTACAATACATAACCAGTTATCATGAAATCTCGAATACATGTTGTCAGGAGTATAGAAAAGGACATAGGATATCTTTCGTCCAAAAAAAAATACTATTCTCATACGATAAGTCCAATACATTGGCATGAGCAATGACGTAGGTAAATGCTAGTTTTAAATATAATACGTATCGCAAAACAAGAAAAGACGTTAACATTACGAAGAGATATGAAAACTTTAATTATTAATAAGAAAACCTCTGTCAGCTTCGACTACGGAAAGACTATTAATTACCAAATCAAAAATCTGACCCAAAGCGAAATTAGTTGCGTATCCCTGTACTAAGAAGTTGGCTGGTACAAATTGGTATACCAAGTAAAATTTAGTCCTCGAGAGTATTCACATATACTCTTGCCAGAGTTAAGATCGTATTTTTATTCGAGATTGGTGTATGAATTGGTAATGGAATAGTTATACCTTGTAATTAGCATAGAACATTAGTTAATGCTACTGATTAATAATGTCATAACATTTACTATAGTACGGCTTTTCCTTAGGCACGCTTGGTCAGCTATAACTCACAAGTACAAAATCTGTCGCCAAGTACCAATAAGTGTGTTCGTGAGAACCGCTGAAACCGGTTTAGCGTATTTTTAGCCCATCGTAAGATAGAAAATGAACTAATTCAGTATCGAAAATGAGCCTGTATTATGTTTAGATAAAATAAAACGTTATAATAATCTACTTATTTCACTTTGAACGCTTTTGTTGTGCTTCAAAACGTGACGCAGAATCGGGTTACGTGTCCGGATAAGACGGATAATCCTTTCGCCTTTGGTAACACCACCAAATAAGTTATTATTAGATTTAGTTTCACTAAGTAAATGCACGTGACTTGCATTGACGATCAATTTAGTTTGTATTCGGTTGGATGTGGCCAGTTGCTATCAGATTTGTACTTTATATAATACTAGCAGGCCCGGCGGACGTTGTCCTGCCCTGATGATAAAAAATATATACACTTATGTGCATGAAACGCTTAAGGAGGCTTAACTTTTTCCGATCCTTTCAACAATTATCATTATATTTCAACCAATTTACAAAAAAAAAACCTTGACAAATTATATACCTAAACCTTCCCCGTGAATTACTCTATCTATTGCTGAAGACCGGATTACAATCCGTTCAGTAGTTTTCGAGTTTATCGCAAACATCCAGACAGGCAGACAGACAGACGCGGCGGACGACTTTGTTTTATAATATGTATTGATTGATATAACTCACGTTAATTACAGCGAAAATGTTCTGGAAGGTCATGTTGGTGAGGAACATGAAAATGGCTCCGTTGATGTTCATCACGCCGTCTTGGTCCAGATTTTGTCCGAAATATATCACTCCGATCAGTAAGGAAACCATCTATAATAAAAATATATTAACTACTACATTGTTATAACTATTTTTCCATTATATCTAAATATATAAAATGAATGTTCATTTATAATACGACTAAATGAAAATGACAATATAAATTATTTTTTTTACAATTTACAAATTAATGTATAATTGAAACAACAAGACACATATTCAGCTTTATTTTAATTCTTTTTCAACAATAATTGCGAAGAAAGACAAGAAAAGGAAAAACAAAGTACTAGTGAATCTTATGAACTAGATTTACGGGAAGAAATCATCACGGCTACGACAGACCTGGAACCAGATCCTGTGGACCATCGTACACAAGCGCGTCATTTGAATCCTTACTACCTGTTTATCGAAGAGCCAAATATCCGCGTTTCGCAACCATATGAATTTGAAAGTAACACTATTACCTAAAAAAAACTGTTACCGGTCCTAGTGAGCCTAAAACATGTAATGACCAATTTGTTATTATTTCTTGTATTTAGATTATGTCGGTCCGTAATAAACAACGTCACGGCTATCAGTTAGTACAAAATAAAACAAGGAATAAGTTAAGCCGTATTAAACACGTTGAATACTTACGATTGTTTGAAGGAAGCGCACTTTTATGAGCATGGGTTCTTTAGTGACGGAGAGCCACGAGCGCCAGAGAACGGCTCTGAACTGCGCGCACCACGACGCCTTGTACGGGGAGTGGTGAGCTCGAACCTGCACCGGGACTTATCCAAGGGGCATCTGCCCAACCGGATGATATCTTGCGCTACGTATTAAAAAACGTGACAAATTGTGAAAAATAATCTTGTTACTTGCATTGCATTTAAGATTGCCACTCCTACTTTATAATAAAGTATTGTACGTTATTTCGGGTAATTGTACTTTATACTTTATGTGAACAATGAAGTAGACGAAAATACTTTATTTGGCACTATTTGGTTTCTTTGGAATTTTGAAAAGTTTTTTCATATGTATTTTTTCCTTAAGAGAAATACATCGATTGCGCAATCGATGTTGCCACTCGCCAACGCCACACCGCCTAAGTATTCGTTTCTTTAACAAATATTTTTGAACGCAACTTAACCTCAAATTTCAACAATGTCACTGTCATTAATTGTCATAATTTCTTGTTTGTTTCGCGCGAAGCGGTTTAAGTGCAATAACAATAAGATTTAAAGTTGTATAGATTTATGCTTAATAATTATAAAAAAAAAATTGTACTTTATTTTAATACTATGTACTTTTTTCCCCTACATATAATAATCAATGTACTTTATCTGCAAAAAAAAGGTGGCAACCCTAATTGCATTTATGAGTAACTCGATTGCAATTGTTATACGCATGGAAAGAAACACGTCATCGTGGTACTCTTGAGCTTAAATTTTATTTAGGGTAATTTAACGAAAACATGTCTTTTACGTCACAATTTATACCTGCGTACAAGTATTAAGAATTATCATCATATAAGAGACTTACCCCCCCCCCCCCCGCCCCACTGCAGAGCCATAGGCCTCTTCTTGAAGGAAGATTTGGACATAATCACCACGCCAGCCTACGACGTATTGGTTGGCACAGTTCTATATTTTCTCCCATATGGTGTTATTACAAGAACATATCTCATGTTCAGGCTTCCTCACGATGTTTTCCTTCACCGTCGGCCGATAGTGTTACTAACTTGAATGAGTAAATGTGCGCAAATTCAGACATCGAATTGATTTTATATCATCAAGCCACAAGACCCCCACGACTTTTTACACTACACTAAAATAAACACATGTATCAAACAGAAAACTTAAAAGAACTACATAGTATTCTAGAAGCATCTGACATCGGTTTTGCCAGAATATTATGATACACATCCAAATCCCTGTTAATAACTTTAAACCTATTAACAAATAAATTCCTATAATTCTTACTTCTAGAACCCCTCCATCATGAATACCGTTAATCTTACTATTCTCGTTGCAAACCAATGAATCCATTATTTTAAGCGATAATGGCTCACTTGGTAGTATGTTCGGACACATCGTCGAAGAACGTAGATTCGAATCCCAGCAACTGAGTCGGAGCTTTCGGTGAAGGAAAACATCGTGATGAAACTATAGCATGGTGATAGGGTTTTTTGTAAGTCCGTGTGACTGGCTAGCTACCACCCTCAAGTTGAAAATCTGTCACCAAGCACCTGTTGGTGTGTTCCGGCACCTGCACTTGAGAAGCAGTCTCCCTCTAGGTTAAGCGTGATTCACCATCTTAGACCACATCATCATTTAATATCAGATGAGATCATAATAAAAAAAAAGTCTTTATTTAACAAAATAATATTGCCGGATACAAAATGGTCAAATCATGGTCAAAATGTTTACCTATAAAGTATAAAAAAAATAAAAATTCATTGAGTACTCAAATTTTCTCGCTGGAATGTATCCCAGCCTTATTTAAACGCAGTAACAATACAAATTGTATCACATTCATTACATATTTGGCTAGTTTATATATTACAATTAGGTTGTGCACTAAAAGATTTTTTTTCTACATTATAGGGGGCAAACGAACAGGTGGGTCACCTGATGGTAAGTGATCACCGCCATCCATAGACACTAACAACACCAGGGGAGTCGCAAGTGCATTGCCGGCCTTTTAAATAAGTGTACGCTCGTTTCTTAAAGGGTTGTAACTCGTAATAGTTCGGAAACACCGCCGCTGGAAGTCGATTCCACAAGGTCGAAGTTCGAGGCAGAAATGATCTTGAGAACCTCACCGTAGAAGACCTCCACTCATCGAAATGTGAGGGTAGTCGTTAAAAAGCTTTAATATTTCGACGATATATAACCATCTCACCTCGTTATATAAAGCATTCTCTGCCTCAGCGGCGATCTTGCAACCGATCTCAGATTTAGCGAAGGCTGTGCAGACTGTATCTATGGTGTGTCTCGTGGCTTCCTCTCTACCGGGTACTCCCGCTAGCAACTGAATGAAATGGTCCGCAGGGTTGTAGTTCGCTGGACAAGCAGCCCCCAACCTTGGACAATCAACAGTTACTTTTCAGGCAATGAGTTTTCATGTTACGAAAGGGATATTTTTTATAGTTGGATTTCTAGAAGTAACTCATATGCTTGATCTATACATCGAGTAAAACTATAAGGAAAAACAAACACTTGTCTAGTTTTTATCACTTACATACGTTTATTTGGCAATTTGTAATCTTGTTGTAAACTAAGATTGCGTTGAATTAATTTCAGATATAAATAAATGACGTGGTCTATACAACTGCGTTACTTGTTTAGTTAAAAGGAACGTTTTTTTTTCATACTTTTATAGTTTTTAGTATTTGACTATAATCTCATCTGATGTTAAATGGCGATTTGACCTGAAATGTTTGTTTTTGTAACTAACTATTCGCTTTTGGCCTGACGGGCTTTCACAGTTACACTGGACTAATAGTCCAAGCGCTTATGGCGCTCGGTCGCTTGGCAACAAGCTCAAGGGCCAAAGTAGCCGAACCTCGCCTTGCTTCGGATGATAATTTAACTTAGAAACTTCGAGAATAATCCTATACTAATATTACAAAGGTGAATGTGAATTGTTTGTTTGTTACGCTTTCATATATTAACTACTCAACCGATTATCGTGAAAACCTGCATGCACGTTCTCAAGGATACTGAAAAGGATATAGAATGCATTTTATCCCGAAAAATGTAATGTTTCTAAGGTATAAGTCAAATGTACTATAACATAAGTGATACAACGGACAACAGCTAGTCAACTATAAAACTAATTTCACTGTAGTTAAACTGCAGACGTGAGTTATAATTTTATTCACATTACCGTTTGAGCGTTACACAGTTATAAATATTTGTATTGAAAACTTACTCTTTAAAGAAACCAGTAGCCTGGTCTGGTGACCCGAGGAAAGCGACTCTGCCGTCGGCCATTATAAGCAGTTTGTCGAACATAGCGTACAGTTCTGATGACGGCTGATGGATTGTGCATACAACAGTCTTGCCTTTCTGAGCTAATCCTTTTAATACCTTTAGGTTAAATGCACAGATTTTAATTTAAGATAATATAAACAAGTGATATATTTTTAACAAGCTACACTCTGTATATAATCAAAATATAATTACTATGAAAATTACTCATGTTGTTAAAAATCTCGCTTGTATTTTCTGTGACAAACTTCTTTGTTTTTGTATTATATTAGTTTTCTATTTAAAAATGTATATTTAAAATGGGACATATCCTTTGTCACTGTTTCGAAAAAAGGCGACGTAAGTAAACGCATGTAAAATCTGCAATACTATTATTTTATTATATATGTGTATTTGTTCTAGTCGACTAAACTGGGCTATACATATAAGAACCTGCAATTAACACATGCTTTCCTAATACAAACAATTGTGTTCTTTATAGAACCGTGTTAATTATTAAAAATATAATGTGGTAACTGCTTGAAGAAAATAAATCATTTAAATATAAAAGTAAGTGACGTCTTTATTCTTTCATTATACATCTGGATATTACAAGAACAAAATTCAACAAGAAATCTTCATCATCATCATCACCTTCTTACCCATATCCCACCTAAATAGGGTCGGCACAACATGTCATATCATGTTGTGATGTATGGCTTAATTGATAAATTTTTACAATCAGCTGCGCGCGCCTCACGTCAACCCTCCTTGGGATTATTTAAAGAAAGAAAGATTCTACACTATATTACAAAATTTATTTTACAAGACGTCTATATAACCTCCAAGCCATCATCGAGACTCAGTATGTACCGATGAATTATTCCTGATTCGATAAGGGGAAAATGAAGTAAAACATCACGAGACGGCACTTAAACAATAGAAAGTTCAGAAATATTTATCGGGCAGAGTTGTCCATTGATTAATTAAGAGAGCTAGTTATTTCAATTTCGCCTCTCTTTGATGACAATTGATAAAATATAGTGAGATCACTTGCGGCCTCACGTAAGGTTTCCCTTAAACATTTTCAATAATTACATTTATTTGTGTGTATTTGCTTTAAACCTATTAAATACAAAGGAATTAATACTGAAATTATTTATTTAGTATTTTATTGGCTTTATAAGATAATATAATATCTTTATAAGATAAGATATAGGCTAATAAGATTGTGAGATGTTATATGACTTCTTTCCTCATTTTAAGCCCACATTATTAATAGACACTCATTTGAGAACTCAGTTCTTCTCCTTCTTCTTTATTTTTTGGCTCCGTCACGGTTTGTGCACTAGCCAGCGTCAAGTAACAAGATTTTGCCAAGTAAGTGTCTTGTGATAATTATAATGTTCTAACAAGATGGTGGTTTCCTTGTTAGAACTTTCCATGGAGTTTTGGTGGCATCTCAGAATGCATGCTCCGTGGTATTATTTCCCATCCACCTCACTTGTGCATAATAACCGAACTATATTACGTAAAACACCACCAATATTACAAAATATAGAGTCTAATAATACAAGATTATGAATAAAATATAAAAACCACTACATGACACACTAAGATCCCGCCAATAACTCCAAGAGAACTCAGCTATATTAAGATGAAACCCGAAACCCAATCAAATCTTACTTAAAAAAGAGGATTTAATAAAGGAGAGATACAGATTACATACTATTATAATGTTTATAGAATCTGAATCGTATCCAATTTTCACAGACCTGTATAACATTTTGAGCCATGAATGAATCCAAGCCAGAGGTCGGCTCGTCGCAGAACATGAGAGGCGGGTCGGTCAGCACTTCACTGGCAAATGAAAGCCGTTTCATTTCACCGCCCGAAATACCTTTCAATCGACCCGGTATACCGATTACTGTGTTCTGACATTTCGATAGAGCCAGCTAGAATAAAATAATATTTATTACAGGCTTGCAGGCCCGGCTGACGTTGTCCTGTCCTGATAATATTGCATGAAACGCTTAAGGCGGTTTGGCTTTTTCCGATTCTTTCAGCATTTATCATTATATTTCAACCAATTTACAAAAGAACCTTGACAAATTATATACCTAAACTTTCCCCGTGAATTACTCTATCTATTAATGAAGGCCGCATTACAGTCCATTCAGTCGTTTTTGAGTTTATCGCGAACATGCAGACAGACAGACAGGCGCGGCGGACGACTTTGTTTTATAATATGTATTGATAATTGGCGCACGCTATACTTTTGTAAAAAAATCTATGTAAAATTTTTCGTTCAGTGAAAAATCTTAAATATGAATAATTTCTTGATAATTTTGCCTTTAATTAATATCTTAGTCTGAAAGAACCGTAACTGATAAATCATTTTAGATACCTGTAACGGTGACCTGTTGTATAGCTTATTTTGTTTTAGTGTTATTTATGTTATTATAAATGATTCAAGATAGATGGATTCCTACCTCGGATATAACCTCTTGCACTCTTCGCATGCGTTGTGTGTAAGGTATGTGACGGTCCATTCTGACTAAAGCCTGAAATAAAAAAAAAATTCAAGTTGTGCTGTGCTGTTGTACTGTGAGCGCTTTAACATACTAATCTGAAAAGCCAGTACGTTATAGTTTTAGAGGACAGTGCTGAGGCGGATGCTGCACCGTGAAGTTTTTATCAAAATTCATATTTCGATACGGGGGTTACATTTGTCACTTTTGACCGATGCGCACTTTTTTCGCGATAACGAATAAATCTCCGCCATATATATATCATAAAATAACCCGCTTTGTTTTATTGTGAAACCATCACCACATCTCTCGTCGCAAGACAATCTGTACGTGAACGATCCAGTGGCCATCAATTTCGAGGCACCACGGGGCGATTCGGTAAACGAATTAAGTACTTCTTACACCCCCTACCGTTCACACACATTTGTTGGTCCTTCGTAAGCCGGATAATTTCCACGCTATTTTTACCGCATCCCTCCTGGTGGGACCTAATTACACGGTCCCACCAGTCCCTCCAGGCAGCATTGTGATAAAACGTATATCTATTATTACTAGTAGTCCTCCATTGATCGCAAGTCGAAACACAATTTATAAGTTTTTGCAAGTTTTCATATTAGAAAAAGATACGAATTTTTTACAAGTTTTTTAGAGCTCGCTCAAACGCTAGTAAACAAAAAAGAAATTTTAAAAAATCCGTTGACAAACAGAGAAGAAAATTATACTGAACCACTTTATCTCTGCGTATTTATAAATAGGTAACTAATGGGCGACGTTTTGTAACTACTGGAGGATTATTTGTGTACGTATTTGATTAATTTATTAGTCGAAAACAATCATAAATATTAACATTATATTTGAATAAATCGGAATATTAAATATGTTTATCGATAGAGAACCTTTAAAACTACAAAGATAAAGGATTAATTATTGCTTTAGTTCATACTAGCGGCCCGCTCCGGCTTCGCACGGGTATAAAATATATAGCCTATGTCATTCACTGAAAAAATGATTAAAATCGATCCAGTAGTTTTGATTTATTCATTACTGCCCGTGGCCCGCACGCGTTAAATTTGGAGTAACCTCAAAAATAACAGTATTTCTCCACTATTTAATTTATGTTATTATACATATAAACCTTCCTCTGCAATCACTCTATCTATTGAAAAAAACCGCATCAAAATCCGTTGCGTAGTTTTAAAGGTTTAAGCATACATAGGTATATAGGGACAGAGAAAGCGACTTTGTTTTATACTATGTAGTGATAATCTTCAGTCCGTTTATTATCGTAACTAATTCGATATTTATTCTTCCTTACATATTAGAATGTATCTAATTAATTAGGGTATGAACCATAAAAGTTTAAGGCACTAACAGTCACTTATGCAAATAACCAAAACTTGTACAAAGTTCTAAGACGTTACCAACTTCGCTCACAACCATTATTACTAACCATAAGGCAACAGCGCTTACACAAACCGTGTACTGCAATGGTCTAAATATAATTTATCTAATAACATCGTGCATTGATACCCGAGACGTTTCAATTCAAACCTTATGAGTAGCAACCTATCATTAAGAAATCTCGGTACGAATTATGATTCTCTCTGTTATTTCCGTGTGATAAAAACTTGGCAAGTAAGGAGTACAATTCGTGAATCGACGGTTCAGTACTGATACATGTTTTATTTAGGTATTATTACTCCAACGTTTCCGAAACACGGTAATGCTTTTTTTAAATGGCATTTTTTTATGGAAGCACTCGCGTAATACATAGTGTGAAATTATCAGCAAATATAACTTTGCCACGTGCCAATTTTACTCGGACTTCAAAATTAATCGTTATTGATTTTTTTTTTCCGTGATATACTTTAAATATGAAAACTGTTTATCCCCGAGGAAGTATCGTTTATGCCTTAATAATCGGTCAATATGACTATTGCTATGAAGAGCCGTAACGCTTTATAGCTTTAATTTTTGTTGTTTTTCTTTTCAGGTGAGTGCCTTATGCGTTGCCCTTAGTAGTTCGGTAAAGCTGTCAAGGCGCTGTAGCCTAACAGCGTTGGTTATTTTGAAAAAAAAATATTTTACTTTTACAGCAGTATTCAGTACTAACTTCAATTTTAAACATTAAATTTAAAATTCCAAATTAAAAAGGAGTACTATAGACGGACAACCAAATCAGCGTATAAGCGTTCGGTTTTTTTCTTTATGAGTTTCGGAAACCTAAAACGTATAAATTATATATAGACTGAAATATAAACATGATTTGTTATATAACATTGATTTCTTTAAAGTCAATATCAAGGAAATAATGTTGAAACGTTATATAAAAATTAACTGTTTTTGTATAATACCAAGGTCCCAAAACCGGCGTGTTGTTGACTTTACAGTTTTTTTATTCTAATTATATACATATTTAGTTGTGTGGCGATAATTCTCCTTGTTTTATAACT
This sequence comes from Antheraea assamensis, assembly GCA_035772565.1. NCBI lineage: Eukaryota > Metazoa > Arthropoda > Insecta > Lepidoptera > Saturniidae > Antheraea > Antheraea assamensis. The sequence goes on along the minus strand of JAQQSE010000191.1, from coordinate 624,550 downwards.
TAAATATGTATACAACTTTGTTGGTAATTTAAAACTTTGTTAATGAGTTTTTATGTTTAGGTAAATGTGTGAATAATTTATATATCTATTTTTTTTTATGAGGAAACAAATTCTATAGGTATAACATAAATCAAATGTAATGTAAATCAAATTATCTAAACTATAAGCTTTATTAGAATCCAACTCAAAAATCCAACAGAGTTAAAATAAGTTAAAATAAGCTGGGGCGACCTGGTGATAGCCACTGTGGAGGGAGAAAACCTCCTTAAAAAGTTACCGTGGGAGAAAACCACGTAAAAAAGTTACGGAGGGCAGTGCCTTCGGGCGGCGGGAGGGAGGAAACCTCGGTAAAAAGTCACCGTGGGAGAAAACCACGTTAAAAAGTTACAGACGGGTGTGCCTTCGGGCGGTGGGAGGGAGGAAACCTCGGTAAAAAATCACCGTGGGAGAAAACCACGTTAAAAAGTTACGGGTGTTGAGGAGACAACCTCGTTAAAAAACAGACGGGAGGCCTTCGGGTGGAGGGAGGTAGAAAACCTCGTTAAAAAGTTACCGTGGGAGGAAACCACATTAAAAAGTGACAGAGGGACGGCCTTTGGGCGGAGGGAGAGGGAGAAAACCTCAAGAAAAAGTTACCGTGGGAGGAAACCACGTTAAAAAGTGACAGAGGGACGGCCTTTGGGCGGAGGGAGAGGGAGAAATCCTCAAGAAAAAGTTACCGTGGGAGGAAACCACGTTAAAAAGTGACAGAGGGACGGCCTTTGGGCGGAGGGAGAGGGAGAAAACCTCAAGAAAAAGTTACCGTGGGAGGAAACCACGTTAAAAAGTGACAGAGGGGAGGCCTTCGGGCGGAGGAAGAGGGAGAAAAACCTCATTAAAAAGTTCCTGTGGGAGGAAACCACATTAAAAAGTGACAGAGGGGTGGCCTTCGGGCGGAGGGAGAGGGAGAAAACCTCGTTAAAAAGTCACCGTGGTAGAAAACCACGTAAAAAAGTTACAGGTGGTGGTGGTTGGAGGGGGTGACCCCTTGACTGCCAAACCGGACCAAGGAGGGAAGGGGCTGGGGACCTGACTTTCCATTGCACATTGGTTCGGTAGATGGGTAGGCAGCTTGACCGGGCTGTCGTCGCGGTCAGGGCGTTCGCGCTGGGCCTTGTCGCCGGGGTGGCATGGTGCTTGCTTGTTCGATCCCGTGCCACTCCATAGCGCGGCAGACGGTATCTTGTGGGTTTTTTTAGTCAGTAAGAGTCTGACACCCCACAGCTCCCCAGGGCTGTGGGTGTCCAATGGAGGATTTCTTCCCACATAAAAAAAAAAAAAAAAAAAAAAAAAAAACGGTCCCATGCCGACCCAACCAAAAGCGGCGGCCGGTACACCGTGGGGTTTTAGTCCGTAAGAGTCGAACATAACCCACTCTCTCCCCCCGGAAGAGTGGGTATCCATAAGGAATTTCCCCACGTTAATAAAAAAAAGGTAAAGTTAATGCTTTGATTTGTATCCCTCTCTTATGTTGCTTCGTGGCAGAGGAATAATTTATTTTCGATATGGGGTTTTATTAAGGATGCTGATGAAAACGTGAAGACATGTTTTATATGCTTTGCGATGGCTACTCGGTGCAGGGACATAAGTCCTGCTACCGAACAAAACGCCCCCTTTTTTGTAATAAATATTGTTACTAGTTTTGTGGACTTTTAAACTTCTGATATAGATATAAAATCCCAAAAAAATTGTACATGTACATTAAGTTCTAAGACGGTGTACGCTACAAACAAAGTAATTCTAAATCCACAAGACTTAACGAACCTGAAACACTAGATGCTCCCTTACAGTCAAAGTGCCAATGAACAAATCCTGCTGTTGCACATACGCGGAGAGTGCTGACAATGCCTCTGGCGTAGCTGGTTGCCCATTCAAGGCTCTCGTGCCGCTTGAGACAACTCCGCTGGGTGTCCGAAATGTTAGAGTGTTTAAAAGCGTCGTCTTTCCGGCACCCGATGATCCCATAATCGCCAACAATTCACCAGGATACGCTGCTCCGTTTACTATCATAGAAAATCATATATATATATATACATATTTGTTATCTATAGATCACATTTTCTTATATACGTGTAAATGAATAGAATCCATCATAGCCATCGTTTCTATTATAAAATAAACATATCTGGAGACAACATCTAGACTATCCACTATGTACGTATTTTGTACAGTGTGCTATTTTTGCTATATTGTAATAGGAGGGTCAGGTAATGTAGAAGGGTAGCTGCTAACATGAAAGTTTGGAGGAAAGTAGCCGAGAGCCATCTAATAACATTAGCTACCTATCGACATAGCTCTCCATCTAACTGAAAATAAATATCACAGGCGACAACTCACTCTACAAATCTACAAGTGAGTAGATTTCTCATCCTGATCAAAAGATATAATAGACAATTAACAAAGGTTGTCTGCAATTAATTATTTTAGAACACTTTCGTAAGTGCTATATAGCTATTGTTTGTAATGTTGTAATATTGTAATTTGTGCTATTGAATTTAAACATTCTTTAACTTGTGAGAATCCGTCAAAGAAAAAAAAAAAATCCATCCATTCTCATGACATATCTTTAGTTTCTAATCAGATCTAATAAATCCTAATGAAACTGTTAATTCGGATATTCTAGATAATAATAATGTTACAATATTTTTTTTAAACTTTGTATATGTGTGTGTGGGTGTGTGTTTAGTAGTAAAACTTTAATTTATTTTATTTTAGAATTGTTAGGAACACTTACAGATTAACATTATAAAACAAAGAGTAGGTAGGTACATTCAGGGCTATTTAGAAGTTTTCACAAATGGTAAGAGGGCCATTTACAAGTTTTCACAAATGGGAATGATTGAACGATTGAATTGAAATAATTTTTATGATACCTACAATAATGTCAGAAGTGCATAGCCTTGATATGCCATCAACATATTCTAATTAGTCTCCCTGTAAGCTTTTATATAAAGACATTCCAAAACTCAGTAATTCGCAGTGTACACACGTTTACAAGTCTATACCAATTTCTAAATTACTGTATGGAATTTGATTTAATATTCGATAGTCAAAAATTTAGAAGTAGTGACTAACGTAATAAATGCAGGAAATAGTTATTTTCACATGTTTATTATCTTTTCCATATATTTATTACAATGCTCTGATGATAAGTACTGTGCAATCCAATATTTTTTCCAATTGACTAACGCTATTGGATTGACGGGCCTTAACTATATTAAGGGATCACAAATACAATCTAAAACAATAATGATTACCTATATCGGCAATAGCTAGATCTATAATCTATTCAAAATGACCACAACATCCGAGCCCGGAATACGACAAGTCCAAGCGTATCGCTTTTGTTTATCAAATAAAGTAATACCGTTTCTAAGTAGTTGCTTCCTTTGCTGGAACATTCGATTCGATGACGTTTTCCAGAAGATCCAGGAACGTTTATTTCTCGTCCGGGATTCTGTAGCGAAGGCGTTGATATCCGCCCACGTATATGTCACCTTCTCCACTCCGCCGACTGTGCCGTAGTTGCGATGCGCCGGTATGGATACAGTGACGTCACCTTCACTCGTACGCGGTGATTCGTTCGGCGACGAACCATTCTAAAAGAATTAAAATAAATTGACTCATTACAAATGTTTATCATAAGAATCACAAACTCAACGAGTACCATTTTATTTAATTACATGGTCGTATTTTATACGGAAGATTTGGTCTCCTGAATAAACCCGTGCGAAGCCGAGGCGTGCTGCTAGTATTTAATAACTCAGTGAATATAAAAACTAAATAAATACAAGGCACTACAAAATATAAGCCTTTATGTTACCCCCATATCTGCTTAATGAAGCTTCGGTTATCTGCCGCGTTAAAAGTTAACCAAAAGATTAATTCGGATAAAAGCGCAAAAAAAACCATACCATCAAACCTTTGTAGTTTCAATAATAACCCGAAATTAGCGTTTTCAAGTTCCTTTAATGTGTGTAAAAGCCGTGTACACAGTTATCGTGCTGCGTCTATCGTTACGCATCGCGTTAGTTCGTAACGCATGACGATAATGCGTTCCAACACCTGCATTTATTGCGACTATAGACAAAACTTCGTACCCATACACATAGGTATGTGAGTAGCATTAAAATATTGTTTACCAACGTGGCTTCAATAAAAACGACATTAATTAAAATGTTATTTTGTAAAACCCAAGACAACGAATTATAAATTTAGATTAATGTTTTTAATTAATTGTTTTGTTTTTAATAGTGTTTTTATGGTTCCAAGAATTCACTTTAAGCTTACAATAAACGCAACGGTAACAATATTTCAGTATTAGAATTACAAGGATCGCGATGCTACAGTACCAGCAGTACATAGTCATACTATATATTATATTAAAAAAAAACACAACTTTGGTTTCTGTTAAACATAGAAAAGGAATAACGCAGTATATGGATAAACAGTAATTATGAGATTAAGTATTACTATCACGTTTTTCAGATTAATATTTAAATACTGAAGTCGAAGTTTCTAGTTTATTCGACACCGAACCCCCAGAACTGTTGCCGTGATAATTACCGGAAAGAATTAAGGAATTAATGGTGTTAAATTACCACGAAAACCTAGTGTTATATATATCGGACATACTCTACTTATTTACAGCGTATAATTTAAACAATAATCGTATTAGGTATATCTTCTCAATGTGTTACTTCTCACCCGTGTAATTGGCTTTAGAACGTAGAGACTTGTTACAGCGTTTATGGTAAAAAAGTGTGCATATAAATTATTGAGTACTCGGACTATAATTCCCCTATGTGTTATGGATTTAATAAGGTAAATGATTAGTCAACTGTATTTCTATATTCATGTTAAGAACTAATTTGAAAGATATAAGAATAATTAGAAAGAAAGAAAGATTGCCATACAGTTGAACCATAGCAGAATACCTATTTCAAAATAAAAAGCTATTTGATCATTTGAAACATTCATAGAAGCTGAAAAAATATAATTATGTACCATTGCGTTAATGGTTTTTTATTGAATAATTACGATCCCTGGATCAGAACTAAAAAGGAGATAAAAAAAACGGATTTCATAGAGTTTGAAAACAATCGTGGCCTCCGATATCAACATGCTACGCACAGAGGAACCTAGGTTCCAATTGCAGCTGCCGAAACACACCTACTATCGGCAGCTATTCAGGCTGGCATTAAAAAAGACCCTACCAACATGCTATGATTCTCTAGAGTTGTTTTCCTTCACTACTCGGTACCTCATTCCATACTACTATTGTTCCAAGCACACAAAGCCCTCGTTGCGTCATTTACTTTTCTTATTATATACTTATTACTGATAAAAGAATTGGTCTGATTTCTAATTCATACAGAATATTACAGCTACCTCTACTAGTATGGTAATGGCTGTTTGACATTAAAATTGGAACGAATAATATGCATATGTATAAATAAGTGGTTATAATATGCAAATGATTGTTACAAAAATACATTTATACACATATATTTCGTTACCAATTTGAAACGATTCGGACGCTGAACGTAAAATAAGTTGATGGAAGTGAAAAGAGATATCTCGTTCTAACGACCATAATTCTACGATATTAGTCAGGTTAGTTTGTAACGAAGGTTTATTTATTCTGTAGAATAAATAAGTAGTAGTAGTAGGTAGTATTATTTTATCTATACTTATCTAAACTAATACATATTATTAAGAGATGAAGTTTGTCAGTTTGACTATATTCTCCACACTTTTACCTACAGATACGAAATTTATTTACTTAAATAAAAGTTACAATACCTCAAGGCTTTATTTTATTGTTATGAAGTTTTACGTTATAGCTAAGTGTGCCCGCGGCTCCACTCGCGTAGACTACAAAATTATAGTTAAGTTGTTTTATTTTGTTTCAATAAACAATTTTAAATATCGCATGGTTTGTTTTATACCTAACCATTTATTATATAGCTTTTTATACTCAAAATTATTAAAACTAAACAATAGGAGCAAATTGAACGCAATAACTCATTGCATCTCACGTCTAATATTTTTAATTGAACTCCTACAATAAAAGTAAGCATTGTGACTTAAATATAAAGGTTAGATTTATGATATTGCCCACGTTTTTTAGTAATGTCTATCATAAACGATTGTTTACCATATTATATTATTTTAATATTTTTGTGATTCAGAAAATATATTACGACTGAATGTACCTACTGGTAGACATTTTTTTTATCCACAAACACGACAGACACAGAGACGTAGCTTTCTATAGTATGCATATAAGAATTAACGAGTACGAAGTCATCAATTGCTTGAATACAAATATTATTACTAAAACAAGTATTTTGTCGATTAAAGGTTCCATACAAAATAATTATACTAAGCCTATTTTATATTATACTAAGCCTATTTTATAACGTGCAGCCGCCTTTTCTAATTTTATTTTGAACCATTTTCATGATACTCAGATTATGTGACATTTACTATCGTATAAGTTATCGTGTGTAGGAAGGAGCATAAGAACATCATAAAAATATAACACCTCGGTAGGTATGGCTAGTGAGTCGCTAAAATTTGTGTAAATCTAAATATAAAATCCATTTACCTTATCGTAAAACTGTAAAATCTTAACACGAGGTATTTATACCAAATCGATGCAAATCTACACCGCTGGACATGTAAAGTAATACAATCTAATCTTATACGTCCCCGGCACCCGTGCCGTTAAATTTTAATGTAAGATAGTTCACATTTTTGTTTCAAGCGTCGCTTCGTCAATATTTTAATTAGAATGGAAAAACACCAAGGTTTTTTTTTATAAATAACTTAAGTTTCCTTGGAGTCTCGATGAATAACAAAATTATAGAAATTAACAAACAACTCATTAAAACTATATACTTATAAATAGGATAAATCTATACCAATATTTTAAATTTTAAGAGATTATTTGTTTTTGTTACTAAGAAGGCGCTAATCTTTGGAACTACCGATGAGATTATAAAAATTATGTTCCATTTCAAAGTTTATTTATTAAGGAATATTATATAATATAATTATAACATTATACTACGGCTCATAAGAACACAGCAATTATCATAAAACGTTTAGATCAGAAAGCACACTAAGTGAGAACGAAATACAGTACCCGACTTTTGATTCGGTAAGTCGGGTCTTGGTTATAACTGAGACCGTAGGTTAAGTTCGGTTTTGTATATCGTTATCTTTGTTTAACGCAATCATTGTGCTGTGTGATAGAGACAACTATTAGTCACACGTCTTACTCCTCTTTCCCCGACTTGCCAAATCAAATGCCTGTAACAGTGCAACTGAAAGGGACGTGCAGCACGGCGGAAAAAATGAAATGTAAGAGGGACCATGAGCCACAGTTTCATAATAATATTGTTTTGATGAGCTGAAAAAAAACTACGCAACTAAAACTGTGCGTATATAATATGGCTTAAAAGTGGAATTTAAGGAACTAAGTTGTTTATTATAAAGGCTGAATAAATAAAATTACCATTTTTTTAAACTAGTACTGGAAGAGTTTTTTAAGTTAATAAATCGTATCAATAGATCCAGAAATAGATGACAAAGGGAAGTAAGCCGTTTCATCGAATTGGAAATAATTAGTTAAACAGGCCGCGCAAAGGACGATCAATGGGCCTTCAATGGCTGGAAGAATCTACTATTGCTTCACAGATAACAATTTTTGTGATAGGTTGAAATGAAAAAGGAGTTTACAATTTTAAAAAACCTTTTATTACATCAGAACAATCCTGAAAAACACTGTTTACACGTGTTACCATGTTATTATACTTTAAAATAAAACATTAGAGTTTCATGGAAAAAGAAATCGATTATCTACATTAATAAATCTGTAGTTTAGTCTATACATGTATTTTTTCCAAATATTATTATAGTATATATATAAATATGAAACAAAAAAGGGGTTAACTATAAGAATTATCAATAATGGTTGTAGAAATTGTAAAGGAAGTAATCTCAAAATAACTTTTTTTTTAACAATTTTAAAATAAAGTATATAAAGTTAAAATAAGCTATTAAGATTGTCCATACTTTCAAAAAGTTTAAAATATGAGTCAAAACAAAATTGATATTTAATAAACTGCGTAATACTAGTATACCATCGTCATGAATATAGAATATACGGATGATACGGAACTTGAGGGAGTTATGAAACCTATGTTCAAACCCATTGTTTTTTTACTATGGTAATATTTATGTAAATTTTCTCGCACGGGCGAAAAAACCCGATGTTACCCGATAAAAATAATTTAGAAACAAAGAGTATACGAACCTTATTGATCCTGATATTTTAGCTATGCGAATCTGAATAAGTATTTATTTAAATAGTGAAACCTGACAAGTACTATTACAGAGCTCTAAGCTACCCTTATAACAAGTCGGATTACTGATCAAAGTGTAATTGTAGCCCTTATTAAATTTGGACGAATTTCAAAAGGGACCCTAACCTCGTGTTTGTTTAAACCATAAATTCCTTTAAACATTTTATTGAACTTAAGGCCAAGGTTAGGCAAACGTAAAGAATTTTGGATCAGATTTAATAAGTTAGCATAAAAACCTGGTCAAATCCGGTCTTATAAACCAGTTTAGCTTTTTTTTTATGTCTTTGGATAAATTAGTATTAAACGTATATATTTGGCTTGGCAACGTTTTCAGTTGGTGGCATTTTGTCCACCGTTTATATATTTATTGAATTAATCAGTCACGTAGTGAAGAGTTGACAAAAAACATGCCTCTATTTTATATCTAGATTTGCTGCGAAACTTTCAGTGTTTATAAGAATAGTTACATATAATTCGTTAGCCCCACAATACAACCCCTATGTAGTACAGTAAAAATAACTAATCTAATGTTGTGGTTTGTCTTAATCAGTGTATCTAGTTACTTATGAGTTTTCACCTTAGGATTTGTAATGTGGCGTTACGAATCGTCGTCTCCCTGTCATTTAATCCACCCACTGCAGTTCCTCATTCAAACAGCTACTTATAAATTATACATTTATTGTACAACTAGCTGGTGCTCGCGACTTTGTTCTCGTGAAACTGGCTTTGTTTTATGGAAGCTGCGCATTTCATCTGAATTATTTGTGCGCTATCCTTTACTGCTTAACCCCTCAGCCTTTAGTGGGGTTTAAAGCTTTTAAAGTTACTTTTCTTTTTGTCTCTCCTTTAAGTTTAACTTTGTTAAATTTTATCTTTATTGCTTATTCTTTATGAGAAAGATTGCACAATATGTAGTTCAGATCGTGCTCTGAAAAGAATTGTACCTGCCTGTAAAGGTCTCGTCAAAAAATTAACAGCCCCTTTCATTCTATAAATGTATAGATTGCGTTCAACACTTAAATAATATTTTTCGCAATTTTACTATTACCTATTTTACTTTAGATTCATAAGTCATAAATAGATCAATTTTGAAACCGTCTAGTCTACAGCGATGTAATTAAAATGTAAGCAATAAATGCATATTGTTACCTGTGGTGAATTGTTGTAAGAAACCCGTTGATTATCTACCGACGTTGATATAAGGGGTTCGTGTTCTTCATTTCCGGCTGTCATTTTTATTCTAACAGGATTTAGCGATGGTCAAACTTGAAAAAAAAACACTCAAGCGGTTGTTCTTTTCCTTATCATAAAATCACTAATAAACACTAATTTTATTTTTATACAGAACTCTTTAAGCCATTATTGTATCTGTGGTTTTTAGTAACTATTTTTCTGGCGGGAACTTCACAATGGCGCGCGCGAGCGTCGCTGCCCGAGAGCGTTGTGCTAACACGATGTAGGCGGAGCCAGCCGAACACGCTATTGCCTAATCAACTGGCTCTCTGAAATTATTTGGTTAGTCTATCACTAGATGCATTTTTATTTAAACAAGATGATTACGTGCGTTTCTATTGTCTTACCAATTGTGAGGTTATGTATATCAGTACGTACAAACATGCGTCGTACGAAACGAGCATATGCAACGTTATTAATAATAACACAAAAAATATCATATGTAAATGTTTATTCAAAAAGAAACATATCTGAGATAGCAAATAATCGTTTAATTATTTTACGCATATGATTACAAAATGACACATGACAAAGGAACTATTGTATGTAAGACTTAAGATGTTTCATTAAACTTATCCATTAACCATTATGGCTAATTAATATAAATTCCTTTGCAAGAAAATTAGATTCGACTTAATTTTATTTCTTAAAATCTTACTATTACTGATGTATATAAAGACTTGATAACTTATAATGGACAATAAGTGCATACTCCACGTCAATTATACTCGAAAATGAAATATATGAAACTCAGTATTGCGCTCAAAAATAGACGATACGGAGTGTTATCAAAACCAATTCAGAATTTTATAAAACAATTATGGAATAAAAAAATCCCACGCGCTTATTTTTGTTTTATATATAAACATATATTATAGTAGCAGAAGAACACAAGTCTCTTATTTTCTATTTTTTGAATTGAATATTTATTACAAGACTTTTCTGTTCAAACATTTCTTTCCGAAGTAAATGACTACTACACTTATTTACGATACGAAAATTATTTATTTTAATAACAATTAATATAAAAACGTGTCTCATTTAACATCTTCAAAACGGCCATGTCAGTTTGTTTCGGTATTAAAGTTATTTTCGTGATATTCCCGATAGTTCGTTATTGGAGAAATTATATTGAAAATGCAATGGTATATTTAAATCTGCGTTCCTGCAGAACTTTTCAATTTTTATGTTTATGACACTTCCTTAGGATTAAAAAACACTAGACTTAGCAATGATGTTTGCGCAATCGAATTTCACAAAGTTTGTACCCCTCTTTGATATTTATTACATTATTATAATAAGGCTGATAACATTTATAAGTCATATAAAGACATTTATTGTATAATTTATTTATTAAGATACCCCCCCATTTCTTTGCAAAGGAATTTACTTACATTACATTATGAACTCCAAAATATTTCATTAATAATTCTTTAATACACACTTACACGTCCGTTTATACTAATATTATTTGGTGATAAACCCCACTTACATATTTTACATGCAATCAAGATTAAGGAACAAACAAATGCGCTTCAGTTGTATTTTAATATTCAAAGGGTGCAATGTATAAATGTTTTATCTATATATATACACAGATATATGTAGCCATAAATATGTGACGTCATAAGTTTTTAATTGCTGATATTCTAAATAGGATGAATCGATAGTAACTTTCGACATTTCGACATCAAAAACAAAAGTATTTACCACAAAAAAAAAAAAAAAAACAAAAATCTGTAAAAAAAAATCATAACCGAAATATTTAATGGATCGTTAAAAACCAAAATAAAGTATAGTTTATCGCTTTAAAAGCAAATAACGACACATCGGCAGAAAAATATAATACTACTCAAATAGGAAGCGTTTAAAAATATAGTACATTTACCTTACCCTTTTAAAAGATACGGTTATGTAGTGACGGCAACACCGAAACGTGTGTGGGAAACATACAATGACGTCACTTCTATGAAATTGAATTAATGTATTACAAAAACAACATTCTCTTTAAAAAAAACTATTAAAAAGGGAATCGCTGAAACCTACAGTGAAATTAAGAGAAGATTTTTTTCTACGTGCTATGAAGACTGTTATTCAAAAAAGTGCAGTGATTTTCATTTATATCAAGAAAACGCTATATCTATGGTAAAGTTTAAACATTGTCATGTTTTTTGAAGTTATACTTCTTTTGGCGCGTTAGGGAAAAATGATGAGAGTTAATTTTTACGATGCGCGCGCACACCGTGTCACGAAAAACCGACACTCCGAAGTTAGCTATAGTCAACATTTTATTAAAAAAAAGTATGTATGTATTAAATACCCTTTTTTTCTATTGTTAGTGTCGTTTTTTCTACAAACGTAGAATAAGGCAAAAGATAAGATTTTTGAAAGATTTTTATCTTGTTACGCCAAAGAAGTATAACTTCTAACGCGTGTACATAAGTACACACCAGTTCTTTTGTTCCCCACAATATCATCGTTACATGTAAATATATACCAGGAAAAAGGATTTTATACAACATTTTGTTAGAAATTTTAGTAGCCGACCAGCTAAGGTGCGCGATGTGTCGAACATAACATTTAAAAACAGCGTTGAATTCTGAAAATTGCTGGATTAGTAAAATTATACATAAATTAAATGCTTCCATTGTTAACGATTTAATGTATAATTGTAATATATATTCAATATTGAGTCGTATAAAATTAGTATCAGTAAAGTATTTGGTAAATGAAAAAAAAATAATACATTTTAAACGCAGCCATAGATAATTATGGTCAATCTACAGTATTACTAAAATCTTAGGCTGAATTTAAGCCAAAGATTTTGGTGTGTACATTTATACCATTTTTACCACCACGATACTGTTTGCCTTTAAACGACTCAATTATTCAGGCATCGATTGCACTTACACTGTTACATTATTTTTTCTTATCAAATATATTGTGACTATTATGAACAATTAGATATAATGTAGAGCATACAGGAATCTCGTCGGACATTCATTCATACAGATACATAATATAATATTGCATTAGGGCTTCGTAGCAATTGTATAAAATCATAATCTTTTTCTATACATTAAAAGAACATTCTAGTATTATTAACACATATATAAGATGAGCAAATGACGTAGATTTGTTTTCATTACGAACTACTTACACATAAATAAGTTTAATGATTAAAAACTTAAGGAAGAGCAATCATATAATTATCGTGGTGCTGGCTGGCTGCTTGTCATTTTTACAACAAAAAAATGGTTTTAAATATCGAATATTGCACATTTACTGCAGCGTTAGCTCAGAGCTATATAACCCATAAGCTACCCATAGATAACTCTTCAATATTTCTAATCGCTTACCTTAAGATTCCATGCTAAAACAACCTTTGTCTTGGAAGTTTTATGCGTTGTAAAATGGACCTTATTACATAACGTTATAAGAGCCCACTATCTAACCGACCTGCACGCAACTATCTAAATGAGCTAAATCGTTGAATCATTATCGCTAGAATAATATGAACTTATATTAGGGCATTGTTAAATAATATGCGAAGACAATCAGTCTACTGGTTTTCTTATTGGCAGTGAGTGGGTTTTGTATGTAATAGATTAATTATTGCTTAGTTCATGAAATCTATACTTTCAAAGAGTCGAACCACTATCAGTACTCTTTTACTAAGAGATACCTTATTATATATTTTTATTTCGTCCGTTATCTGTTGTTCATTATTATTGTCGAGTACAACAATCATCAGCCAGTGTTATCACGACGAGTGAACATAGAACGATTATCCTAAAACCAACAGGTGTGAATGAGAGAGCACTTTACGTTGCTCACACTTAAAGTCACGAATAATAAAAAAAAACTATTAAATATTAATACAAAATTATATGTAAACACGAATTAATTTGAGAACACGTTTCGTTATAATAACAAAACCAGTAAATGGTGAGTTGTAACGAAAACTAAATTTGTTTTAGGACATCGACGTACAATCTATACTATTTTGTGAAATAATTCTCACAGCCGCCGCGCGCCATCACCTTAATTGGATGGTAAAAAAATCCTGAAAGGTATTATAACAGAAATAAAGCGGCTTCCACTTCGTAATGTATGTTTTACCTTTCTCCATCCAAAAACACTGTTTTGCCAACGTTCAAAGTGATATCTCCAAAGGGCATTTAAATTGACCGATCTCAAACATACCAATAATCAATTTTTCATGTGTATATAGATGAGATTAACGGGTACGAAGTCGTAGGCGGTTACTAATTCTCAATATAACCGATACGAAGTCAAGTGAACTAATTAATATGATCCGCGACCGAAATATCATGTTCATTAGACATATCGATGTCAAATAAACAATAAACAGTTATAAGAGTACATATAAGCAAAAACTTTTGTATGGTGCTTCGAATTTTTTTTCTAAGTCCGCCTGTCTAATTACCACCCCTCAAGTTGAAATAAGTATCTATAGGTATTCCGGCAACTGCATTTGAGAGCCAGTCCGCCTTTAAGTTACGCGTCTTCACCATCTTTCACCACATCCTAATTCAACGTCAGTTCGATTGTGGTCAAACGCTACGCTTACAAGGAATTAAAAGAACTGAAATTATTACTCGGGTTTACTTTTACTTAATATATGAATGAATGGCAGCGAAAAATAAACGGATGAATTTTGCCGAATGCCCATATATTTACTAATAAAAACAATAACACTATCGGCCGATGGTGAAGGTAAAACATCGCGTGGAAACCTGAACCCGAGAAATGTTCTTGTATTACTCTACTATATGTGGAAAGATATAGAACTAAGGATTTCTCAGAGTTTGAAATCGGCAACACATCGTGGGCTGTGACTTGGTGATTATGCCGATATCTTCCTTCGAAAAGAGGCCTATTGCCCTGCAGGAGTTTCTTACAGGCTGATGATGATGATGATGGACATTGCAAAAAAGTAAAAAATATATAAACATTTAAAAAAAGTATTGGTGACTCAATTCACACCCGTTAGATATCGACGAATATAAAAAAAAAAAAAACGATACATGACAGTTTGAAACCAGCTTTGCCCATTACGTAAACATTCGGACTACGACGAAATCTATATTTAAATATACTTGAACTCGATTGGTTCGACGGCCGTTATACATACACTTAGGAACTAATTACGCATATCAAGTACACGATTCACATGAGCTAAGCAATATCTAAGTAATTAAGCAGGATTAATATTGATTGAATCACATACGGTTGGCTTTATAAACGTTTCACATTCAGAATTGTTCGTCTTGGTATTGTTGCTTCCTTCTACACTAACTCGAGACTTAATATTCAATTTTAATGCACCTCATATTGACTTATATAGCACTTTATTTATTGTGATATAGAGTATACATACTAAGATAACTATATGTCCTGATCGAAAACCGACCGCACCAAATAGATTATAAAGGGCGGTCTCTAAATTACGTCACACGTTAAGGAATGAGGGGGAGGGGGAGGGGGAGGGCGAGGGGGAGGGCGAGGGGGAGGGCGAGGGGGAGGGCGAGGGGGGGGGGTATCAACAATGTATGAAAAGGGGAAAGGGATGAGTCCCTAAGTTTCGTGAAATAAATGATACGTATTGAAACTCTAAACTCCAACTGTAACGTAATACGATGATTTAATAATATAAGATATTAAAAAGACATAATTTTGGAATTTAATAATTTTTAGATTTCGAAATGCAAAATACACATGACGTTTTTTTTTTATTGATAAGGCGTTATACATTGCGGTAAGCCGTTATTAAGTACTTGAATGGGCGTTTCATTGTACGGAAGTGTAAAATAACGTCCATTCAAGTACTTATATGTGATATCACACTGTAGGAGGGGGACTAATAAACGTGACCATCTGTGAGGGAGTGAGGGAGGAGATTCAACAATCATGATATTCGTGCGACGTTATTTATGGTTACGCCTCACCACGTAATATTTTATTTTGTCGGTAGTTTTGATCAAAAGTACATAAATACCACTTTAAGATTATTCTAATTATGAGAAATCTACAATAGACTTTTAATTTAAGTATACGCGTCGGTAGAGAACAATTCTGAATGTACAATTTTTATAATAACGAGCTATAATTATATATACTATTAAAATAACTGCATTGTTTTCAATTATTATATTCGAAGTAGAATTATCGAGATCCTGTGACTATCTTCTGTGAGTAATTATGAACGGGAATAATCAATACTATATGAGAATTTAACTTGTCGACTTAGTTTCTGTTACTGTTTTCAGATTATATGCTAACCTTACTTACCGTTGATATTTTATCGATTAACTTAGCTGCGTCTTACTTTATGGAAGAATTCCTTTAGGTGTATCAATGATTTCACTCAAATAAATATTCGCTAGGAGACAAAATGAATTTACAAAGAAGAAAAAAATAAAAGAACATACGTTTTTATTCTATAAAAGATAAGCTCTGAACGTGTAATGGTTTCTCAAAATAAAATGACTATCTAATAAACAGGTGAACACTAATTCGGTACTAATTATCCTTTAATTTAAATAAGCTTTGGTTAATATATACGAGCTTCATAAAGTTGATAGCGAAATACGATGACATACAAAAACATTTCAACATTAAAGAATACATATTTACCTATATTATTACGTATAGTCATTATCATCACGATACGATAATGTCATTTTTTATTTATTTTTAATCAGACGCTTACTAAATGTTAAATATACGAACATTGATATATAAAATTAAAAAAAAAAAAAAAAAAAACATTGACTTGATAAACAATTATACATATTCATCATGCAATCTCGATAAACAAAATGGCCGCCAACGTCGTTGAGGCGAACCAGTGTTACCGGAACTATTTCTAAACGGATCGCATACTAAGTATATTGATAATTATAAAATTAGTGTAGTAGACGCTATTTACTTAACTATTAGGTAATTGTAGTTATATATATTTGACGATACACCGATATTTGTCGCAAACGAATCAACTTAACAACTAAAATATATCATAAGGCATATTCATTATTAAATATTTATAATTAAACGTATCGTAATTAATATTAGTGTATATTTTCGCTATATTTCCAACAAGTGCAACTTTTGTATCGAAAATCGTACAGCGAATATTCTAGAATATTTCGACACATTCCGTTTATATTTAGCGAAAAATCGAAAACAGGTCTGGTGGATCGTTATACGCGACATTATGAGGTAGCCTGAAGTTATAACAAAAAAAAAAATCTTAAAAGCAACTCTGACTCTAAGCGATAAGGTATAATACTGCTAAGCCGCAAATCAAATATATCTACCGCGTTGAAAATAAAATATATAAAGATATCTATCGAAGTCATTGACAAATCGAGTTATATTTAAATTCGATTTATATCGATATATAAAAAATAGAGACAGTGACGTATACAGGGTCACTTTCAAGGGGGGAGGCCTAGCCAGAGTAAGATTAGTTATTTAGCAGAAGTTACCAATAGTACAAGCTAAAAAAAACATATCTTTCACTGGCTTAAACTGTTTCTCTTGACCTCTGAAAATTTCAGCCGTTGGAACCCAACACTTATTCTGAAAATTCAGAACACCTAACCTCCCCCCTTCACCCTCATATACGACAATAAATTCTAAAACGCGTGCTGATTAAAATGTGTGCACAATCGAGAAAGTTACCTACTTATACACTACGCTTTTGAGGGCATTAATTCACCTAACATTATATGCGTCACAAACAATATACTTATCAAGTGAACGGTTATATAGTCAGCGGCGCGGCGGTTCGCTCCATCACCTCTCTTCCTTTCTATATAAATAAACCTTACCATTATTTAGTATACGTATGCCTAAAACTATATCGATAAAAAAAAAGTTTTTGATACAATATGGAAAATAAAAAGAAAAATGTCTTTTAAAAGTTTATCTGACAAATCGATTTAATCAATTATTCCGATTTAACGAACTTTTTTTAATTCAAGAAAAAGGACATATGTTGTAACTGTCACATCCCCATAGACTGTGTATGAAATTTACAAAAATGAAAAAAAAAAAAAATACACAAACCATAGATGAAAAATTCTCAATGAAATAGAATTGTTAATAACATCGTGTCAAGAGTGAAATGAAATAATCAACTAATATTTTTGCACACGTAGTGCAGTATATATCACAGCCAAATCAACCGCCCCACACGCTTGTTCAACCTTTTACGGCTGCATTTTTTTTTTTTCAAATATTTCAAGTTCTTCAACTATCATCAAGAACCCACGTTCCACTAAAGACGCCCACACTTGCCAACTACATGGCACTATCTAAGTGAGCGCCAGCGTGAATCTTTGCAAGGAAATTTAAAGTAACTAAAGTATTCCTAAACCATTTTTTTTTTTTAATAATAGCAAAACATCGACTATCGATAACAAACGTTAATAGTGTTTAATAGAAGGATCGATTATTTCTCATTAAACTTTTGAGTATTATAAATATAACACCGGGATGGTTATGTAATGGATACTCTATCGTCGTACAAAATCTACGCACGTATAATTTGATACGCTGAAGGCGAAGTCACAACATTTGACTAATATCTTCTTATTCGGACCATATCGTATGTGGCCAATATCGTTTTTCCGAGATACTCAGATAGCTCCGACACTAAACGCATCTGATTTTACTTTTTATTAACACCCAATAATCCATTTGTCTTTTAATACAACCCAAGTTTTAGGTAAAGAAGCGATAGGCATTCGACAAACTTTATGAATCACTGAAAAAATCGAATCAATGACTGAAATATTAAAATATTATTTCGTTTTTCAATTTCACTCATCATATGTGAATAAGACTCGGTACGTAAAATGAACCAAGATGGCGTCGAATATGGACGCAACTTTCGCGCGCAAAATATATTTTATTTCGTCAAATTACGTAAAATTTAAAACAGCTTAACGAAAAATATTATGAAATTCAAAATACAATTTATATTTCAGTCACTTTTTACTTAAGTCTTCAGAGCTTCGAGCTGGTATCTGATAGTCTGGTTATAAGCCTTGGGTATAACCGGTTTCCGGTTTTCTTCAAAACATATCTGTCAAATATATCGTTCTCTAAGCAACAAATAATTCTATCCGTATGGAGAGTTTATTAGAAGGAAGTAAAATCATTAACCGGTAAACACCGGTAAATGTTTTTTTTATTATCGCATATAACAACGGCTTACGAATCCCTGAATAAATAGATCTCTATAAGATCTAATAAGAGCAATAGGATTGAATAATTTACCGGTTTTTAAAGCTTCGTCCTCAGGTTACAATATTGTTATAATTATTAATTTTGATTTGTATAAATCTTGTGAAATTTAAATTAGATCTTATACGGGTTATCACTTAGGATTTTAGTTGGACCTTTCAAATTAGTTAGACTGTTCTTACAAAAATGACTGTCTGCTTCTCTTTATTCAACACGAACTAAACCAATTTTCTAAGTAAAAACTTTGTAAAATAAGACCAAACGTACTAGATAAAGGGTAAGAATAAAATAAAGGTACAATTTCCTATTTTATTTACATCGATGTTTTGTCAATGTTATTTCTTTTCTTTTTGTACACACGTCATCAGGTAGCTAATTCAAAAATTTTGGCTTCGATTTTTTGGACACAAGCAATAATATTTATTGTTTGTCGGTTCATCATTCTTACCAAGTACAATATTAGAGTATACCCATTAGTGTTCCTTACGTATAAACCTATGTTCAGTTCACCGATGAGTAATAAAAATGACATTTGGCTATCCCATGCCAATATTATAAATTCATTAATATGTCCATTGTAAGCAATCGCCTTTAATTATATTGGATCTTACATCAAAGAGAAGTTTTTTTTTTATAATTGACCACCAAAGTTTAGCGATTCGTAGCCATCGAGCCCTCATATAAAACATTTAAATATTGTTGTACCCTTCCGATGGATTCCTTCAATATATTTTAAAATCGAATGTTAAACAGCGCTAATAAATTGTTTCAATATTACTATATTCCGTTATTTAAACCCATCGAGTAAATATTACAATCACTCAAAAATAATGTTGCCAGATTGATTTTTCTAATGATGTTCTACCGTTTTGTTTTACATTCAGATTACAATACAATTGGACTATTTTAAATATTGAAATGCATTGTATTATTCTGCCTGTTCAATAATAACAATAATAATTCGTGTAACAAAAAAATGTGCTTATAACAAACTATTTACAAGAAATTAATAATAAAGTCAATTTTATTTATCAAATTTGTTTACCTTATTTAACTTGCTCAAATCGTTTGCTATTTTTTCCCGAAAACTTAAAAATACCAATAATATCTCGTACGGTTATTTAATTAGTAGCGATGCGTGAATGTCACTATTTTTAACACCAAATCAACTGGCAACACATAAATGTCATTTTACTCTATGGATTTGAAAAAAAAAAGTACTATAGATACCGTCAACTCGACAAGTAATAGAGTTCACTTATATACACTGCACATATCAACTTTTAACACTGAGGTCCGCAAAGCGACATAACAACAATCCGGGACCGGCCATAGGGTTTACCACATTCACAAGGTCTGCGGGGTGTTCTTAGACGGCTGACGCTTCAGCCGCCTGCTCACTGATCACTGTCAGTTGTTCTTGTCGAAATTGTGGAAGGCCCAATTGAACGACGTCGTCCAAGAGTTCTTCACGGCGTCGGTGAACTTCTGACGAAAGTGCTCCATAGCTTTCTCTTCGGACAGATCCATGACCTGATAAAAGTAATCACTTGTTAATATTTTTCAATAAATTCCAATTATAATATAAATCTGTTGTGAATTAAAAATTAATTATTAAAAGGTATTTAAATTAATAAAATGAAGAAAAAAACCGGCAAATAAAAACTCATCAATTTTGTGCCTTACAAATCTAGTTTGGTAGCTTATTAAGAACCAGACATAAGATGGATAAGTTTTAATAATAACAAACTTCTCAACGTTAATAAATATATATAATAATTCAAATAATAAATTTCAATAAAGCAGCATTTTAATTAAGTTTATTGATCACTTAAAAAATATCTAACATTTACAGCTAATATTATAGTACAAAGAAAGCTAAATAGATGGCGTTTTAAATAAATCTGAAGGTTTTATTTTTTATTGTTACCTATGGTAGCATGTACAATCAATTCTGCTTCCGGCAATACAACTCCACTCGATGTTTCGTGATGAAATCGTAATTAAGTGGTAGGAGAATTCCTAATACGTAGTTGACTATCAACCCGAAATAGAAAATTTGTTACCAAGGTGCTTTACAGCAACTATATTTGAAAGCCGGACCTAGACTTAGCAAGTTATCATCATAAACCAGACTATAGCTTAATATCTGGCAAGATTGTGGACAAATAACTTACAAAATTGTTCTATAGAAAAGTCATAATTTAAAATGGTTTAGATTTTTTTTTAAAACTCTTTAACACTGATGTTTCGAGGAATTCACAATGAGGCAGGTATTATATATACAGCATAACTAATCCAAGTTATTTATACTACACAAATAATTCAGTATTAGTTTTAAGATAAATAAATTAGCTACTATATCTATTTTTTTTTCTTTTGATAATGCAAATTTTACAAGTAAAACTTCTTTAGGGGTCAAGAGTAAAATTTCGAAATCGAATTATAGTGCATTATACATTTGTAATGCCAAGTTTTGTGCCGTAACGTTTCTGACGAGACAAGGACGGAAAATGCACACTTTATTAAAGAGTGAGAAGAGATAGATCCATGCTATAAATCGAAACAAATAGTTCACGAACGCGACAAAAAAACACCAAGATGGCGATTATTAGAAAGAGACAGAGTTTGTTGTACGTTATACAGTATGTTGGACATGTTTTTTTTTTACTCACCAGCGTTTCTCTGAGGTATTGCAGGTCCTTCTCTGAACTCAGCTCCGGTAAACCGGTGGATATCATCATCGAGAATAAAGATAATATCAAGTGGCCGTGCTTTCGAAGTATTTTAAATGCCTACGGACAAATTAGAAATATTATTGCACCTTGATTTTGTTTATAATTATACAACTTTTAGGGTCCATTTTCAATAAAGGATCCATAATGTTACGTATATACTGTTCGTCATACGTTGAAAAGGCTGTATCTTTTAAAGGTAAAACGTAGTCATTTTTTACAGAATTTGTGTTATTATAGTGGACATAATAACAAATAAAAAGTAAAATATCAAGGAATGTTCTAACAAGAGAAATAATTCCTTTTCCAACTTGTTTATGGGTGTTCTTGTTTATAGCAAGAAAAAAATTGTAACAACTGTTAGATAAAAGAATAAATAATAAAAAAAAACTGCTAATTCTGAGTCGGATTAAAGCTAAAGATCATGAAATGTTTGACAGAAAAAAAACAAGTTTTATAGTAAACACATAACATTAATGAATAAGGCTGCCAAAATTACAATTTTTACCTGGAGAATATAATATCATAATGTAAACATGAATTTCAAGAGAAACTCAAATATTATAACTCTCCTTATGGGTTAGAATCTGTAAATCGCTAACTTTTTCAAATCATAAACTGTACTTAAGAAGTTTACTTAATACAAATATAGCCTCATATGCTACTTTGGATTACCAACTTTAGGGAAAAATACATCATCATTCATTGACATAAAATATTATAACTACGATATATATATTTTTTAATTTAATAAATCAAATGTTAAAGCCATATTAATATAACATAATTTACTTCAATTATAAGTAATTATGTTGCGGAAACATTACAATATTACAGGTTTTGATTCTCTTAATGATATATTCCGATTCTAATTCTTTACTTTTGTATTATTAATTTTGGTGTCACGAATTTTATACATTTTAACACGGAGCAAGTTTTACCAAAAATATTACGTTACATTGGTGTTATCGTAACATACAAAAATTACTATGTAGTTATTTTTATATTAAACTAGCGGCCCGCTCCGGCTTCGCACGGGTATAAAATGTATAGCCTATATCATTCACTGAAAAAATGATTAAAATCGATCCAGTAGTTTTGATTTATTCATTACAGCCCGTGGCCCGCACGCGTTATTTTGATAAATCTCGTAGGGTTCAGCCTGCGTTTGTTGCAATGTAAGCGGAAAAAATGTAATTATTTACGACATCACATTAGAAACCTCAAAAATAACAGTATTTCTCCACTATTTAATGGATGTTATTTTACATATAAACTTCAATCACTATTAAAAAAACCGCATCAAAATCCGTTGCGTAGTTTTAGAGATTTAAGCATACATAGGGATATAGGGACAGAGAAAGCGACTTTGTTTTATATTATGTAGTGAAGTGAGAATTTTGACGGCTTTATCCTAATATACTGTATGGAGTGTGACCGAACCGATGATGCACATCTTGGACTCGCATTTACCTTTTATAAAAAAATAAGCAATACAGTTGACGCCAATTCATATTCCACGAATTTACTCGTTTAGAACAAACTAGCTCTTAGCTCGCGACTTCGATCGCGTTAATGTAATTTGCACTTGGCAATAGGCAACATAATGTTTTTTTTTTTAAATCATACTTTAACACTTCGAATAGTATAAAACTCACCGTCTCGCAGTGCTCCTTGAATATCTTAAAGTCTAAAGGTTCGTTATCGCCGGAGCCCTTTTGCCCTTTGTTGATAACGTGTATGAAATCAGTGTGTGAGGACGAAAGGCACCCGCTCGCGTTTGAACCCGTACTTCTGTTTGAAATGGCCGAGGAAATGTCCAAAATCTATATGAAACAACTGTAACAAAAATATAGTCATTAGAGATGTGAAAAAGGGGAGTCAACTATGGTCCCATTTCATGTGACATTGATTATATAAATTACTAGATAATTTAGAGTAAATATTGATTTAAAAAAAAAATAACTGTTTACTTCTCCTCTCCGACGCGTGCGCACAACATCGCTTATCACACTTCACCACGTCAAGAAAACACATCGCTGAACATGTAGTCCTTTTAAAAATCGTAGTTTTTACTATAGTAAACTATACAATATACTTATATTTAACAACAACTGTATGTTATTAAATGCAGATATATCGTAATAATTTTTTTAAGTGTAAAAGTAAGTAAAAAAATATGATCGCAGTCTTATGTGATATGGGCCCAACGGCAGACCACTAATCATTTTAGTTATACTAATGATCGCCTAGAAGTCCAAATTTGAACAATAATCATGAATTTATCAAATATCAATAAAAAGAAAAAAAAAACAACGAACTTTTTCCGAGTTTCTTATTTTTATTAATACTTTTTTTGTTGTGTTTATATAAAGTATGTATGAGGAGAAGGTTTGTATGAAAAGCGTTTGAAAAATGGTGCATAAAAGTGAAAAATTTGGTTTAAACAAATTCCATGAAGAAAAGTGAGTGAGTGAGTGAGTTAAGAAAGAAGACTGTAAGGGAGATATTCAAAAATATTGACCGAATTGACATTCAGTTGTGCAGTTGCCAATTTAACAACGTGGAACTTTTTTACATCGCCACAATTTTTTTCCCTCCATATATCGCATGTCGCATTACGGCCGGACGCGGAGTAGGAGTAAAGTGAAAGGCGCTCTAAACAAGCAACTAAAGCTAAAACCGCGACGCCCACGGCTCAATTCAAAATGATTCAATGGCGTAAGTAAATCATGCATTCAGTTTTTAAAATGCTATGATCGAAGTTTAATAAAAGTTTCACTTGCATCGTGGTTTCATAAAACCCACATAGTAATGTTTTCATTACATGGTTGTACTCTAACTGGACCGAAGCCGGGTTGGACAACTTGTTAATAATATCAATTCGAGCTGACTTCTCTAATGCTATTTACTAAAATCAAGAATTTTAGATATTAGGACTTTAAAAATCTGATCGCAGGGGGGTATTATATGAATGATAATACCTGTCCACTTTTCTTGACCATAATATTGTCAGGATGCCTGTCCGCTATACCCAGTACATATGTCGCGACGCAGTACCCGGCACAGCTCATTGTGAACTCGTCCACAGCTTTATGCACCGCAGCCTCGTTATTCTCACACTGCTTTCGGAGCCATTCTACATTTAAAAAATAATAATAATAATAACTAGGTGATATCCGCGACGTCGTCTGCCTTTTTTAATATATCAACAATATATTTTATGTACATAGGAGAGAAAAGCTGCACACCGATTGCCCCACTGCTTCAAGTAAAAACACACATGGAACGAGTAGTGCTTACCAAAATCATAGTGTCTTAAAGGTTTATATTTATATAAAATCAAGATATTATGTTTTTTTTTTATACCCCGTGTGTATAATATATATTTTTTTAATGATCAAAATCTATACTGTAGGTTTTGAATGATGTGCGTACAAAAACATCAAACCTCTATTATTTTATTTATATAGAAGAAGATAAATCATATGGGTTATCTAATGATGCTTAATTTTTTATAAATAATTTTATTCCGAAATCTGTGCAAAATATTCTTAAACATACACACCAAAAACAAAAAAAATTATTCGTAAAAAAAGAGTACTATATACAACTCAGTACACAGAGATGTTTTTTTCTTTTTCTCTCTATATTTAAAGTATGTAGTTTCTGTTGTATGATATACATAGTCGCACTAAACATAGCTTAAAGTTATCTATAATCTATATTACAGAGCGTTATTCAATATCAGTTCGAATTGAATATTCCAATTGAATAACGAGGCTTACATTTCGATAAAGAAAAATATCGTGATGGATCCAAAGAATTTTCTAAAGCTCATTACCGTCATGGTGAAAATTTAATATTTAAATATCTACTCGTTTCAGCAAAAAACGTTTTGTAATTTAAAGGTATACATTCAACTATCTTAGCAACTAATATACAGTGATTACATAAATTAGAAATAAAACAATAGCCTGTGATAGAAAAAAAAAAACTAAACTATTATAAGCCGACCATCTTGAATATTTTGAATACACGTCATCAGTGATATAAAAAAGCATCAAATAATAATTTACTAGTCCCTGTAAATATATATAATAACAATGAACGCGAGCGAAAGCGCCAACAAAAGTTAGTGTGTAAATAATACTCACGAAGTAACGTGGCTCTATAGATGGGAGAGGCCGCGTTGAAAGGAGCGCTCTGCTTCTGAATGTTGGCGACTGTCTCCGCGTCTTCTACCACCTCGATCATCCCGACCGAATACTCCATAGATATGCAGTTGTACGCGTTTAATCTGTGAACAATGCCATAGATATCTGTACTCTACATTATTAAGGTCAATGGAAACGCGTCTTTTAAGCATGATGTCATATTTTTCGTTTTGTATTATAAACAAAATGGTGACCCCTAATTAAAACTTTAAAAAGAGTATTTGTGACTTTGTTAAACTATATCATTAATTTTATTCCACTTCTCTTATGGACTCCAGTTAAAATATATTACATAGGGGCCACCAATATTACACAATATATATATTTTTTGTACATGTATGTAATTATTCTGGGAAATTATACTGAGGTAATTAATTATTTCTTATTTTATTAATTTTAATCAATTCGTGGCGCTTATAATAACAACTCTTTGGGACCAAAATTGTAAACATTTCATTAAGGTTTCACGAACATGCTATTTTATAAAAAAAATCTATCGTTATACATAGTCATTATACATATCTACAGGTAATTAAGTGTGAATGCCTATGATATTGGAGGAGAAATCAAATTACTTAATAAAACTCTTAAGGTTTACTGATAGACAATGCACATCTTACACCGATCGGTCTAGACGTATAAAATATTGCCGATAGAAAACTCCATCATAGCTATTAAATGATATGATTTATTTTACCTAAAATCATATCCGTGACTCTTCCACAATCTATCCATGATTCTGAGCATCTGCAACGTGAACATATCCTGGCGGAGATCGTCGCCAATCTTCAGTATAATCCTGATATCACTTCCCGTCGGATCGAGGTTCTCAAAATCCAACAATAACGGTCGCATTTTACTGTCCATCACACGACAACTTTCTGGCCTGTGTTCAATACCAATACAATAAAGAAATAATTCTATTTAATGTTGGAAGGTATCGATTAAGACAATCGTGTAATCAACTAAATCGTTATGAAATAATTGAAAAATATATGAGTACAATTTAACAATATTTCATGTTTCATCCAAAAATGTATATCTTATAGTATAGTATATCTTATTATAATCTAATCGGAGATTAAGTTATAATGTGGTCTAAATGGGTCTAGCTCTCAAGTATCCATAACACATTTATAGGTACATAGCGGCAGATTTCCAGTTTGACAATGGTAGGTAGCCAGTTTAGAAAAAGCCCTACCACCATGCTTAGACTTTATCACGATGTTTTCCTGCACTGACAACTACTCTGGCTCACTACAGAAAATCGAAACTATATCGAGCAATGTGATATCAAAGCACGCTACTAATAAGTCATCCTTACTTCAAAGCCTCTAAAACCTTATCCCGTTCGAGTCCACAGCTCGATTGGAAAATAGAGAAGTATCTAAAATGGTAAAATCTGCTTAATAAATATTTAAAAAATGATACCGGTCTGCCGTTATGCGAGCATCACGCAATAACTACTGAATATATTTGATCAAATTAATTTAGTTTTAATTCTTAGACAGTCATAAAAAAAAAATATCAGGATATCTTCATCATCATTAAAAATAAAGTTAAAAAAAACTACGGTTACATAAGTACTACGCGTTCAGCGACGTATATTTTCTTACCATGGAAAAGTGGCGCAAGCGGTGTGGTACGCATGCGCATGACAACGCAAACGAAGTTGCGAGTCTGAACTAGCTTAGTTATAGGAAAATACTACGAAAAAATATATCAATTAAAAGGGAATAAACTCACTTAATCCTTTTACATATAAAACCAGGGTTTAGAGGCGACACAAAATCGCAGAGCGCGTCGACACAGTGCCTCTCCTGCAAGTGCTGGTACATGGCGCTGCGGGCTTTTGATATCTCCTTCTTTTTACGTATACTCTGACTCGCCCCTGTGAATTATTACACATCCAATATAAAAAATTTCCTTTCCGACTAAGGTACTGAAGCAAACTCAAAACAAATTGAAAATATGACGAGAGGTAATACAAAACTATCAAGGACAGGTCAAAGTGGAGGAAGAAAGACAAGATAATTTGCATCACAAATATATAGATTGTACATCCGTAAAAACAGATTTTATAATGAGTTCCTAAATTTTTTTCTACTACCCTACAACCATGAAAACAAAAAGAATATTTCTTTTGTATACATCGACTAGTGCACTAGTCAGTAGTGTACCTTTGCTTACTAACATAATCGAGAATGGTCAAAAGCCCATACTAGATAGACAAATTAGTCATTAGCCAAATATATAATGATTATTTGTATAGTATAAATTTGAAAACCATCCAAATTCTAACCAATTAGAAACCATAGTCAATGGTATAATGAATATACGAATTTGTAAACTATAACTACATAAACGTAATATGACAAAGCTACAACACATTTTTTTTATTCAAAATTAGTTCCCCGTCCTGGCTTCCTACAAGTCTACTCTATCAAAGAAATATTTCTTGTCAAAATTTATTAAAACTAACAAAATAAAACCGTAAGTTTTAGGGTCTTTCTCATTTTATTTTTTTGGCGTGTATTTGTAATCTAACAATATGTTTTATGTGTAGTTTACATGTGTTTTTTTTAATGGTTTCTGTTTGTGGGTAGTAATGTCTAAAAATGTAAAAAAAAAAAAACGTTGGGGACAATCTCTATCGTTTATGGTTCTATTCACTTGACATTGGCAAAATTGTGTGCGCACACATGTTGCCATTTTAAAAGAACAAGAAGAAGAAGAAATATTTCCACTACACAGCAACCATGTAATTAAATAAAATATATAGATAGATATAATTATATCAATATTTTTGAAGATCTCCTTTCTATCTTTTGTCTCACTCCCTCACTTTTCTATATGGCGATTACTAACCCGTTTTGTTCACTTTTCCGCACGATTTTTTAAACATTTTCTTTCATACAAACCGTGTCGTGACAATTATAATCACCATAAAAAAATGAATTAGTCAAATAAGTGGAGCCGTTCTGAGGTGATGAATGTATATACATTCGGCAATTCATTTTTAACTATATGTAGACAAATTTGAAATCTATCAAAACTCTTCTTAGACAAACACCTCAGTAATGATACGATTTCTTTTTTTTTTTTGTTAAAATTTTCGCCTATAGATAAAAAATCCAATTCAAATATTTACTTTTGTACTATAAATTAGACAAAAAATTATAATTTGGATTAAAAAAAACATTAACCCAATTAACAGGAATACACTTAAAATACAAATGATAATTGTGTCTAAATTGATGGTAGGCTATTTTTTTTTGACATATCAAATATATAAAAGTACTTACATTTAAGTTTGTCGAGACAAGTGATCTGTCGCTTGAGGCTCTTTATGTGTTCTTGTGAACCGCGACAGTAAGCTTCGAGCATGAGACCGAAACGTACCGACACCGAAGGAACATGCATCTCGGACCTTTGCGTGGAAAAAATATAAGGTATCAACCGCTGCATTTTTATCAATTCTCTGTTTATATCAATAAAAATTACTACATATATTAACGCATTAATGATTTGTATGAAATCAGGAATGGACGGAATGGCATGGATGGAGATTAAGCGATCCTAGAGGAATTAAGTAAAATGGTAACCACAAATAATTCTTAAAAAGGGATATACTTTTAAATGTTGTAAAGAATATCTCTTCAGTCTCAGTCCGCATCCTAAGGGATCATAATAGATGGAGAATTAATAATATCTGCTAAGTTATTAGATAAAATGTAGGGCAAGATTAATATTAATTTATAAAAAGTGAAAAAACCCCATGTTATATGAATGGAAAAAGTATCGTCATATTTAGGCTATAAGCATTTGTTTTCTTGATAAAAACTATCGATTTGAACAATATCCAACTCAAATACACACCTCGGTAAATAATGGACACCCTACTCTATACATTGAAGTGCTGTTGTAAACATTTTAATGTTCGTATGACTTAAGACCATTTTTTAAATTGCCAATTATAAATTGTCAGATAACGAAGAGACGACATTAGATAAACAATACCCATAACTGAAATGAGAGATAATTACGAACCTTAAATGCCAAAATAAGTAGTGGCCGATTGTCATGTTCTTGAAAGCCCGTTGGAGGAGAAACACCGAGAGATCGCACATTAAGTAGGATTCGTGCTTCAAGGCTTGAACCAGTTGCAGGAGGTACAGCAGGAGATCATTGTCACTATTCGTAACCAAAACCATTAATTCTATGAATAAAGTCTAAACATATTATAACAAACATAAATTAAATAAAATATTTTTTTTTTATATTGAAAAGAAATCGTAAATAATATCATAACTGTAAAATTGAATTTGTCTGCTACTCTTTCACGTTTTAACTTTCAAGCCGATCGTTACAAAATTTTACATACACGTTGTCAGAGAAGCACAGAAAACATAGCGTATCTTGCCTTAAAAAAAGCACTATACTCCAAATGACATAAAAATATCTTTTACGACATTAACAAGAGCTCCGCCTTGGGCAAAAGTAAGTTATTGACGTAATAAAATAAGTGTGGTTTTATGAAACCACGATGCAAGTGAAACATTGTTTCGGATCGTAGGCATGTAACTGAAAATTTTCGTAAAATTATTCAATATGGTTATTAACACCGCGTTTTTAATATTTTTAACAACTAAGTATAATATTTATTTAAATCATTGAATAATTTAACTTGTAACCGTAAGGTTTTCTAGAAGCTTTATTATGCGTACGCTAGCGTTGTGGAATGGATTAACCAGCACAGTGTTCTCCCCGGGTTATGACATGGCGCTCTTCAAAAGGGGATTAAAACACGCTCTTCAAGGTCGGCAACACAACAGTGATGCTCCTGGTGTTGCAGTTGTCCATAGGCGACGGTAACCATTTAACATCAGATGGGCCGTGTGCCCGTTTGCTGCCGTTTGCTATAAAAAAATTTGAATCGAGCCATGGATACCGCCATATTGGCCTTGGCAGCCCTGCCGAGCGCCTTTCATATTACGCCTACTCCGCGGCCGGCTGTAATGCGACATGCGATAGATGGACGAAAACATTTAAAAAAAGTTTATTTATAACTAGGGCAAGTTGAAAATTTGTCGCCAAGCACCTGTTGGTATTTTCCGGCCGTGGTTCTTGAAAACCAGACGCCTTTAGATTTAACGTTTTCACCATCTTAGACATCATAGTCATTTAACGTCAAAAGAAATTGTGATGAAACGCTAATACCTATTAAAAAAACCGCAAGTAAAGAATACTATGCTTTAAAAAAAAATTGATGTATATGTATCTTTATATAAGAAAATCATAGAATTTGAATCTGATAACTGATATTGAGATTAACAGAATGAAAAGATATAAGATGTTTACTCTCTACATTTTAGCATTTAACCACAATCGCTCTCGATGTTTTTACAGGTCTCAAGATGTTAATGTTGAACATAAGTTAGAGTGAGAAAATTGGTCCTCAGGGACCTCATCAAGTGAACACATATATAGGTACTTGGCTATAGATATTCAAATTAAAGGTGGTAGAAGGCAAGCAGATATTAAAAAAATACCGCTAACCACTTAAGGATACAATGTGATACCTGATTTTGAGTAGACACTTTACTGCGAAACTCCTGACGGCCGCGTCCGCGTACGCGTAGTCGAGGAGCTCGAGTGCGGACTCGACGCGTAACAGCGGCCACTCGTCCAGCATGCGCGGCACGCTCCCCGCCATCGCGCGCTCCCCCCACTCCACGCACGACAGCAGCTTCGGCAGCAGCTCCGGGGTCTCGCTCCTGAACCGCTCCCTATACACACACACAACGCATCACCTTATATAGTAATCTACCCATTCATTAATCCCCGCACACTTACGACATATTCGCAGTTCCAGTAACTATAAATGTCGATACTAGGGGTGTACGAATTAACGAATTATTCGACAGTGTATCGAACCGAATAATACGATTCGAAATTTGAATTGAACATTCAAATAGTTCGAATTATTCGAATAGTTCAAAATATTCCAATGGTTTGATTTATTCGAATAGTTTGCATTATTACAACTATTCGGATTATTCAAATAATTTCAATTTTGTGAATAATTCAACTATTTTAACTAATTCGATATTTAACAAATACTAAATAATTATTCTTTTTAGATGAATTATTCGAACAGTGAAAAATGTCGTATCTATTCCTATAACTATTAGTTAAATATTAATTCGTTATTTTAAAGGTATTCGAATTAATTAGTAATTCCAATGGTTCGCATATTCGAATCAATATTCGATTCGATTCGAGAATTATTCGCACACCCCTAGTCGTTACATTTCAAAATCAGCTAAGTCCAATTTTAATCGGTATTCGTTTTAATTATCATTGGTGATAATAATGATTAATTATCAACAGCAGAATAATGACGTCTTCAAACATTAGTTGACGTATATACATAGGCGTTTTCATTATTTTACCGTAACACCATTATTGTAACGGATATGATGTTTTCATATCGATATATCAAAAACCGTTTTCATATATCGATATTGCAACCTTGGTTTGTGAGATGATTTAGTTACTTCAAAGCGAACGGTAAATACAATCGCTCATATTTAACGAAACGCAAGTTTTTTTACGATATTAGTTATATATTATTCATATAGATATAGTTATATGTATAATGATTATGGTGATTTCCCTTCATGCTTTTATTAGGCTTAGGACTAGCAGAGAAGTCTTCTTAAAATTTTAATATACGATCGCACGGTACTCGAGTGAGACTTTTCTGGCGCATTTAAAAATCGTCATATTTACAATATTTTTGTAATTATTTAGATTATTTAATGAATTGGATTTACAACTGATGTACCTGTATATTAGCTATGTTTAAGTTGGAATTTAAAAAAAAACGAGAATCTTCACTTTTTTTAGCCTTTAGGCGACACCTCCTATCACTAACAATGAGACCTCGTCAACTGTACGCGTTAACTACACCGCAATGTTTATAAAATGCACATAACAATTTTTTAAGAGCAAACGTCTCGCGCGACACAAATGCCACCAAGGTCTGGGGGCACATTTAAACTAGCCATTACTGTCTAAAACAAATAACGTATTTTTTTTTAAACAAGCAAATCATCACCGAAAACGAATACCATACCATGACGAAAAACCAAGGACATAGCTATATAAACTTTACCACAAAAGAAACAGAGTTAATTTTGCTAGGCTTCAGGCACAACGAGAGCCCGATGAGCGCCTCTCGTTATTACAAAATTCGCACCATCACTTTTACACCAAGAAAATTGACTTACGTCAGAAAGAGAAGAGGCGGATATCAAACTACCGACATTAATTTGAATATATATGCCCAAGTAACTACAATGCTACTCTCATACGTGCGTGTATCGGCACGAAGTTTTGTCTATGGTCAGAATAAATGCAGATGTGGGAAGATATTATTATCGTTATGCGTTACGAACTATCGGATTGCGTGGCGATAGACGCAGCACGATAACGGGGCCGGCGGTTTTTGCGCACATCAAAGGAATTTATCGGACGCTAATTTCAAGTTATTGGAAAGACACAGGTGTTGGAACGGGAACTCTGTGCTTTTATCGGAATGATTTTTGACGTTAATTTTAACGCGACAAGTAGTCGAAGCTTCGTCACGCAGATATGGGAGTAGCATAAGTGTTGACTTGATGTGGTCCTCGAAAACTAGTTATCTCACTCTAAGTTTAGTGTTAAGCGTAACATTTTAATTTTGAGTCACTTTGTAACTTAACATCGAGAGAGATTGTGGTTAAACGTTAAAATCTAAAAGGTGAACATCTTATATATTTTCATTCTGTTAAACTCAATACCAGCTATCGAATTCAAATTGTATGATTTTCTTATATACCAATAGTGGCTTTTAATTCAGGAATACATAATTTGTATCTATCATAATCGATCAAATCGTTTATAAGTTATATAA
The DNA here is from genome assembly GCA_035772565.1 of Antheraea assamensis. Lineage (NCBI taxonomy): Eukaryota > Metazoa > Arthropoda > Insecta > Lepidoptera > Saturniidae > Antheraea > Antheraea assamensis. Next base: position 590,712 of record JAQQSE010000191.1, on the reverse strand, counting down.
TAATAGATAATTTCCTTTTTTATATAGGAATCACTAAAGTTAATAGTTTCTTAATTGTCTTTCAGAGAATAAAATCAGAAATATTAATTTTACGCGCGCAAAATTGTCAATAGATGACAATTTTAATATCGATATGTCTATCCTTTTCTTTCACAGTTTTTTCTTATTAATAATGATAATAATGAAAGTATCTGTGGTTGTGTTACCTCGAAGCCCAGATATCCTTTTTCTCCTGTTCATGCATCTCATACATGGGATCCTTCTCCGCGACGGTTCGCAAGCGATCGAAGTCGCGCCGCAGCCGGTCCATGACGTCGGGCGCGACGCTCTCGATGTGGTCCGAGTACACCTTCACCGTCTCTTGCTTCGGGAACAGTATCGGATACTTGCAATCGTAACTGAAACATTACATTACAATGCCCAATCCATAGCTGTTTAACCTTATTTCATACTAGCTAAAAATAATGTTATCCGTTTACTTTCCTTCTCCTGCGCATGCGCACCACACCGCTTGCCCCCACGTCACACCTCGTTTAACACGTAGTAGGTACTCGTAAAAATAGTAGTTTCTTAAAACTTTAATATATGTATATTTTTTAATACTTTATAGGTTAACGTGTGACGACGATCTCATCTGATGTTAAATGATGATGTGGGCTAAGATCGTAGAGAGAGAGACTGGCTCTCGAGTGCAGCTGCCGGAACATACCAACAGGTGCTTGGCGACAGATTTTTCAACTTGATAGCTAGCGGACAGCGGACTTAGAAAAAGCCCTAACACCATGCTATGATTTCATCACGATGTTTTCCTTCACCGAAAGCTCCGACTCAGTTGCTTGGATTCGAACCTACGTCCCTCGACGCCGTGCCCGAACAGACTACCAACTGAACCATCATCGCTTCAAAAAACTTCATATTGAATGAAGATATCTTGACATTTTTCTTAAATAACAACTAAATGTTTTAGGAAGTGAAACTAAAGGAAACTGATCGACATCTATCGAGTAGCTATTGCGTGACGCACACATAACGACACATCCCTATAATTTTATATATATAGAGATAGATTATGACGATAGCTAATATTTTTCATACGCAACATGCGATTGTCTGGTGCTAAAGGGCTAAGAAAAACATTAAACTTGTCGCTTTTTTCGGGTGCTAGGGACATGTGGCGATTGTATCGACTGGATGGCGACCACCATACCATACAAAGTGTAACAGCCGCCTTACCTTACCACTTTCTAGAATCACTCTTGTATAGCCAGTAATCAAACGGGATAAACGAGTCCGTACTCGACTGGATCTCATCATAGCCATAAATCCGTCCCAGTGATTCGCTTGTGATTGACATATTTAAGCTTGCAGGCCGGCATGACAGAACTCACTAACGATATACTATAAAGAGTGTTTCTGCATTACACTCGGCTTAGCATAAGGTACAGTGACGTCACTCTCTTGTGGTACAAACAGAAAGTTCTAGGATTCTTTAAGGTCTTCCTTTAAATAGGAATGACTGATTTGAAACTGTAAACGTCACTCACTTGGAGAATAGCACTTGTAGCACAGCACAGGAGTCGGTGATCGGGTTGGTGACAACTGTTCCAAGTGGATGCAGGATCATATCGTCTCCCTGAGTGTCGTCAGCGACGTGCGTCCACATCGCGAGCAGGACTCCATCCGTTTTTAACTGTTCTTTATAGTCAAATATCATTGTGTTTGCCCACGTCAGTCTATTCACTGCCTCCTGTATAAAAATGTACACGTTATTAGCTGGTGCGGTACATTGTTCTGATAATTTCAGATAAAAAAAAAAATTGTTAATAACGACTTCAGCGCCATCTATAAGGTCGTAGGAAAGTTACGATACAAACACGACGTTCGAATCAAGTCAAGTCTTTTTTTACTTTGGAAAAAGCCCTATCATCACGCAATGTTTTCCTTCACCGAAAGCTCCCACTCATTCCCAAGGATTCGAACCTACGTTGGTCGACGTGATGTCCGAAGTCGCTAACCACTAAGCCATTATCGATGCAAGTGGTTCAGATATTGTAAAAAGTATCGAATCGAAATTGTAAACATAACAGAAAAGCAAGCGCAATAAGACAAAAGAGTATTAAAAACCATATGGCATACATATTTATTTTATTTTTTTCTTTTATTACGATTGTTTTATAAATTTCTCAATATAAATTATATATATATATATATACATATATAATTAAAAGAGTCCTTTCTGACTCTCCAGGCCCAGTTAAGGCCCAGATCTCAAAATGGCGGATTATGTTAATTTCACAACATCATCATACATTGTAAATTTCATGATTTAGTATAAAAAGTTCATACAAATGAAAAATAATTTAGAAATACATTTTATATAAAAATTATAATTTTACAATACATGATTTGTTATTTTTAAAAGTTTTGTAATCAGGTATTTTTTTAAGCTTATGGTGCTAACAGTTTTTTGTACTATGCCTATATATATACTATACTATGGTACATTAGTACATTAGTAGAAAACTATCGATTACTTGAACTAAGAGAAATTATAAAATCTGAGTGCATTAAATATGTTAAAAATTCTACATAGTATGGATATATCATGTGTAAGGTGGTATGGATTCTGGATAGACATAGTGGAATTTAATATATTATAAAGCTTACCTTGTTGGGATCCTTGCCTCTCCTCTTTGTCTTGGCTTTTGTTATTTCATAGATACCGAAACAGAGTCGCGCCATACGCGGTACGTTGTACACTTTGATAGGGAAAGTTAACTCCTCGTCCCATTTCGCGACACCTTCCTTCGATATAAGCGTGACCCGTGTCTTCTGCACTTCGCACAACGGTTTGCCACCGAGGAATATACCAACTTGGCACACCACCTAAAATAAGTACATTACAATTCCCTCTATCGTCATCATCAGCCTGTTAGAGACCCATCGCAGGGCATAGACCTCTTCCCGAAGGAAGGTATGGGCGTAATCACCACGTCAGCCCACGACGTATTGGCGATTTCAAACTCAGTGAAATTCCCACACACGGTGGTACTACAAGAACATTTATGATATGGGACCTCGCGAATCATTAAAAGATAAGTTCCAGGAGTTCGGTATCCTAACTCTGCCCTCCCAATACATACTTGAAAATCTAATGTACGTCCTCAAAAACTTAGATAAGCTAGATTTCGTAAAGGACCGACATAATCTAAATACAAGAAATAAGAACAAATTGGTCATTCCATATTTTAGGCTCACTAGGACCGGTAACAGTTTTTTAGGTAATAGTGTTAGGTTTTATAATAAAATTCCAAAGCACGTTACCGATCTGCCGGATACTAATTTCAAGCACCATGTCAAGCAGGTTTTAATATCTAAAGGCTATTACAGGGTGGATCAATATGTGAACGACGGTGACGTCTGGAAATGACGCCCTCTCTGTGCATCCACCAAAACTGAATGTAATTATTTATAACTATGTTTTAAAAATGTGAGTTATAATAATATGTTAATGAAAAGATAAACCAGATCGAGTTTCTTGCCGGTTCTTCTCGATGACTGGGTTGTTTTCCGAACCGGTGGTAGCTTTGACGTTCATAAGCGCCTTCTCAGGGCCTAAACTGAATAAAGTATTTTTGATTTTGATTTTGATTTTGTTCAGGTATCCTCACGATGTTTTCCTTCACCGTCAGCCGATAGTGTTATCCTACTCACCTCAACCCCTCGACCGGGGTCTACATTGAGTCCACAAACACTCTGCACTACACAAGTATAATTCTTGTTGATGTGCCACGAGGACTCGTTCTTTTTTCTTCGCATCGTGTTGGAGTGTTCCGATGTTAACCTTCTACGTTCCGGCATGTATGGTATATCACGGTTTACTGTAACAATTAAATTATATACATATACTTAATTACAGAAAGTACCATGGACAGCTCATTATTAACACACTCGAATGTAAATTTCAAATCCTCATGATGCAAAAATATTACACTAAAACTATATACCATATAATTCTTTTGCTACACGTTATCTGGTTAAAATACAAATCGGTATATTCTACCAATTGCACTATCAAAAGCTCATCTTTTTTTAGAATTACCCTTAATCCCTGGACTGTCCAAAACCCCTTACGGTTTAGACTCGATAGAAACCTAAGTGTAGACCTTAAGAAGCACTGGTTAACAGATTATTGATAGCATAAGTTTAAAAAAAACTGGATTTATTACAAAATTTGAAAAACTTCAACAATAACAAAAAAAAAATACGGAATGGTAAATTACAATTTTAAAAACATTACTAGATATTTAAAAACATGATCCACCATTTTGAAATCTGAGTCTCAAAAAATCAGCCGAAGGGTTAACCCTTATTAATGTTACCTTTTTCGGCTGTAGATTCATCTTACCCTTATCCCACCTAAGTAGGGTCGGCACAACATGTTTTCCTTTTCTACTCTCCTCTGTCAGATGTCATCTCAGTATTCACACTTTTTATACACATATCGTTTTTCACACAATCCATTCATACCTTTTTCGGTCTTCCTCTACTCCTATATCCGTCCACTTTCAAACTCAAAACTTTTCTTATTACATGACTTTCATCTCTTCTCATAATATGCCCGTACCATGCTAACCTATTACTCCTCAACTTCTCTGTCACTGGTGCTGTTTTCAAACTTCCTCTGATATACTCATTCTTAATCTTATCCATTCTTGTTACACCACACATCCATCTTAACATTCGCATTTCTGCCACATGTAATCTTTTCTCATCCGTCTCTTTCGTAGCCCAGCACTCGGATCCATATAACACGGCTGGTCTTATTATAGTTTTATACACCTTCCCCCTTGAGTTTCAACGGCATTCGTGGGTCACATCAAATTATTCATAAATGCCAGCACAGAACATATTTGTAACGCATAGTGGTAACACATTTTGAAACACCATATTTATTTTCAAAATCTATGACCTTGCACTGATAGCGTGTTTCAACAGTAATTATTGAGAACTAGGCCCAGCTAGGCTTCAGGTATGTGGATTATTTTAAATGCAAAAACAAAATGCAATACAACTTATCTTTATTTGCCATTTAAAATACTTTTGTATGATACAAAACGCTGTTCTTGATTCTTATTTTTTACAAATTTCTAAATGTATTTTTTTAATGAACCATTTGCTAATAAAACTAATCCTATGACAGCTATAGGTAAAAACGCGTAAGGTATAACTATCAAGAGAATATTACCATGACCTCAACTCACTCTCGCATTGGGAATAACCTCATTATTTAGTTGTTATCAGAAACAAACTGCGAGAATTGAATACACACTAGAATTATATAATTATTGCCACAAATAGATAATGTACCTACTACACAAATACATAAAATGATAAAGGTTTGCCGTTTTGGGAGCATCAGGCGAAAAAATATTAAGGTTTGCCGTTTTGGGAACATCATGCGAAAAAATATTAAGGTTTGCCGTTTTGGGAGCATCATGCGAAAAAATATTAAGGTTTGCCGTTTTGGGAGCATCATGCGAAAAAATATTAAATAGATTATGATCTTTTTTTTTTTAATTTTACTTCTTAAAAGTCTTTATTTTGAAGAAATATTACGTTATTTTGATTTAATATACAGTTATGAAAATTTTAATATACTACTAATGTTTTATTATTTTATAACTACTACGCATTCGATGTGTGTTTTCTTGCCGTGCGAAAATGGGGCCAGCGGTGTGGTGCGCAGGAGAGGTAAAATAAATCATAAAAATTGTTTACGAAGTAATCGTGTAACCAAAATATATTTTTGCTTTCATGTTAATAAACAACGCAGACAAAGTTGCGGGTATCAGCTTGTGGTATGTTCAATAAGCAGAGATATTCTTTCTCTAAATATGCATATTTTAAATTTTGCATTTCTTTATTTATCAAATATTTAATATACCTTCCGAATTTGCATTCTTTTATTAAACTATTTTGCACAACATGCTATACTTAACATGGAGTAAGATTGTGTTCAAATACTAAATATTTAAAGCATAAAAACACACTGAAGAAACGTTTTACATCAGAGTAAATGTACACATGTGTGTGTAAGTTATTATTTCTTTTAACATCAAGTTCGGTAAAGATTTTACCTGGTGTTCAATTAAATACAATTGGAGAATAGCAACGACTGCTGAGCGTAATGGATCTCGAAAAGGTAAAACTTGAAGTGATACACTATTACATATTTTTCGTTATGTTATGTATGTTGATCACCAACTAACCAGGAGCAAGTGACTTACCACCTTGTTTCAAGAAGTCATAATGTTTTACGAAAAACAAAAAACACCTCCAAAAATGTTTATTCATATTTCATTAAATAATCAATAATTAAGTATAAGATAAAATGATATATACCAATTAATAAATAAGTTGAAGATAACCTTATAATAATTAAGATCATGACAAAAATAAACACGAACTCACGCGCTAGCGGCAATTTATCCATGCTGACCGGCATGACTTGGGGCACCCCGTAAATCGATAGCATCTCCTGGATATAAAGGAACTGTATCAGCGGATAGTCTCCGAAGAGATATTCTTCGCGGCCGCACACTTTCAGCACATAATTTTGCGAGTGCTCTCCTCGCATGTTCAAAGAGTTTGCCAGCTTACGCAGTATCTCTTCGATATGTTGCCGGGGAGTTCGCGTCGCTGGTACGTTTGATGAAAGTGATACCTAAAACAAACAAAGAAATATATCCAACAAAACCCAAAATGAATAAGATTTCCTCCCAAGAACTCCATAGAATCGTCTCGCATTCGAAAAAGGTCTCCCTTGAGCTTGTTGCCAAGTGGCTGAACGCCGTAAGCGTTCGTCCTTTTCGTCCGGCAAAGCTGTAGATGCCATCAGGCCAATAGCATTTTTTTAGTTCAAAAAAGAAAAAAAAACCAAACGGTCTCATAAATTCTCATTAAAAACGCTAAGAGAAAGCACTGGTTTTTGACAAAGAAAAAGCTCCAAAGTTCTGATAAAATAATTTTCTTATAATTTTCTACAAGTCCTCATAGGAGAAGATTTTATAAGAAACGGAAGGTAAAAATATGTCAACTGGTTTTATGATATCTAATAAGATCTTAAATTATAAAATCATTTGTATTCAAAATGTCTAGTTCTACAATTTTAATTAAAAATTTCACATAGAAATTTTATGAGGATTAAATCAGAATTTACCTATTGACTCTTATTAAAGTGACACACGAGAATAAACTTTTATTTAATATTTATTTGAATAAAATTTTATCCAATTGTATTTAATTCTCATAAGTTTTTTACCGAATAAATGATGAATTAAAAAAAAAACTGTGCAATTCGAAAATTTGTAATTTGAAGAGTTCAAAGAATCTTATATTTTCTTATACAAGTATACTTGTAAATTCACATAAAAAAACATTAAAAACTGGAATTTATATATTCTCATACAAATGCATACGACAAAATATTCGAATTACACAGATTTTTTTTTTTATTCATCAAGACCACAGACTAGCTGACTAATCTATTTATATAAGTCAATTACTTCTTTCCGATTGCTCAGGAAAGCTAATTTCAATATACAATCTCGTTTTCAATTCTACTATTTAAATATAGAAAAATAAAACTTTTCAGACAATGTAAATATTGACTTTGACACTTTAATAGTTTTCGCACAATCGAAATCTACACATAAATCATCGAAAATGTTAAAATCCCATTTTAACCTGAGAAAAGAAGAAGAGGAAGAGCATAATTTAGAAGAGGAACATTCAGAGCAGATTGGTGAAGTGGTCGTCGAAGAGGAAAAGGTTGTTAGTTATCCTGAGAGAAGGTTGCACAAATCTGAAGTCAGTATTAGGCTTAGTATGCTAGGAAAAACTGCTAATGGAGACGGGTAGGCATTAACCTTAAATAATGATATAATATTTAGAATTCGCTACCATATTGTGAAGACGATACGACAATTTTATTTTTAACAAGTTGTGCCTGCGGTTTTTTATTCGTTTATTACGCAGTATTGTCTCTAATTTTTTTTGTGTTTTTATGCATCAATATCGCATGAGTACAAACAAAAATATTTTTTAAGAAAAACAAAATTCTAATGTTTATAATTGTTATTGCATTTTCTTGCAATTAAATAGAAGAACGACATATACGTCCCGTATATAAGATTGCATAATGGTAGGTCGTCACGTTTTTGAATTAAATTTAGAAATAAAAACACATTCAATTAGCGAAGACCTTTATAATGACAAGTACATGTGATGACATATGAAAAAATACATGTACCCAGAGAACCACAGGGTTATTAACGTAGTAATTAATGATGATATATGTGACGAAAAATTACCCACACCTGTGTTATTCCAGTAAATCCTAAATTAATACCAAATTATCGGCCACTAAGTTCCTTTTATGTGCGTAAAAACCGCCAACCCAATTATCTTGCTGTGTCTATCGTTATGTAGCCGGATAGTTAGTAACTATGTAATGTACGGAGATAATGTCTTCCCACACCTACATCTATTGCTACCATAGACAATACTTCATAGCGATACACGCAGATATGAGAGTAGCATAAGACCTATTCATTAATCTATTATACATTTATGTTCTATATTATTTTTCAAATAAAAAATAGGAAAAAAATTGTTAATAATTAGTGATTTACTTATATGCAATTATGAAATTACGATAATAAAAGTTTGCTTTGAAAGGTTAATAGTGTTAGAAAGGAAAGTTACAGAGGAAATTTGTATATTTGAAATTTTTTTTTTATTTCTACAAAATTTTAACCGTAGACACTTAAAATATGTTAATTTCTGTTTTTTTTTTTTATATAGTGGACACGATAAAGGAACATCATAGTACTGTATTCATGGTAGCACAATATAATCCAAGAAAACGGCGACCACCAAGCGATTTGCATACATTTGATACATCGCTGGCTACAATTGCGACTTCAAAGTTTTTCGGCTGGCATGGATGTCGTGAACCAACTGAATACAAACCTCTACCACCCTAATCACCGCTAAGCAAAATCTTAAAAGAGCATCAACTCCCAAAATATATCATTTAACTTCGTTCTATTTCCACAGATACACTTATTTAAAAGCTACTTGTACTGATATGAAGCTAACTGAAATAAAAGCGATAAAATACTTCAAGCATTTGCAGTTTGTGAACGTATCAGATAACTATTTAAATTTGGACGCTTTACAAGTCCTTACAGAATTACCGTTTCTCGTGTTAATACACGCTGATAAGAATCTACTAAACTCCGCCGCATTGAAACGAATGAAATACCTTCAAGTGATTATTATGAATCAGAATGAAATATCGAGCGTTCACGACGTGTATGAACCCGAATTGAGCACTTTGGAAATTGGATATAATAAAATACGTAACGTACGCTTCGAGAACCGAATGCCTAACATTAAATGTCTCGATTTTAGATACAATCTCATACACGATATAAACGATTTTGATTTTCCCAATTTAGACAGTTTATATTTAGCAGGAAATAGGATAACGAGTTTGGTGGGTATCGAGAAATTGGTCAATTTGAGAATTTTACATGTTCGCAATAACCCTATAAAATTGTTGAATGGATTCGAACCAGGACTTGTTAAACTGCAGTATATAAATTTACGAAACTGTAAAGTGAGGACGCTTATACAAGTTAAAAAGTTAAAGGTAACAAAGATTTCTAATTAATTCCCAATTATTTTCCCTTTTTTAAACAGTACCAATTGTTTAATTATGGAGTAATTTCTATATGAATTAGCAATATTCGTTTTATGTCATTTTCGAGTGTCAATTATTTTGTGCTGCAGGTCCTTAAAGCTTTAGACACGCTGATCCTAAAGGGTTGCCCATACATGGGTGGAACCGGTGAAGAAAACACCTGAGGTTGCAGACGAAGAAGAAGATGCGGAACTGAGGGTAGAAGTTTTAGTAGTGCTGCCAAAATTGAAACGACTTAACAAAGGTGTTGTGACTTCTGAAGAAAGGTAAGATAATCCAGTAACAGAAGTCGCATTTCATTAAACTAGAAGTAGTTCGGTGATCGGCATTCGTCCATAATTAAATCGTTTTTTAAAGTGTCAACATTATTGTCGTGTTTTTAACAAAGAGTGTATATATATTGTTAATAAGTGGTCGAAAGGATCGTGGAGTATGATAAATAGAAACTTATCAATAAAGGCTTCGGACTCATCGTATGATACGGGAAAAAACGAATTATGTCCAATTTTTTTTATTAATAAGACTGGGGCCTGGTGCAGACTGAAGGCGGGTGGCGGGCATTTGCACGGGTGCGTGTATTACAAATTTACGTACGCCCCCACTCTGAAACAAGCTACAGTGATGCTAGCGATATCTAAGTACATTTGAAATACACGCACTCGCGTAAGCACACGCCACCGAGTTGTACTTTAAAACGGGCCTAAAGCTCGTTAAAAACTATTAAGCAAAGTAACATAAAAAATGGTTTTACAACCAATGATGAACGAGGTTACTCTATACAGATTGTAAAACTAACTGGTGCCCGCGATTTTATTGTCTTGAAAATAACTTTAACGTTTCATGGGAAGTACGTATTTTACGTGGTTTAACTGTGAGCTTGCCGATTTAAAGTTACCTCTGTTAATTTTTATTATTACTGCTGCTTAGCCACTATTCAAAAGTATATTGATATGTCGTGTATCCACCTGTAAGAGACTCGTCGAAATCGGTTCAGCTGTTTCGGAAATTAGCTCGAACAAACAACAGACAATTCAATTGTATTTATTTATACGTATAAATCGTTACATAATAATTAATCGAACTGTTTAGAGTCGAAGCCAAGGATCTAATGACACAATGGTTGGAGGAAGGCGAAAATGACGAAGAAGAAGTAGAAGAAGGACATCAAGAAGAAGGTTCGAATCCCGATGAAGAAAGATAAATACCAAGATAGACTTAAAACGTACCTAACTTCATTATTCGCTGTTCTTGATAAGATTTATTATTACCTTGAATAGATACTACGGCATCCACTGTTAATAATCAAATATAACAATTCTGTCCTAACAGTGTAGATTTAATTTGATTTCGAAATACTAACATTGTAAAGTTATATGTTATAATCAAATAGATTCAATGAGGAAATATCTCAAAAATACCGACGAGTATTCTAAACAAATGAGAATTAATAATTTTATTAATAGAAAATCCATACAAACGAATATTATTTGTATTACGCTGTCGGGCAATGAAACTGTCAAAAGGCAGTACTTTAAATTTTGTTCAATTGAACCGTTCAAGCGGCGTGGATCGGTGAAAATAACGCGCGTTTCATTGTCATTGCCAACGTAGTCTCTCTCTCTCTCTCTCTCTCTATACGAAGCGCCGCCGCGCCGTCCGCAATAATGTCTAGACTAGTCTGGGACTATTTATAGACGCTTCTTCACCTGATCTGTGTCTCTTAGTTTCGTTTCTTATTTCGCCTGAAACTATTCTAATACTAGCTTCTGCTCACGGCTTCGTTCATGTTAATATAGGTATGATCTATCCGTCGGGAGTAATAAATTGTTTTAACAACCAAAAAACAAACTAACTTTGGCATTTATAATATTAGTAGAAATAAACAATTGTCATGTAAGGTGTACACATATATTTGTATTTCGTTATTAATTATTTCATTAATATCCTTTAACTTCATAAAGCACCTTCATATGTTACTTTTAAGCACAAAGATTATAAAAATGGTTTTAGTACAATCATTCAAACTTATTCGATATATATTAAACTATGCGTCATTTTTTATTATTGTAATTGTAATACCTAAAATACGCAAAAATAATCAATATTTAAGAATCAGACACAGAATTGACACTCAAGATGCATCACATAAAAAACCGTGCGGAATTGTACCCGCAACATCTTATCATGAAGAGTCTCAAAATATATGCAATTTAATAAACTACACTCTCTCTCTCCCCCCCCCTCCCCTCTCTCTCTCCATATCCCCCTCTCTCCCCCTCCCCCTCCCCCCTCCTTATCTCTACATATAATAACTGACAGGTAATTAATTATGTTCGTATATCTATTATTTTCCAATCAAAAGTAATAAGGTATTTAATTATTACATATAATATTATAATATATTTTTTGCATTGTATCAAACATGAATGTTCAAGGTAAAGGAGCCATTACAACATAACACTATTCAGATAAACTTATTATTCCACGTTGCGGTAAAGTGGTACCACAAACAGGAAACTATAGTCAATTAAAGAACCATAACAGTAAAACCAATAGAGCGTTAACATATATGGAGGGGGCTTTCCCAACACGTTTAATAGTTTCACATTCTATAAATAGCTTGTATTCATAAATTCATAGTAACATGAGCATAATAATACATTTTTGTATTACTTCTTATTTGTAATAACATTTTTTTTTTAATATAATTATTTCATAAAGGTCCTTTACAGCTGACAATGTATATTAAATAAAGAAAAAAGAAGTACAATGTATGCAATACGCCAATTACGAAGTACACAATTATAACAAGTTTTATTATTTGAGAGTGAACAAATTACTTTCATTAAAAAAAAATTATGAACTATAGGTAGGTGGGGGTGTGTGTGTGTGTGTGTGTGTGTGTGTGTGTGTGTGTGTGTGTGTGTGTGTGTGTGTGTGTTTGTTTGTGTGGGGGGGGGTGTTTGTGAAAGGTGAGCGTATTTACGTTTAGTATTCATTATTAATTATTTTACGAATAAGGCACTACTTATTTAATTGTTTATAGGCTTTTTTAGCATTTGCCCGTTACGATGCAACCCAAGGCTCTAGATCAGAGGTTGCAAGGCTATTTTCTCATACCCCTGCAGCTACATTTCTACCATATTCTCAAAATTCGATAAAAAATATGAAGATTAGATCTAACTATGGAAATTTGCGTTGTACTAAATATGGAATATGGCAAGATTTTACAATTAACAATCGCCGAGATTCTTAAAATATTATGTGCCTACAGTGATAGTTGAAGTCAAGCGAACATTCTAGTTTTTCACTATTGAAAGCCGATTAATTATCGTACACACCTATATTTTTGTCACGCCAACGTAGTCTCTCGTGGACCCCTGAAAGTCCACCTAGACCACTTCAGGAATTAAGGCTCTAAATGGTAATACGTTAAAACCAGAAATAGTCGGTAACTGACGAATCACACTTACAGGTGCTTGGTTACTTCACACCTCTGTTAGCTTGCAGGCTGGCGGGCTTAGAAAAAGCCCTACTTACAACCAAATTACAGTTTCATTACGATGTTTTCGTTTACCGAAAGCTCCGACTCACCTATTCTAATCCATCTCACTAACCCATCAGCAGCCACTCATTATTGATTTAAAAGAATATTGTAAAATGCAGAGTTGCACAATGAAAATGTACATACACTCCTTCATTCCGTACTCAAGGTAATACAATAAACAATAAGGGAATAGCTAATTTATTATTGCTACTCCAAACACCCTTACAAAATGCTGCCCGAGACTATAAAGAACTGTGTAATGTATTATTTTTTATACAAGAAGTGTGGTTAATTGAAAAAACTCTGGCTACTGAGCTGTACATGATTCAAACTTTAATATCAACAGAGATATATGGTAAAGGTCATGGCATATATTTCCACCTTAACAAGTACAAAAACATGTTAATTCTTGATCAAGCTCCTAAAAATATGTGCAATGCGCTGACAGCTGCATTCGATTCGGAATGACAGTCTACAAAAATGCATCTGGTGGATTTATTATTAACACATAAAAAAATACAATTGTTAGTAACAAAGTAAGGTGAAAAAATATATTTAGTTTTTCATTAATAATTCAATAACTATTTAAGAGCTTTTGAAAAAAGTAGACGAAATTTCCAAGAAAAATTGTCCCGATTTCCGGAATTCTATCTGTATTATTTATAATTTTTATTTAACACCGAAAACATGTCACTGCGCAACCATTACAGATTGAGCGAACCGCCACTGAAGACAGAGTATTTCATATAAAACATTTTTTTATAAAGAAATATGTTTTTACAAGTTTTTACAAAATTTATAAGTTTTTTCAATTTAAAATTTTGTAAAAAATTATAATCATCAGAACACTTGAAACAATAAAGCCCCATGGGATAAATAATTTATGTCGAATTTTTAAAAAGCTCTACAATTGTGTTAACTCAGTTTTTCTAATCTCTGTTTTTGCCAAAGTCAATATAAAAATGATAATGATTAACCAATTTTTTTTTGCGTCTTAGAGCTCTTTTTATATACATACTTAATAATATACCACGCGATAAAAATTATACATGTATTGTTTGTTATATCTTTTTAAATGAACAAAAAATTAATTACTCAGAAAAGGTTGTTCATTTTCTTTTTCACAAATGTCATTATATTGCTATTTTTGCACCTAACAATGACATTAATTATTAACGCAGGGGGAAAAAAATAAATTTTTTTTTTAAGACATTTGTAGCGACACACATAATAACTACATACATTGTGGTATGTGTATACTACAATAATTTGCATAGAAAAGCAAAGCGACAATGTAAAAGTTTAATAACAAACAGATTAAGAGCACGAATTATAACCCAGGCGTCGGCCATATGTTACCTGGGTGCAATTACAATCTCGCGCCGATAAATTCAATTCACAATGCGCCGCATTATTACTGTTTAGTATTATTTTATACTAGCTGTTGCCCGCAGCTTCCGCATGCGTTTTTTTTTAATTTGTAAATCACTTCTTATAAGATCAGCTATCTGTTAGTGAAAGTTCCGTGAAAAATGGTTCAAACGTTTTGGAGATAGTACTGTAAACAAAGCCATGGGTAAAAGCTAGTCCAAAATAAAAAAGCTCTAATTACTTTTCATAACTTTAGCTAACTGTCAGTGAAAGTCCCATAAAAATAGGTCCAACCGTTTTGGAGATAGTACTACAGCCGAAGCCATGGAAGACAGATAGTCTAAAATAAAGTAGCCGCTGTAATTTTAACTATCCGTCAGTGACATATCTGTCAAAATCGGTCCAGCCGTTTCGGAGATTACCCGGAACATACAGACAGACAGACAGAAAATTTTAAAATTGTATTTTTGTAATCAGTATCCTGTATGCATTCATATCCAATCAGTAAAAAGTCGTTATTTTGATATTACAAACAGACACTCCAATTTTATTTATATGTATAGATTTATTTATATTTGTAGTTTTACTTTTATTTTATTCCTGGTTTTTATTGTACACCGCATATTGTTAAAAAATTTTTATTGCTCTAATATTGTATTATTACTTTCCCAGTATCTATTACTCGAATATTACTTGTGTTTTGGTGACTTTAATCCTGTACATGTTCTGTTTCCTTTAAATATTCTTGCTCAGCTCAATAAACCAGACTCGTAATCCAGCTGCCAAAGCGGTTACTAATCTACATAAACGGAGTCAGATATTTCATTTATCTCTTTCAAATCTTCTGAAAGAAGCAAGTGGTATCCATACTACCACTTCAGCTAAAAATTATTTATAAACAAATAGACAAGTATAGTATAAAAAAACAAAACAATTAATCGATTACCAGAGCAAAATCATGATTAAAAAAAGATAACCGCAATTATTATATAATAATGGAGACAACATTCCCAGAAGCGAGGGAACATTTTATTAGAATTTCTGTACTCTTAAGGATCTTCTTACAAAAGTTCTTAAATACTAATAGTTTTTGAGTTATTACAAAAAATCAAATATCATTTTTATATCACATCTTATTTTGTTAATGACAAATGCAATTTTTTATGTAATTTAATAAATACTCAAAATGCATTTTTCTAGACATAATTCTGAATAACTCATTCTTTATCGAACAAGTTAAACTTGTTGACTGGATTAAAATACTAAAACCTATCAAACACATGTACTTGAACCGATTGCTAGTTTATTTCATTATGCAGAAACCATAATAAGAAACTACTCACCTCGGCAACTTTAGTGACAAGGAGGAAGCATTGGTTGTTAAGGTGGGTCTTGAGCGTCGTCGGCGTATCTGGACTATCGGCTAACCTCGGCGGACATTGATACTGTAGTCGCTCCAGGGGCCTGCTCTGAGCACGCTTGAGTAAATTTTCCTCAGCAAGGTACCGCATTCGCATCCGAAAGTCGTTCACCTCTGAACTGCGTAAACTGTCGAATTCCTTCAAGGCTGTAAACGTAAATTTTGTTATAACGATTTATGTACTGGGCTCTCATGTACTTGTTAGGTAGTTAAGATAAAAAACTCACTGCACCTTTATGATTGAAAAAAAAAACCCAAAATAAAATGAAATTTTAGTGTACCATATTCATCAATATACTAATAGTGCCTAAATGTATCATAAGGTTTAAATTCCTGCTCTGCTCCACAGGATTGTGGCATGTTACAATTTTGTCTGTATTTTAATCCAACATTTGTATAAGCAAAGGTCATCTTTTAACATAATTAAGTAAAAAAAATTGTTACTAATGTTTATTTAAATACATGTACATCATGTTAAATATGAAATAAATACATCTGTAAGTAGAGATTTTAAAATTATTTAAAATTTAAAAATATGGCATATTTAAAATCTTCCTAAATAAAAGAGCTGGCTATATGGCACAAAAATACACGTTCAAATCTGACTTCTAATTCTTGATATTAGCATATTCAAACATACAACAGTATTGTAGATAGTATACATTTCCTAATATATAAGAGATATTAATATTATTTGTGTTGAGGTAAAAATATATATAAAACAGTGACGAGTGATGAGAGGTAAAAACAGTGATGTGATGCGTCATAAGCACATCTGTTTCATAGATTTAGTATAATTCAAAGCACATTGCTGTGTTGTGTATGTCAAAGCATCATTGTTGTGTAGAAAATAGTTCAACTACGACCTATCACAGGAGTTTGATGAAGGGTTAGATACACTGCAACACAACAAACAATGTGTAAAGAAAATAGCATACGCTTATACACAACATATTATTTTTATTTTTTATTTTTTTTTTATTTTATATATTTTTTTTTTGACATCTGACAGAGGAGAGTGGAAAAGGAAAACATGTTATGCTGACCCTACTTAGGTGGGATAAGGGTAAGATGATGATGATGATGATGATAATTGATGGGTTTTCTCAACTTGTAAGTCAATTTAGAGTATTATTATATGACACAAACTATATAAGATTAATGACAATCTATAAACAATATTGCTTGAGAAGAAAATGCTCAAATTTAAGACATTTTCAGACTCATTATATGAGTCCAACAAAGACACTGTACATTTGAACTCTACTATCAACACTGTTTAGAAATATTGTCAGAATACTCTCTAACACAACATATATATACAGTCAAAGTTATGACAGTGCATTACATAACAACATGACAGTAATGTATTTCTACACTTATTTTGTGCAAGTTCCGAGAAATATAAAAAAAAAAACATTAAATGAATATGAAAATTCCCTTATATATCAATCTTCATTTTATTAAACCCTTTTTTGGGTTTTATCAATTTTTTTTACTTTCACAGGCAACACTAGAGTATTAATTGGAGAGTTTAATTAACTTTAGAAGTATACTTTTCATTATTAAATCATTTACTGAACAAAGTATGCAACCTTAAACTCATACTCATCACTCTACTTATTTTGGAAAAAAGGTATGACAAATGTAAGACTCCTAAAATGCAACTTTCAGAATATATATATTTTTTTTTATGCAATTGGGAAGCAAACGAACATATGGGGTACCTAATGGTAAGTAATCATTGCCGCCCATGGACACCTGTGACATGAGGGGTATCACAGATGTTTTTTCTGGCCTTTGAGGAAGGTACTCCTTATATAGCCTAGGCTATACACATTCATTTAAATTCTAAATTGACTTATAAATATACTCACATTTCCCAATAAAATGAGCTATATCCCTGTTCAACAAATCTTCTCCTGGCCTCTGTACAGATCTCTCAACAAGCAAGAGCACTCCACAAACAGGTTTTATATCACAGATGCGTTTACTTTCATCGTCAACTTCTTCTGTTACAGCCAACGAATTTACAAATTGGAATACATAACCGGTCATTTCATGCAACATCCCGAATAAAGGGTAGTTGACTGCTCTCTCCCACAGATCCTAGGGAAAAGCATTGTTATGTTTTATATCATAAATAATTTACTATACGTAATAAAGGATTGTCTAGAAAGATAACAGTAATAAAATCTATAACATTAACTTGTACACTACATAAATAAATTCCTAGTTGCTTATATCATTATATTTATTATATCTCTCATTCAAGATTGCATATTAGCAGTGGACAACTAATTTTCTAATAAGCAAAAATTGTCAAATTCTTGTTCATGACAGGAATTCAATGAAGTAATCTACAGAATTGGAAGGAAATATTTGACTTATAGCGGATAAGATTCATTGTTACTAACTTTGAGTTAACATTGTTGAAGTTATAATTCTTCTGGTGCAGTTTGGAGAAAGTCATGAGAGTGATTTTTTAAGATACACACATATACTGACACCTAAAACAACACCATGAAGTTGGTTGGTAATTATCTGTCAAGTTTTCGTAAGAACTAACAACTATATTCAATGGAGTTATTCAAATATCTATGAGTCTACAACACATGTTTTATATACGTGAAGATAAAAAAATGTATCATACATAAATATACATATTAATAATATGTGACTTCAAATGAAGATGCTGAATGATAATTTACTGTGAGTATTCCTGATAAAAGTAATTTTTTACATTATAAACTTTTTAAGGGGTTTATAAATTTGTGGTTAATCAAGACACAGTGCTCCAATTTTTTTTCTTTAATTAATGGAGGGAAAACATGTACAGAAATGGCTAGGAACTCACTGATTATTTCTACTTATATGGGGGTGGACATTTTGAATAATCTAAGTTTTGGAGCTTGTAAGGAAGGGAACAATATATTTGATCAAATTTAAGATGTTTCTAACTTATCGAGGTTCGAATTAAAGAGACTACTGTAAATAATTTACACATATTTCCTCTCATGTTCTGTAAAAAATATAAAAACCATTAAACTAAATAGTTGTTTCCAAATTGGACTACAAATACTATATTTATTAAATATTTTTATCTAACTTTGTAAAATTTTCTAAGCCACAATTGTCAGAAGAGTTCTGTTTTTATTTTAAGCTTAGTGTACATCACTGGTAGCGCCATGGGTGTTCAATAAAATAATATATATCATAATAGTACCCATATACAAAAGATTATAATAAACTTTTATTCTTTAGCAGTCACAATGAATTGTGTAACCCAATTATAATCCAGTACGTAATGTTACAATACAACTTGATTACAAGCTTTGATATAATCTTACCACTTGGATCTATACTGTTATATAAAACTTCAATTTCTTTCCTATGTCATTAATTTCATTCGTTTTAACCTACTTATTGACCTTATTCTCAACTTATACACCATCACTGTAATCTTATTGCATATTGTATTCCTATAGTATAATATATTATGCTTTCAAAATATTTTACAATATTTACATAACTGAATTTTGTCTGTATTTTAACCAAACATTGGAGACCAGAAGTAATCTATCAAGTCAAAAAATTAAGCTACTAATCTTTATTTAAATATATGTATCTCATGTGTGTCACATGTTGAATGTGTAAAAACACCTTAGGTACAGATTATAAAATTGTTTAACATTTAAATCCGATATTCGATTAAATATATATATATGTGTATAGAGTGTGATAATTTTAAAAGTGTTGTAAAATAAATTTTACAGTGTTTTACTAATTAGTATGAGCGCAATTTTTATCTATTCAGTACATTGTGATCTTAGTGAAGCAGGAACA
Source organism: Antheraea assamensis (assembly GCA_035772565.1). NCBI lineage: Eukaryota > Metazoa > Arthropoda > Insecta > Lepidoptera > Saturniidae > Antheraea > Antheraea assamensis. The sequence continues at coordinate 570,756 of JAQQSE010000191.1, read as the reverse complement.
GGAAGCCCGTGCCGCAATACACACGATAACGCTGCGTGATATTGTAAACAACATAAACTACTTTCTAAAACTAACAAATATATCACTGTAAACATATTACTCAATAGTTTGACCCACTTTCCCATTAGCTAAACTGTAATAAAGTCGACGATATGCGTGAGTCACGGGGGTGTTCCTTCCTGTTACTAACCTCTTTAATATCCTGAAGAGTCGCATCCCAACTAATCCTTAACGGTATATACATGGAATTAGGAAGCAAGCATGATAACTCCACGCAGTCCGACGGAGCGGACGTCCAATAGTCCCACGTATTGGGACAACTCGGTGCGGGAACCATTGTTTTGATTTTTAAGCTTTCAGCTTGCCCAGATTACCCTCGCGACATTTCAACCGTTTTAACTGACAACACGCGTGCTTAACGAGCCGGTCGCACTCGACAACTGAAAATAATGCACTGTATACATTAGTCACTGTTGTCGAAACCGCACTGATGTTGAATCATAGCATTTCCTGGTATTTTACGAGGGTCGTATCATCAAACGCCATTCGTAATGATCGTCAGTGATAATATTGCACAAACAACACGGTTTTTCAAATATAACAAGTAAATTTTTACCCCTACCGAATAAACGTTTACATATTTTATTTAATATTGCACTTATAAAATGAATTCACTGAAATGGAATATGTTTTTGTAGAATTGTAAATAAAGATTACGTGCAACAACACACTGTTCGATCAAGTAAATTTGTTTATGGGTCTTATTATGATTTTTTAATCTTATTAAACCTTTTTAAATTTTGATCGAATAAATTTCAATATCGTGGATGCTATTTCTCTTTCTTACAACAGGTTTATCAATGTTGAATAAAGCAGATACGTATATTTAGCATGCTACTACAAAACATATTTTCGTGAGTTTGTGTATGGAACAAATATTTTGCTTATGGCACAAATTTTATCTGTGGCTACATTACCACAGTGTTGCCAGCTATCATAAAGCAAGTGTCGCTAGAGAGCAGCTTGAATGGTCGCTAGTTGTCGAAAAAACAATTAAACTAAATGTGCTTACTAAATATTTCAGTGCCTATCTGTTACTTTTAAGATTTTATTCAAATACTGAATATTTCCTTCATTGACTGCATTACATTATTTAATGCCAATAATAATAATCTATGCGTTCAATTTCATTTAGTCATCGTTGGAATTGTCGTCATACATATTAATAACCGAAACATTTTTATATATTCTAAAAATAAAATTAGATATATTTTTATATATTGTTTTACATCTTCCCATACCTCAGTAGTCATTGAATATAAGTTGTGTTTTATTCCAATATATAAAAAAAATAAAAATAAAGTAAAGGGGTTAAAGTTGACTAGAAGTTTAAGTTTCTACAATTTAATCCTAAATGAAAACAAATCTTCACAGCAGCCTATAAACACTTATAATACCAAAACAGTCATATGGGGGTTTCTGGCATTTAATAATTTATTTATGTACAAATAATATTTTTAAATTACATATACTCGTATTACTAAATTATACATACTTATATCCTTCTTTTGATAGCTTAGATAGAATTTTGATGGCTGACCCTGACCTCCGTATCGTGTCGTTATCAAAGTTAGTGCGATGTCCAGCAATTGTTTAATAACCTATCGATTTCAATATCGTATCTTAAATGAAACCCTATTCTACCTACCTCATTTTGCGTTCTAATAATCAAAACCCAAAATCGCATACATTAAAGAGATAGCTAGTTGTATTTTTGCCTCTCATAAGTTTCTTTCCAAGTTACATCACATAGGTATTTTTTTTTTAAATATATAATGGACAATTTTCAGCGTAAACGTTAACAAATTTATTTAACTAAAAGTTACATCAGCATTTTAATAACTCTCTAGCGGACCCGGTAGATGAACGTTGTCCAAAAAAACATAAATAAACTAGAATTTATCTATCTTCTCTTCTATATATATAAAACAAAGACGGTTTAGTTACACCATTTATAATTCAAAAACTATTGGACCGATATTCATCATTTTTTACTTTTTAGATTTGTCTTCAGTCTGAATAGCAGAATAACTACGATAACAACTTGGGGGATTATTAGCCATGTAAAAACATTGAAATGTTACCAAGTGATTTGTTTGTTTTTGCGAGTCAAGAAATCTTATTGTGCAAGTATATTACTATTAAAAAAACTAAGACCAAGACAATTTAATATTTGCCAACGAAGCCGTAATGGAATTGCTTCTTCTCGAATAGAACGACTCATGCAACATTAATATTTCAGTTGAACCTTCAAACTACTAAAAATGGTCATGTAGCGACACACATAACTACATACATCGTGATATGTGTGTACTACAGTAATTTCCATGAAAAGCAGAAGTGGTACCTTCAATAACAGATATATTAAGAGCACGAATTGTAGCCCAGATGTCGGCCACATGGGCCTGGGTGTAATTACAATCTCGCCGACAAATTTCATTTACAATGCGGCGTTTTATTATTGTTTAGTTTTATTGTATATTTAAATACTCATATTGTCCGTACTTTATTGTTCCGTTGTTAATTCCTTGTTTCACTTTTATTTTATGACCGTAATATTATTTGTATTTTTAATACCTATGTATTTTTATCTATAAGTCTTTGCACGTGCTCTATTTGGAATTGCATAAATAAGCTACGTAGCTCAAATAAAGGACATTTAGCGGACGTGGTAGCGTGTTTACCACTTGCTAACTTCAGAAGGTTGAAATAAAATAACTGACTCCGTTTGTGCAGACTAGTAATCGCTTTGGCAGCTGGATTACGAATCTCTTTTTATTGAAGGCGAGCAGGCATATTTATATGGTACAAAATAGAACACGTGCAAATCAACAGGATAGAAGTAAACCGACAATACAAATAATATTACAGTCTTAAAAAGTAAAACAATAAATTAACAATACAGTAGAATAAAGCAATAATGAAGATAATTTAAATAATAAAATAATGCTAAACAGTAATTGTGCGCTGCATTGTAAATAGGATTTGTCGGCGAGATTATAATTGCACCCAGGTAGCATGTGGTCGCCACCTGGGCGGTGAGTCTTTAATAATCGCCTTGTTAAGCCGACTAGGCTTGGGATATTATACTGCCGCTGGTTTTTCGCCTAAGTTGTTGTAGTACACACATGCCACATTTGATGTAGGTATGTGTGTCGCTACAGACACCTTCGATTCAAGCGTACATCAAGTCCGTCACAGCTAATTATATCGACAAGGCCACAAATTATCCCAACCCGTTAGTAGTATCCGCTGCAAACTACACCCCCAAACCCGCCGCAAAGTATCCTAAAAGACGACCACAACACATTTTCACTGATCCCCCGGATGATATAACGGCTGCGAATGATATGCATACCGACGACTCTTTAAATAGAGCGTGCTTGCGCCCACGCCCCCGAAACCACCGATCACGCCACCGCGGTCGGGCGGTCAACTTCACTCCCGCACACCCGCCGCGTCCTCCCTCGGCAGCAACTTAAGCCTAGGTTCGATCCCTTGGACGGGAGCTCTAGAGCATGCTGCTAGCGCGATACAGTGACACCGCATTCACTAGCTCCTTGCACACACGACACTGCACTCCACACACGTGCACATTCACACGGTATGTACACTAGTTCTGTAAGGGACCGTTTTTCCTTTTTGGCTAGTTAACCTTAGCCGAAAATATCAGGCACTATATGCATGTGCGCTTTAGTGTGACACATATGAAGGTATGCATATGTGTCTCACTAAAGTGTACATGTATGGGTACCTCAGCTTAAATGGTTATTTTAGTTCGATTCGCGTTCATCCCAAGGCAACTGCCCAAGCCGAGGTTCGGCCACTCTGGCACCCTTGAGCTTGTTGCCTTTCGGCTGAGTGCCCTAAGCGCTCGCCCTAAAAGCCCGGTGAAGCTGTAAAGGCCCGTTAGGCCAATAGCGTTTAGTCATTTCGAAAAAAATAAAAATAAAGGACATTCGTAATCCACCTGCCAAAGCGGTTACTAGTCTGCATAAACGGAGTCAAATCTTTCATTTATATCACCAACCTTCTGATAGTAGCAAGTGGTACCCATGCTACCACTTCCGCTAAAATCATATAACACTTTGCGACGGCCAAAGTTTTAGTTACATCTATAATTATCATTTGGGACCGAATTCACAAAAATGTCCTTGGAAGAAGTTAACCGAACATTAAAAGATAATTAGTTATAAAATAATAAATAATTGGTTTTGTAATTTTATTCAATTTGTGTTTACTTATATATATTATAGTAATATAATATTTAATTTGGTAAACTTTAAGTAATCATTTTATTACGTTAATAAAATCCTAAAGTAAGTTTAGCAAAAATTAATATTCATTCATTACCTGTTAGGTGGTACGAAGTTCACCGGGTCAGCTAGTTACTTATATACAAATTTTATTGCTTTTTTCAAAAATGAAATCAAATTAAAATTAATATTGCATAACAGCTACCTAGGTAGGATAAGGGTGAGATGATGATGATTATATAACAGCTCACATTTCTATTTTCAACATTATAATGCATTAGGGAAGAAGTTATGAAATTACATGCTTCTAATAAATAGATTCATTTTTCTGATATTACAATTTAAAATAATAATAGTAGAATATTGAACGTAACCAAAACAAGGATTCTAAAAACTCTGATCACATTATGATAGTGACAGTTGTTGACATTTGGAAATTTGACGTTGATCTCGTGACATTTGGACATTATTGAGCAACGCGTGTTTAAGCAACGCCTTTGTTTTCTATGTAAAATGCAATAAGTAAAATGTTCGACCATTCTGTAAAGGTACCAAGGCATTACAAAATTGCATCAAATATACTCAAGAAGGTCTCTACCGAAGGCGGCAGCCTTAAAAGTTTACTTTACGATAACAAACTTCGCCACTACGTAAGTTTCTAAATATTACCAGTTTATAGTTTTCTGATATGCTTATTGAAATATATCACTAGTTGGTTATGATATTTACAGAGGACCAATGTGCTTTTCGCGTTAATTACTGAAGCAATTAAACATGGCGCTGATATAAATAATATCTTTGAAAATTGCAAAATATTACAAAATGAACCACGCTTAGATCCGTGGTTGGCGAAAATTCTAACAGCAGAACTTTTATATGGCAAAAAAAGCTTACCGGGCAAAAGTAAACCAGAACAAACCATCTTGTCATACAAAAAACCGTTTGAAAATTATCAGTCTGAACATCAAGCTGACGAGCAACAGAAAGGTAATTATTTTATTTTTCATTTCAGAATTAAAGACAAACAATGGCTGAGACTGATGAGAGTCCACTAATACCTGTTCACACGAAACGGGCTGCTTTCGCTCTGGCAAACCTTTTTCTATACAGTGTTGCTATGTTTACATTACCGTTTGTTGCCTTTTTTGGTGTACGTCCATGCTCTTATTGAATATTATCATATACAAGGATTTGCAGTTACTGCATGGTCTGTCATAGCTTCTGTCATAGTAGTTAATATCATAATATGTGTATATGCTTATCAAGCATATCATGAGAAGGAGTATGATGAACATGGGAATGAAGTTGACCAACATTCATATCAACCATTACCATCAGAATCTGAGAAAAGTACTTTAAACTTAAAAGAAGATTGAATTATTGACAAACATTCCGAGTAGCGTTTTCAGTATTAGAATGAATTAAAAATAATCTGCACAAAGAGTTATTTCGTTTTTGCTAGCTTTCATTTAAGAAACATCAATTAATTCCTCATGTTATGAAGAATTATTAAAATTATATATTAGTTTTACAGCAGATATTATTTAAAATCATTTACTTTATTTAATGATATAGTAGAGATATTCTACTTCAATTATTAAATGTATCGAGTTAGAATAGTTGATTAATAACTATAATAATAATTTTTGTAACTTGGATGTCGATGGCGTACTCTCTCCTGATGATGGATTTTGCTGACTAAGTTCCCGGAATATGTTTTTAATTGGATGTTCAGGAGTATGTTATAAAACCAAGTTTCAATTTTGACTAAAGCCTTCTTACTATCTTTGTCTATAATATAGTTGATTAATCAATGTTTAAAACCAAAAAAACAAATGTTTAGTTAGTTTTGAATAAATATTTATGTGTTGAAATCATATTTTTTTGTATTATTATTAAACCTTTTTTAATGAAAACCATATTTGAAAAATTTAATTAACATTTATTTCTTGATAATTATCCAATATAAATAATTGATATTACAATGCATGATGGCAGTAGCCCTTGTGCTTCATTAATTTAATGTAGAAACCAAGAAAAACATAACAAATGAGTTTCTACCTTTAGTTAATCAAAATCAGGCCTACAAATGGCCCTATGAAAGCTGGTAGGTAATCAGTTTTCTTCAATACTTGCAACATACTAGAAGTTTTAGGCAATATACCATGAAGATGAAAAAAATCATATTGAATATATTTATCCTTATTTATATACTTAGTCAAATGGCTAATACCTAGATATTCATTATATTACAGTCCAACTACAACAACAGAACATACTGCCGATGGTAATTTCCTATAAATAAATATATAGAGGAGTAACTATGTTCAATTTACTAACATGTATATAATGATTGGACATCAAAATTCAGAGCATCATGTACTTCTTACAACATTTCTTAGAAAAAAAAAAAAAAAAACAAATAAATATTCGGCTATTATTTTGAGAAATTTCAAACTTTAGATATTTTTACCTCAGATTAAAATCATCAAATGTAAATTCCCTATAAATCCTCATCTTATTGTTTTTGTTATTATCTCATCATTATGTCGCAACTGTGTTTGATGTCAAATAAGTTTTTTAATAACCTTCACAAAATTAGTTAGGTGCAGTGTCCATTGATTTAAATGGACTGTGATCCTCATAATTACTAATTTTTTTTTTTTTTTATAATATAGGGGGCAAACGAACAGGTGGGTCACCTGATGGTAAGTGATCACCGCCGTCCATAGACACTAGCAACACCAGGAGAGTCGCAAGTGCGTTGCCGGCCTTTTAATATACGTGGGCCTCCGGCGCTCTCACTGACCGAACGAAACGCAACAGTGCAACCACTGTTACTTCACGTCGGTTTTCTGTGAGAGGGTGGTACTACCCCGGGCGAGCAAAATTAAAGTTACTTTAAATACAGATATTAATATTTTCATTTTCTCTTCTTATATTAAAAATAAAAAAATATTTATCTAATAGTAACAGTTGTCCGCAAACCTCGTTATGTACGAATAAATACTAATCTTCTGACAACATCGGATGCCATTGGAGCTTTTCAAGATGACGGGTACAGGTTTGTCCGCTGTACATCTGGATCTTACAACGCTTACCTTGAACAAATACAGAATATAAAGGAATACGATTTCACACAAGATTATCATGTGAAAACTGTGTTTGTCTTCCCACCGGGCACTAAGCTACATGAACATGAATTGTATATGGAAAATAAAATTATCCTTCAGAGTAAGGTAAGAACAGTCAAAAGCCTTCATAATAAAGTTTTGATTTTGCAATAGTTCTACTTCTTAACCGTTACTCATAGCAAAAATCAGCAGTGTTATACAATGTGATTTTGTTGAGCCTAACTAGGAACAGAATCACACAGGCAATTTCGTGTTACCGTTTATTCAGGTTCAGCATTAGATGCTTTAGCAATAATTTTACTCCAAGGTTTCCAAAGCCAAATATATCCATTTTATTCATGGACATCACTATTCTTAGATTAAAAAATTAATTAAGATAAATATTTATACTATACTACCTTCACTTGTGTTAATGTAAATGTGAGCTGTCCTTCAGCCACAATACATTTTTCTGCATTGTACACTATGTCCATTCTGTACTCCTAATATAATGTAATAGTTGAGATGTGGAAAGGTAACAAACAGACAAACTCACATTCACATTTATAGTATAAATAAAGATGTCTCTTGAAAGACTTTAAAGATAGACATAAATATGTACTTGCTTTCTATTATTTATAATCGTCAATGAATAAAAATGCAATTACAAATTCTTGTCTTAAAATTAATATATTTTTTCCTGATTGTACTTTTAGGCTTCAGCAATGCCTGTTCACATTCTTGCACCACCTCCAGGAAGTGTTATAATGGATATGTGTGCGGCACCAGGAATGAAGACAACTCAATTGGCTGCATATCTGAAAAACAATGTAAATATTGTTATGAATTATATTGTTATATGAACTGGAATGTGGATATATCTGCATATAATTTCGTATATTTTTCAAACTGTAACGAAAATACATTTGTGTATAATTTCCTACTATTATTAAAAAATAGGCTATCTGTACTCATAATATATAATACCTATTCAACCTATTCTGAACAATTAATTATATTATGGCAGACAGGAAATTCGAAGTTCACAGTAAATAGTATTATATTTTAAGTAAAAATTGCAACATAAAAAATTGATTTTTTTCAAATATCATATAGGTTTTAACCTTTGACCACAATCTCATCTGATGTTAAAACGAGAATGTGGTCTAAAATGCTATACCTAGAGGCGGACTGGCTCTCAAGTGTAACTACTGGAACACATCAACTTCACGACAGATTTTCAACTTGAAACCTGTTAGGTAACCAGATAGATTTAGAAGAAAGCCCCATCACCGTGCCATGGTTTCAGCACGGTGTTTTTCTTTACCGAAAGCTCTGGCTTGTTCCTACGTCGAACGATGCGGTGTCCGAACACACTAACCACTGAGCCAGCATCGCTTTAAAACACCAAATCACATATAATTATTAGTATTTAATTACTTGATTGCATTCATATGTTCACAGTGCAAAATTTATGCTGTTGAAAGAAACCAAAAGAGGTACGAAATATTATGCGATTTCGTTGCGAAAACTGAATCTCATTGCGTGCAAACTATACATAAAGACTGTTTGGAAATTAAGAGAGGAGAGTATGACGATGTGGAATATGTAATCCTTGATCCAAGCTGTTCAGGATCAGGTAAACATTTTCAATAAATAGAACTTCAACATTCTCAGTCTAAAATAATGTATTATACTGGAAATTATTTTTTAAGGTATGGATATCAGTGTACACAACTATATAGATGCGGACAGGCTTGCAAAACTAACATCGTTACAGGAGAAATTTCTTAAACACGCTATGAACGCCTTCCCTAATGCAAAAAGGATAGTTTACAGTACCTGCTCCATATACCCTGAAGAAAACGAAAGAGTTGTATCTAATGTGGTGAAAACTTCACGTTCTAAATGGAGGGTCCTAGATATTAAGGAATTGTTAAAGGGCCAGTGGAATAACTTCGGGTCTGCCATGTATGGTAGTATAGGAACTAGGTGTTTGTGCACTAGGCCGGATTCTGATTTTACGACAGGCTTCTTCCTGGCAGTTTTAGACAGGGACCAGAAACAGATGGAAAAATATTTAAATAAAGAGGAGGATGATACTATAAAAAAAAATAAGAAAAAAAGAAAAGAAAATTCTGAAGAATTTATAGATGCAGAAGCTTTGAATAATAATATAGATGAGGATAGAAATGATACTTTGGAAGTGCCAAAACGGAAAAATAAGAAACATAAAAGAGATCATGAGATTTTTGATGGAAATGCAAACGAACACAAAAAAGAAATGGAAGAGTTGAAAAGTTCCAAGAAGAATAAAAGGGCTCATGAGGATTTAAATGAGCTAGTTGATAATTTCGATGAGTTAGAGGTTACAGAAAATGAAACGATTCCAAAGAAAAAAAAGAAGAAAAATGCTAAACATGAGTATGAAAATGGAGATAATAATTATACTGTATTAGATGTGATAACACAAGATCAAGAGAAAACACAAAAAAAGAAGAAGAGGAAAAAAGTAATGGAAGTTGAAAATGCAGAAGATATGCAGTGCGATATTGTACATGAATCCCCGACTAAAAAGAAAGTAAAGTCAGAGACAATTATTGAATCCGATTGCAATACATATTCGAACGTTATAGATGTAGATCCTCTGAAAAAAAAGGCAAAGAAGAAGAAATCAACAGAAAATAATGTGGAACACTGTTAATAATTTATATTTTATAGCTTTTTTGTAACTTGAAATAAAATTAAACCAATTTACATTTTTTTGTTTGTCTGATAGATTAATTAATAACTAAATAATTTAACTCTAAAATATATACAGTATCGAAAACGATGAAAATGGTCGATTTTCTAAAACAAAGTTTTATAATCTGTACATATTCTACATCATTTCGTAGATAAACATATGGGCCCTTCCCCATAACACATTTATTTTTTTCTTTGTGAAAATAATGTGATCATACATTTAGGAGTTAAATATAAATTGAATCTAACTTTGCTCGTATCGTCAAAGGATCTGAAACAAATGCAATCTACGGACAGGGCTTGTTTACAAATGGAAGAAATTGGTTTTAAGCTCAACCTTTTACGATCTATATCTTTGAAATAGCTTCATCAATACTCCTTACTTAACTAAAGTTATAATAAATTATTAACTAAAACTGTACATACTCGTGGAAAGCCTCTCACCGAGGATTTAGACCGAGAGGCTCTCGGGAAAAGGACAGTCTATGTATTATTAGTCGAACTATCAACACCGTTCACCGTACCCCTTATGATGAACCTGGAAATTGCTGTTGAATTTTGTCTTTCTGCTGTTAGTTACTACGATTATTTAAAAATATACTATACAAAACGTATTTATTTTTGGAGTAACTGGAGTATCAATATGAATACTTATACGTATCCAAAGATCGTAGACGCGTTGCTTATCCTTATGTTTCAAACGCGTTAGACCAATCAATATACTAGATTGAATCGAAACAATTACTCAAAAAAACACAGCAGGCAACTAAATGAACGAGAGTGCACATGCTTCTTTTCGCTTTTCTCATTAGAGTTAACGAGACTTCGACTGGTGCAAATTGTGGCAAGTAACCGAGAGTTTGCGAAACGAGGCACGATAGAGCGGGGCACCATGTTCGGACTCGCTCTCGGCCCGTATGTACAGCCAGCATAATAATATATCTATGTCATAGGTCTATTTCATTGATAATGAAGATACAATCCGATGACGTTATAGTACTTTTCAAATAATTGACATAGATATAATTAGATAAAAAGGAGTTTTCTTCAAAGGCTTAAAATGCTCCTGGAATTACGACTTTGCAGTGAACAGATCGAAATCATATGAAATGTAATTTAAAAAGCCTTTTTCCTCGATATCGGTTGTCTCAAAGTAACCGTAAACATGAAGAATTATTAATAAAAAGTAAAAAAAAAAACAGACTGCATAACCTCCCGTTTTTAGTCGCAAACATCAAGCATAAATATTAGATAGGTCATTCACTCCAACAATTAGAAGCACAGAGTATTTTATAATATTACCTATAGTACTCTATAATATAGGTAAATTAGGACAAATGTAAGGACACTTCTTGTTATGGTAAAATCCATCAAGCCCCTTTTGTGCTATTGAGATTGCCAAATTATTGACAAAAATACAGTAAAAAAATCAAAAGAGATAACATTATTCCACTTCCCTCTGCGTAAACAGCTAAATATTAAGCTTATTAGTCTTTGCTCGCGATTTCGCTCGTGTTAATGTGTATATAACCTAACCCTCGCGAACAGTACTGTTTATCCGGATGAAAGGTACTTTATATCATTTTTTGTAACTCTGACAACGTGTATAAGCCATTCCATGATAATCGGTTGAGTAGTTAAAGCGTGAAAGCATAACAAACAAACAGATTTTTATTTACATTTATAATATTAGTAAGGATAAATCTTCTTCTTCTTTTAAAATGGCAACATGTGTGCGCACACGATTTCGCCAATGTCAAGTGAATAGAACCATAAACGATAGAGATTGTACCCAACAATTTCTTTTTTTTACATCTCCTGACCGGACTGCCTATAAACAGAAGGATAAATCAAAGTATACATTTCGAATTATGCTTCACACAAACGTTTGTTATTGAATCACAATACCGTGCCGCAGACCTATAAATGTTACTGCAACACATTACCTACGGTAAATGGTGAACAATTTTGCTGTCAGTAATGTTAATATATTGTTATAATTCTGGAATTGGGTAGTGCTATTATACAACAAAGTATATATTATTTTGACAATAATTTACTTCATGTATTTATTGTTATTGTCATTAATGATCGTATAAAATGGTTCGCTGTGAAATCTGACTTTTACTTAAGCACTTTCAAATTCAAATACGGCAAGCCGAAGCTAGTGAGTCAATACATTTTTAGTATATATAGTTCAAACAACATAAACGCAACGTTTATGTCATGCCACTTGCAGGCCTATGCGGATGATGTATTGCTTGTGGTTACTGCGGTTTACTTAGTAGAATTACAGTCGACTACCAATAACGCACTTAAAGTTATCCGAATAGGGTCCGAATGGGGCCACGGGGTGAAGCTCACCTTTGGCGCACCTAAAACCCAAATTTGCGTTCACACCCAAAGCCGAGGCGGTGCAAATTATCATGGGAAATCAGTCATTGAAACTTCAAATCGAATTAAAATACCTGGGAGTAATCATTGATGAGAAACTACTATTCAACGAACACCTGTAGTACATTATAAACAAGACACAGCGTAATTTCAACAGGCTCTGCATCTTCACCAGAAGTTGTTAGTATCCAATTGCTATCATTTACTATGTCTTAAGTGCGAAATCAATTAGCATTAAAAAAAAACAACCACGAGCTACAGTAAGCGAATCAATAAATCTTTAAATTAAGTAGTGCACTTGTTATAAAAACCACATTTATTCCATTTTACCCGTACTCGCTGTTTCTGCGAATTGTAATATTTCTTTGTGGAGTAATAATCTCTTACATTAAAATCTTTAAACTGAACCGACAACGTGCACATAAACGGTACCACGCTATGTTGTCACGAAACCTTGTGTGTCCTTATTTTGGAAAAAGTTTACGATAGTGACATATTTTTCTAATGAACTATTACGATATATGATTAACATTGAGTGTTGCACGTACGACGATATTCATTCGGGAAAAGGAATTACTCGAATATACCAAAAATATATTAAGCGGAGCCGGTAAGCAGACGCTGTTCTGTTAGGCCCGAATTAATTATGAGACTAATGATACTGAATGTAAGAAATATTGAGAAGTGCTGGAAGGTTACAAATTTAGGGTTATAATTGTTTTATGTAACAAATCCAAAAAAATAACTGTGTGGTTTTATGAAACCACGATGCAAATAAAACTCTTTTTCGGAACTTAGGAATTTGAGAGAAAATTTTCGGAAAATGATTTGATTTAGGGTATTACAATCGTGTTTTTAATCTTTTTTAAATCTGAGCACAATATTTATTTAAATAATTAATCATTTTCAATTAAAGCCATGGGCGTCGCCATATACGCCTTGGCTGCTCTACCGAGCGCCTCTCTCTTTATCCCTACTCCGCGGCCGTCTGTAACGCGGCATGCTATAGGTGGAGGTAATAATTTGATGCTACATAAAAAAAGTTTCACCTTAAAAAATATTTTGGAAAATTTGGAATCAGAATTAAAAAATAATCGGAAACACCATGACAGCGCCACTTTTTTGGTCCAAATACAGTTTTATATTCTGTATGCGTTACAAGTATAAAAAGAATGACTCATTGACAATGGGAACGAAAAACAATGGATTTCTAAATACTCGTATAGCTCTAACATACAGGTTGTCGTAACGTTCGAATAGTTACTACAGTCTTCCAGAGCTTTTCACCCTCCTTTACCTGAAGGTATATAAAGCGAGTCGTGTTACCTCCGAGAATAGTTCTATTCTGGACATCGGAATGAAAGCGAAGAAAAACCAAAAGAAGCAAATCGTCATGTTGATTGCGACTACAGCATTTTAAGTGTGATTGTAGTGTACTTATCTGTACTACTGCGAAATACATTTCTTCAGACACATTCTATTTTTAATTTTCTCACGAGCATAACAATAGGTAAGAACCGTCCATAAATACAAAAAAATATATTCCAACACAATCGGTCAAATCCAGTAGGAGCTGGCTGTTAACAGATTTATTATAACCCACCATTAGGTGGAAAATGTATTCACACATATCTTGATTTTAATTTTTCTAAAAGTGTATGTGTTTTAGGGGAGAGAGCGCATGAAAGAGTCAAAGAGACTGATTATAACCTGAAATTCTTTTATATATTGAGCCGGCTCTTTCATAACAGAAGTTAGATGTTTCATAGAAAAGTTGCTATGAAAGAGCCGAATTCTCTTTTCTCATATATTGGCAAAATGCTCATTCGTTTTAATTTTCTTTTTCATTATATTTACCTTTGCTATTAAAGTCACAAAATTAAGAAAATGATTTTCATTCCAAGACAATAACTTACAAGTTAGATTTTTACTTTGTTATTAAAACTGGCTCTTTCATACATACTCTCCCCTACTAAAGATCCAAGTTAAAAATGTAATATAGCATTTTGTAGACTGCATTATATTTAAGCATTAAAATAAATATATAGAGAAACACGTCATGTAAAAAAGTTACGTCAGATTAATTTAAAAAAACGTTTAGCGCCGCGCTGTCTTTAATTCGTTTTGTTTGACCATAGGTAAGAATGAGATAGGTAATGGATCAGTAAGCATTGATAAAAACACAATTCATTAATAATTAAATGAAGTATTTGTTATTTATAAAAAACATTGTTAAAATAATTATTGTCAAAATGCATAAATCAAAGTTTTTGTAAAAAAAATATTCCACTTCGTAGTCATAAAGTTTCAGAATCACACCTAAATTGAACCGCTTGTTCAGAACACTCAGTGGTGTCCACATAGTAGGTATATTAGGCTCTGGACTGTCCAAAACCATAAAGGTTAAATTTCATACAAATGAATGTAGACCTCATGAGGCACAAATCAACAGACTGTTGCTAGAATAAGTTAAAAAAATACCTGATTTATTACAAAACTTTGTAAAATAACAAATAATGTATTGTCAAATTATAATTTTTCTGTAAAATGGTTTTTAATTTTTTATTTCAATTGTAATAACTTTTTGTATTTTGTATTTAAAATGTACGAATTAAAAAAAAAACAATCCGCCATTTTGAGTTCTGGGTTTCAAAAAATCAGCCGAAGGGTAAATATCATCGTAGGTATAATTCAAATCTATTTCGGATGCTGGTTGCTAAGCAACCCTGTAAAGATCGTTCAGGTTGGGCGGGTCACATAATATGCGTAGATGGGCGGACAAACTTTTGAGTTATTTTGTCAACCAATCAGAAACCGGATGCGCACTAATATGACAATCGTGTCACTCAGTGTCAGACACGGAGTGAATGCTTATCCAATGTGAACTTTAAAACAACTGTTCTAAGTATGTACCGCTGGCTGGCGAGCAATGGGTAATGTTTTCCGTTATTGGCCCGACAAATTAATGTCGTTACAGTTAATGTAATAAGTACTGTTAATATTAGATACACTCGAATTTTATGTGCTTGCTGCTTAATCGAAACTTTAAGTCTGAGGATAGACTTTTTTTCTTTGGCTCTCGTGTATTGTTTGTATAATTGATTGTATTTTGAAGAAGTATTCGATACCTGTGTACTTTCTATCACCGCATCACTCGCTATCGGCATGTAGTTTATCTTGACACTTTGGAAACAAAGTGTTGGATTTCACAGGAGTATATTTATGCAGAATTCAGTTTTGAATTTAATATAAGGTTCTTCAAGAGAAGGTGAATATGTATCTAAAAGGTCGCTAACGCGCTTTTGATGCTTCTAATTTTTAATCATCAGGGCGGTCTTAAGCACAACCAGGACCAATATAGAAACAAATAATAATTCACCAACATAATCTTTTTGGACTTCAAATTTTGCAAAATTTTTAATTACAGCTTTAATGGTCACGTTTGTTAATATATTTTGGGTTGGAGCCAAAAGTAGCTAGTTTTTAATTTCGCTGTTAGTTCTTTAATTTAATAATTACTATTTGCAAAAACGATTTTCTAGCTTCTATAACGTTTGGCTTGCGTGCCCTAAGACTCTACGCTCGAGTGTCACGCACCCCTTGCAATCCGCGTAATAATACTACCCTGGCTGCAGTGACAACTTACTATCAGCCAGAATGCAACGGCATTTGCCCCTATCAAACTGCTACCGAAACTTATTGAAAAATGTGCATGGTAATGAATGTTTATTGTTTTTTTTTTCGAACTGGCTACACTGTTGACCTGGCCACGGTTCTACAGTTTCGCCGAACTACCAATGTTTATTGGGTTATTGCGTGTACGTGTTTGTAGTATTTGAAACGTGTCCCGCCATCTTGGACAGTCGTTAAAGATGATTTACGTTCGGAGCGCCATCCCACGGGAAAAAGGAAGATACTATAGAAACTATCGTTGGTTAAGTGTTCGCGCTATTACTTTTAAAAACACACATATACACATAATAATTTTAACACGCAAACAGCTTTTGCCAAAAATGGTGCCTAAAATTCTTACGTTTGAGCAATAACATTCTGGTAAAAAAGGTTAGACCGTTTGGCTTATTCGCCAGATCACGTGCAGTGCAACTACTATCTTTTACCTAAAATGAAATCTGCATTAAAAGGGACAAAATTTGAGTCCGTTGAATTTATGAAAGAGATAGCGATACGCGTTATGAAGAAGTTGATAAAAAAATCCAGTTTTGTTTCGAACAATAGAAGATCCGCATATAGCTTTGCAAGAAGAATAAGGAAGGGGTGTATATTGAAGAAGATAATTAATAAACATGAGTGAAATAAAAACAAAATGTTTTGGTTATTTAATAAACACATCTTATAAAATGTCACATCTCGTAAAATATTTGATGGGTCAGTTGGTAGTATATTCGGACACAGCGTCGAAGGACGTAGGTTCGTATCCTAGTAACTGAATCGTAGCTTTCGGTGAAGGAAAACATCGTAATGAAACCATAGCATGGTGGTAGGGGTTTTTCTAAGTCCCGCCTAGTTAGCTACCAGCCTCAAGTTGAAAATCTGTCGCTAAGCACCTGTTGGTGTATTCCGGCAGCTGCACTTGAAAGGCAGTCTCTCTCTAGGTTCAGCGTGACCACTATCTAAGACCACATCATCATTTAACATCAGATGAGATTGTTGTCAAACGCTAACTTGTAAAGTATAAAAAAATCTGTCTTTTTACCTTAAAACTATGAAATACCTAAACTCATGTAATAATATCACAATTGTTAAGACACTGAAATAATAACTCGTTGCTTTCCAAGGCCCAGCTACTAAACTAATCTATCTTGTTTATCAGCTGGCAAGATTTCCTCATGAACATACACTAATAATAAGGAACGCGTGTCGTCCTTGATAAAACGCGTTATCGCCGACGAAATCTGATTTGATAGCTTATTTATTACTTTTGTTTATATAAATCCATTTCACTGTAATTCCGGTACTAATGTGGCTCAAGGACTAAGTCACTAAACAAGCATAAACCTTAGTAATGTCCAATGTACAAATCTAAGTGTCGAGGTACTTAACTCTGCCATTATGGTCCAGGGAAAACAAACATTAATAATAAACTTTACGCTTGTAAATATTAAAGACCATAATCGCAATACACGTTATTAAAGGTGGCAATAACAGCTATATATCAACAATGAATAACGCTGTTGTGTTATTTAACGATAATACATGCTATAAGCTGGTGTCAGTTATTCTGCTGTTGAATAATTTGCTGTTCTGTATTGTATTACAATTTGCACAAATAACAGGATAATTAAATGAATATTCGTTGTTCGTATTGTAACTGAGTGCAGCAAAATGAAGTTGCTCTTCCTTTTACATGTATTAATTATTGCATAAAGTTCGCATGTTCGCATATTGCGATTTCAGCGGCCGACAATTGTTATCGCCAATTACAATAACGAATAATCAACAGCAGAATAACGATATCTTTAGTAATTAGTTATCCATTTCAAAGAAATAATGCTTTCAATTATTAGTTGTTGTAATAATATAGGTCAGTGTTTTGAAGTGATAGTAGCTGAGCTTTCAATGATGTAAAACATTGTGATAAAACCACACCACGCTTTATACTTTCTAATGCACACCTGACTAGTAGTTCAATATCTGTTGGCAAATACCTACAAAGCGAGGTAGCTGTATTTGAGAGCTAGTCTTGCTAAATTTCATCTGGGTAGTTAGGTGATCATGTAGGCTGCATAAGATACGGTTGAAAATTCTACTCGGTTTAAGCTCAGTGTTATAAAAGCTCTTGCTTGTAATTGTAACGAACAAAATATGAAAGCTTGTTAAAAGCTTAATCTGGGATAACGAGTTTTAACAAGATTCAACGTCAAAAATCATTACATATTTGTTTCCCTGTTACACTCAAATTTTATGAGCGAACAAGCAGCCTTTGTATCTTTTATTGTGTTTTTTGGTCCCAATATCCCTTAATTTTTTATGTCCATATTATAAGCGTGTTTGTAATCATAACATAATAATATAAAATGTTCGACATTGGAAAATCACAGTTATGAGTTAAAATCGATATTAAAATATAGGACGTGTTATATCACTACATAGTATAAAACAAAGTCGCTTTCTCTGTCCCTATATCCCTATGTATACTTAAATCTTTAAAACTACGCAACGGATTTTGATGCGGTTTTTTTTTAATAGATAGAGTGATTGAAGAGGAAGGTTCATATGTATAATAACATAAATGAAATAGTCAAGAAATACTGTTATTTTTTAGATTACTCCAAATTTTACGCGTTCGGGGCACGGACAGTAATGAATAAATCAAAACTACTGGATCGATTTTAATCATTTTTTCAGTGAATTACATAGGCTATTTATTTTATACCCGTGCGAAGCCGGAGCGGGCCGCTAGTATTATTATATGTTATATGTACACAGTTGTATATAGATATTGCGACTTCGACGAAGAAAAACTAAACGAAAATAAACTAATTGGGCCAAATCGTAACAGTAATTATTGTATAATGGTTATACACAATTAACGGCTATTTCAACCTTATGTTCCAACGTAATCATGTTTAAAATGTAACCTTTTTACGAAAAAAAAAGTAATTTGACGTAATCGTACTAATGCTACAAACAATTGCTTTGTAAGTTTGTCTGTGAGAGGTAACATCTACAACAATTGATCTGATTCTAAAAATTCTTTCACTTATAATATGCTGCCTGGTAGTTGATGGTTATTTGATGCGTTTTATTGTTATTAAATAACACGTACAGAGACGAGAAGACTTATTAGTAGATATAATAAAGTATTATTAAATATTGGGGTGTACGTTATTTTGCACTTCCTCTAAGAAATGAATGACCTCCGCCACGTCCCACTGCAACAAAAAAAAAACATTTGATTTTATTTTTATAACGTTATTTCAAGTGTTATTATATATTAATTATAACAGGAGTGATTATAATATGATTTATAATATTATAACCGTTTTATTAGTCCAATATTATTTTGAGTTTTTTAAAACACAACATTTTATTATAACTTTTATTTTGTTGGAAGGTATTTTATTGAATTACTTTAATAAATTTACTATTTAAGGACCTAAATAATTAAAAAAACCTTTATACCAAGTACTCATGTGTTAAAAAGTCATAAATTAATCTGATAATCATAATAATAAAAACGAAACCATACAATCTTCAATCAGGAGAGTTGAAAAATTTCGACGTAGCCTACATAAACACCTTGGTGTGTATTTGCACCCTTAGTCGACCGGTAGTGGCCTGTTGTGCGTTAAACTGGCATTAGATACTAATTACCCATTGTTTATTTGACGTTGTTAATTGCTTTTATCGCGCACTTATTATTTTAATAGAAATAGGATAACATTCCTGATTATATTATTACGCTGGCCTGGAACTATTGGCAAAATTCTGAAATAATATATAAAAAAAAGATAGTGGTAAGAAGTTTTAGTTATAAATATTTTGCTTATTTCAAAAGTTGAAGATTTATTTCTTTATAAAATATATTCCTGCATTTTGGTTACAAATAGTATTTATAATTTGTGTTATGTTATTTATGTTCGACTCTGTGCTAAAAATACGGTATTATAGTAATATCTTCTTTAGGGTATCTTCGGCTTTGTAAGTCTATTATGGTCAACATTAAGGATTCGCTTATTTATGGATTAATGAGTGGTTATTATTGAAGTTTTTATTTCGCACATTGATCTAATATTACTGGGTATCGTCTATCAGCTATCCAGCGGTATTGTGTGTTGTTTAGGTAGTGCCAATATAAAAGTATAAACGATTTACCGAGATACATAAACAACTATAATAATACATATATACAATACAAGTAATACAATTATAAATGATTAAATAGGTTATAAATGGGAATATTTATAATAATGGTAATAGCATAGAAACTCTAGAATAAAAATTTGCACGAAAGATTTTCAATTTGAAAATGTAAACGTGTCACTCTTCTTTTCTAATTCCATCACAATGTTTTCTATCACATAAATTTCATTGTGTAATACAAAAAGAACTAAATCTTTATTCTTTACAAAATAAAACATAACAAAATACACCTTTGAAAACTAGTTCAAATAAATACTTTGCTAGCGTAACGTACACAAGTGCGCCGGACACCACCCCGCCACGTTGCCCGCCCATTCGAACCGGCGTCACTCGATTCCTTTCACAAAACAAAACCGCACGACTACGCTCAACTATAAAAACAATAACACATCAAATATCATTTATTTCGTCAATTACATTATTAGAAAAAATCAGTACGGGGTATTGAAGCACTTCAAGTGATCGCTTTGTTTTGATTGCGACACCGCGCCGCACCGCCCTAAAGCCGCGTCGCCTTGATATTGGAATATTAAAATTCGGCAAGTGTTTGTGATGTTAGGTTATTGTATTTTGAATAGAAACAATGGCATCTGAAGACAATGCAGCTGCAGCAGCAGTGGTAAGCTTATATTATTGTTTATATTCTGTAATTAATTAATAGCATCGACATATATTAACACGAAACAATATGCATGCCTATAAAACGAAACCTTTGCTTTTTATTATTTAGACTAAAACCTTGAAATGAAATTTCCATCTTTAAAACTGACAATTCCATACATGGTTGACACAATAACCGAATGTAAGGCCAAAATTATATTTAATTTATTGATACAATTGGAACTTGACTTTAAATATATGTACATAATATTTATATTTTAATTTCAAACATTTTTAAATTACTGTAAATACTTTTAAACTATTTTTTCATATTTTAAATATTGGCTAACCGATAACATCGCTAACGAAATTAGTCACTAACTCGTAAATTTAAATTTATCGTCGTATTAATAAGTGGGACCTTATTAAGTTATATACTTTTTTATACGAGTACGTTGACCGTCGGGTTACCGCCGTTTATTTTTGTGATTAAAAGATTGAAGTTATGATAAACTGTTCATATTTTCATGATATAATGTTAACATTTCGTGTTTCTTATATTTAGGTCTCATAATGGCTAAATATAAAGCTTACACGGCGCTTATTTGAAAGTTATTTATATGTTTTGTAAATATATATATATATATTTACTTGTATTATTGAAGTTTTGCTTTAATATTTTGATGTTATTAGTGGTAACTGATTCAGAAAGTGACTCAGAACTTCACGTAAATAAGATTTCGTCACATTTACTCTTACTTTAATGATAAATACATTACACATAATTATAAAGAACAAAATTTGTTTATCTATTTACGGCGTTCAGAAGAAAAAGCTTGTAAATGTCTATATATTATGTCTAAACACTATACTCGTATAATACGCAGATTAATAACTTTATCTAAAAATAAACTATCATATAATTACTAACTGGTAAATATTAGGTATAGGTTTATATGGGGTTATATACATCATTTTTATAATTTCTATTTTACATAATCATTTGCAAAAAAGTATTTGGGCAGAAGATTATTCTGAACAAAATGCTTTGTACACACCTTTATCTCCCACAAACGGGCTTTAAATCATTTGTAAAGAACATTATATAGAATAGATACATACCAATCTTTTTTTTCTAAAATTTAATTTGTATTAATTTTTGGTTGTTAGTGATTTGTTTACATATTGTTTATAAACAAATATGCTAATACTAATTCTGGCCTATTGTAAATAATGAATCACGTGGCTGTGTTTATGAATGAACTGCCCGAAGTGCTTATAGACAGCAATCAGTTGATTAGAAGTGAACCGACTAAGCGGGAGGGGGCACCGACGTCCAGTTAGCAGGCGGTCAGGCAGGCGGGATGTCGCGTCGTCCGCATCCCCGGCCGCGCCTACATTCCCGTGTCCGCCCACAGGCCGCACCAGAACCATCTCCTGCTCCCGATTCGGTCCCAGACCCGCATCCACCGTCCGATGAAGAAAGGGAACCGGGAAACTGGCACCCGTCGCGACCGCCGTCGCCTCCCCATCGTCCTGACGACATCTCTGAAGCTTCGGAACCAACAAAACCGAGTAAAACTGACGCGACGCCAAGTCGCTACGCCAATTTGAACTACTGGAAAGCGAGACGCGTCACGTTTTACCGCAATGGGGATCCTTTCCATCCTGGAGTTGAGTTTCGCTTCAAGCCCGGTAGAGACCTGGCCTCGATGGATGCGTTATTGGACAGGCTGTCCGAGAGGCTGGAGTTACCACGCGGAGCGAGGTTTATATTCGGAATGGATGGAGATCGAAAGTACAGGCTTGAGGAGCTCGAAGACGGAGCATCTTATGTTGTTTCATCATACAAAGCATTTAAGGTGAGTATTCACAGCAATTTTTTTTTACATTTTATAAAAGATTTTTTTATAATTACGTTTATGTTTTATTAGGCTATTTTATATGTAAAAAAAGTAACAGTAATTGAAGATTGCCGGAAACTTTATATTGATACACCTTACTTGCATTTCGACTACGTTAAATAATTTACATATTGTGTAACTTGGATGAAGTTACTAATCATGACAAAACCTTTCTTGTAAAAACGTTTTTAAACATATTACATATATTATTTAACTATAAATTCATAATATTACGTCATATTAATATTAAAATACTATGTTTATTATTAGGATGATATAAGGATTAAGTACTTCAGTCGTCAAGTCTTGCTCGCTATTTAAAAAGGGAAAATTATTAATAGGCAAGACATTTGCCTAGATAAACTTAAAATAAAAAAAAATATCTACATCGTTATAGCCGTATCCGACAAAATGCATAAGTACTGATCACTCAATGGTGTTCGAATAGTACATAATTTATTGTACGTTATACAGAAATGTATATTATAATTTTAGACTTTACCAGAACGTTGTCCACACGTTTACAATACATAATTATGCGCTTTGTGCTACGGCACTGTTACCCGATGCGGCGTAGCGCTACACAGATACTACGGCTACAGTTACGCGTAGCGTAAATGCGATCGCTTCAAAAAAGCGTTCTATTACACACTCTTTTTAAGACTAAAAATGTGCGTAGCGAAAATAAAAGCGCTTCATAAAACCGTTTTCACACAGATTCTTTTAAGATAACATTTCCGTGTAATTGTGTACTTATGTAATTCGATTACATGCGATTGCTTCACAAAAACGTTTTAATGCGCACTTTTTTAAACTTTACTTTTCTTGTAATTTCAACTTCTTTGTGTATTTGTATTATTCATAAGCTAGACTATAATTTACGTTACAGTTAAATAGAGACATTTTAATGACTTTCCTGAATAATAACTATTTGCCATTATAGCTATTATTTTCTAATTTTCTAGTAGCATGACCCCTTTACCTGAGTCAGCGAGTACCACCTAACCCCGCTCGGTTATCGCGTCATGCCAATTACAGTACTAACTGTTTCATGTGTTCTTAAAATTGTTACGACAATTTCGCTCATGAAAAACGATTACAGGGTGTCGCGTAAAACGAAGTGTCGTGTCGCCGGCTGCGACCGCGTCCTTGTGCAGATGTGGGTCGACGGATAAGCCCCACGCACCGTCTCACCCATTTACATTTTGATTACACACCAACAAAACTCGAAAATGTTTTCTTTTTTATATATTAACAAACTGGCTAATTGCAAATAAATTGCGTTTAGGTAGTATTTTTTCCATCAAAACTTTATTTTGTTAAAGGGGAAATGAATTTTGCATTTTATGGCGCTTACACAAATTATCACTCTGTATGTTTGTAAGTGATAAAAGAACATTATTCTTATTTCAAGATGAAATTATGCGTGAATACATACATATATTTCACATCGTTTTGAAGTTACACTTCTTTTGGCGCGTTAGGGAAAAATGATGAGAGTAAATTTTTACGATGCGCGCGCACACCGTCACGAAAAACCGACACCCTGAAGTTAGCTATTGTCAACATTTAATTCAAAAAATGTATGTATGTATTAAATACCTTTTTTCTACTGTCAGTGTCGTTTTTTCTATTATTCCATACCGTACTATAAGAGGTTACACTTCAAAATACTACCAATTTTTTTATTGATTTCCTCGTCAGTAGCTCGTAACCAAAAAAAGAAATACGGATGAGAAACAAAAGAGGAAGATGTACTTAACTGTTTTGTTACCGCTTATTTGTATAAAGAAATCAAAACACCAGTTAAAGTGATAATTTTCGTTATACGATTTATTATGCATGCATGCATGCATGCTACAGGCCAATGTTTAACCACAATCTCGTAAAAACTAGAAAGCGATGGCTATCGAAACACATCGTGCACTAGAAAAGGCCCTATCGGCATGATATAGTGACATGACGTTACTTTCCTTCGTAAAAATCTGAGGTTCAGGATTCGAGCCGCATCGTTTACTGGATTATCGGTTACACTTTACCGCTTGTACCATCATAATTTCAAATGTATCATCATTTATGTGAAAATTATAATTACAGTTTCGTGCGTAAATTCTTATTAAATAATTGTTATTACTAATTAAACTTAGTTGGATATCAATTATTATTGTTATTAATTACAGTAAAACCAAAACGTCGACGTTACGTGACGTGACGTAGTCGACACTTACAATTTACAAATATATTTGTGCAATTTATACGGCATAATATAATATACCTTTCCGTGAATTTTGGAATTCGAATGTCACTATCATTCTTATTATTTCGAATTATATTCACTTGTCTATGCTTACGATCTATTTCCTACAAACTGCTTGGTAGTTATCTCTCTTATACATTATTCAAATATGCAAACATTTGACATGTCGACTTTATAAAGTAATCACTAATCATACGATATATATAAGAATAACATCAAAAGAAATGGTATATATATTTTTTTAATCTCATTAACCTGATTTTATTAAAAATAATGAATTTAACAACTCATATAACTATTTAAGAAGTTTTATTATTTATAAGAACTAAATTGAGCTTTATGTATAATACCAGACAGTTCTAGTTCCGGCACTGTCTTCGTTTGACTTCATTTTGGCGTTTACCGTATTTCATACGAAAGAATTTTGAATCTTCTTATTTTTTTCTTATACATAAATAAAATGATAGAGGTTTATCGTTGTGCAGGTACTACTCAAAATTTCAAAAATAGATTTCCATTAAAAAAAATAGTTTTATTTTTGTTACACTTGGACTTTATCTAAAAAAATATAACTTAATATGTAGTTTTATAAGTTTTGAGAAATAACAACTTTTAGAAGGACTACGCGTGTAACAATGTGTTTTCTTGTCGTAGAAGAGTGTAGTAAGCGGTATAGTGCTCATGTTTTTATGTCTGTACATAAAATATAATGTTAAAATAATAAATGACGTAGGCGAAGTCACGTGTATCAGTGAGTGACAATTACTATATTACGCAATCCGAGAGTTATTCCAAACTCAAAATAACGCTTACTAATTACCTAATAACAGATGTTACTTTCTTTACAATATACTGTAACAGATATTAGACCATGTTATTTATTTATTTCAATGGGTGACACAAAAGAATGATATTGTGATATTAATTCGAATCTTCTAAACAAGAATTATCTAAATGAAATTTGTACCTTTTGTTTTCATGATTTTTTTTTCTATAATCGGAAATTAAAACGGCGAGTTAATCAATATTGACCGAACCGTCGCGATCATTATCGGAATTATCTTTCAGAATCCACTTGTGAAGTTGTGATTGTGATACAGTCTATGTTATTTTTGGCTCCATTTTATTTAATTATATTTTTGTATACCTAGTTATGCAGGCTACACCCTCACTTATTACGTCGTGTTAATACAAAGACGCTGATATAGCTTATTTACTTATTATATATTCAACTACCAATCGGTGATAACCATTTAATATTTAGTCTGTATGGATATGTTTCTTGTTTTTGTTATTCACTATTAAGCCACCTGGTATTTACATATTCAGAGGATATATATATATATATATATAACCAATGTACCATTTAATAGTTCAGTTCCTCAGTAAGTCGTCTTGAGAATACATTGTCTTTAATTTTTAAAAACACACGGACGCTCCCGCGTCGTTTAACTACCTGTATTTTTAGGCTGATTTGATTTAGCGTCTGTTTCTTATAATTCTTAACAATATTTCTTAATTTTTTAATATTTCTTAATTTTTAATAAGTGTAAAGCCGATGTTTAGTTTTATTAATGACACCTCTAGTCTGAACGGCCACCACTTAGTTATCAATACAAAACAACTAAACCACCGAAGCGGTGATGGCTCAGTTGGTTGTGTGTTTGGGCGCAGCGTCGAAGGACGTGGGTTCGAATC
This sequence comes from Antheraea assamensis, assembly GCA_035772565.1. Taxonomy (NCBI): domain Eukaryota; kingdom Metazoa; phylum Arthropoda; class Insecta; order Lepidoptera; family Saturniidae; genus Antheraea; species Antheraea assamensis. The sequence continues at coordinate 543,845 of JAQQSE010000191.1, read as the reverse complement.
CAAGCAACTAAGTCGGAGCTTTCGGTGACGGAAAACATCGTGATGAAACCATTGCATCGTGGTAGGGTTTTTTCTAAGTCCGTCTAGCTAGGTACCACCCTCAAGTTGAAAATCTGTCGGCAAGCACCTGTTGGTGTGTTCCGGCAGCTGCACTTGAGAGCCAGTCTCCTTCTAGGTTAAGCGTGACTTACCATCTTAGACCATATTATCATTTAATATCAGATGAGATTGTGGTCAAAACGTTTACCTATAAAGCATAAAAAAGAAAAAAACAATCCATTTTATTAATATATATTTATTATACACGTCTAATTTTATAAGTTACCAGCTAATGTTTATGCGCTATTGTTACAACATTGACAGAGAGACGTGAAGAGTTATCATTCCTATCAAACTGCAGTCACATGTAGAAAAACAATGGGTAATATCGGTGGTAGTTTAGATAATGGTCGGTGGTAGTTACCTATATTATATAGGGTATGGCGCGGGAACTTCCTTATTTAAAACAATGATAAAATAAATAGTATTGAAAATATTACTTTAATTAAATTTGTTTACATACACATTTCAAATTAATATTTACATTTCATTACATATGGTGGTACATTTAGAGCATTTTATTTTTTAAATTATATCTTCAAGATGGCCACCGATAAGCTCAATACACTGGAAGAGTGCAAATCTTAAGTTCTGGTCCACTTTGTCCAGCATTTGATGGACGATCTTCTACGATACGAAAGTTGTTCTCACGTTCAAATATAAAACAAGTCGTACCTACTATTGTCAAACTATATTGTACTATTAATCAAAGCATACTTTGCGTAATCATCCAAGAATTCAATATTCGACTCCTTGTTCAATAAATAAAAGCATAAACACCCCCACCAATTTTCTAGAATGGAAATTTGTTTCATATATTCAAAAGTAAATAAAGGAATGGGTTAATAACGACGCAGTATAATATTTCATTATGTAAAAGACGTTTAGGTATACTTGATTCGAATTCACGCGACTTGCCGGTGGTTTTTATTCCGCTTTGAGATAGCTATCGCTTGGTGTAGCGTAAATAATAATTACATTTGTTCGTGAGTAATGCGTCGCGTACTGTGACATACTGCAGTAACAGTCGTCTTAGGGTGTTATTAAATACGTTTTACAATTTAACTGATTTTCTACAGTACGTAGAGTCGATTTACTATGTCAAATCGAAAGTATGCCTTAGTATTTTAACACAAATATTAAATTTACTGTAATTTATGTATTAAATTATGGATTGAATATACTACTGTTAGCTCCCGGGAAACAATCACAGGAATGAGATTAAGCTCAGGACACATGCCATGGGAAAAGTTCGCCTTTATGGTGCGTCAAGTGCCATCACCATTTTGTCATAGTTGTGGGCGCATCGACGATACTCAATACATCTTGGCAGAATGTATTCGAAAGTATAAGATCTGGGCACAATGCTTCTGGTTCATTCCATATTGGTTTTTATAACTCCATATTGTCTGACCCTACTTCGAAATGTGCTAGAGAAGTGTATACAATTAAATTAATTACATTGCTAATTTTACGCCGACTAAGCTTTAAATAAAAATCAAAAAATATTATTCACAATTTCTTCGGATCTGTTTTCAATATGTAAATGTTCGTAAAATCTAAAGACCTCATAACGCTGAAACCAATCTCCTAAATTTAGAAATATAATATACGTTTTAACATATTCAGGATGTCTTATTAAAGTTAATAGTTCTTTAATGTATTCTAGTGGTAATAATACGGCAAATTTCCAAACAATATCGCTAATACAGTGCGGGGTCTATAACGACTTGGGCGCGGTTCTCTATGGTCACGCTTAAACTCACCTATGGCATAGTATTTTATAGTAGAGAGTAATAAAAAAAAAACTGTAATATTAAATAATATACTGGTAATTAAAATGGCGGTCAGCAAGATTGTATGCAGGGTTAATATTGTACTCGCGTGTCACTTTCAATCAAGCTTTTTTAATTGTATTTCCTCGGTGTATTTTATTGGCTGTAAATTAAAAAGTTTTTTTTTTATTGCGTAAAAAATAAAAATGCAATTAACGCGGGAGTAAAATAAATTAAAATATTCAAAAATCGAATAATATTAAATTTATACGTACCATTTTTAACGATAACATCGCGCTGTTGAGTTAATGTATTGTCTTTACTAATGCTAATTAGTATTGTAAATGCGAATGTAGGTTTGTTTGCCCGTTACGCTTTTATACCTTATCTATTGAACCGATATTCATAAAATTTTGTATACACATTGTTATGGGCGCAGAAAAGGGCGTAGAGTTTGTTTTTTTTATATTTTATAGGTAAGCGTTTAACCACAATCTCATCTGATGTTAAATGATGATGTGGTCTAAGATGGTAAATCATGCTTAACCTAGAGGGAGACTGGCTCTCAAGTGCAGCTGCCGGAACACATCAACAAGTGCTTGGCGACAGATTTTCAACTTGATTATTAGTTATTGGTAGCTTGCCAGACGGACTTAGAAAAAGCTCTACCACCATGCTGTGGTTTCATCACGACGTTTTCCTTCACCGAAAGCTCCGACTCAGTTGCTTGGATTCTAACCTACGTCTTTCGACGCTGTATCCAAATACACTCCCAACTGAGCCATCTACACTTAAAATTTAATCTGGAAAAAATGTAATATTCCCATGATTTAGATCCTACCTATATCTATATCTCGATCAAAAGCCAGTAATTTATATATACTTAAAATCGCCATATCTTGCAATTGAAGATAAATATTATTTCTCTTATATTCTTATATCCTCTTTCTTTCTTATCAATTTAAGAATACATTTTTACTATAATTGAGCAACGTAATCTACTCGAGATAAGTTATACTGAAAATTGTTATTGCAATCTTTATAGAAAAATAACCTTTCGACTCATCAATTTTTTTGCACAAAATTGTATATTATAACATTTATTGGTTAGTAATGTGATATAAAATTACATTAATAATTACTAGGATTATAGTAATGTCGAAAATAAAAGGTAACATACGAAACTTATTATTTTCTAAATTAATTTAAACAATAGTCTGTAGAAAATAGTAAAAGTATATTTGACATCCGTTACAAGTCTTAAGTTTACGTGTCAAAAACATTTGTAGACTTTGTAATGCTGTTAAAATGGAAAACACAACTTAATTGTGTGTTACAACGCATAGGAATACAAGCAAAACGAAAACTATATAATAATTATTTCATGTAACAAATGAAATATTGAAACCAATTTTCTATTCTATCTATTTAAGAAATTACCTACATTTATAATACTTGATTACTAAACATAAATATTTATGAACTCTAACTAATTTAAGACAAACATGACAGCAACAACAATTTCGTGGACGTTATTTTGCACTTCCACCTGGAATTGATTGACAGCTGTCACTTGTTAATATAACACCCAGAATCGATTTCACGTGGGTCATCGCTCACATCGGAAGAGTCAAGATCGATATGAAGATCCTCCGTGGCGGAGCGAAACACGTGTAATCGATTATAGTCGTTATATCGAGATGTAACAGAGGACAATTGATTCCATGTGGAACTACAAAATACATAAATAAGTTAAGCAAATAAGTTCCATTCCTTAATATCAATGTTAAATTCTAAATTATTAAAAACTAGCAGGCCCGACGGACGTTGTCCCGCCCTGATAATAAAAAATATATAGGTACCTATGCACACGAAATGCTTAAGCTAACTAGTGTATTTTATTTGATAAGGATTAATACTGTATCCGTCTAAATAGCCTTCCAATTACCTCATTATATGTGACCATTTTTAGAGAATAGATGCGTATAGTAAGGTATCCTAAAAATATACATAGGTATATGCCGTCGTAGACTTTTTTGTAGATCTATAAAAGAGGAATATCTCAGTATGCATTGTTTTGTTATATCTCAAAGTGATATGTGAACGATGGTGATGTCTGGAATTGACTCCTCTCTGTGCATCCACTAAAATCGATTGTAATGTATAATGAATTTTAAATATATAAGTATATGTTAAAAGGATAAACCCGATAGAGTTTCTTGCTGGTTCTTCTCGATGACTGGGATGTATTCCAAGCCGGTGGTAGTTTTGACGTTCATAAGTGCCTTCTTAGGGCCTAAATTGAATAAAGTATATTTGATTTGATTTGATTGATTAGGCAGCGTTTTCGACGAAATTTCCCATGCGGCTTGACTTTTTCCGATTCTTTCAAGAATTATAATTATATTTCAACCACTTTATAAAAAACTTTGACAAATTATGTACCTAAACATTCCCCGTGAATTACTCTATCTACTGGTGACCGCATTAGAATCTGTTCAGTAGTCATTGAGTTTATCGCGAACATCCAGACAGACAGACAGACGCGGCGGACGCCTTTGTTTAATAATATGTAGTGATATTTGTAAGAATGTAATCTAATGTAATGTAACTACTAATAATAATAAATACTACAAACTCTTTCAGTGATATGAAAATTGTATTCTGGCTTATGAGCAAAATAATTAATTTTATTTTATACAAATTTAAAAGTTAACGCGAGTGAAGCTGCAGACGTTAGGCTAGTTTTTAGTAAAAAAAAACTTTTAAAACAAGAATCATCTAAAAAGTATTTCTGCACTGGAATTATAATAATATAATAAAACCTCTATTGAAAATGAGGATAAAATAAATTGATATCTGAACACTTCAAAAAAAAATAGACTTTAGCTTTCTGTTTAAATCATACCACTATTTAGAATCTTCACACATAGTTTTACTATAACGGGTTGGAACTATATTTCTTGAATTTGCGTGCAGTAATTGCTTGACTCGATCTGTAATTAATTATAGCTCCTTCGTTTTAACCGACTTTGACACCATTTTCACTGATCATTAAATATAAGTGTATACATTATATAACATTAACACGAATAATTATTATTATAAAGAAAATTAAGGGAACTGGATCAAGGTCCAGCCAACCCATATTTACATTGGACCAGTGCGTGCCTCCAAATTAGTCCTTATCGGTTCGCGTGGCGCGCCTGATCGTGCCCAATGTTCGGTATACTTAATAATATTTATTTCACGGGAAATTCTGTAAATGTGTTGTTAATTTTGAAGAAACTTGTACAGTCAGTAGTGTATAAGGTTTGATAGGTATGTTGCGTGGAAACGAACCGAGAGTGACCTTGGCGCTCCCACCACCGACAGTCTCCCTACGTACGGTATGAAATTTCGAATAGTCTGCACCTAACCGCGGTATGGGGTTACCCTCGTGTTTTTGAATCGCAACTTTAATTCGCATGTATAAAGCTTCTTCTCTGTTAACTGTCTGGTGTTTGATATGTCTTACTGCATTAATGTGTATGATATAGAGCTTTTGTATTGTTGGAACTGTAAATTAGTCAGCTGCTGCAATATTAACCCCTAGTACCTTATATGTTGTCTTTGAACAAAGACGTTACTGCCTACTTTGTAACTGAAGTATTATGTTATAAAACTAACGGTTATTAAGTGTTACGGAAACAAATAAGTACGATTTACTAATAATTTACATTATTGTTTTCAAACAGTGGCATACATATTTCATTAAAATGTTTGCAAATTTATAAAGTGTAATTGCTAATATTCTGAATAAAACGTGGAATATATTCTGTGGTAAAACAAATTTTTCTTGTGAGATCCCCCACATTTATTCGTATTTTGCAAATAAATGCATGCATGTTGAACATTACTTTACATACCGGAAATTTTTTCGTACCATTTTTATTGGCTTGCATATAAGCGTAAAGATCGCGTGTCGAAGATAAAGTTTCCTTCGTTGACATACTGAACTTATGATACAGTTGGCCCACTTTTACACTTACAGTAACAATTATCAAGAAGTGCCCCTATTTTTTTTTCTTACTAGTCACACCGGCCGTGCCTATTAATTTTATCGTCACTTGGCCCCTTAAATTCTGTCGTACTTTCTTTAATCGTGCACCGCGCCGGGCTTATTTACGCCAACAAATTAATATCTAGTCCATAAGTCAAAGTAACATATTGCACGAGAGTTCATTAGAAATATACGTATATTATGACATAGTTTCTAGACAGAATTTATAAAAAAAAATTAAAGCTAGCCTAATATTAATTTGACTATCTATTAAATCGTTTACTTAAGGATTTTACTTTGGTACTGATCCATTTCTTTCACATCATTTTAGTCTTAAACTGCAATAACAACATACTACTGTCATAGTCTACTTATTTAGCCATCGGTTTAAATAGAACAACTCCTAACAATTGAATATTTATATATTTCAAACATATTATTGCATCGCCGGTACTGATAATCAGCTTATTTGGTGAGCCGTTGTATCTTGACATGATATACCGAGACCATTTCAATCCCTTAGTTAAGAGTCGAAACGAACGACCCACGGTATTCATTAAATTCAGCACACAGCCCGTGTCCTGAATGTCTTTCGAGCCTGCACCAAACTTTCCTTTGTAATTCGAAACTCTTTGTTTATAATGAGTGAAACAATGTCGCATTTCGCTTCACCTTATTTAGGCTGTTTTATTTAGAATTGTGTTTTCCTCCAAAGCGTTACAATACGTTCAATATCGGTATGGAAAGGGTATTGTTGTATCTTTTAGATTCTCATGAACTCCTGATTCACACGTTTTACTGTATATGGATTACCTTAAATAATGTAAGCATTTTTTTTTTACTTCAAGGGAGTTTGAGTCTCATACGTGATCAAATAATTTCCTTTCAATTATTTTTGTTTTAACTTTTCTGTATATATTAGTATGTTCTTTATTGGAATACGACAATATCACTGCATTTCAGCTGATGATAGGCACAATGCAATCCAAAAAATACTGGCGGTCATTTAGAGATATACAATCCTTAGGCATCGTCGATTCCGTTATTGTAGTAGGAATTCAATCCTGTCCATGCGCTTCCACTCCGCTTGATTACTGCTGGATATACATAGGTTGATACTCAACCACAACAATAGAATTATGAAACGGGTTAGACTGCTGACAGCTTTGTTACTGACCACAATACACCTAAGCGTGTGTGACCCAGATAAATGGAATAGTCATGTGCATTAATTTGCCAATATGTTTAAAATTGTTTCTAAATTGAAATGTTACATTTGCAGACACTTTTCATTTTGGTGTATTTCATGAATGTTAAATACTGTCTCTATTGTTTAGAAGTGGTGCTTAGTATGTGAATTCGATTCGCAGTGAGTAGTAAGTAGTGTGAAGACTCATCATTGCCCAACTCCTAATAACTAGCATTTCTTTTAAATTAATCATTGTGGTTTTATTAATAGTAGTATCAGAAAAATAATATAATTGATATGAAAGAAGTGATAAAATCTTCCAATTAAAGAGGGAAAAGGTTGTCCGATTTTTCTACATAATCGCTGTAGTGAAAACATAATTATACCAAAAAATGGTCACTTCACCAATACAAATGAACTTTTTTTCTATGTTTACGGTCACCTTATGCAAATGCACGTGTCTTTACGATCGAACCGTTGTCGCAGAGGCTTCGGCCCGGCATAATATGCTAAGTGCTACTTATAGCGTTTTATGCAAAACTTAACTGCATTCCGACACGAAGATACACGTGTAAGTACGTCTATCGCTTTAGTACTTGAACTTGACTGAAGCTAATGAACGCGAGTGACATTTTCCACTGTAACTTCTGCGAGGTATAAGTTTTTTACCCTTTTTTAGTATATCCGAATCTATGCTGTCTGCCATAGTTGTAAATCGCTGTTGAGCTTTGAGACCATAAAATACATCTGATTGAAGTTTTAACATATGTAAAATTCTTATTAAGAATAATAAAGAAATTAAAAAAAAACGTTTGTGTTTGCATCAATGTTTTATTTGATGGAAATACATAAGTAGAAATTTCAAACCTCAATTCATTCCTATTAACCCCTTGGCTGATTTTTTAAGACCCAGTTCTCAAAATGGCGGATGATATAACTTCACGACATCGTACATTGTAAATTTTATGGCTTAGTAAAAAAAAACGGACAAAGGAAAAAATATTTTCAAAAGACATTTTCCCAAAAAATATGATTTTACGATATATTATTTGTTTTTTTTTTTTAAGTTTTGTTATAAATCAGCTATTTTTTAAGCTTATACTGCCACAAGTCTGTTGACCTGTGCCTCGTGAGGTCTAGATTCATTTGTATGGAACTAAAACCTTAATGGTTTTGTACAGTCTGGGTAGGGGTTAATACGAGTACATTACCAAGAACGAAGAGAAAATAGTAAATATATAAACAATTGAATAAAACATTGCAGTGCATAATTTACATCGTAAAGTTATCCGTATAATCACTATAAGGGTGAATATTTTCGTGTGGGATAATTTAAAAGTATAAAAGTGTGGCGCTGGAAACCAAGCCGGTACCGTTGGCTAGGGGCAGCTGACGCCTCAATGAACGACAGTGACGAAGAGTCGTTCGCTGTCATATCTCTGCCGGTCTACGCACCCGAATCTGTAGTAACTGTAGTAAGTCGATTTATAATTACTATTGTTCTTAATTTGTTATATTATGTTAGGTGGTAAGGTGTAACACGCAATGCGGTTAACTGCTTGCGGTCTTTATCCGCATTTTTTTATACACGCGTTTATACAAGATTTGATGCGGTAAATTACACTTTTTTTATGTCATAGGGGCAAACGAACAGGTGGGTCACCTGATGGTAAGTGATCACCGCCGTCCATAGACACTAGCAACACCAGAGGAGTCACAAGTGCATTGCCGTCCTTTTAAATATGTGGGCCTCCGGCGCTCTCATTGACCGAACGAAACGCAACAGTGCAAGCACTGTTACTTCACGTCGGTTTTCTGTGAGAGGGTGGTACTACCCCGGGGCGAGCCGACCCATTTATGCTGAAACCAGTAATAGCTTCAGCGTAGCTCTACCACCTAGAAAAATCACTAATCTGTGGGCTTATATATATATACACACACATAAAATAACAAAAATCTATGGCTATCAGCCCCATGTGACTATAAAGCATGTTTAAGATTGAAAGAAGCATTTGAAATTTCATTCAGAACGGTTTATAATCAGATAAGCTGTATTTGATATGAGCAGTTATCGTGTATGCCTTTTAGATACATAGTTTAAGAACTAAATTACTCCTGTCCGGCGGCTTTACCTGAGTTTAATTTTCCCCACATCGCGTCACAGGGCACGCTTGTACTGTCACCTCGTACTTGTTTAGTGTCATTTCTGACTAACACGTTGTATGTCAGTTGCTCCCATCCAAACAGTCGCGATGTACTATAAAATGCAAAAATATTTTTTAGAAGCTAACTGCTAGTCCGAGAGATAAGCGCATTGAAACAAATGAAGAAACTTTATAAAATTAATATTGCTTGTGGATGCAAATGTCGAAATTTTAAAGAGCGGATTTTCAAGTGAACTAGTTTTTAAAATTAACCATTTTGTATACGTTCTTTATACACAATTCAAAAACTTTTCTTCGCCGGAAGTACAAATAATCAAATAAAACAATCAAGCATTAAAAAAAAATGCGTCTCTAACGATAAAGATAAAGAAGTACTATAATAAAAAGTGACTTATGACATTTTCCTTGAATACATTCAAATACACGCAATTTGCGTGTAAGAATTTTAATTCGTAAAAGTGCGTAACTTAAAATGTAAAATACATTATTTTATGTACTTGGTATCATGTGAAATACAAATGTAATGTTTTAAAAATGACTAGCTAAAGTCCTCGAATTCGTTTACAATTTCGTCGTTTCATAGGAACTATATTATTTGGGTTGATTATGTCTTATCTTTTATTTCTATTTTTTTGTTTATTTTTATCATTCCTATTTAAATTCTGTAGATTTTATCTAATTAAAGTCACCTCCTCTATATTTTATAATTACTACTTAATAGATATGAAAAAGCATATTGATTTGAAAAGTTCTCATTATGCTTATTCCATTCATCAAAATGTTCAAGGTCTATGTATGTATAATATAGTAGAAAACTAGGTTTCATTTTGAAATATTTAAATACTATTTTTTTGTTCCCATGTTTGTTTTTTATTTAGCCTGCGAAATTCGTATTAGACAATTAATATACATAAAATAATATATATTAAAAATGGTACAAAATCAAATTTTCCCATCAAAAATATCAGACAGACGAAACCGCTACCCTGCATTTATTATAATTCAATTAATTTTTCGCTGAAATAATAAAAACAACAAACGGAGACGTGTTAATCAGAAATGCCGCAGTCCATTCGTTATGCAACTGTTTGATATGCGACCTCGCTAGTCTTTATACCTCGGTCACCACTAGCGATGGTGACTAGACGAAATGGGTGTGCCGCCCGAAAAAGAAAATTCTAAGAACTCCCGAATAACGAGACTCTTTCTTAACTTTCGTGCCAAACGCTTACTTTAACGTTAGGAGGTCAATCGAAACATAATTATCACACCCTCAGACTTGCGATAATCTACGTCCTTGGCAAGCGGTCAGTACCACTTTACTCAAGGACTTCGGAATAAATTTGTTCTAGGGAAGTAGTTCTTGTTTACTTTACCGTCAGTTGTCAAATGATACGCGGCCAAACGCTACCTATGTAACTGTAGTTTAAATTCGTACAATATCGCGCAAATAAGGATTAGGTATATTAATAAAAGTTCTGATGACTTGAACATAGTTATTACGGTAAGGAAATTGAAAATCATAAATTACATCTTTAGGTATATGCCTAATAACAATATCAAAGATTTTCATATCGGTTCCAGTTATCAAAAAAAACATCAATTAAAAAAGTTCAATAGTCCTATAGCATTTCGCTTTTAATTCATCTATACAATTAATTTAAACTCTTCTCCAATAAACTTATGACATTTTCATATAGCATTCAAATCCAATGCAGTGTTAGACATAGCCTAGGCTTCTCTCACATATATTGGATTATTCTATTACTCAAAAATTTTAATATAGCCATTTAAAAAATTGCTTTTTTTCTCTGAAACCCCCTTTTTTATATACTTTATAGGCCTCACCTGAACTTAAGTGGTCTAAGCGCTTAAGTGACCTGACCTTAAGTGGCTTAAATGAACGTGGACAAAGATGGTAACGTGCTTCGTTCTCATAAAAATAATTTTGTTATTTGATGTGAACTAAGTGCTTCGTTTGGAACACCTGTTGCCTGTCTTATATTTTATATAGACTTTACTTAAACAAGACAATTAAATCGCGGTTAATCAAACGCATCGTCAGTTTTACTTCTTAAAAAAAATAAATGTATTTAGCAAAACATTGCCACTACAAATAACAATCACAGTGATTTAACGGTCGCCATAAACACAATTCCAAATATTCAGGTCACAATATAAAAACTAGGTTAGCGAGCTGTATTACAAGAAATTCTTCAAATCCTTCTATCGGGACCGAGTTGTATGGATTTCTTACAACTTTATTGCATTCATACATATATTAGTAATTATGTTGACGCAATAACGATATTTTTATGTGAAATCGTCATTTCTATGTGTGTTATATTTCAATAATTACGCCATAATAATAATTAGTATAGTTTTACCAATCGAACATTACTCATTTCACTAAAGCGAAATGTTTGTATTACACGATAGGTGACTTTGTATGAAAGCATGGTAAAGAAAATTCGCTTATACTTTCGTTTGTACATCCATCAAATATATTCATGTCAGGGGCGTAAAACTTAACTTGCCATACTGTTTTGTGTTATTAGGTCAGCTTACATAAAAAATACACTACATCAATTATGATTTCTGAGCATTCAAATGTTTATTTGCATAGAATTTGAATTAGTAATAAAGATTGGTATGTACAAAAGATTTCTGATAATTTGCAAAGGGGTTTATGGATGAATATAGATAGGTGGCAATATATACACAGTAAAAGTGGGAGCGAGGGAAGCAAAATCCATCCATCTATATCAGTGATTCCCAAAGTGGTCCAGGTGGACTCCCAGGGGTCCACGAGGAACTCGATGGGGGTGTACGTTGACGTGACAAACAAATGGAGGTGCACAATTAGTAAGCGGGGGTCTATGAAAATTGGTCTATTTTCGATAGTGTGAAGAACTAAAAATGTTGGCTTACTTCATATGCTAGTATTGAACCTGCAGGGGGTCCACCGGAGCTAAGAAAATTTTAGAGGTCTATGAGGACAAAACATTTGGGAATCTCTGATGTATATAAACCAACAAAAGATCGTATTGGAGGGAATATCTAAAGCGGAGTTAATTGGTTCTTACTAAGTTTGAGAAAGTGTGAGCAGTGGAAGTGAGTGCTGATGCGCATCGATATTGTCCCTTTATTAAAGGATTTGTATCGCAACACCCAAGTACCGATTCGGGCTTCACGGTCTACAACTCAATAGACTGTATCTATTGCACAACTGTAACTTGCACATTAACTCCATGACCAAAACCAAAACTTCCTATAAAGCTATATTGTTCTGTCTATCTATCTAAGTACTCATTAAGGTATGCAGATTGTAGGTTTTTCAAGGCATGAAAATTAACTCTACGTCATAACCATTGAAGACGTAATTTTTTCTGGATTTAGAAGTGAGCGTTGCCAAACTCGCTTGATGTAAATGAAAGGGAAACCGAGGATGAATAAGATAAATAAGCAATAGGATATACTTACATAAGGTAGTAAGCCCTAAACACGATTATCGGAAAACACCTGAAGTATTTAGTGATAGATTTAGAAATTGAAGAGGTACACACTTATTTGCAACAAAACCAAGGATTGAATTTCTGAGACGGTTTTCTGATGGCTTCCATATTATTTATTGGATTGTGAAAATACATTTATTTGAAATTTATGAATTGCTAAACAACTGTAAGCTTGTTACTTAATATCTAATTTTAACAAAATTTTAAAATTGCAAATTGCGTGAATTACACGGAACAATTTATGCGTATCGATTACATTGACCTGATTAATGGATTTATTTTCTTATAGGCTGCTAGCTACGGCAAAAAGAACGGCATGTGGTACGGTGGTACTGGAAGTAGTGGGTGGTCCCGCGCTGGTATCCGTAAGCAGTCTGTCGCAGAATCTGATGCTCCTCCACCTGGTGGCGGCAAGCCATCCAGCGGTCGTGTCATCCGGATAGTCAACAACATGGACCATTCGATACAGGTCAGTAAAATTTTCACCGATAGCGTGGTAATTAGGCTTGCAACGATATATCGAATAACCGTTAATATCGATAGAGTATAATCGATATGACAATAAAAAACATTACGTTGTAATCGATAATGGAAAATAATAAATATTGAAAAATTATTCATTGACTCAAATTTTAAGCTTTATTTTAAGAATGCAAGTTTCGAAACCCACCTTATACAAAGTTGCCATGAGATACCTATCATTGTTATGTCGCTGCTTGCCGAATATCTTTTTTCAAAGGTCAGAGCGAGAATAGTACCGGAATAGAAAAGTTGGAGAAAAGATTATGCAAGTTATTGTTTTAGATTTATATACTTATTGGATGTTTTTTTTTTAATAAGTTTGGTTCCATTATTTATCTATTTATTATTAGTTATGAATTAATTTATAAAGTATTGTTAAACATTAAATTATGATCTCCGTTCTACTTCAAACGTTTTGCAGCCATTTTTGACTTATTAAAATATAGTAAAAATATCGAGTGAAAATGATTGATCAATTTTTTTATGGCTTTTTTATATAACGATTTATCTCAAACTTGCGTCCTTAGTCATAAAGTGCGATTAAACTGTAGCTTACCGATTTCATTAAACAAGTTGAAATTTATTTTAACGCTTTTGGTTGCTTTATTTTCTTATATTAACTAAACCCCCAAATTACTATAAATGCATGTCTGCAATCACGGTGAGTGCAGATGTAAGGTGTTATTTAACGAAAGCCTTTCAATGCCTGACCTTGTTCGGTAAACGTCGGTGTCGGCGTTTTGATATTATATCTACTGTGAATACATTTATCGGAGGTCGCCTTTATATCATTACTTAAAAGCCATGGGGTTTCAAGCGATGCCTAGTTTAAATACAACCTTAATAATCCATTTATTTAGATTATATATTGAATTGATGATTTATATGAGGGCGTTTCATGCCAAATCGACTACTTTTGACCCTGACCCCTTTCGATTTTTCTGAAACTTTTTTATCTTTTCCTACCCTATCGAAAAACATTTTTTTGCTGTTTTTCAACCAAAAAAATGTTAGGGAATTTAAAAAATAATGATTATTTTATTAATAGTCAGAATTTTTTTTTATTTACTTATTTAGATGTTGTTATTTTATAAATATATGTGTTGTTAAATGTACTTTTTAGAAAAAAAAATACGGAGTCATCACAAACATTTTATTTTCAATTTTCGGAAAAACAAACGAAAATTTCGAGTTTGATTGTCATATTTGATTTTTTTATTAGAAACTCAAGTATTTTCTGAAAATTTCTTGAAATGTTTAGTGTCATTTTCATACTTTATATATTTTTTCAATTGTAAAAGTTTTTTTCAAAAGTTTATGGTTAAATCGAAAATGGGCCAAACAAATTTTTTTTTAATTGCCCTCGTTTTTGTATGTAGTTTTCGGAAAAGAATACTAACAAAATATTTATCATCATTTTCTGTTTCTCAACCTTTCTCAACGTTTATTTATTTTTATTTTTTACTAGGTATTGACGAACTTTAGTGTTTTCAATGGAAAATGTTTTTTTTTCGTTAATACTGCGATATAAATAATGAATTAATTACGGCCGAATTGCAACCACTAGACCAGTGGCGGGCAAACTTTTGTAATGGCCGGCCACAAAGCTTACAAAATTCTAGAAGAGGATCAGATTTATAGAAAAGCTTTTAAAGCTTTAAAGTATTAAAGCTTTTAATAAACAAAACTCCTTTTACTTTTCAATTAGAAGCGTCAAATTTTATTTTTTGCGCCAAAATACTGACTACAACATTTGGGATGGATGGACTCTTGGCGGACCGGATGAAATACTTTCGCGGGCCGGAGATGGCCCGCGGGCCGTACTTTGCCCATCACTGCACTAGACGGTCACGAGTTAAAATTATTTAACCGGGATTATTTGCAGTGCCGTGTCTTATTAAACTTACGGACAACTCAGCCGTTTGAAGAAGTCCTTGAAGATTTGGGCCAAGTTCTAAAGATGAGTGGAGCTAAAAGAATGTACACTATAACTGGACAAGAGGTAAAATCCAATGATATTTGTCTGTAAATAAGTTATAGGTAACTAATATATTCAATTTGATAAGTATTAAATACTGTATCGGTCTAAATAGCCTTCCAATTACCTCATTGTATGTGGCCATGTTTTTAGAAGATAGATGGGTATAATAAGCTATCCTTATACAATCGCAGACTTTTTTGTAGATCTATTAAAGAGGAATATCTCACTATGCATTGTTTTGTTATATCTCAAAGTTAGGCAGTGTTTTCTATGAAAGCTTCTAAGCGGCTTGACTTTTTCCAACACTTCCAACAATTATTGTAATATTTCAACCAATTTACATAAAACCTTGACAAATTATATTCCTAAACCTTCCACATGTATTCCTCTATTTATTGGTGAAGACCGCATTACAATCCGTGCAGTAGTTTTCAAGCTTATCATTAACATACAGACAGACAGAGGCGGCGGACCACTTTGTTTTATTACATGTAGTGACAACAAACTCGCGGTTACCCGCGACTTCGTCTGTATTTGTTTTTTTAATCAATTATGTCACTGTAAGTCGTCTTCATGTAACTATAACAGTTTATGTAACGTACGCCCGAGTAGTACCCACGTGGAGTAGTCCGGTGAGGTGAAGCTGTAGAGGCCTGTCAGTTCGAAAACAAAAGCACCCACATGCCTGGTTTTTTTTTTAAATTACTCAATAGCCTATCGTTATATTATGGCAAAATATGTGTTATTTTGTTATAAGTTATATTACAGTAAAAATTCATTAAAATCATTTAAATAGTTTTTGCAAGAAACAGTAACAAACATCGCGACCCATTCTTATATATTTTCTCGTTTATAAAATTAATAGTGTTGTCGATTTTTCCTTCTCAAAGTAATCGATATATGTTAATTATCACTACATATTTTAAAACAAAGTCGTCCGCCGCGTCTGTCTGTCTGTCTGGATGTTCGTGATTAGCTCGGAAACTACTAAGCGGATTGTAATGCCGTCTTCACCAATAGATAGAGTAATTCACCGGGAAGGTTTTGGTATATAATTTGTCTAGCTTTTTTTGTAAAATGGTTGAAATATAATGATAATTGCTGAAAGAATCGGAAAAAATCAAGCCGCTTTAATGCATATAAGTATATATCTTTTATTATCTGGACAGGGCAATGTCCTCCGGGCCTACTAGTATATATATACACTATTTATATGTGTATAACTACTGTCTGATATTAAGAAATGAACTCAATTTTTATAGGTAAGAAGTTTTTCGCAACTACGAAACGAATTCGCTGATGTGGAGACATTTTATTTGGGTTCCGTGATGGTTGCCCCATCTTTAAGTCCTGGAATTAGCACTCCATTGCCAGTTGAGTCACCAGTAAGGAGGTAAGATATCATCTCTAAATGTATTTGTTATATTTTTGTATCTTCTCTCTATAGTTGTACAAATGGAGAAGTATTAATCATTCTTTTTAAGATTTATTTAAAAACGGTCTGGTACTAGAAGGCTTTCATACCTTAAAAGGGGTTTTAAAAATTTGATTGTTTTTGAGGCTTCATGGGACAGCTACCTAGCTTTTCACTGGTCCCCGAAGCATATCTAAAAACAAAACTAGTTGGTACCTCCAATTTTCTATTCGTGCATATCGTATTCTTCTTTCATATGAAATACTTGTTTAAGCTATTCAATTTAAAGTAATTGTGCATTTAATTTTATTTCTTATATTATCTCTTTTAAAATAAATAAATAATTACCGCATAATACAAAATTATAATTACCCCCTACAGCCAAGTATAATAATGTCAGTGCCAGTAAAAGTATAGACGCTTTTAATTTTATTTATTCTTGAGTTAAATGGAGATGGTTGGTAAAAGACCTCATAGTTGAACCATACTGTAACTATTACAGTAACTATTTACATGATTCATTTTATTTATTGTTCTGAATTAAGGTCCCGATCGAGAGCAACTTTGGCTACCGCACCTATGACGGACGACTTACGCGGAAGGCGCGCTCGTAGCAAAAGTCGACCAAGAGTACTTTACGCACCCGAAGGCGAAATTGTACGAAACACAGGTATTAAAATATTCCAATAGGGTGGTTTTCCAAATCGTTGTCGTATTTTAGATATGTTATTTGATCGTTTATATTTCGCAGATTATACTCTTCTAGAAGTGCTCAAAGAAGAGCCGATACGTCTGACCATACGTGGCCTTAGGCGTACGTTTTATCCGCCGATACATCACGCACCTATAGATAATTCACCGCCGGATAAGAAATTGCAGTTGGACTGGGTGTTAGTATTCCTTGAAAAGATTCCTCAAAATTGCTTGCAACTCAGTGTCAATCTGTCATTTTTGTCAATATTCCTGAAGATCCAACTACTGTATTCTGTCACACTCATTCAGACGCACTTTTTATATGGATATTTTGTTAATCAAATTTTTTAACTTCTCCGTACGACTTTCCAAACATTCTCTTTAATACAAATCTTGTCCTGACAATTACAAACATAAAGTATATAAAGTATATATTATATAAAGTATAAAAAAATAATAAAAACGTGACTCCAAATCCGTATTTTCATTTTGCATTATTTTCTTCTTTTTATTAAAAAATACACTGAAGAAGTCTATGAAAGACATTTTATAATAATTACTACATCAAATATCACCTTTGTAACCATATAATAGAATTTTAAATTAAAATGATACAATTTACAGTTACGGTTACCGAGGTTCGGATACCCGACGCAATCTCTGGGTTTTACCGACCGGAGAACTGTTATACTACGTCGCAGCTGTGGCGATTATGTACGATCGCGAGGAAGAATCACAAAGGCATTACATGGGCCATACAGAAGACATACAGTGGTAAAGATTTATTATCCTTCTAGAAACTCATCAACTATATAACTTGAAATGAATATATTACGTTGCTTATCAAATTAATCAAATTAATATTTTAGGTAACAGTGTTAGGTTTTATAACAAAGTCCCAAAGCATATTACCGATTTGCCAGACTATAAGTTTAAGTGCCATGTTAAGCGGGTTTTGGTGTCAAAGGGCTATTACAGAGTGGATCAATATGTGAACGATGGTGATGTCTGGAATTGACTCCTCTCTGTGTGCATCCACTAAAATCGATTGTAATGTATAATGAATTTTAATTATATAAGTATATGTTAAAAAGATAAACCCGATCGAGTTTCTTGCCGGTTCTTCTCGATGACTGGGATGTTTGTCCGAACCGGTGGTAGTTTTGACGTTCATAAGTGCCTTCTTAGGGCCTAAATTGAATAAAGTGTTTTTGATTTTGATTTCGAAATAGCATGGAGCTACACCCGTCCCGGGAGCTCGTGGCCAGCGGGCAGCGCGCCGGCCGCGGTCGCCGCGCGCAGGCTCACGTCCGCATTTGGAGTACGGACACGTTGCAGACGCTACACGTATTCGGCATGGCCGAGTTCGAAGCGGGTGTATCTGCCGTTGCTTTTTCTCAATTGGTATAAACAATAATGATTACATTATTACCCAGTGAATACAACTTTACAGAATAATTCTGGTTTTAATCTTAAGATGTACTACATTTACTATTTCTAATTTAGCGGAAGTGGTAGGATGGTTACCACTTGCTACTTTCAGAAGGTTTGAAGATTTAAATGAAATATCTGACTCCGTTTATGCAGACTAGTAACCGCTTTGGCAGCTGGATTACGAATCTCCTTTATTTGACGAAGCAATTATATTTAAATGAGACGAAACACGTGCAATCGTAAAAATATAAACAATAGTATAGTTATAAAATAAAAGTGAAAATTTGGAACAAAAAATATCATCTGGGCAATAAAATAATTTAGTAGTAAGATATAATAATAACAATTCTCGGCATTGTGTGCGGTTTGTTGGTAAGATTATAATTGCACCCAGGTAACATGTGGCCGCCACCTGGGCGGCAAGTCTTAATGAGTCGCGTTGTAAAGCCAACTAATTTCGGACTTTGTAGTGCCTTTGTAGTAATGTAGGTATATGTGTCGGTACAGTACTATTGATATTTAAAGATATTATTATGTTCATTGAAAACAGTACTTTTTTGTCTGGACGAAAGGCGTCCTATGTGTTTTCTGTACCCCTGATGAAGTGAATGCAATATTTCATGATGGTCTACTGACTAGTTAAGGTTTGAAAGCGTAACAAAGAAACAAATGTACATTTATAAAATATTAGTTAGAATTTATTAGCATACGAATAGCGTAATGGTTTGAGTGACCCCTCGCTACCACCGCTGCGTTTAGAATTTGGTTCAAATACTACACAGGACTATATATGTATGGTAGGTGTGTACCTATAATGTGATTCACAAATGATCGTTCAGAGTCTTCAAGTATTTTGTGCGCATTAATTATGTTTGTAACGTTCTTTGCGATACAAAACTTTATACCTAATGGAGTAGTTGCATTTTTAAGTGATAAATTCAATAGAACATAAATTATATCTTAATTGAATTTTTTATTTAATTTTTTTCCGCTATAACTACAGTGAATATATTTTTTTTAATGAAGCCTAAAGTAAATTATTAACTTTTTTTTTATTTACTATAAGAAACATTGTATCTGATGTATTAAATTAATAGATTTGTTAGAAATTAATAAGCTGGGTTGTCACTCGTGACCAATTTAGTATTGCTGTAGAAATAGTTTTCTTATTAATTTCCGTGTATAGAATGGTGGAAGCTACGTGTTGGCAGTAGACGCCGGCCGAGAAAGCATTCTCTCTGTATGGCACTGGCAGTGGGGACATCTACTGGGTAAAGTTGCGGTGAGTCTACAAGAAAGTGACGTAATAGATAGTCAAACGATTATATTATACAAGTTTATTGTTTATTATATAAGTTTATTTATAAAAACCTACTTGACTCGTTTTAACGCCAAAAAGATTTTAAGCTTTAATGTTTGTCAAAAAGCATAATTAAATTCATATGAAAAAACTGAATCCAAAGACAAAGATCGACGTATCTTCGAATTCTGAGTTTTTGTAATGAAAATACTATTTTTAAATATATATCAATCAGTTACCAGTTTTGGTGATGTTTTTAAATCACTTGGATTGCACCAAATTCATAGTTTTGAATGTTGTACTAAATGTTTGTTTGTAGCGTGCGCGAAAGCAGAGGTAATTGGTATAGGAAATGGATGGAGGGAGAAATGGGGTACCAAAATGACTAGAGGCCATCAACATCCAATCAGATTGGCCCATTTTGATACACTTACCTTCATACTTATTTAATTACATACTTTCACTATACAACCGTATTGTGATGGCAATGCTAACGCGTTGTTTTCAGTATTGTGCAGTAGTACGACGCATTGTCCACGGCCCCCAGCTTATAGTATCAGTCGTTGTATAGACTCTGTTGCTAACTCATGTACTAATAACTTTCTAAAATAATAAACAGAAAATAAGTGTATATTCTGGAGTATCATTCCTTCACTCTACACTCGTATACAACAAGAAGAAAGTCACATAACTAAATAAATAAAAATAATACCTACATTCCTATACAGTATGATCTATTGATCAACTTTAACTTGAAAATCTCTCGAAGCAACTTTTTTTTTATATTATAGGGGGCAAACGAACAGGTGGGTCACCTGATGGTAAGTGATCACCGCCGTCCACAGACACTAGCAACACCAGGGGAGTCGCAAGTGCGTTGCCGGCCTATTAAATATGTGGGCCTCCGGCGCTCTCGCTGACCGAATGAGACGCAACAGTGCGGGCGCACTGTTACTTCACGTCGGTTTCTGTGTGTCGGGTGGTAGTACCCCGCGCGTCGGGCGAGCCGACACATTCATGCTGAAACCAGTAATAGCTTCAGCGTAACTCTATCACCTAAAAAAACTAACGATGTATTCCAGCAGTTGTATTTGACAGTTATCTTTCTTTACTAATCTAAATCGCATCTTAATATCACTCGAGAGTGTCATCAAAAAGTAACAAAAAAATACTGTCTTTTACATACGTCTTTTTTGTGAGGAAGGGCAGCATAGAGTCCGAAGTTAAACCTGATTCTAAATGATTATCTACGTTTTTTTATATATTGTACTAAAACTCGCAGTCAGCCACCGGCACAAACGATGTTTTATCGTGCTATTTCATATGCTAGTCCCATACCTTCCGCGACATAGCTTCGATCACTTGTGCCGCTAAAAAGTAACCTCAAAATTAATTCTGATAAGACGTAGAATAACGTTTGCACACCATTGTCATTTCAATAGTAACTCGAAATTAACGTCTCCAAGTTCCTTTGATGTGTGTAGAAACCACCGGCCCAGTTATCGTGCTGCGTGTATAGTCACGCAATCCGATAGTTCGTAACGCATAACGATAATATCTTCCCACATTTGCATTTAGTCTGACCATAGACAAAACTTCGTGCCGATGCACGCAGGTATGGGAGTATCATTAGATAAAGTACAGTCTGCATTGAAAAACCAAGTAAAAACAAACTTGATTCTACATTCAATTTACTAATGCACCCATGTTTCTTTGGCATAGAATTCGATGAGCCAATCAATGGCTAACTAACCTATATGATAATAAATGAGAGTGTCGAATCAAAAGTGCATTAAAGAACCCTAAACGACTTTTTATATATGACGTATCGTCTGCAACCTTGCATGAACCTTCAAGGTTAAAGACATTAAGATCGAGTAGTAGCGATAACTGCAAACACAATGAAAAACCCATTTAAATGTTTCTGTCACCGATATCATTATACTTTTCTTCGTAAAACAGAAACGAAATACAAATGTAGAATTATTTTTTATTCTGAATTCATAGGAATGTGACATGTTTTGAATATTTCTCTTGAAGTGTAATGAAAGGCACACTAGTATTTCGTTATTTATTTAAAATATAAGCATTGGTTGTCTGTAAAGTCGGTTTACGGACGATAATTTTACGTGAAAAAGTCATAAGAAAATATTGATGAAAAATTGCATACTTTTATGAATTGAATTATTATCGCTGAATTACCGAATTACCGATGGAGTGGAAAAAAGATAGATACGTCACAAACCGAACGCTTAGGCCGATCGTGCCTCTCTTTCACTTGTTGGCTCAGCCAAAACGTGACAATGAGTCATGCTTTTTCGTGCGTGCAGCCGACGTTCATCGATTTATAAGACGTTATCACGTCTATAATTAATATAAATGAAATAAATTTCTGGTTCGTAATTACTATCCTTCCGGAACTATACTTTTTTTTGGATGAAAGCTAGCCTATGGTCTATTCTATACCCCTAACAGCGTGTATGCAAAACTTCATGAAGTTCGGTTGAGTGATTGGTTATTATAGTTGCGAATGAAGTAATTTAGGACAAGTATGCACCAGGAGCGAGTTCAATACGCTTTTGCAGACGACACGCCATGATTTTTGTTTCTCCACAAACTACACTGTACATGTCTTAACACAACGCTGCAGAACTTGCTACGGAGCACTACTACGTAGCAAGCTGAGTTCTGAGAATATTTACGTTTGTGGGTGTATCGTTAGCATAAAATCAATGTGTTAATCAAATTTTTTTAAAACAATGATACACATTATTCTAATTGATAATAAATCTTTTCCCAATTTCTATTGTTTATATATATGTCGGTGGAAATGTCCTGTCTAGTACTGTTAAAAAGTATTTGTGTAGTGACAGATAAGATAAATTTAACAGATAAGATCTGCCCTATACATAATACAAAAAAATGCTATATAACACATATTACAAAAGGAACGGGGATCACGGCACCGTTCACATCTCTACATATATTCGTATATTCATTCATTTTAAAGGCCGGCAATGCACTTTGGACTCCCATGGTGTTTCTAGTGTCTATGGACGGCGGTGATCACTTACCATCAGGTGACCCGCCAGTTCGTTTGTCCACTATAAAATAAAATAAAAAAAATCAGTCACTACTTAATTACTGTATCAGCTGCTAAAGATGACGTCATACTTTTATAACTGCCCTTCAACGTACCCCTGACATATATTATATTACAAATTATTTATTACAGTAAATTATTACGACCAGAGTCGAGGAAATATTGTAAATTATATGATATATAATAATAAAACTCAGACCAGTAAATATTATCACAAAACGAAATTTAAATCGAATATAAATACACAAATTACAAATTCGGTATATGCAAAGCCAGTAAAGACACACACTTCTTTGCTGTATTATGTATACTTAATTGAGATTCTCTTTAAACAGAAATGTGCTAATGTTTTAGTTACAGTTAAGCGGATTATTCGATCTTACATACAAAACCCAAATTAAAAACAAATCTTGTAGTCACTTTTACAGTTAACTGTTTACATTTTTGTTCAAAGTGATTTATTTGAATATATTTTATTAAACTCTCTTTTCGATGACACGAATGCTTTTTAAATTGGTGGTTCTATTTTTTTTATAAAAGGAACTCAAAATAATTTATTTCTTCTAGACTTTGCAAGAAGAGTTGACCGGTGCAGCTTTCCATCCTCTTGACGACAATTTGCTAATAACCCACGGCAAAGGACACTTGGCGTTTTGGAATCGAAGAAAAGATGGATTTTTCGAACGAACTGATATCATTAAACCGGTAAAGACAGAATTTCATTCATTCAATTTCATTCGTTTTCATTTAATTCCGGAATTATATTGATACACTCTTAAGATATTAAAACTATTTGCTACTTGAATGAAAAAAGTCTATATAAAATATATCAAGAACTATTTTATAAAAGTAAAAAGAGTTTCATACGGTAAAGAAAACCAGAAGATTTATAGTCTGTGCTACAAAAAGCTGTGTACCATATAATCACATTATTTACCAAACATTGGAATCAGTGGCATTTCCTAGTAGTCCGATGAAACTGTAGAGGCCTTGCCAGGTCAACAGTGTTGTCAGTTCGAAAAAAAAAAGTAGCATTTCTTGTTCCCCAGTGGACCGATAAAGTCTGAATATTTAACAAATTACTAATCATGAATATATTGTAATTCTCTTTATGTGCCATGTTTATATGAATCTTATATGTCAACATTATCTAAATACGATAATTACGTTAATTGAAATTGTATGAACAAAGTAATCTTGTTTTCTTATAAATAACTTTAAAAAAAAACAAATAACCTTTTCAAGCATTTATTTTTGACTTTCAGCCAGCTCGTACCCACATAACAGCACTGCAATTTGAGCCAGATGGCGACGTTGTAACAGCCGATAGCGATGGATTCATAACTATTTATAGTGTTGATAGCGACGGTGCATATTTTGTGAGGATGGAATTTGAGGTGAGTTATACAAATAACTACTGTTACGACAGTAGGTTAACCACATAACGTCTGCGTCGGAAGAAATTTATTTTGTACTCGTACAGACAGACAGAAAACATACTCACTATCACTCAGTTACACTACGATTAACTTACACATTACAACAATGCTGTTGTGCAAATCGCGTAAAGATTTCTTTCTTTTGATTCTCTTCGTATTTCGCACTCGCACGCACCACGATGCGTTTATATATCCTACAATAAAGGAGGGTGGGAAAACTCTGGAAATCCGACGTCATTAATCGAACGATTCGACAATATTCGAGAGGGGGTACTTTTAGAATCCCATTATTTTTGGTTCCCACGGTCGAAAAGTATTCTTTGTTTATTTTTAACGAGGTCGCATACAGGTGTGGCACTATTAACGATAAAATTATTGTTTATATTCGTTTGTAAGCTGTTTATTATAAGAGTTGAAGAAGTGGTTGAGAGTCATATAACGATTTTATTTAAAACAATTATTACATCTACAGGCTCACATAAAAGGAATCAGTTCACTTATAATGCTGTCAGAAGGTACTTTAATATCAGGAGGTGAGAAAGATAGAAAAATTGCAGCTTGGGACTCTTTACAGAATTACAAAAGGATCACAGAAACGAAGGTATAATTTGCAATATTTTTAAAGTTATTCCTAATTCAACTGTAACCGTGAATTTGCTTTTAGTTGCCGGACGTAGCGGGTGGAGTACGTAGTATATATCCACAAAGACCTGGAAGAAACGATGGAAATTTGTATATAGGCACAACGAAAAACAACATCATGGAAGGATCGCTCCAGAGAAGATTTAACCAGGTACGTTTACACATGGAGGAGATTGGGGCATTTATGATAATGGGTGTTAAACTTACTAGAATGTTTTCAATTTAGATAATATTTGGACACCACAAACAATTGACTGGTGTCGCTGTTCACCCTGACGACGAGATGTTTGCGACAGCTGGACACGATAAGAACATTGCTTTATGGAGAGGCCATAAATTAGTTTTCGTTTCTCAGGTAAAAAGATACGATTTTACAGATCGCAGTAGATTATGCAGTTTTTCAAAATTGATACATTTTGTATTTAATTAGGTCGGATACGAATGTGTATCGTTAGCGTGGCATCCAGGTGGCGGAGCTCTTGCAGCCGGCAGCACTGAAGGGCATTTAGTTGTTTTAAATGCAGACGCTGGTGCTCACGTCGCTACGCTGCGAGTCTGTGGTTCACCACTTAATTGTCTCCAGTACAATTCTGGTACGTTAAATGGAATTCCTTAAGTTCATCAATAGTGGAAAAAAATTACTAGTTACATCAAAATATTTTTTTTTATACGTTGTAGGTTAGCGCTTGACCACAATTTCATCTGATGTTAAATGATGATGTGGTCTAAGACGGTAGAGAGGGTGCTTGGCGACCGACTCTCAACTTCAAGGTGGTAGCTAGCGGGTGGTGGACTTAGAAAAAGCCCCACCACCATACTCTGGTTTCATCACGATGTTTTCCTTTATCGAAAGCTCCGACTCAGTTGCTAGGATTCTAATCTGCGTCCAAACACGCTATCAACTAAGCCACCATCGCTTCCGTAGTATATAGTAATAACTGAAATATTTGTCAGAAACGTTGCACAGAAAGGTCATAAGTGATCAATTAATACTATTCTGCATAACTATTTTGTCAAACTCACTACTACTCATACTATGAACATTTACTTTGATATAACTATTAATTTTGTAATCTACCGCTTCGTAATTGTTCTGAATAAATATGCTAATGGTGGTTATTGATAGTTTCTCCTAAAGGATTGTAAATTCAAGGACAAAAAGTCTTCAACTTTTTTATTAAAATGCTTTGTTTCAGCCGGAGACATGTTGGCAATAGGTTCGCAAAACGGAAGTATCTATCTATTCCGGGTGTCCCGGGACGGTTTCTCATATAAGAAATCAAACAAAATAAGAGGTGCTCAACCGCTAGTACAATTAGACTGGAGTCTCGATGGAAATTATTTGCAAACTGTCACGGCTGATTACGATTTAGCTTTCTGTGAGTACTTATCCATCTACAATTTCAAATGAAAATATAAATCCATGACAAATTTACTAAATTTAAATCTCTCCAGGGGACATCAAAGCCTTGTCACCGGAGAAAAGTCCAATAGCAATGAAAGATGTAAAATGGTCTACTTATAATTCTACAGTTGGATTTTTGGTATCAGGTAATGTACTACTTCCTTATCTAATTTCAATTTAGAAAACTCTATTTAAATCTTTTGAATGCCTATTGTCTAAAGTAAGTTTTTTTAATATTTAAGTAAGGATTGATGACCGTTGCAGTTGCAATACAGTTCTGTGCCATATAACCATGAAAAAAAAAGACACACAGCAGTTTATTTTGTAATCCACTGAGAATGTAAAACCCATATTGGCTACTATCTAACAATTCATTTGGAGAATATAGGTATCGCCAGGTCCTATGCTACTATTATAAAGCTTAAAGGATTTTTTATACATTCGATCGCGTTAAGCTCTACAAGTACCAGTCAGATTAAAAAAAAATGTTTTTGCATTTTACCTCTTATTTATTGAGTAATGTTATAGGAGCTGAGCCATTACCGTTCAAAGGCACAAAGACAGCTAAGGATGAACGAAGTATTAGTGCGAGCGAGTGAAACCGCGTAACACGATTCGTTTATACTTAATTCAATCTTAATTTTATTTCAGGAATGTGGAATAACCGTTTTTATCCTATGACGACAGTAATATCTGCGTCAAGTCGTTCCGCAGCCCATGATCTTCTCATAAGCGGAGATCTGGATGGATATTTACGATTGTTCAGGTTTGTGTATTGGAGTGTACTGATATCTTATATGTTGGTTATATATCTAATGAATATGGTGAGAAATATAAAAGAAATTTAAACATTAATAGTAATTATGTAACAGAGTCACTGTACAAAAATTACTGACACGTGATATGAAACATTTCAATTAATAAGGGGATATTTAGATTTTATCTTAGGAGTGTCTGCCTTTAAAGCCTGTTTACGAGGATACGAGTCATTCCCCTTGACGCGTTGCATAAGCATTATATAATATGGTCACAATGATTCGTCATCAAGCCTAAAGCATCGAAAGGATACATATGAACATTGTTAGAAAGTATTATATGCTCTAGTCCAAGGGTGCTCAAACTTGAACTGCTAAAAGAAAGTGTTATTCAGTCTAATTCTGGAACAAACAAATTCTAGTTGTTTATTCATTACATTTTATTTCAATTATCTCCCTACTAAAACAAAATCTGTAATATTTTTTAACAAATTTTTCTCGACATCGACTTAAAAAGCACTCGCGATGGAACTGTCGATGGTGATCGACCGTTTGAGCACCCCTGCTCTAGTCTCTTCGTACTAAATCTGGGGCATTCTTAAAGCATATGTTCAAAGTTTTGCACAGATGTCTTATCACAAGGGCGGAGACGTTATCGTCAATAATTTATGTTCATGTTTGTTTGTGATTATTAATGCTGTAATTATTTTAAAAAGGACGCCTAAAAAAATCCGGACGATTTATTTATGTCTTAATATATAATAGGGCGAAGATACAAATGTTCACTACCTTTTTCTCCTCTGTTCGTCTGCCGATATTCTTTTGTTTAGTAGCTATTGACGAGATATTGTGTGGAAATAGTACTTCAAGGTAAAACTCGGCCATCGGACGATTACCAAGTTTTATTATAAATCCTTATTCATTTAATAATTTACAGGTATCCATGCGCGAGTCCCAAAGCCGAATACAACGAAATGAAAGTTTACAGCGGTGCGATTAACAACGCTCGTTTCTTATTCAACGACAGATGCTTAATCAGTGCGGGCGGTCCTGATGCTGCTCTCATGCTCTGGGAATTAATAGACGATTAGCATCGGGAAGCGCTTGGGAAGCGACCGCCCGCGGTAGTGGTAGCACCCCCCACACCCTCGCCTCCGCCCCATGCGCTTATCTCCCACCCAACTTTCCAGGTTCTTGATTTTGACGAACTTGACTGAGTAAAAATATTACAATAAACACAGGTATTCTCGCAAATTCTACTCGATAAACGTAACGGGATATCGACGTAGGATCAGAAAATTAACGAACGACAGTAAAGTTAATTTTTAAGTCTCCGATATCGGAAAGAGCATTTTGAGGACTTACGGCTAAATGACCCAAAGTGAATCTTAGCCCTCCTAAGACAAAAGTCAGCCATTTTCCTCTGCCAAGTGCAACTTCCCCGCAGTCGAACCTGAAGGTTAAATCAATTTTTTTAGAGCCAGGTTCGTCCTTCTTACGCTGACGTCTATCAAATTTTTTTATATAACTCACGAGTAAGAGTTTTACGAACGTTAAAAGAACTGAGTTTAAATACAACATTATTATACACCTGAGTAATCGTTTACCGTAATCTTTCAAATTATTTAACCTTATTGAAGATGAGCTTTGAACTCCATGTCATGCCGTTACTTCAATGAATTTCTTATCTGAGATAAACACTGACTCCATTACGTTCTTTTTCGTGTGCTGTGTCGACGATTATACTAAATTGTAAAAAATTGTATTCGGCCTCTTTTAAAGCACTCAAGGTCTAAAGTTCAAGGTCCATCAAGGTCGGCCCTTGATTAATCAAATAAAAAAAAATCAAAGAAGCTATCAATAAGTTAGTCTCTACAAAAGTAATGATAGAGAAAGAAAGAGAGCACGAGAATATACGTAACATGGCTGAGTGGTCACCGCAATCTCGTGATTCTGACATATTTATCAATGTTATACTTGGAGCGGTCTACTTCTAAGCCGATTTGGTGATTTCTAAATGGACCTTATGGCAGTTTATAACCAATTGGTTAATTATGAACTACATTATTGATGCATTGTACTTAATGATAAAACTTTTTTTTATAGATCTTCCACGAATTTAAATAAAAAATAACAATAATATTTTAAAAATGTTGTGAAATAATACTTTAAGATATATATATAATATAAATATATATTTAAAGGGACAAAATTATAATGGAATTTATGCGAAACATAATTAATAATGTATGTTTTCACTTCATAGATATACCAAGTTTATCTGCTTGTATAATACATACTTACTTATTATATACATATGTATACGTATAATTTTATCCCATTTTTATATAACAGAGTCCCATTTACTTTTGAGTCAAATACGAATATATAGGTACTTAGTGATACTATAGTTAAGATATTAAAAATTTTATATTACTTTTTAAGGATATCCACGATACACTGCCATTACGTAGATGCATAGAAAATCACTGACACTATGGTATAAATTCCTCATAAATATTGCTTGATATTTTAACTCTCGTAATGAATTTTAAAAGGCGGGGGTCGAACTTTTAACTTATTCTTTCATCAAATTTGCAATGTAAACGAAAGGTGATTAACTGACTGAACAACCAACAGAAATATAGAAGTATCCAAATGTTTTTAATCTGTGTACACAAAGTCGCATTAATAAAAACTATCTGATATTTAAATATTGTCTGTATTCTTATTTAGTAATTTTTTTATGTATTTCTAATTCATACTAGAATGCATTAAAAATTTCACAATACAATCAACTAAATTTGTCACACTAAATTCTCTAGTTCGTTTTGTGACATGTTATAGTTGAATTTATTTTATTTGGTACGTTCCAGGTCAAGATTCATAATCCTTGGTATATAGTGCTTTAATATAAAACATCATCATAATCATCAGTAGAGTTCGATGACAATACGTTATCAGCGTTAGGAAACTAGATCACATCAATATGTATACCGTAAATTACTCCAAGTTGAGACAGACGCTCGGATAGAGCAAGATCGAATTATGACGTTTCCGCGCCATAAACTTTGAGTTAACTCGCGCGTGTTTCAACAGTTAAAATTATCCACATAGGTACAACATTTGTACTTAATTGTTCTTTACCACTGAGGCACTCTACGACTTGGAGCCTGAAACGGCCGCTCTCTTTGCTCTTTGCAACGCCCAGTCTAGGAAGGGATAACTCGGTCATTTAACAGGGCCTCCAGAATTTGGTGGCAACAGAAGTTGTGGTGATCTAGTAGTTTAACCGGTGGAATACCAACCCAATGTCTGCAGGTTTGAACTCCCGCATGTACCAAACACAATGCAAACCAGCATGTAAATCTGAACTTGACAAATGTTCTTGTAGTATCACCATATGTAGGAGAAATATAGAACTGTGGATTTCTGAGAGTTTTAAATCGCCAATACGTCGTAGGTTGACGTGGTCATTAGGCCTACACCTTTTTTGGAAAGAGGGCTATGGCCCTGCAGCGAATCTCTTACAGGCTGATGATGTTGATTATTTTTTTTATTGTTTTACACTGTTTGGTTATAAATATCATGAATGCTATGAATTTTGAATTTCTTACAAAGTACATGTTTTTGTTAAGATTAAAATAAAATGATTTTATTTTTATTGAAAATATAAAATATATTGCTATACAACAAAATAGGGATATATAAAGGACCGACAATATGTCTTTTTGTCAGGAGCAGAAAACACAATTCGACGCGACGTAACCACTTATGTAAAGTTTTTAGTATTACTTAGTGTACACATCCGTAAAACTGATCCAATGTTTCATTGTTGAAGAACATTCGTATCTCTAATCTATAACATAGTTATCAATAGAACTATTGAGTAAAAACGATGCCCTGTTAAGTATCTGATAATTATTAATTCATGAGTTCGACAACTACATACATTTCAATTTGCACGATTTTTCAATAATGTATTTAATAGTACAATAATTTATTTCGAAAATAAATAATATAGTCATTTTTTAATTATTACAAAGTAAGACTAACTTGAAATGTAAGCAATGTGGCAGGCCACACATAATATAATTATTTATTACATCATTGTCTATGATCACTTGTCGAATAGTTACATTATAACTCCAGTAGCTACTTATCAAAGTTAAATTCTTTGTACAACAATTATAATTATATCGTTATTCCGACTCAAATTTCGATTTGATATTATATACTACTTATTTAATTATGAGAAAGAGACTTCAAATCTCATATTAAAAAGATCTAAAAAAATAATCACACATATATAAAAACACATTGGCAATTAGATATTAATAAAACATTATTAGCAAAAATAATACTTTGAAAGAGATATATAATTGTTAGTGTATAACATGGAAAAAATATTTTATGCATTGAGACTTGAAAAGCTTATAATTAATAAAAAAAATATATTTAAGAATTTATATTTGCCTAAAAGTTCGAAATAAACATTATTGTAATTAATTTGATATAAAATGTTACATACGATAACGTTTTGCATCGTAATAAATATTATGGCACTATATAATTAAATAACTTACAATGTTGAATACAATGTTTACTATATATTAATTGTAACATAATTTTGCAAATAAATTTATGCATCTTCAATGTTTTTTATTGTATTTTTATACTTTAGGACCCTATGTACAAAAAGCAAAGTCAAATAAAAAAATGTGTGGTTTATGAAACCACGATGCAAGTGACACTTTTTTTTCAGATTGTTGGCATATACTTTGCCCCTACTTCGCGGATGGCTGTCAAGCGACATGTCATAGATGGACGAAAAAATTTGAAGCGATGTAAAAAACGTTACACTTTAATAAAAGTACTATTTATCAACTAACTTTTTGAACTCCTTACATCGGGCTACGTAACTTCCGTTTTAACCTAAAATTAATCTTGTGATCATCTCAATGAACTACCAAGATAGAACTTGTTACAACATTCCAGGGAGTTTTCAGAGTCACAATCCATTTCATTTATGCTACAAAACTATATTACGTAAAATGCCACCAATATTATAAAATATAGAACCAAATAACACAAGCTTATTAATAAAATAAAAAATCCACTAAAAGACATTCCAAGATCCCGCCAAAAACTCGAAACAAAAATTAATAAACGGTATTCAAGCACAAACCAAAGACTTGTTAATTTGTTTGGCCTTGTATCCACCTCTTTTAGTGGTATTTCTCTGCATAAGAATATATTTTTGATTCATCTATCCATAATCTTTTAGAATTATTCATAATAAAACTAATATCTATCTACGTTCATGTCAGGTCTACATGCATCTGCATATAAGTATGCAATTTTTCATAGTAGTATTTATATGAAAAAATACGATTTTGTGGTTTCAAACATAAAGCCCAGTCTACTGTGTAGGCTTGAAGAAATATTCGTACTATAGTTACGGAAATTGTTATAAAACAGTGCAATATATGCATCAAAATGGAATTTATTGCAATTAAATTCACTTGCAGATGACTTGCTAACTCCTTCTTCCGATGTAACTAAATGTAATTGTAAATCACAACATTTAAGACGCAATTAGTTGTGAATTACTTATATTTTAAAGTATGTATGTGAATATCAACAGGATATAGCAGTGATAAAAAATAACTTAATGACTGATTAATAGGAATGAATTATTGTTTAACAATAAATTATCAAAACAAAGAATAATGTAAAATATATAATGAGTAAAGTAGCCTCGGTTGACTAATAATTTTATTAAAAAAATATCTTTTAAAGCTAATAGGAATTAGAAACATCCATGACACCATCTGCTACTATACTTGACATTTTTGACAGTTAGTATATGTCAATTGTCATTGCTGTTTTCTGGAAGATAGACAATAATGTTACACTGGAGAACTCCGAAACTTTTAAAATAAAAACGCTTATGTTTTCTGAAGATTATCATAATGGTACAACCGCGTCCCTGTGGCTGCAAAGGATGTAGAACGTGTTTGATATGTGAAACTCAATATGGTGCAGAAAACTTAAAACTTCAAATCACATTGGACAAACGAAAAGGTTATGTTTATTGCCCATTTTGTAATAAAGCTTGGGAAGGATGGGATTTAGATTCGTATAAACAACATCCAGAGCACACAGGGCAATCTATCGATTATCCCGGAGTGTACATACAGCTAGATTTTATAAATGAAGATGAAGAAAATAGATTAATGGAAAATATAGATGACATGCCTTGGTACTCTTCGCAGAGTGGACGCAGGAAGCAAAATTTCGGACCAAAGACAAATTTTAAAAAGAAGAAAGTGGTTCCCGGCCAATTCGATGGATTTCCTGAATTTTCTAAATTTCTACAAGACAGATTTAATTATGTTGATATATTAAAGGATTATAAGGTTATTGAACAATGCTCATTAGAATATGACCCTTCTAAAGGTGCTTCTATAGACCCTCATATAGACGATTGCTGGATTTGGGGTGAGAGAATAGTGACTGTAAATTGTTTATCAGATACAGTTCTGACGATGACTCCATATTGTGGTGAGAATAAAAAATATAACTTATATTGTGCAGACGAATATAAGCCAATAATTGATAACAATGGGAAACTGATAGAGAACACTGGTGAAATTAATAAATCTGCTTTGGAGACTTGTGTTCCTAAATGTAATTTGGATGCTATAATCAGAATACCAATGCCAAGGTATTTATAATTTGATTATAATATATTTTACTTAAATGACAAACATATCCAAATAATTTCTTTAGCCATTACCTGTCATATGTTAGTATTAGAGATGAACAAATAAAAAAATAATAGTTATATATTATATTGATATTTCTACCTCACATCATGCTCTACAATAGCATAACATATAATGTAAAAACGGTATGGTATGTAAGCAAATTTAATTCTCAATCTGGCTCTACTAGTCTTTATGAGTGTAGGAGATCGAATTGGACAGAGTTATTAGGTACATGATGCAATACATAAGTAGAGATCTTAGAAAAAATTGAATTTGATGCCCTGTAAAATTATTGTTATTTCTTACCCAAGTCTAGTTAGTATTAATAAATAATATTTAGTTTTAATTATAAAGAATAATAATAATTATATTGTATATTTTAACTATTAATAGTTATAAAGAATTATTTACGTTTATCACATGACAATTTTAATTTCTTGCATAATCATATTAGTTTAAAGATATTGTAAGTTGAAATTTTGAATTATAGTAAATTTTTATCTCATATAACACTTTGCAGGATCTTAATGTGTTGTATAATTTTGAGATAGGTGAAGGAAACAAAAATTACTTTTTTGTTATATTATTGATGAAGGTGTTACTTTGTGGAAATCCATAATTAAATATTAGAGGAGATGTTACATGTCACTGGAACAATAGTATTGGTGCACAAATAAGATCAAACGTTTTTTATTCCAGCATGATGTAGCAGTGCCCAAGAATTCCGGTCAAAATTGCAAAGTAACATCCGTTCTTATATTTGAACGTACATTTTCATACACTGAGCTACTGAATCTTAACTATTATTCTAATTTATCGCTGAATTAATACATATTTTAATGATTATAAGAAAATTGCATCAAACGTCTTAGATGCTCCTAGGCATTTCTAAGCCTTTTGTTACCTAATTGTATTAGTTTAGTCTATAGACAAAATTGTCTTTATCTCACTGTTTTGTAAACACATTAAAAACATTTTTACATAGGTGTGGTAACTTCTGGTTTATTATGTATACTATTGAAAGTTGTTAGAATTATTTTTATATATTGTTCCAGAAGGTCACTTGTAGTACTTTACGGAGAGTCAAGATACCACTGGGAGCATTGTGTACTACGTGAAGATATAATAACGAGAAGAGTTTGTATAGCATACAGGGAATTTACACCTCCATATATGAAAGATGGCGTACATCAAGTTGTAGGCGATGAGGTTAGAAAGAGAGCGAGAATGTTTTGGGATCACAAGACAAAAAATCAAGATCCTAGTGTTATTTTGCAACAAATTTGAAAATTTCTTTTCATTAATAAAATATTGACATTAGAATATTGTTACTTAGTTTTATTCTTAAATCTGAGTACACAACCATAGACAAATAGAGGTGACCATTGTTATAAGAAGTATATTAGGCAACGATGAGAGTTTCCGTTACCGATTTATTGAAAAACAACAACTATCGTGACATGAAATTCGGTGCCAACGTTAACAGGTATTATTGACTTCGTCCAACACCAGGAAGCAATAAGGCAGCATACTGCAGGTTGTTTTTATAAATGCCTTTAGGAAAAAATTATATTACTATGTATTTTATTGTCTTCAGTTTACGTTACATAGAATTTTATGTAGGTCATTACTCACAAATAACTATGACAAAATGTCTATTGATAACAAATATTATCATTTTCATTCCCATTCCTTTAGGGTTTTACCATTATTACTCACGAACGGCCCTTGCAAATCTTTTTGGCTGCTCTGAATATTGCGTTTTGTTCCTAAAAGGAGTTTGTTAAAGGGTTCTGTTCCTGAGAGTTAAGGTGGAATGCTCCCGAGTCAGTTCATTTTGCTAAATACATCATTCAAATTGGAACACAGCACTTTGTAGCTTTGCGGTATCGAGGTATGGAGGTAGAAACCTAGTAGTCGAATGTTGCCCATACTGTCCTAATCGAATATATACAAATAAAATGATAGAAGTCTGTCCTTGTGGGCGTATTACTCGAAAACTACTAGATAAATTTAGTTTTTTTTTACTTTTTAGACACTTAGTCCTTGCCCAAAAAACATCACAGTAACATAAACTTTATCATAAAGTCTTCGATCAACAATAGCAACTATTGCATATTAGCATTGTTAATGTTATTAATAGCAACTATTATATATAGTTGCTACTGTTCGCGGAAGCATATAGTTATTGAAATTTTAAGATACTACAATTTTTAGGCACTACGCATTCAGCGATGCGTGTCTTTTTGCCGTGGCGTAATAGGGCAAGCGGTGTGGTGTTTGTTTTATCCTCTGTGTATACAATAAATGATGCCGACGAAGTCGTTGGTATGAACTAGTTAACTCATAACGAACTGTATGTCACCCTAACTAAAATAGTAAAGTACACATGACATTCTGAATGAAAGTTTTCAGGAGTATAGAATATAAATGAAAAATTCGATGTACGGCCTGAGAAGGCGCTTATGAACGTTAAAATTACCAACGGTTCAAAAAACAGCGTAGTCATCGAGTTGAATCGGAAAGAAATTAGAAGAAACTAAATACGGTTATGGTAGAAGTACAGAGACACGTCATATCCAAAAGTCACCATCGTTCACATATGAATCAATATACTCTATAACCTTTAGACACTAAACCCCGCTTGATATGGTGCTTAAGCTTACTATCCGGCAAATCGGTACTGTGCTTTGGGTCTTTGTTATAAAATCGAACACTATTACCTAAATAACTGTAAATGGTTTTAATGAGCCTAAAATATACAATAACTAATTTAGCGCTGTTTGTAGAATTTAAGGGAAGAATAGGACATAAGTTTCACCCGGTAAACATACTATTTCCGACGGATAGGGGAAATATGGTAACTTTTTAAGAATTATTATTACACTAATACTTTTATCTAATTTATTTAGTTCATTAACTTTTAATTGTAAAAACATATTTATTTTAACAAGATTTTCGTATATTAAATATAAAACCTAAACAAATTGACATTGGTATCAATGTAATCATATCTGCTTTCTGATAAAAGAAAGTGTTGATAACGTTTAGAACACTTAGCACGTCGTACTTATAAAGTAAATATTTTATTATATTGCATATCATTTTATGTATCTAGTTTTTTTCTGGGTTAAACTAATATTTATGTTTGCTTTTTCCACTTCCCTACTTTTGCTTCTTCCGCTTCCCTATTTTTGTTTAACTTATATCTCGTTTTACACACATTAAAATATTCTTGTTAAAACTTTGAGCACAATATTTATTCAAAAACTATGAGAAATATATGATACAGCAGTTTACTTGGATTTTTAATTTTCTTTTATTTCTCTGTTGCTTTTTGAATATATCTTCATGTAAATTTCCTTTGTGTTTTTGTGATGAAACTCAGGCTAATAAATGGAGATAAACAGTAACGCTACATCGATTTACCGAAAGAAACCATTGGAAGGACCGAAAATAAAACATATTCTTTTTTACATTCTACATAGAGGACGTGAAAAAATTTACGTTGCGACTCCCATTGCCTTTCTTTACGTCAGAAAATAAAAACAATATCTAAATTTGATAAGTTACAAGGACATAAACAAAACAACATTTACACTCACTCACACACACTCCCTCACTTACACACCCACTCACAAATATAGATCCACCTAAGTACACACGCACTCACATATAACGCCAGTGTAGGATAGATTTTTCTTTTAATTATATAACTATTAATATGTATCACTTCATTGTACTTGTGAAATTCTGTTTTGGCTTTAATTACTACATATCATAAGTTATTTTATAAACATAGATGTAAGCTGTTGGATTTCCAAATAAATAAATAAATAAATAAAATATAATTTACATTATAATATTTTGTTTAACTGAAAGCAACCTTAACTGTTTATTATTCCACCATTAAAATTATATTTACAAAGGCAAAATAGGTAAATTGTATTTACAAGGGAAGCATCTTATCTCTTACGTTATCAATATTCATATTAATCATACAAATGACAAATACACATGGATTATGTATTTTATTTATTTACTGTACATGTCGTTTATTATTTGTTGGATCATACGTCAATAATTAATTGTTTCACCGCTGTATTTGTGATATCAACCTAACAAAAAGCGAGGACGAACATGTTTTCAAAGCATATCGATTAATAAAAAGATATAACTATATTTTTATAACAATTTTATTTTTAATGAAAATATTCTTAGAAATACTTTTATTCATATTATAAACTACAAATGAATCATTTAACTCAAACCTTTTTAAAAATAGAAGCCTTAAAAACTCGGATAATTATTGCTTTTTTTCCAACTGACCACACTGTTGACCTGGCAAGGCCTCTACAGTTTCACCATAGACAAAGAAGTGGAGCGCTTATTAAGGCACTCACACAAGCGATAGTTATCGATAAATTTGATTGATGAAAAGATAGGGATGATTTTCTGAATTACAATGACATAATAATTATTTTTGTTTCTGGATAGTCTTTGAAGAAAAATATTCTATATTAAAATGGATTCACAGTGATTTTGTTATTTTCAAATGAAGCGGTATCAAGCTAGACTTGACTCGGTGTGGGCGATATAAATAGTTTTGTTTTCAGGTTTATGCTCCTCCTCAGCTTCACGCGCCATGATCATTTGCTCTTTTATTTTCCATATCATCAGCGCCTTTTCACTTTTCATTTTACGAATGCATCGAGCCAGAAGAAGTGCGAATATGATCCCCAATAACTGAAAATAAAACACACGCGTTTTTTTTTATCACTACATAGTATAAAACAAAGTCGCTTTCTCTGTCCCTATATCCCTATGTATGCTTAAGTCTTTAAAACTACGCAACGGATTTAAATGCAGTCTTTTTTTATAGATATAGAGTTATTGAAGAGGAAGGTTTATATGTATAATAAAATAAATTAAATAGTGGAGAACTACTGTTATTTTTGAGGTTACTCCAAATTTAACGCGTGCGGGCCTCTGGCAGTAATGAATAAATCAAAACTACTGGATCGATTTTAATCATTTTTTCAGTGAATAACATAGGCTATATATTTTATACCCGTGCGAAGCCGGAGCGGGCCGCTAGTACTTTATATGTAAACGTTTTTGACCATAATCTCATCTGATATTAAATGATGATGTGGTATAAGATGGTAAGTCAGGCTTAACCTAGAGGGAGACTGGCTCTCAAGTGCAGCTGCCGGAACACACCAACAGGTGCTTGGCGACAGATTGTCAACTTGAGGGTGATAGCTAGCCAGACGGAGTTAGAAAAAGCCCTACCACCATGCTATGGTTTCATCACGATGTTTTCCTTCACCGAAAGCTCCGACTCAGTTGCTTGGATTCGAACCTACGTCCTTCGACGCTGTGTCCGAACACACTACCAACTGAGCCATCATTGCATGTATTTACGAGTATTATGACGTACGGACGGAAGCCTACGTCTCAATGTGACGTATGGACGGAATGTTACGTCTCAATGACTCTGGTAACATTAATATTCTTTAAGTGTCCAAAAATGTATTAACAGATCTACAGATGAGATGGTCAATATAGCGTGTTCACTCAATAATAACAATTCAATTAATTCTTCCTTTGAAAATTCCGACTTCTATAATGTTGGAAAGCTTTTTTAAAATAGTAATTTGTAATAGAGTGTTGAATTTCCATAACTGTCCAGTATACATACGACCAATGATCAGATCACAAGAAGCAGGGACATTAATGTATCAGTGTTGTTCACCACAATAATTGTTGTCTCACAGAATGATGAATTTCGTTTTCATATATATTGTTCTAGTATAATTTATTGCTATAAATTAATAGAAATTAATAAGTCGTGGTTTGACCGGTGGAATCAATTAATCCGATGTCCGCTGGTTTGAATCCCGGCATGTACCAACGAATTTTTCGGAATTCGCGTGTATTTATTATTTTACATTGGCAACATCAACTGCTAACGGTGAAGGAAAACAACGCGAGGAAACCGGGCCCTGAGAAATGTCCTTGTAGTGTCACCGTATGTGGGAAAAATATAGAACTCTGTGGATTTCTCAGAGTTTGAAATCGCCAATACATTGTGGGCCAGCGTGGTGATTATACCCTTTTGGAAGAGGCCTATGATTCTACAGTAGGTCTCTTACAGGCTGATGATAATGATGATGATGAATAGGGACTTAATTCTTTGCGATGAACTCTGCGATAAAATTGTAAATAATACTGATTTTCTATAAAACGAGACATTTAATCGAATCACTTCTTAAAAATTAACCTTAATTGTTTAAATTATTGTTGGAATTATAACATAACTGTATTAAGTTTTAGTTTTATCATATGCAGACACGCTTCTATAAAACAAACAACATATCTATATATAAAGAAAATTGAGCTGTAAAATTATTATTTAAAATAATATTTGCAACGTAAATTTTCTTATTCTTTTATACTCACATTAATAAACATCACTGATACACCGAGCACGCCCAAAACTGTTGAATTTTGCACCAAGACGTTAACCAGTGCGGCCTTGCAGCTTGATGAATACATCCTCGTACAGAATACATCCTCGTCGCTGACGCAGCAACTGCTGGGGATCACCATTGTCACCAGATCGCCGTCAATTTCTTTGGATATGACCACAGTTGAGTGGTTGTTGTTAAACTCCATACCCATGTAATCTAAGTATGAGTTACTTCCGCAACAGCCCAACTATAAGCAATAAAAGGTAAATTATTATGAAGCAATATTTACTTTCACCAGTGACAAAGAAGTTGAGGAGTAATAGGTTAGCATGGTACGGGCGTATTATGAGAAGAGATGAAAGTCATGTAACAAGAAAAGTTTTGAGTTTGAAAGTGGACGGATATCGGAGTAGAGGAAGATCGATAAAGGTGTGGATGGATTGTGTGAAATATAATATGTATATAAAAGGTGTGAATACTGAGATGACATTTGACAGAGGAGAGTGGAAAAGGAAAACATGTTGTGCCGACCCCACTTAAGTGGGATAAGGGTAAGATGATGATGATGATTTACTTTGATTTAATCAGGTGTGTAAGGATTATATGGAGAAGTATTTTTGTTTTTTTTTTAAGCATTATATTTACTCATTCGCTTTTATATAACATCCTACAAATGGGAATTATTACAATAATTAATAATGTATCGCATTGTTCCTACGCCATGGAAAACAAATATTTAAAGCATCTCTATTTTTTTTTTATCTCTTTATCATTATCGCGTTGTATTATTATTATTGACTATGATAATGGCCGACTGGTGTTTTACAGTATACAACAACCAATAAATGTGAAAAAGAGAGCACTTTTATTTAACAACAACAACGAGAATATCCATTTCATTATCTTCTCATTGTTACAAGTTGCAATACAAAATAGCAAATTACCCAACAGCAGAATAACTAACAACAGCTTACATGAAAAATTATTTTAAAATATCACAATAGCGTAATATATTTGTTATAAATAATAGTTATTACCATGTATACAAATATGTAACTTTAATGTAAATTTTTGTGTTGATTTCTGATATATATACTGAAAGAAAAAGTTCCGCCTTTTTAAATGGACATTATAAAACCAAGCAGACGTCTATTATTCTTCTATTCTATTAGAAGTAAAATTAGAGTGCGTAGAAAAAGACAAAATAAACCAAAAAGCACTTATTTACCGAACTACACTGTTAAAGTCTCCATATTGTTGTTACAATTGGGTCTCTTAAATATAAACCCTTGGGGATCTGTAGCAGCATTAATTGTATTAATAATTCATATGTCTGAACGTGTTTTTTTATATTTTATTACTAAAAAGACATTATCAGACTTTACTGTTAGGCTCTTTCCATCTGTCATTAATTTTATATTTAACTAGCAGGTCCGGCGGACGTTGTCGAGCCCTAATAATAAAAAAAACAAACTTATGTGCATGAAACGCTT
The DNA here is from genome assembly GCA_035772565.1 of Antheraea assamensis. Taxonomy (NCBI): domain Eukaryota; kingdom Metazoa; phylum Arthropoda; class Insecta; order Lepidoptera; family Saturniidae; genus Antheraea; species Antheraea assamensis. Next base: position 501,630 of record JAQQSE010000191.1, on the reverse strand, counting down.
AAGGCGGTTTGACTTTTTCCGATTCTTTCAACATTTATCATTACATTTTAACCATTTTACAAGAAAAAAACCTTGATAAATCATAAACCTAAACCTTCTCCGTGAATTAATCTATCTATTGGTAAAGACCGCATTACAATCCGTTCGGTAGTTTTTGAGTTCATCGCGAACATCCAAACAGACAGACGCGGCGGATGACTTTGTTTTATAATACGTATTGATAATAGACTAACGACTACAATAAGGTTTGCAAATAACAATATTGTTGCAACAAAATAACTGTTTAGGACTTATCACAAGATAAATAATAATAAGAACTGTAGACCGATAAGGAACTGTTAACAATGCACGAACTATTTGCTTCACTCACCGAATTCTGAAGGCTGTCTATTTCGTCTCTAATTTCCGGGTCATAATTATAGCTCCACACCGGTATGTCTATATAACTCAGGATTGTGTTCGAGTCTACCGTGAAGGCGAGAATAACAGCAACCAATTTGATGATGAGTATAATGGTTAAGATAACAGCGTACTGAAAATTAAGAAATAGGTAAAGTAATTTCTTCCCTCCTACATTACATTCCTCCAAGGTTATCGTTTATTTATTATTTTCTTTAATTCTGAAGCTTTTGATAACAACCATATTATTCCTATCATAGTTTAAATTTAAAATTAAAATTCATCGTAAATTCTTCTTTGTAAAATTGTCTTGCACCATTCCACATAGAATTTTAACAATCATATCAGAAAGTTTATATAGAACATATTGGCGTCTAGTTAAACAACATTTCTTGATTAAGATTCAGAAGCTGTTGGACATCATCTATAATTTCGTAAAAAAAGGGAAAGACTTTGAAAAGCTTGATATAAAGCCAAATGTATCTGAAATAATGTAAAAAACGAATAATACAAATCACCCGAGTCCCATACTGCTTTTAATACGTTGTAGAAAACATTCATTTGTATTGAATCTGACACATATCTGATACATTCAACATACTTTCCTTAACATAAAGAAAAATAAAATCTTCTATATATAAATAGACTAAAGCAAAACAATTAGGTACGAGTCTCCCTTTTCCGTTTCTCAACCGATTTTCTTTTGTGTTTAATATATGCGCCGTAGTGTTATCAAGAAAAAACATTATTTTCCCCCTTTATTTCTATATTCCTGATACTTCACGATCTATAATATTTGTACAATAACGTCTATATACCAACATGTGAAGAATAAAATCGTACTCATTATTATAGTTGAATTTCAACTATAGTAGACCACTAGTTGATCTAATTCACTAACAGAGTCGGAGGGCGTATGCATTGCATTTTAAATGGAGTATACCATCATCTTTCACCAATCCAGGCTAATAAATTAAGGAAGTAGTAGTCATTTTACAGATATCTTTATAGGTAACTAATAATTTTCATTTTGAAGCGATGACGGCTGAGATAGCGTGTTGGAACACCGCCTTGAAAGATGTAGGTTCGAATCTTTGCAACCGAGTCCGAGCTTTCGGTCATGGAAAACATTGTGATGAAGCCATAGTATGGTGGCAAGGCTATTTCCAATACCGCCTGACTAGCCACCATTCTCAATTTAAAAACTTGACGTCAAGTACCTGTTAGTGTATTCTAGCAGTTATACTTGAGAGCCAGTCCCCAGTTAGCATGGTTTCGACTACATAGTCATTTAATATCGGATGACATTATGGTCAAAAGTAGACAGGATTAAATGAGGAGAAATGGCTTTTATCTTACACCGGTTTTTCTTTTTTGGTTAGACGAATAATTAATAATACATAAGGGACTTACCAAGTTCACCATGCAAGTGCTCTGTTTCAAGCTACCGAAGAATCCAAACAGCGACACGACAAGCAGCATCAAGCCGAGAAACACGCACATAACTGACGGTGTCACGAACGATCCACTCTTAGCGCTATCGTAGAAGTAAGAGAAACTGTGGTAGTGAGAATATACAGAGATGCCGAGTACTATCATCAATCCCGCTATAACCTGTGAATTTAAACATATATATATATATATATATTATATATATATATATGTAAAATGAAAAGTACAGTTTCTTTGAGGTTATATTAGTCTATATACCTTTACGATTCAATTGTCCCATTGGCATTTTATCGAAACTTAATAAAGCAGGCAGGACTTAGTAAATTTTTTTTTTTTTTTTCTAAGATCATTAGAAAGAATTTTAACTTTAACGCTCGTTTACAGTTTTAGTATTTGTTATGTAACCATAAATGGCCATCTGTGAAATGAACCGCCGCGTTATTTTCATAATCATCAAAACTACAACTACATGTGTATATCTGATTCCATTTCTAAAGGGGACCTTTTATATCGTAAAGGTTTTTGTAATATATTCTCATATACTCATTCTCAATATACTCAACAAAAATATTATCTTCCCTAACGCTTAAAGTCTATCAAGAGATGTACAATTTCTAGATTAATTTTATTTTTACATTTGGACTTATTTGTACATAATTATTTTTCGATTTTACAATTTTCTGTAGTTTTATAAGTGTTACCATAATACAACCATAAATGATAGAATTTACGAAGACGTTCTTTAACCAATAATGACTTAAACGATTATATGTAGTCCTTACTAATATTGTAATTGCAACGCTTTAAAGGGTTAACTACTCAACAGAGCATTATGTAATTTACAATTCACAATGTCACACATAAAGAAAAAGACGTAGAGTATTTTCCTATTTTCCATCATCATCAACTTCTTACCCTTATGCCACCTAATTAGGGTTGCCGCAACATGTTTGTCATGTTGTGATGTATGTACGAGTATGTATTGTACATAGAATACTTACCATCCAGAAAAAATGTTTTGTTCGCAAATCAAATACAGATTAACGCGAGTCAATGCGCAGGCAAAAGCGACTAAAATTTATAATTGTATAAATGTAATGTCCTATCTCTTAATCGAAGTTTGTTTTGGCATTGTTATTTCTAATTTTTTGGAGAAATTAACATTGCATACTCATGGTACGGTTAGACTTTAAAACATTTGAAATTAATTATATTTAGCCATAAAACCCGAAGACATATGTATACAAATCATGAAATACTTGAATTGTAAATGTGACTGATAAAATTCAGCTTAATTTATAAACGATGTAATACTTAAAGTAAGTTGTATTGATAAGTACAATAAGATACAATTGGTTAATCGTTTCATGTTCTAGAATTTACTTAAACTGAATATCAGTGAAACAATTCATTGCACGATAAAATAATGAGTTCTAACCATGCTTATCACTATTATTTTAACCTAGTTATAACTCGTCAACTACGTTTAGTGTTAGTTAGTAGAAATTGTAGGTATTCATATCATAAATTTCATCGGAATCCGTGCAATTTTTTAAGTGGGACTAAACGGTAATATTAAGACAAACATACAATTACAATTATAATATTAGTAAAACAATCAAGCTAGTATTTTTCGTAGTAATTAGATATTAATTGATATAGAGCGAAAACAAATAAAAGTATGTGTGCGTGCTTATGATCACACGAAAGAAGTTAAAACTTCTTTATAAAAAATACAACAAAAAGCCATGGTGATACGGTATTCCAAGTACTGATCGCGTACGACGAGGTTAACATCCGAACCGGTGTTTTCAACACTCTACCCGACACAGTATTTAACCCGACCACTTTTCGTCACACAAAAACGTTGCGAATCAGAATTTCAAGGCCCTCCCATAAGATATTACACTTCAGTAAAACGTATGGAGTTTATGCTAGCTAATCTCTGAAACATTGGAATTCCATATGACTAAACAAGTGCTATCTAATAGAGGAATTTTCAAATCATTATGTTGGCTATACATGAATATGCCGTACTTTCCCATAGTAGGTACATAATAATTGAATTTACCAGAGTTAATTAAAACATTGATGAAATGATTGCAGAGGAGAGGAGGAAGAGATTAGATAAAACAGTTTTCTGTCGGGGCACGAGCCAATCAACAACTCCCATGTTATGCGCTGATAATGTGGCTGTCTATAGGTGAAATAATCGATTAAGTATTTTTTGAGTTTAATCCGTAGCAAAAAAAAAACTAATCTTTTTATATTATAAATAGTAATGGATATATAGAATTGTAAATTACTTCTAATAAGATCATCTATCTGTTAGCACAAGTTCCGGGAAAAATGGTTCAAACGTTCTGGAGATGGTACTGCAAACGAAGCCACGGGTAAAAGGTAGTCCAAAATAAAAAAAAAACTGTAATTACTTCTTATAACGTTAGCTATCTGGCAGTGAAAGTCCCGTGAAAATAAGTCCAATCATTTTGGAGATAGTACTACAGACGAAGCCACGGATGACAGCTAGTCTTAAATAAAGTAGCCTACGTCACTCGCTGTAATTTCAATTATCCGTTAGTGAAGTAACTGTCAAAATCGGTCCAACCGTTTCGGAGATTACCCGGAACATACAGACAGACAGACAGACAAACATAAATTTAAAAAATGGTATTTTTGTCATTAATATCGTGTATACGTTCATATCAAATCAGTAAAAAATCGTCATTTTAATATTACAAACAGAGACTTCAATTTTATTTATATGTATAGATTACAATGAGCAGTAAAAATAAAACATTCATATTTCCAATTAAACGTCCACCACTAACTATCGTTTTGGTAACGTTGCATTACCAATGCGACTTAAAGAATTAAAACGTGGTCTATCACCTAAACTGCTGTACGTGATGTCGATACGTGGAACTACCACATTTTAATATAATATTGTGTGATGGATTTCATACAAAATTGACTGTAGTACTTACAATAAACATAGCCGTTATTGTCAACAATAGAAATCTGATAGACTTCATATTGTATTCCGTTTCTGTTTTTGTGAAATGCATTTTCTGCGTGTTCGGTGCCGGCTGCACGATCATTTTGTTACCACTCTCTCACTAGAAACAACTGACTGAACGCGTTCCCATTCAGTGCCCTTATGAGAGCTGACGGAATATCGTCACTGATAACTCGGTTTTTAATCTGATAATGTATGTTTTTAGTACGTACAAACAATGTTATGTTTTCTATTCGAAGGCACGATGTGTACTGTGTTTAATTGTAACTCGACCTACAATTAATATTTACGATACCAGCTCGTGTTTCAACGTGATGATGATAAATATTATTAACCTCCACGAATACTGGCATACTTGTGCGACAATTATAAATATTCTAAAAAAATCAACTGTTGCTTTAGAAGCAGTACGATGAGATATTTCAGGAATTATGTTAGATTTGGCATTAAAAATGCACACTACTATAGGGCAATTGGCAATCGTTTCTTGACGTAAACGTACTAAACATTTGTCTTCGTACATTGAGCGAAAATACATCGTTATGTATACGGGCAATACTTTGTTATCTTCTTTACTAAACGTGCACTATCTGTTCATATACTACCTATTATCAATGAAAATGTCCATAAAAGCCAATACACCGATTTTCATTATACATTTTTTCTAACTCTGAAAATAAATTTCTTAATTTATTAAAAAAATATTAGTCTGAAAAAATACTCTACTTAAGGGTTAAATTTCATTCGTTTAAAGATATGTTATAATATACTATAATATAATGTTTAATTTTTCATTCTTTAATTTTAAAACATATTTAATTTAATAATGAAAATGTAGGAATGGAAGAAAGCGCGGGCACTGCAAATGAGTATTGGTGCGCATTATCGAGAGCCTTCTAAACTAACACTTAGTCAAAAACGCCCCAAACACTGCTCCATGCTTCTCAGTCTGCAATATACTGGATCTAAGAATCGCACGTCAAATCAACGGAATACTAAAAACTTGATTTCGTGAAATTACTAAGAAGTTGAATTTTTAGTCTCAACACAAAGGCAAATGTCTCTCATTGAGTTTTCCTGTCCAATTAAAATTCGTAATTCATGTTATTGTGATAAATACATGAAAGTTGAAGATATGCCTCACGTGTTCGATGTGCCCGGAACAAAACAGGGAGGAATGGTGTTATGGGGTCCTTGATGTTCTCGATCCCAATGTTTGTAATCATGGCTTCAATGCTCTACTTTCAAAACCTGGAAATGCTAACGGCCTCTCAGTATATGATTTGGTTGTGCATATAAATGAAAATTTGATAACGATTATTTTAAGCAGAACAGATGAATCATTCGTTATAAGTGCTGTAGCGTAGTAATAATAGATTAGATAGGTAGCGTGGTAAAAATCTAGTACTGGAGTGGGTTGCAAACTCGTTATATATGGTGATACTCTCGTCACAGTGACTATTTTTTCTTCTCCCGCATCGCGTGATCAGCCAGTGGAGAACAGAGACTGGATGGCAACGTCTCGTAGATCGCCGTTATTTTTGGATTGTAATATGCCGTTTCGTCACTTTGCTATAGAAAAAAAAAGTGTGTGTGTGTACTTATGTACACGCGTTAGAAGTTATACTTATTTGACGTAACAAGATAAAAACCTTTTCAACATTTTTGTCTTTATGCCTTATTCTACATTTGTAGAAAAAAACGACACTAACAATAGAAATAAATAAATATCGTGAATACAGTTGTCAGTTTTCACGCAAACATACGTAGATGTCCTTACTTTTACTTTGTTGCTAGCTTTTTTTGAATAAATTTAGTGACATCTGTTGTGAAAAAACTAAAATGTTCACTATAGCTAATTTCACGGTGTCGGTTTTTCGTGACGGTGTGCGCGCGCATCGTAAAAATTTACTCTCATCATTTTTCCCTAACGCGCCGAAAGAAGTATAACTTCAATAAAGTCACTCTCCTATCAATCTGGAAATCAACCGTGCCCCAGAAAATATATTGACGCTCGGTCCTTACCAAGTTTTTTTTTTATATTATAGAGGGCAAACGAACAGATGGGTCACCTGATGGTAAATGATCACCACCGTCCATAGACACTAGCAACACCAAGGGAGTCGCAAGTGCGTTGCCGGCCTTTTAAATATGTGGGCCTCCGGTTTACTGACTAACTCATTTAATTCATTAACGTATGCCTTTGTACACATAACAAAGATTCAATAAAGCCGCGACTTCGTCCAAGTGATAAGTCTTATCAGCATTATCTTATCTAAACCTATCTTTATATAGATTTATGGAAAATTCGATTTAAGTATTCTAAAACACGTACCTACTATTGGTACCATTTGGTTGGTTCTACGGATTCTGATAAGTTCTGCGAAACTTTTTAAAATTATGTTGGAAAGGAGCGCACCCATTAGTGAACAGTTCCTTTGTATAATGAAAACGAATACATCAGATTATCGAAGCAGGAAGTCTTTCTATCTATGTATTATTAGAATTGATACCAGCATTCATTGCTCAAGATTCTCATTAAGGATATTAACTTGAGTATTGTATATATACTTCACAAGGTTATCTAATATATTTTTCTCTTCTTCTAACAATAATAATTTTACTATTTACGATTTCCTCAACAACATTAAGAATAAATAAATTAAAAAATTAAATTAAAAAAAAAAAACAAAATTTTCGATCTCAACTTTCTGAAGATTTCCCAGATTCTAATATGTATATAAAGTCGTGGTGGTCCAGTGGTTTGACCGGCGGAATCAATTAATCCGATGTCCGCAGGTTCGATCCCCGGCATGTACCAACGAATTTTTCGGAATTCGCGTACATTTACTAATTTACAATGGTGACACTATCGGCTGACGGTGAAGGAAAACATCGTGAGGAAACCTGAACCTGAGATATGTTCTTGTAGTACCACCGTATGTGGGAAAAATATAGAACCATGGATTTCTCAGAGTTTGAAATCGCCAATACGTTGTGGGCTAGCGTGGTGATTATGCCCTATACCTTCCTTTGGGAAGAGGCCTATAACCCTGCAGTGGGTCTCTTACAGGCTGATGATGGTGAATATGTAAATATATGTATTATATATTTCTATTGTAAACCGTGTTAGTTCATCAACCAGTAGCAGGGACTTTAAATACAAAAACACTTCACACAGTATTAACTATCAGTCTTATTACAGTACCGTTTTACTTACAACAGCCTAAAGGCGATATATTCCATGTGTTTGCTCTTGATCTTGAATAACGAATGCCCGACATACCTCAGAATGCCCGCTATTGTGATTTCATCCCCACCAATTTACTTGCTTATGATTGGTCGTTGTAGATTGACAGTATCTCGACCAATCATAAGAAGTACTTAAATATAGAACTTTATAATAATCATTAGCAGTTATTTAACCAACATGAAAATAATAATTGATATATTTAGACATTTATAACACTTGCTTATGATTGATCATTTAAGATTGACAGTATCTCGATCAATCATAAGAAGTACTTTAAATATAGAACTTTATAATAATCATTAGCAATTATTTAACCAACATGAAAATAATAATTGATATATTTAGACATTTATAACACTTGCTTATGATTGATCATTTAAGATTGACAGTATCTCGATCAATCATAAGAAGTACTCTAAATATAAAACATTGTTAGAATGCTTAGTAGTCATTTACCTAATATGAAAATAATAAGCGATATACATATTTAGATATTTATAACAGCTCGGCCATCCTTTTTTCAACGAGTCCCTCGTTGGTAAGAAAAAAAAATCGTTAAGTACTCCAAGTATTTCATTTAGAAATATGTAGAAAATATAATGGCGTCACATACGTTTTGTTTAAAATAATAATCTTTAGGTGTTTAAGTCCTGAAGGAAATCAAACTAATCACGCATTATTATCAATACAACTTTATCGAAGAGGTCTTACCTATAGAACAAGCTAGATTTAGACATTGCACAGACCAACTTGACCTTGGCCTTGGCCTTGACCACTCATATAGAGACAGGTTTTTCAGCTAGAATGTAAATCGGGAGCAGTTTTAGTAGACCTTACTGCCGCATATGCTACCGTATGGCGAGAGGGTTTATTATATAAGCTGTTGACTGTGGTTCTGAGTACAAAAATTGTTCAGCTTATATCCAATAAGATTTCACAGCGATTATTCAGAGTACACCTGGGTTCTTCGGCTAGCGATTTCAGATTGTTAAATAATGGCCTTCCTCAGGGTTATGTTTTATCCCCAACTTTATTTAACCTATATATACATGATTTGCCAGGTACTATCTCCACCTATATATACATGATTTGCCAAGTACTATCTCCACCTATATATACATGATTTGCCAAGTACTATCTCCACCTATAAATTTATTTACGCTGATGACATATGCCTGATTATGGAAGTTACATTATCAGAAGACATGAAAATTCTGGCAGAATACCTCAAAACTTTGCGTTTGATACCTAGCGTAAGTAAAACAGAAACATGTTTCCATTTGAATAACCAATTAGCCAGGAGTGAGCTAAAGGTTTCATTTAATGGCATACAGTTGCGTCACAACCATTACCCCAAGTTCCTGGGTGTTGTACTTGACCGTTCACTTACATACAAAGAGCATTTTGAAAAGACTTCGCGGAAACTGCAATCTAGAAATAACGTGCTTCTAAAACTGACTGGAACTAGTTGGGACGCAACCGCCGATGTATTGAGAACTACAGCCATTTAGTTGGTGTATCCTGTAGCGGAATATTGTTCACCGGTGTGGTTAGGTAGCGCCCATGTGCAGAAAGTAGACCCTAAGCTGCACATTGCGATTGCGGGGCGGAAAGGCAAACAATCCAACACATCATCGAGGAATGTCCACTTCGACAATACAACGGTTGCCCCGACAAACTGATCAATCTTACCGACGACGTCTTTAAATGGCTGAGAGAATTAAATGTTTAATTGTAATTACAAAAATGGACACTATTTAGCCATACGATTAAAAAAAATATAACTCACTGGCTTAGTGATACATTACATTTAGTATCTAATTAAAGATTACTTTACATTATGTCATAATCCATAACCTTAATCAGCAAATCTTTATAATTTAAGGGCGTCTGTTACCCGACATCCCTGGCATCGTTACATTTTTTTTTTATATTGGCAGTATATATACTGATCCATGCCCTTGGCCAGTATATACACTGTTACACTAGTTGCTAAAACGCGAGGCACCCGTTACCTGGTACCTCATACCGATTCATCAGTACGTGACTCTAACCAATGAATCGGTATTTACTGATCCATTACGTTGACCAGCAAATACTTTAGCCATTTAATACTTGAACCATTTACGATGATACATGACACTAATCACGGGTATCTTGACCAGTAGCGTGGGATGACTATCTCGGAAGACTGCGTGCACGACGTGCGGGGGTTGCTCGCAGTGTCGAGGCGCGCAGATCGCGCGCGGTGCAGCTGGTACCGTTAGCCGCGCTTCTAACCGTCTGACACAATGTTTGTTACCGGTGCCACACATTAATTGCCAAAATGTGAGGCACCCGTTACCTGGCGCCTTACACAGATTCATCAGTACGTGACCCTAACCAATGAATCTGTATTTACTGGTCGAAGACACTGACCAGTAAATATTTCAGCCATTAAATACTTGAGCTATTTTGCCAAAATGTGAGGCACCCGTTACTTGGCACCTCACACCGATTCATCAGTATGCGACTCTAACCAATGAATCGGTATTTACTAGTCGAAGACATTGACCAGCAAATATTTCAGCCATTAAATACTTTCATCAAAGCCTACAATCACGTTAACATTGCTTTTAAGGGTGTCGGTTACCTGACATCCCTCCATAGCCTAGCCACATATTTTTATATTGGTAGTGTATTTATTAGTCCATGACGTTGCCCAGTAGACACTGTTGAACTAATTGCTGTGACCCTAACCAATGAATCGGTATTCACTAGTCGAAGACATTGACCAGCAAATATTTCAGCCATTAAATACTTTCATCGAAGCCTACAATCACGTTAACATTGCTTTTAAGGGTGTCTGTTACCTGACATCCCTCCATAGCCTAGCCACATATTTTTATATTGGTAGTGTATTTATTAGTCCATGACGTTGCCCAGTAGACACTGTTGAACTAATTGCTAAAATGTGAGGTACCCGTTACCTGGCACCTCACACCAATTCATCAGTACGTGACCCTAATGAATCGGTATTTACTGGTCGACGACATTGACCAGCAAATATTTCAGCCACTAAATTCTTTAGCTATTTACGATGATACATGACACTAATCATCGGTACCTAGAATCACATTAACATTGCTATTATCATAACATCATATTCTTATTTATTTTTTTTACTTTAAGCATACTGTGTAATCAACGACAACCAATTTGATAATCGATTATTAGCCAGCCTCTAATAAACCAGTTTATTTCTGGATTGTACAATATCAATGTTCATTTGAATGAATACATTAATTTATACGTCAATTTACAAATCGCCACAACCAGAATCGGAATCTGTTGGTACGGGTTCGTTGAAACGAATCCAACGATATGTTTTATCAATAGCTATTATAGCCGCAAACCTCTAACTAGACTTTGTGAAAGGCATATCCTCGACCACGAATCTATCGTTGGGAGCACATTTTTAATTCTAGGTTCGAGCTTCTTTGACTGTTCTATACACATCGCACCTCTTTATACTCTAACCAAATCGCCTTCCTTCTAATTCATTCCTATCTTTTTATACCTACCCTACCGTTTTTTTTTTTCCTTCACCTGTTGTGTCCTAATAAGGCCACCAGCGCTAGTCCTAATATTGTCTAAACTCTCCCTCACTTCAGGCGTAAAGTCATTTAGCAAAATACCCAACTGTAAGTCTGGTAAATGTTCATCCCATAAGCCATTTGGCCTGTCTAGATTTATTGCTACATTCTTTCGGGGGTGTGGCGACACGTGCTTTATACCGCATGATTGGGTAAAAGTTTTAAATTGTATACTAATGAAGCTTGTCTTTTGGGCCATAATTAAACTGGTTGGTGCGACAGAGTAACTAAAATGCTCTCTGAATCAAAATGCCGTTCATATACATTAATGCGTAAGACGAAGCACAACTGAAACAGATTTGCGCTAGTTAACCCGGGCGCTAGTTAACCCGGATCACCCTTAATTCGCCGTATTTAATGCGCGTCTCTTCCACGAATAAGAGTGCGCAAATAAAATAAGACTCCATCCATGCTTAAAACACCGGATTCAGACTTTATCATTTTGACAGAGGGTCCTTCCGTGAAAGTGTAGTCTTAATAGTACCGGGCAATTGTTTAAAAAGTCATCTACTACCAATCTCCACGTAATTTTCTACTACACTCCTGCACCTCGATCATGACATTCGCATTACCAAGTGGGCTATATGGTACGTTACCTATCCCCTTAATAAAGGCACCTCTCCTACCTTCCAGTCTTATGCTAAACGTTAAGCTTCACCGAGACGGACCAAAGTACCCTCATTTCCTAAATCAACCAGTTACTTAAATCAAATATACTTTATACAATTTAGGCCCCAAGAAGGCGCTTATCTTTTTAACATACACATATATTATATATGTATATGTTACAATCAATTTTAGTGGGTGTACAGAAAGGAGTCAATTCCAAACATCACCATCGTTCACTTATCGATCCACTCTATAAAAGCCCTTTCGACACCAAAACCCGCTTAAAATGGCACTACTCATAATCTAGCAAATCGGTAATATGTTTTGGGACTTTGTTATGCAAAAAATCTAACACTGTTACTGGTTTTACAGAGTCTAAAACATGGAACGATCAGTTTGTCAATTTCTAGTTTTTGCGAACATACTTTAAATTATCAAGAACGTATTGGGAAGCCAGATTTAAGACACCGAATTCTTGAAACTTAGCCTTTAATGATTCGCGAGGTCCCTCATTGTACATTACTCGAACTGCCCGTTTTTGCAATCAAAATTTAGTGTCTACCTCAGCTGCTGTCCCTCACAACAAAGCAGCACTTTGCAGTCTTCAAATTGTGCTTCTAATCTAACACCACGATCTTCTATATTGCTATGATACAGTCGACTGCACGTTTTCCTCACATTTCACATTGATATAAGAGCAACTCCCTATGGCGTACCTTTTTGTGGAGCATTTTAGTAAATGAGCATAATTATCCCTAGTTGGGGAAAAATTTTTTAACTGTAGTTTCCATTCTGGCCTAAAAAAATAGAAGCGAGGGAACCGTGATAAGTTTTAGCTACCCCTGTTAATTTTGGTAAGGCGTAATGGACTATTTACTTATCGCTCCACCCTAGATCCGTGCAGATTAGTCAACTTTGTGAAGGCATGTATTAACCGTTTGTTCTTTGCATAAAAGGATCAAAATCCAGGCATTACACTATTTAAGACCCGATACCTATTGCGATCGCTTGTATTATACAAAGCCCTAAGAGCACAATCGAATATTTCAATAAATAAATTGTCATTTCACTCGGGATTACGGCGACGTGTTACTTCACAGGACGGTGTGCGAAGGCGCAAAGTTCTGTGCCTAGGTGAATACCTCGATTATGCACGGCGAGTCACCTGCCATTCCAGAACACGTGATCGTGTCCTGGAGCGCCGATGACGACGATATCGTTAGCTCGCCCTTCTCATATAATGCAAACTGGAGCGGGACTGACCAATCGCCGTGGCGATAGCCTTACCCTGGACCACCCGGACTGCAACCGACTGCCGAGACTGCCACAATTTTTTTTCAGTCTCGAGCACATACGCCCGCGACCATGGATACGGTTTCACGAAATCTTTGTGGAGGCGCCAGCATTTTAAGAGTTTACCTTCATTCATCCACGTAGTCACAGACTCAACGTATATTACAAGAAAAAAAACACTACAATTAATACAGGATTTTTTTTCATTACCTACGGATATATTATTATTGCTTTAACAAAACAACTTACTATAATCAAAAGAGCTAAATTCGTCAACAAGCTGGGTCAGCACATCTAATAAACGCTTACACTTGTTATTTTGGCCTTAGCAAGTTTTGATGTATCAAAAAAAATGTATGCTCGTAGTTACTACTTTAAACTTTAAAACCGTAGGTCTATACACGACAAAAATAAACTTGTTGTCTCATTTTTACTTCGATAATCACGACCTCACCTCATTTGAAATTGAAATAAAATATTCTTTAGAAGGATCCACGAGGGTAGATAAACATAACGAAATAAAATAATAAATAACCCTTACGTTTTCTAAGTATGTTCACCAAATACTTATGCGTATTTTAGATCTTGTTGTGGGCACTAAGTTGCTAATCCCGCTTCTGAGATGTAAACCGTGTTAGTTCATCAACCAGTAGCAGGGACTTTAAATACAAAAACACTTCACACAGTATTAACTATCAGTCTTATTACAGTACCGTTTTACTTACAACAGCCTAAAGGCGATATATTCCATGTGTTTGCTCTTGATCTTGAATAACGAATGCCCGACATACCTCAGAATGCCCGCTATTGTGATTTCATCCCCACCAATTTACTTGCTTATGATTGGTCGTTGTAGATTGACAGTATCTCGACCAATCATAAGAAGTACTTAAATATAGAACTTTATAATAATCATTAGCAGTTATTTAACCAACATGAAAATAATAATTGATATATTTAGACATTTATAACACTTGCTTATGATTGATCATTTAAGATTGACAGTATCTCGATCAATCATAAGAAGTACTTTAAATATAGAACTTTATAATAATCATTAGCAATTATTTAACCAACGTGAAAATAATAATTGATATATTTAGACATTTATAACACTTGCTTATGATTGATCATTTAAGATTGACAGTATCTCGATCAATCATAAGAAGTACTTTAAATATAGAACTTTATAATAATCATTAGCAATTATTTAACCAACATGAAAATAATAATTGATATATTTAGACATTTATAACACTTGCTTATGATTGATCATTTAAGATTGACAGTATCTCGATCAATCATAAGAAGTACTTTAAATATAGAACTTTATAATAATCATTAGCAATTATTTAACCAACATGAAAATAATAATTGATATATTTAGACATTTATAACACTTGCTTATGATTGATCATTTAAGATTGACAGTATCTCGATCAATCATAAGAAGTACTCTAAATATAAAACATTGTTAGAATGCTTAGTAGTCATTTACCTAATATGAAAATAATAAGCGATATACATATTTAGATATTTATAACACTATAATATGTAGGTATATTATAGAAATAATATGATTTGTATAACCTTATTAGTCTTCTATGTTGTAATTGTTAAACGCATCATTCTTTAAGAGTTGCCATTAAGTCCCGCTGCGTAAGCATACCTATAGCTACTGGGCAAGAGATTTTCAACTAAATGATGCTAGCTAACCAAACGAGCATAGAGAAAACCTTAACACTATACTATTGTTTCATAATGATAGTTTTCTTTGACGAAATCTCCGGCTTATTGCAGGCATTCGAACCCACGTCGAACGATGCGGTGACCGAACACACTAATCAGGGAGTCTTTATCGCTTCTAGATATACCCACAGAGCGGCATTGGTAGTTATTTTGTGTTGCCTTCATTCGCTTTTAATCTCTTAGCTTTTTCCATACATTTATTAACATTTGCTTTAGTTTGTGTGTGTGTGAGCGTTAGACCAGAATTTCAACTAATTTTAATAGACGATATGGTTTAAAATCGTACATTATAAACTAAAGAGATAACTGGCTTTGAAGATAACACTACTATAGTTACTTGGGTATATATATTTTTTTTGAAGTGAAACTTCTTTAGAATCGTTGTGATTTCAAACCGGATGTAACGGAAAAAACGACAGGTAAGAGACACAAATACAAAAATGTGTAGGATGAAGCCGGAAAAAAATGAGACAGAAATATTCATACTAGTTTTGAAGTGAAATAGTGAGCCAGAGCGAGAGAGCAAATGTCGGTGTGTATGTATATTACACACTGTTTAGTACTTGCTTGTATTTGAGTATTTAACGTGTGTTAGTATACATGAAATGTACGTGTACTACTGTACACTGTATGCGGCTGAGTATTACAGCTTTTTAGTAAGAAGTCAGCGTGGTGTGTTATTATTTAACAGTGTTTGTGAGTATTTTTATAACTTGTTAGTTGAAACTGAAAATATGTAATTTGAGCAATAAATTATGTAACATATGTTAAATAAAATATATTTTAAAATTAATCAAAATACTTTCATTTTTAAACAAATAAACTTTGTACTTATCCTACCCTTGGTATATATATTCATCCCATTCTTTTGTCGATTTACTGAAGTTTCACTTCTATCGTGTGTGAATCGCACACACATCTTTTTTTTATTTTAAGATACTAGCTAGAGACGACGTCTTAGAAAAAACACTACCTTGTTATGGCTTCATCACAATGTTTTCCTTTAATTAAGTCTTCAAGTCATTGCATAGATTTGAAACTACATCGATGGATACGTCGTCCGAGTCCACGACCAGTCACTACACTAGTCATCACAGTTTCGTTGACTATATATACTGGCTATTTCCTTTATATATCAGCGATGAAAAGGCTAACTGACAAACATATAGACCAGGGATTCCCAAACTATTTTAGGCAAGAGATCCCTTTTCCAAAATGAAGTGATACTTCAGACCCCAGTAGCCAAATTACTTTTAAATCGCGTATATGCGCCAAATACAGAGAACTTTGTCAGTTCGAAAAATAAAAATGAACCAACTCAAAACGATGTGCCTGAAAAAGTCGAACACATTATCTCGCACAAACTTGTCCCCCCCGCTTATTGACTTTCAGAGTTTTTCATCTGACACCAAGTTGTTGTGCACGCATATTGACTTGTTGTGTTTTGTTAAAGTACAACAATGATACTTCCTATTAAAATATTAGTCATTCCTAAAACTATTTGGTACACGTAACACAACTAGATGGCACTACTGCACATCAACTTCTGTGCCATTCATTAGATCGTCACGAAAGATAATACGCGTAGATATTTGAACACTTATAAAAAATATCCGTTCTAGTTTATAATTCAAATACAACAAATAATATTAATAGCATCAAAGAAAACGTTATTATAATCATTTCTTGAAATATTTACTACGTTAATAAAATTATAAAATAATTTGACAAGCCATAAAATACACTACACGATCTGTTTAATACAAAAGAAAAGCATTAAGTTGTAGGTCACCGATATGTATACAAATTAAATGAAAAACAAAAAACTGTGTTTATTTAATCAGTAGATTAGATATAGTTATAAAAAATATTAAAATATAACTACTTTTGCAAAAATACACATTAAGATAAAGCCGGAAAGTGAACAATATTTTTTTAAATCTTTAAGTGCATGATAACGATATTAGTGATTCCCTATCTAATTTATTGATAAATGAAGATATTTAAATTTGATAAATGAAATTATTAAATTATTTTTATAAATATGTTTAGGAAGTAAAATGAAACAACTTTGTTTATCAAATAAAAATACTCTTTGTCGTAACGCTGATTCTTAGATATCTTTTGAAATATATTCTATTAAAAGGCACTTTGTCCTTTGTTATATCTATGTAGAAACTTCACAGCTTATATATTAAATCATACAGATATGTAATATTGTAAATACATACTGAATTAAAATCCGTCTATACAGCTTTTTAATATAACCGCAATAGATTTGCCATCACATTCACTGTTATAGGTATCACAATTATAAAATTTATAGACTACGTGGAATGATTTTATAAGAAACAATTATGAACAAAAATAAATTTTAATTGACCTCGTTTTTAAAACGAGTAAAATAGTATTTTTCTGCTTCTCAGTCCTCCTCCTCCGCGTGTGAATTTCATGAAAAATAGCTGTTTCTTCTGATCATGTCCAAATAAAAAAAATCTCTTTTCTTCACATTTTCTTAAATTATCATCCAAACCTCTGAGTTGTGTTCAAAATTTCAAGTATCTACATACTTCATCAGGAAGTCAGTTATAATCGATTAGAAAATTCCATGACAAGAAAGCGATTTAATAAAAAAATAGGATAATAAAATATATTTAGACAACGATATTGTCACATTAAATACTTATGCATAATCACATAATGATACTTTGTCGGGTGAAAGTATCTGGAATCAGTTACATAGTTTTAAGCGGTGACCTGTCCTTGGAACGGGACGTAGACGACTGGCGTACCCTTCTCGCCGTCCGGGTTGAGGGAGGCGCTTATCATGCGCTCTTGGATCTCCCACCGTTTGCGACTGCGTTCTGTCTTCGCTCTGCGGATTGAATTACCCAAGGAGAAGGAGAACACGATGCCGATTAACTGAAACAGACCATAAGAAACTTTTGAAATAAAATATCCACATTAACATTGAAAATCAGCCGCCCGCCCGACACGGCTACGTACGGATACACCCGTAACAAAAAAGAAATAAAATCAAATGTTCCCATTACTCTACGACCATATAATGAAATGAAATTGTAACTGAACAGCGGAACATTAATCGGGCAATATTGTCGAAGGCTATCTTCTGTCTCTGTCGCTCACTTATGTTTCAATATGGAGATTTTTAACCAACATTTATTACTTTTCCGTACGATTTTGTAAACATTATCTTTCATACAAATATACCCTGACATATTACAAATACGACCTAAAAAAGAATTAGTCACATAGGTGCCGCCGTACTGAATTGTTGCGCTTAAATACATTCGGCAATTCATTTTTATTTATACATAAAACAAATAAATTTGAATACTAAAAAATATATAATACATGGGTTTTATTACGAATTCATACATTTAGATAGAAAATCATACCTGTATTAAAGCAATAGTCATAGCACCAGCTCCCAACAATCCAGCGCTCTGATAAACCAAGTAGAACACTCTGGGGAGGCATCCGTTCGCGTACAGCTTCACGCACTCTTCAATTTCCTGGTTCTCGAATATCTGGCTGTGGGATTCGGCGCAGCACGAGTTCGGCACGGTGATGTTCGCGACAGATATCCCGGGAACGCCCGTTGGGGGACTAACGTCGTGCCAGTCCAAGTAGCTATCGACTCCGCAGCAGTTCAACTGAAATACGAAGTAATCTGTATAGATAGGATTTAAAAAGGTAATTTAAGTTACCCAGGACTTAAGGTTCTGGTCAAATTGTCAAACAGGTTTTGGGTTAAATTCATATAGATATTCGTAATTACTATCAATACATATTATAAAACAATGTCGTCCGCCTCATCTGTCTGTCTGTCTGGATAGTCGCGATAAACTCAAAAACTACAGAACGGATTGTAATGCGGTCTTCACCAATAGATAGAGTAATTCACAGGGAAGATTTAGGGATACAATTTGTCAAGGTTTTTAATGATAATTATTGAAAGAATCGAAAAAAGTCCAGCCCTTAAGCGTTTCATGCACATAAGTATAGATATATATTTATTATTATCAAGACAGGACAATGACCGCCGGGCCTGCTAGTGATCTATAATTGAAAACATTTAAAAACGAATTTGCTGCTGCGTGTGTTTAAGACCAAAACATACTTTGTTACTTACTACTTAAATCCAATGTAAAAATTTAAACCTCAGTAAATGTATAGTTACAATATTATTATATCTTATGTAAGAAACCATTGTGTTTTGAATATAGCCACTATAGATCGTTTATATAACTAAAAGTAACGTTTATTTAAAGACTTAACTATTCAAATGTTGACAAAACGTTGTATTAACGTCATGTTTTTGTACTAATAAGTCTATAAATAAAAGGAACTATATAAACTAACCCTGCTTTGTATGAAATCGAAAGCGTCCTGTACTTCAGGATCACGGTAATACAAAGGCATCGAGTCTCGCAGTCTCTCATCGAGCATCTCTGTGACCTGTCCCCGAAGCGTATAGGCGGTGATAGCGGCAGCTATTTCCAGAATAAAGACCATACTGAGAATCACTGCAAACTAGAAAAAATATATATTATATATATATATAACGTTATAGATATTATATACATTTTAATGACTACTTTAATCCAAAGTTTATATTATGGAAACTAAAGTAATTTTACAAGCTATGATGGCTCAGTAGTGGTTTGTGCAGACTATTCAATAAGCACAAAATTACGCGAACATCGTGATAAAAACATAAAGGAAGAAAATATCTAATTTATTACAGGACTTAAGTTGAAAAACTATTATAAAGCCCTATTTGAGTTTCCCTTTTCGTGCCTATATAAAATCAGGTGAGTGCCTAAAGCGCTCCCCTTAGTAGTCTACGGTGAAACTGTAGAGCCCTTGCCAGGTCAACGGTGTATTAAGTTCGTTAAAGAACTGTACCAAGCCTTCCTCTGTCTACGCCCTGAATTCTTTGGGTCAGTTACACTGTGCTCTTTGTAACCGTACCTTTAAAACTAAATTTGGTTTCGCGAGTTACATTTGCTCTCATTCCCGAAAGTAACAAGGTTCGCCGTTGACGGATACGTCAAGGAGGACAACATCATCATCATAATCAAGTTCGAAAAAAAAACCCTTTTCGAGCTTAGATAACATTTCGATCATTTGCTAAAGTTTGAATTAAAAATAATTCCAATAAGGTTATTATCATTTTCTAAAATGGAACGAACGACGTTCTATATGGCGGAATTAAAATGTACTAAAGTTTTTTTTTTATATGCTTACATTTTTATGCACATTGACCTTACTCAGGTTTCTATGAAAAGTTTATAGAGGGTGTTCTTTATTGTGATCTCTCAGTTGTATAATGGGTAGTGAAGAATTAAATTGTGTCTCTCAATCTTATATATGCGTTATTATTAACTGATAGTTAGTTGCTATACTTATAGTATTATTAGCTGATAGTTATCTCAATTGTGGAGCGCTGTGGTGTCGATAATCGTTACCTCATTTTTAATTGTCACGAGACGATACTCCTTTCTTAGAAACAGTGTATTGGAAAGAATGTTGTATACTTACAATATAAACCAAGAGGGTGCTCTCTTTCAAAGCGCCAATGCAACCGAACAGAGACACGAACAGCATAATACCCCCTATGGCAATGACGAAAGTCGCAGGAGAGAAGAAGTTCTCGTTCAAGAAGAACGAAACATCGTAGTATATGGCGTAGATCGTTGTTCCAACCGATATTATTAATGCCGATGTAAGCTGTCAAGAAATAAGATATGAATTAGTTTTTTATATCCTTTTAGCAAAAATAATTACTTATTTTGCTGACTCAGGGTTATTTTTATAATAAAATACATTAAAATAAACAAATATGTATATCACAAATTTCAATATATTAGTAATTGAATGAAAATTATTATCATTACATATTATGAAACAAAGCCGACCGCCACGTCTGTCTGTCTGTCTGTTTGGATGTTCGTGATAAACTCAAAATCTACTGAACGGATTGTGACGCGGACTTCACCAATAGATAGGATAATTCACGGGGAAGGTTTAGGCATATAGTTTGTCAAGTTTTTTTTTGTAAATTGATTGAAATATAATGATAATTGTTGAAAGAATCGGAAAAAGTCCAAGCCGCCTTAAGCGTTTCATGCACATAAGTGTATATTTTTTTATTATCAGGACAGGACAACGTCCGCCGGTCCTGTTATACATATATAAATTGATGTATGTCAGTTTAAAAATATACTTCATTAAACGTAAGTAATTTATAATACAACAGCATGAAAAATCTTACGTCATCATTTATTAACCCATAGTAACTAAAAACTGTATAGACTACAATTTGTTTTATACGTTAATGTAAAACAGCCGACTGTACTAATAACTTAGTGTTAGTACAATTTACTGACTACCACTGACCAGTACAGAATTTCTAATGACTCGTACTAGATAGCCAATACTTAAAGATACTTACACTAATAATTTTAATCAAGATTTAGCCTTCAGTTCTGTTTAGTTGTGTCAAAATTTATGAAGCTGTTAGCCTTATAACTTTTGTTGGCAATATTCTTTCGACTGCACGCCTTAAAATACGGTCGACGAGCAGTACACATGACTGTCACTTGGTGCATTAAACTATTCGTATATCTGCAGATCTGTCCGCAGGTTGTGTTTTAGCATTAGAGCTTTAATAGGCAGAGGCCATACGGAAAAAAAAGGATATCCGCCTTTACTAATATTCGGTTTTGTGAATTGAAAATTTACGAGATAAAGATGGCGTCATTTACAGTGTCGTCATACTTTTAATACCCTTCTGTCTTGGTTTCCCCATTATAAACACAAATAAACACTTGTTCAGTGATTCAAAAGTATAAAATACCTAAATATATTTTTCCGTCCTATACAAGAGTTTCACAAGCATTTCTGATTGAAATACTACAGTAAAATTTACAAAAATATATACACTATGTATAAAGGTAAATTATAAAAGCCTTGTGGTTTTAAATGTGTCACAGCGTTAACCTTCGTGATATTAATACTGTTTCCTTTTATTATCTTTATTTCATTATCCAACTACGTGTATATTCAATACATATTATAAAACAAAGTCGTCCGCCGCGTCTGTCTGTCTGTCTGGAAGTTCGCGATAAACTCAAAAACTACTGAACAGATTGTAACGCGGTCTTCACCAATAGATAGGATAATTCACGGGGAAGGTTACGGTTTATAATTTGTCATTTGAAACTAGTTAATGTCCGTCCCGTTCGCTCTGTGCATTTTCTATATAATTTCCGTGTTCAGATTCTAGGCTACCTCGTACCAAATGCCATTGCGTTCGATTCAGTTCGAGTAATGGTAAAGAAACAAGCATATACATATACTTTCACATTTATAGTATTCATTGAGGAATGAGGATAATTTTCGTGAGAAGTAAAACAAGTAAGAAGTTAGATAAGTTAGCAGTTTACTATATGATAAAAACAAATATATATATATATATATATATATATATATATATATATATATATATATATATATATATATATATATATATATATATATATATATATATATATATATATATATACATAAAATTTACAAAGATATGTTTTTGCTGTGACATAAAATCAATAGGTCTTGCTACCTACTGATAAAAATACACGAACAATGCAACTGCAAGACCTCGTCTACGTACTTGACTCTACCTTATTATAAATATGAAACTGTTACACTTTTCTATTTATATAGTTGAAGTTTTATTGTTTTATTCGGACTATTTTAACCCCTCAACATATTTTTTTAAGACCCAGATCTCAAAATGGCGGATTATCGTTTTAATTTCTTTTTCATTCCATGACATCGTACATTATAAATTTAATATTTCAGTAAAAAAAAATTTATTAGAAATGAAAAAAATATTATGAAATACATTTTACATAATAATAGTAATTTTATAATGCTTTATTTGTTATATTTCAAAGTTTTGTAATAAATCAAGTAATTTTTTAAGCTTATGTGTAAGTTTGTTGACTTGTAGCTCATGAGGCCTACATTCGTTTGTATGGAATATAAACCCTTATAGTTTTGGATAGTCTCGGGGTTAAATATAAAATTCCACTCAAAATCACATAAATAAATTTGATTGTTTCTTATTTTAATCTAATAATAAATATTATTCTTAGTATAAATTATATAAACAATTGTACTTCTCTCATACTTAAAAATAGGTGAGCAAAGAAAAAAAAAGAATATAATATTATACAATGGAATATATAATAATATACCTCCTCCTCCCTGTGACCAAATGTGGTACTTTGAAGATTACCCCCTCCCTGAATGGGTGACGGAGTATGGGTAAGTTCCCTTAACTACTTAACTGGTTATTAAATTTTAGATGCGTCAGGGGTACAGAAAGGACATAGGGTGCCTTTATCGTAAAAAAAGTACCGTTCCCAAGGGATACGTCAAATATAGATTAACCGGAGCGAGGCCGCGAGCAAAAAAATTGTTTTTTAAATATTTTTAAATTGCTCAGACAAAAGAAAATGTAATCATAATTTTTCAACCTTTCAATATCTAACAATATTGTTGAATTAAATATATGTATTTTTAATTTATTCCCAACTCCTTTTTTTTTATTAACGTGGGGAAATCCCTTATGGATACCTATTCTCCCGGGGGAGAGAATAGGTTATATCCGACTCGCGCAGACTAACACCCCACGGTCTTTTTTTTTTTTTTTTTTTTTTTTTTTTTTTTTTTTTTTTTTTTTTTTTTTTTTTTTTTACGTGGGGAAAATCCGTAACGGATACCCACCCCGTCGGGCAGCGAGGGGTGGGTTATGTCCGAGTTCCACGGACTAAAAACCCCACGGTGCCTCACACACCTATTGGGCCGGGGAGCAGGAACTGCTAATGGCATTACTTCTGCTCCCCGACAGGTGTCGGCCCCTCAACAGGGGCCCCGTCTGCGGTCTGAGGGGTCAAAATGGCAGACCCCTCAGGGGGGGGAGGGTGTTAAGCCCCCCCCGACGAACTGTGGGAGTCGCTCGGCACAAGCGCCTCCACCACGCGGGCCTGTGCAGTTTAACTCTGCTCAGGGCGACGGACGTGCCCGCCCGTCCCGTCGCCCACAGGCCCTTTTTACGGCGGCATGAGGTCGTCGCCGACCCGTCGCCGCCGTGTTCGTCGACCGCGGGAGGGGAGCCGGGTGGTCCGCTCCCTCTCCCTCTCCGCCGCCTCCTTCGCGAGCATGACTCGCTCGCAGTACGAGGCGACGGAGATCCACCCGGCCTCGCTCTCGACCATCTTGACGACCGACTACCGACCGCCGCTTTTGGGTTGGGGCGGGATGGGACCGTGCTGAGGCTATCACTAATCTCTCTCTCCCAATATATGGCTAAATGAGAATATAAATATGCAAAAAAAACATTAAAAAAAACAGTCGAACGGATACAACTAGTTTTACTGTTACATGTATTTCTTTCTTAAATTTAAAATTCCATAATTTTAAAAGTATATTTGAAAAGTATAGTTTCCTGTTTTTCACACTCATAATCCGGTAGTCGGGTGAAACTGTAGAGGTCTTGCCAAGTCAACAGTGTAGCCAGTTCGAAAAAAAAAAACTCTCATAGTCGTAGTTATACTGCACGTTTTATTAAAGTACTTTAGTCTACACCAAAATTTAGAGATCACAACTATATAGTATACTGTTGAAGTAATCTTATAATTAATTAATAAAGTGACGTATGAATGTCTAAACAATATAAACCCATTTTATAGCGCTTTGATGTTTACAGTTCATTATAATCGCATCCACAATAAGTACTTCATACATATGTTATAAGTATAAAAATGACTACAACGTCAATTTCAAAAATAATTTCATTCGTTATAATTGTGTAAACGATACATCGACTATATTTACAAATTAACAACCAATAGCTAAGAATATTTTTTTCAAACTGACTACGCTATTGGTCTGACGGACCTTTAGAGCTTCACCGGACTACTAAAACGGGCACTCGGCAAACTGTCAACAACCTCAAGGGTGCCAAAGTGGCCGAACTTCGACTTGGGCTGTTGTCTAGGACGTAACACCGCGAATCTCTCTAAGCTATACATACCTGTATACATTAGTGAGTCACACATTTGTACTTGTCACTAATGTTTACATGTGTGCTAAGAATATCGATTCTAGATAAAAATGGAAACAAATGAAGTACTGTTATTGGTCGAATATAATCACGTGTCGATTTCGTAAACTAAAATAAACTACGTTCTGTATTTCATTGGTTAAACAAATGTTTTTTTTTTTAATTCGATTCGCAGATATCATATTTTGAAGCGATGATGGCTCAGTTGGTAGTGTGTTCGGACACAACGTCGAAGGACGTAGGTTCGAATCCAAGCAACTGGGTCGGAGCTTTCGGTGAAGGAAAACAACGTGATGAAACCATAGCATTGGTGGTAGGGCTTTTTCTAACTCCGTCTGGCTAGCTACCACCCTCAAGTTGACAATCTGTCGCCAAGCACCTGTTGGTGTGTTCCGGCAGCTACACTTGAGAGCCAGTCTCCCTCTAGGTTAAGCGTGACTTACCATCTTATACCACATCATCATTTAATATCAGATGAGATTATGGTCAACAATTTTACCTATAAATGTATTTAACAAAATAACAGCGATTATTGTAAAATGTTATTTTTGCTATAGCAATGATTAATCATTGTATTTCGAAGGCCGTAGCTATTTTATTTAACTGCAAATATGATAAATCGCATTTGTTCAGTACAGTACGTTTCTTACCTCATTATAATTATAGCA
The DNA here is from genome assembly GCA_035772565.1 of Antheraea assamensis. NCBI lineage: Eukaryota > Metazoa > Arthropoda > Insecta > Lepidoptera > Saturniidae > Antheraea > Antheraea assamensis. The sequence goes on along the minus strand of JAQQSE010000191.1, from coordinate 475,391 downwards.
ACATATTTCACGTGCGAAATAAAATTAGTGTGCTAAGTAAAAATCACAATAATTCTCATATTTAATTCACAAAATACAATTCGGAAAATGTACAATGTGTACAAATCATTTCAGGGCTTTGTCTTTTTAAAAAAAATCACATTATTAATACAATTATTCCCACTAAATTTTGACCAAGAAGTTATTGAAGACATTATTATTCTGCTGTACATTCTCAGTTGTCCGTTAATTTATTGGCAATGACAATAATGTGACAGTATTATTGTAAGCAAGCATTAACAATTAATACACATGAAAGAGACAACAACGAAAATCCATTTCTTTATTACAAATTGCAATGTAATACCAAACAATGAATTATTCGACTAGATAATTTATCATATGATGTACCTAGAAGCGTTACCGCCATCTTGTATGATCCTATACTGACGTGCATTATACATACAATTGTAATTCTATAGCCCTAACGATTATCTCTAACGTTATAACACAAGACAACGCTAAACGTTTCCAAGGTCAATATAATTAGTCGCGCATCATCAGAACGATGTTTGCCGTGTATTGTGTGATAGAGATGCCATTAATTTTCGTATTGCCACCTACCTTGTCATTCTTATGTGATATTATATATTATAACGTAGAAGTGTTACAAATTGGTGCTTAAAATAGAAATAAGTTGCTTATTATGTTAACTGTATACTCATTATTTTTGCGCAATTGTAAGGCTTCTTGTTGTAAAACAAGCTATTTAATCGTATCCTGGCTACCAAACGACAGGTTCTACCTAGTTTGGAAGCCATTGTAAAATTATATATATATTTATATATATAGATTTTTACCTTGTACTCTGTATCTTTACTTCAAGAAGAACAAGTAGTTACATGAATAGATCTTAATTAATGCGTTATAGATCTCTATTTTCTTTGTATATATTCTGTTTAATAGAATTAAGATTGAGTAGTGGTTCACCGCGATATTCCCTCTGTTAATATTTATCGTTATATTGATACTTAACCTCTATAGGAAAGCGTGATGATATGCATCGTAATTAATAGTACGAAAAGTCGTCTATCTGTAAATAAAAGCATCATCTAAATAGGTTCAACCATTTCAAAGGTTATTCCGGAAAATCAGACGCTTCAGTTTCCTCTATAGCGGTACATACTATACCATTTTTCATTTACTATTTTTTAATTAAGGATTCCGTACCAGATTTTTAGTGTTCCATTGTTGAATTATAAATGTAGAAACCGCTACCTTACCTTACCAAAGTAACAAAATTATAAAGCAAACTAAAGCATCTATTGCCACCCACCGTGCATATAAACTTTTACAGGGCACGGGCAACTTATAGACACGAACGAAAATTGTGTCTATTCTAAGATACGGTTCTGAGAGACTAATTTATTTCATAGCATTAGACAATAATACACTCAAATTATAGATTTCATTGCTAATAGCTGATTTCTGTCGACCCTAAAAATGGGCAAAAGGTAAATCGAATCCAAAAACCGTCTACGAAAAATTCTTCATCGAATGTTCTTAATCATATACCGATATGTTCAGTAGTTATATCGTGATAAAGTCTCAAATGACCTGTACTTTCAATGTATTTTAAATGTTCAATGTATATACATTATATATATAAGCCTTATCTTATAGACACCTATTGGAAAAACATATCGTAAAGTACTGAAATCAGGTGAAGGGATTCACCGGTTTTCATTGTAATCGGTAACGTATACTGGTATGTTTGCGTCACCCGTCACGGATTCTTTCAATAATTCTTTATACTTGCATTTTGGAGTATTGCTATCTTATCTCATATCCAATACCAAAGGATATCTGTATGAGACAACATTACTTATGTAGTGCGAGACTATTTTTATTGTATCTATATTGGATATATAGTGGTCGTCTGGTGGTCGAAGTACGACTATAATTTATATTTTTTTTAAGATTCAATATTATTGATTTTTTTTTACAGAGAGTGTACAAATATTATAGGTTATAGAAGTAAGAAGCATGAAGTATGACGAATATAGATTTATAAATGAAAGTTAATATATAAAAAAAATCCAAAAATTTTTATAGGATAACCAAAACGACGGTGGAATAGACAAGGACGTGAGGAATAGGATAAATGAAGGGTGGATGAATTGGCGAAAGGTATCTGGGGTGATTTGTGACCCACGAATGCCGTTGAAACTCAAGGGGAAGATGTATAAAACTATAATAAGACCAGCCGTGTTATATGGATCCGAATGCTGGGCTACGAAAGAGACGGATGAGAAAAGATTACATGTGGCAGAAATGCGAATGTTAAGATGGATGTGTGGTGTAACAAGAACGGATAAGATTAAGAATGAGTATATCAGAGGAAGTTTGAAAATATCATCAGTGACTAGAGAAGTTGAGGAGTAATAGGTTAGCATGGTACGGGCATATTATGAGAAGAGATGAAAGTCATGTAGCAAGAAAAGATTTGAGTTTGAAAGTGGACGGATATAGAGTAGAGGAAGACCGAAAAAGGTATGGATCGATTGTGTGAAAAATGATATGTGTATAAAAAGTGTGAACATTGGCATGACATCTGACAGGTGAGAGTGGAAAGGAAAAGATGTTGTGCCGACCCTACTTAGGTGGAATAAGGGTAAGATGATGATGTTTTATAGGTTAACCCTAAAGCTCGTAAATAGCTACCAAGTACAAAAAAGAAAATCGGCTGATACTGCTCATTTTTATAGAGGAAAAAATGTACTGGAATAGTTTTATCTTCCCCTATTTATTTGTAGAAGACAAAAATAAGAAGACTTTTGAGCACTGATGAAAGATCGTTCTGCTGCATAAATTCATAGAAAACAAAAACCACAAGCCGACATGATAGCACGACCATCGACAATATTTCACCGATCACTGGATGATCGCACTTATTCTTGGATTTCGCCGTGCCCACTATCAGACACAGTTCGTCAACTGTGCTTACCATTGGCACAGTACTTTGTAGGTGGTAGAGCTACGCTGAAGCTATTACTGGTTTCAGCATGAATGGATCGGCTCGCCCGGGTTAGTACCACCCTCTCACAGAAAGCCGACGTGAAGTAACAGTGGTTGCACTGTTGCGTTTCGTTCGGTCAGTGAGAGCGCCAGAGGCCCGCATATTTAAAAGGCCGGCAACGCACTTGCGACTCCCCTGGTGTTGCCAGTGTCTATGGACGGCGGTGATCACTTACCATCAGGTGACCCACCTGTTCGTTTGCAGCCTATAATATAAAAAAAGTGCCTCCGCTATGCTAATATAAAACAAATCAGTTCCATTACGGAGGAAAATCTGTGTGATAGAACGCACAGATTTAATCAATGACAATGACAATATAAGGCATAAATACGATTTTAAAAGTCATCAATTCTTTAAGCTGCATCACTTGACTGATAAATCGTGGCACTGTTGAAAATATTTGATAATTTTCGGAAACTAGAAATTTCGACCCGATTCGATAAAAAAAACCTTTTGTTCTGCTTATCTATACACGCTATGTAGCTATAAGAATATATATACGTACAACTATGCTATCGCAAATACAACACAATGGGTATAAGGGCTTATCTTTTAGTAACACTCGTATCTTCAGTGAATCAATTTTAACACAGACGCTGGCTTATATTTCTTATCGCGCTGTTTTGACATAGAAGTAACATGCAATTTTGAGTATGACGTCACAGGAACTATCCTGAATATTCTTGACATGATTTAAATTCAGGATATTATCTATACATATAATAAAAACGAAGTGTCTATATGTAATATCAAAATAAGAACTTTTTACTGATTGGATATGAACGTATACACGATACTGATAACAAAAACACAATTTTTAAAATTTTTGTCTGTCTGTCTGTTTGTTCCGAGTAATCTCCGAAACGGCTAGACCGATTTTGACAGAAATTTCACTGACATATAGCTAACGTTATAAAAAGTAATTAAAGCTTTTTTATTTTGGACTAGCTTTTACCCATGGCTTCGTTTGCAGTACTATCTCCAAAACGTTTGAACCATTTTTCACGGAACTTGGCTGATCTTATAAGAAGTAATTTACAATCATAAAAAAAACGCATGCGGAGCTGCGGGCAACAGCTAGTGAGTAACTATAAATAAACTGAGCTTATGAAGAAGTCTTCAAGTATAGCTACCGAACTATAACTATAAGCCCTCCGCGATACATTTTCTGCTTGGGGAATGTCGTTCGTCATACAGATATTAAAAATACCTTACCATTGTGCAATGATTTCATCATCGTTACATTGTATAGTTAGTTACTTTGGAATCCTCAAGCTAATTATACGATTCGTATCCACGCGGGTCTACGCGATGTCCGAACTCTTGTCCCACTTAAGCCAATATTTATTCAAAAGTAAATTGTCTAATTTCATAATATCGAATACCATTGATGAGAAGTATTTGAAAAAAAACAATGCACACATAAAAGAATTTTGAAATATACATTTATTTAATTTGGTAAATGTATTGTAAGCCACCGTTATACTAGGCTTATACCTACGATATTCTTTTTAAATATGTGTTCCAAACGTACGCATTAAAAATGCACACTTCATTTAGTATTGCTACCGTTATTGATTAAATATCACAAAACTTATAGTAAGAATTATTTAAAATAGAATCGTCCATACGAACTATTATTTTAATTTAACCTTTAGGTGAACGGCTCACAGATCACAATCAGCAGTTCAAAGGCTTTAGTTGCGGTAAACACTCTAAAAATGTATAAATCTATAACCAGAACTGTATTCTCACAACTTTTATGAAGGCTATGAACGAAATTTAAGTCTCCGATTTTATTGTAAGAGCGACATAAAAATATTTATCTAGGCATATAATACGTGTTGTGATAATATATTTTGCATTATGAACAACGATAAGAAAATTGAATTGTCAGTCTACAGATATATATATATATATATACTCGTACGTATACAACAAATCGAAATAATAATACTAAAACCTAAATTGGATTTCTTCAAACACCATTAAATGAGATTACTTTTACTGGAGTAGCAGATACTTCATAATTCCTTTCAATTGAAACATAATTCTGTCCTTGAGTTATTATTCATAGACTATATTTTACTTTATCGATTTTAAGTTTTCATCGAAAATACACCTATTTCAACGTTTTATCACAAAATACATTGACTAGATTTCCGTTCCGAAAAAGTATATCGGAGTATATATAACTTAGATAAGGTAATCAGGTATGGCGTAACTCAAAAATAACGTAAAAAAAAAAAAAATCGATTAACTCACCACAAATATAGCCGTGATGCACAACAGCATATACTTTATGCACTTCATTCCGACTTCTAGATTACTCTGTGCCATTTTGCACTACGTAAAAAAGTTACAACTCAAACCAGTTTTCAAATATTTTTTTAATGCTTATCAGTGCGACAGAGTATTTATTACGTGCGTGGCGTGTGTCCTCGGACGGTTCTGTTCCCTATACTGCGACGGAAAGCGCGTCGATTTTCTTTCAGCCAATTAGCTGCCACGTTTATAATGTTCAGCGCTAAATGTAAAAGCAAATAGGGTACGTCATTCGCGTGTTATCAGTTGTTTGTGTGTATGGACGCGTTGTACTATAATATTACCATAATTTTGGCTTATGAGTATATTGATATTTTTTATAGCAACCGAATCAAATAAGGTCATTTTGATATTAATAATACACTTTATAAATAACACTAACTTGTGTGTGTGTGTGTTTTTTTTTAATTAATATATATTTTTTCTACTTACAGAGTCGTTTACTCAATCGAATATATTAGCTCCGTTGTACATATTTTTGATGACATCAAATGAAAGAGAAAATCGTTGATGAGATCAAACTTCTGTCAAAATGCTGTTACAAGCACTTGTAATCTAACAGCTTAAAGTCATGCTATTTATTAGCGACTCCCTTTCGGGCTTGTTTCTGCTACACCCCATCAGTAAATGGTGGCTATCACCGATCTATCAACATGGATAATCATTGGAGGAGTCCCATTTTTCTCTTGAAATAACCAAAAGTTACCAATGTATGATACCGTAGTCGAATTATTAATGCTATCTTGGTATAATGTCGATTCAATTTGCATGTACTAACCCAAGGTATATGACGTATACTGAATTATTTTTGTAAATCTTTTTTAATATATAGTAAAAGTAATGAAGTAACAGTAGTGAGAGAGTGGCATTATTTTAATATCAGAAGTAAATACAAATTGAACACCCCATGTTTCAGGCATAATACTACCGGTATGTTGTATTGTATGTTAATTGTGATATAGGTAGTATGTAGGAGCCTAAATTGGTTTCGAAGAGTTTATTAATAAAACTCAAAGTACGTAAATAAGAGTGTATTGTATTTGAATGAACATGTGACTTTTATAGTCAGAGATGTTTTTTTCATTTGTGCAATTGACATATAGGATGCGATGGTCAAATAAAAGAAACTGACGCCTAAACAAATCGGGTGTGTGCCATAAGCGCTCCCCTTAGTAGTCCGGTGAATCAAAAGAGGCCATAAGGAGCCAACAGGGTATGTCAGTTCGAAGAAAAAAAAAAAAGAAAAACATTTCGGCTTGTCTGCGTAAAAAATACATTCTAGCGGCATACAGATGTAGGAATGGGGAATATCAGTTGCAGTAAACGTAACAAAAAATGTACCTGAAGTTGTCAAAAATAAGAGTTAATAGTTCCAGATCAAAATCCTGGTTAAAAAAGGCTACATACATCGTTACCTTCATTCTTGGAATTACTAAGGAAAAGCAATTAGAAAATGAAAACTACTTACGGTCATTTCGATCAAATTAAATTTATAGAAATGAAATTATCGAAATGTAAAGCCTATACATAAGGTTAATCTTTGTATAAACCTTAAATAACAAACAGTGAAACTGCAAAGGGAAAATTTAATTGGAATTAGTACAAAATAATTCTACTCTTCCATTAGTTCCAAATTATTTTTTTTATATTATAGGGGGCAAACGAACAGGTGGGTCACCTGATGGTAAGTGATCACCGCCGTCCATAGACACTAGCAACACCAGGCGAGTCGCAAGTGCGTTGCCGGCCTTTTAAATATGTGAGCCTCCGGCGCTCTCACTGGCCGAACGAAACGCAACAGTGCAAGCACTGTTACTTCACGTCGGTTTTCTGTGAGAGGGTGGTACTACCCCGGGCGAGTCGACCCATTCATGCTGAAACCAGTAATAGCTTCAGCGTAGCTCTACCACCTACAAATTTCACATTTTTATATTATTCCAATTTATAAAATACAGATGCAACCGCCTCATCAACCTGAGAATATTTACAGAACCATAAATGAGTTTTATTATTAACAATTATTATATCAGTCAGACAACAGTACACGAAGTGTATCGTGAAACTTTACGACTGTATTGATCTTTGTTAGTATAATATATCTCTAATCAATTCAATCTCCAACACAAAGACCTCGGTTGTTTGACGGAAATATCTAAGGTCGGAGATTAAATCATGACCGGACTAAAATCTGTAGATAATCGAAGTTTTTACATTTTTCATTTATACAGATGTTAACTTAGTGATGCTACTTTTATCAAACTGCGTATTAGAGCTACTTCACGGCATGCCTGTTAACGGCAGTGTCGGATTTGTCCTAAGGCCCAGGAGGCCCGGGCCTTGGGCTGCCAGATATTAGGGGCGGCCAATCGTGACAAAATTCACTAATGATAACAAGAAGAAGCTTGGGGCCTGGGGCGACTAAGACTGCAAAGCCGCCACTGCTGTTACCTGACGGATTTATTTTTTCCCTCACACTGTAACGCTCCTGCGCTTTCATAAGAGATACAGATTGTATAATAGCGTAGATTAAAGGTATAATATTATGCAAGTAAACATTATTTCAAACACAATAATTGTGACAACCTAAGCGTTATAAAGTCCCGATAAATGTGTTTTTATCATTGACATTACCTTTTTTCTATATAGCTTAAAGAGGCCACAGTATAACCTAGCTGTAATATACGTAAAATTCCATTTATTTAGGCGACGCAAATGTCTGCTTCAAATTTCAGACCGCCCGCAAATTTTATATTTCATAAAAGTAAAATGGTAGTAGAAATAACCAAATGTCGGCTGCAAAGTGGCAACTTAAGATCGTGTACCGGCTATAATATAAACTAAAAAGTGCACCGGTCACTACAGACTTCTCTTTGGGAGACTTTATTATATAGGGTACGGATATCCTTTCCTGCTAACACTTGTATATAATTGGAATTTACCCTTTAGAAGCTAACATTTATCCATCATAATATCCCATCAGCCTGTATAATACCCACTGCAGGTACATGAGCCTCTTCCTGTAGGAAGGTATGTATGGGCATAATCATTTCTCCACATTTGGCGGTATTACAAGATTGTCAGGTCCAGGTTTCCTCACGATGTTTTTCTTCACCGTCAACGAACAGCGTTACCAATTGAAATCAGTAAATGGACGTTTATTCTGAAAAATTCGTTGGTACATGCTAGGGTTCGAACCTGTGGTCATCGAATTATTATTTCACCGGTCAAACCACTCGACCACTAGGACTATACATATTATACGATAATTATCGAGGTCTTGGGAAATATGACAGAACACAGTAACGCAAACAGTGTGGCAGTCGCTATCTATGCTTTCGTAGTCGAACCTTGCACAATTTCTACAATATTCTAGATATCGCTGACTTTTATATCGTGTTTTATAAAAGCTAAAATGTTGTTATTATAACTACTTTAACAATGAAATGGATAACAGTATCGTGTATAAACGAAGAGTTCCCTATAATAAACAATCACAGCACAAGGTCGTTTTTTCTATAGTTCCATTCAATTACGCTGTAATACCGTGAAATGGTTTGAACGTATTTCTTTTTCCTTAAAGACAATTGATAATTCAATATAACCCGTTAAATTATTTGTATGTGGTGGTAGAGCTACGCTGAAGCTATTACTGGTTTCAGCATGAATGGGTCGGCTCGCTCGGGGTAGTACCACCCTCTCACAGAAAGCCGACGTGAAGTAACAGTGCTTGCACTGTTGCGTTTCGTTCGGTCAGTGAGAGCGCCGGAGGCCCACATATATTAAAAGGCCGGCAACGCACTTGCGACTCCCCTGGTGTTGCTAGTGTCTATGGACGGTGGTGATCATTTACCATCAGGTGACCCACATGTTCGTTTGCCTCCTATATTATAAAAAAAAAATGTCATCTTGTTTATATACTTAAGTCCCAGGTGTTGTGATCGATTTTAAAATCTATTATTACTATTTTAATTACTTGATTACTATTACTACCTAATTATTATATTATTAGAATTTAACAAGGACTTTAACGTAGACGGAGTAATAAAACAACTAAAATAAGTAATGGAAGTACGTGACGTATTATGGATTGTCTCTTGTGATATTTTCCATAAAACAGTGTTATTAAATTGCCATATATTTATTAGAATTAGTTATATATATATATTAAGGACACGATTATGGTTGTAAATAATTAGGGTACTTTGGTATTTATACTAACGGAAGTGATGTTCGTTGTTATGAATGTGGTTAGGAGGGAGAAGGGCACTCCACCACGATTCATAATGGGGAATATAACGTCAGTTAGTTTTTAGAATCGGTCGATTGACGACGGTGTAACAAATAGGTTGCATAGGTTTAAACAAATCTTTTGTAAAATAGTTGATTTTATTACATAGGTATGCTTCCTAAGTCCGCCTGGCAAGTTGAAAATCTGTCCCCAAGCACCTGTTGGTGTGTTCCGGCAGCTGCACTTGAGAGCCAGTCTCCCTCTAGGTTAAGCGTGACTTACCATCTTGGACCATATCATCATTTAACATCAGATGAGATTGTGGTCAAACGCTAACCTATAAAGTATAAAAAAAAATACAATAATTACGAACCAATATATCGTATTTAAATTTTACTGTATAATTTTTTTTTGTGTAATTTTAAATTCGGTATCCATTGTAATAAATAGTTTGATTGGTATCTTCCAGAATTATAGCTGGAAAGAAACCATAGTTATTTCAATTCTATGTTCATCACAGCAATATGTTTCGTAAGTTTATCTTTAAAGATCTCTTTACAGCGGTGATGGTTTCGTGGCTAATGTGACCGGGTACAACGTCGATCGACGTAGATTCGAATCCTTGCATTTAAGCTGGAACTTCCGGTGAAGGAAAACGTGATGAAACCATACCATAGTGTTAGGGCTTTTTCTAAGTTCGCTTAGTTAGCTACCACCTTCAAGTTGAGAATCTGTCGACCACCTGTAGGTGTATTCCAGCAGCTGTATTTAACATCAAATGGGATTGTAGTCAAACGCTAAGAAAACATGATATTAAAATAAAAAACTGAATGAGGAGAACTGATGGCCGAATTCAGATTCGATAGGATAACGACGAAAGCATCTCCACCGTGTCAAATTTATTAGACTACTGATTCTATTCGTCGTTCCTTGTTAGAATGTGTCCACACCGAAGAATTGCACTTAAAAATTTACTAAAGAGTCCCCGAGGAATGTGGAATACGTTAATTGCTATCTAGGAGAATCTACATCTAACAACGCCTGATATGTGTATAAAAAGTGTGAATACTGAAATAACATCCGACAGAGGAGAGTGGATAAGGAAAACATGTTGTGCCGACCCTACTTAGGCGGTATAGGGGTAAGATAATGATGATATAATCATGTATTGTATAGAAATAATAATTTAAAATCAATACTTATAAATAAAATTGGAGTAGTTGTCGTTTTTTTTTCTCCGAAACGATTTTACCGATAAAGGATTGTTCAGAGTTATTATTTACGTTACATACCTATCCTTTACGCTTTACTGTACTAAGCAGTTTAATCAAAATTTAAGTGTCGACAATTGAAATTATATCAAAAACATCGAAATCTGTGTAAAATCGACAGAAAATACGTAGACAAAAAGCAAATGAAAAATAAACAAGTGATATATTTATATATGAAATAAGTGATTTTATATAAGACTTGAATATTGTCTTCTAATATTTAAATGGGACCACTCTTGAGTATAATATATTCAAATAAAAGAAAAATAATTAAAATCAGTTCTCAATTGCCTAAGATATCGATTGAGACACATAAAATAAAAAAATACATAGGTAATACAGCCGAACATAGAACCTCCTCCTTTTTCAAAAAAGCGATAAAATTGGATCTAAGCCCTTTAACCCTTAAATGCATAGTATCTCAAAAATGACACACTGTCTCTAATTTACTTAGTGAAAGTTTTACTTCTGAGTGTATACTTGTAGTAAATACATAAACATAGTACATAAATGAAATTGAGATTGACGGAATTTTTGTACTGCATGATGAGTCTCTTTGAAAACTTTTTATAAACCTGTATAATACTTCAGATACTATATGATTTTTTGGGTGAAATTAAGAAATTATGCATTAAAGAGTTAAATACATTGACTGACACGGATGGGCGGGCCGTTACAGCTTCACCGGACCTACGTAGCACTTACGTGAAGCCCGGGGGCGGGGGCTTTAAAATATCTATAAAATTTATTTCTCCTACGAGACTAACACATACTAAACTGAAATATTGAAAAAGGATGATCTCGGGAGAATAACGAATGAGTGTAAATAATTATTTAAACATAAATGTATTTAAAAATTTATTACTATTCATAAAGCTATGTAGTTTATATACCTACTTATGTAGTTGTACGTATTATGTTCCTATTTATTGAAATAAACATAAAAATAACAAATTGTAACTGCCTCGAACACAAGATTTACAACAAAGTTCGTAAAATATTAAAATACTAGCGGCCCGCTCCGGCTTCGCATGGTTATAAAATATATAGCCTATGTCATTCACTGAAAAAATGATTATAATCGATCCAGTAGTTTTGATTTATTCATTACTGCAGCCCGTGGCCCGCACGCGTTAAATTTGGAGTAACCTCAAAAATAACAGTATTTCTCCACTATTTAATTTATGCTATTACACATATAAACCTTCCTCTTGAATCACTCTATCTATTAAAAAAAACCGCATCAAAATCCGTTGCGTAGTTTTAAAGATTTAAGCATACATATAGGGATATACATATAGGGACATTTAAGCATATATATAGGGACAGAGAAAGCGACTTTGTTTTATACTATGTAGTGATAAACACAAATATTGCACAAAATAAATTAATAAGGAATTATAATTTTTCATCACCTATAATTAAACTAAACTAATACTACTGTAAATATATTATAATAAGGATTTTATTTTTTATATTATTTAATATTGCTTTTACAATATGAATAACATAAAACAAATGATATATATCATTTGAATAGAAGTAGTGTCTGAAAAATAGACTATAAAACTTCGAAATTAGCAATATATAATTTTTATATTTAAAAAATTTAGAAAGAGATAAAATCTGAAGCTATCTCAGATTGTAATAAAATGTTTGACCAATCATTGTGTTCAATCTTCAGTAATCTTAAACAAATTATAAATATTATTGAGTGCATTTACAAAAATGTTTTTTTTTTCAGATGAATATTAATCTATTTATTTTATAGTTATGGATACGCTCCACGTTCTTCTCGCGAAATCTTGGCCATCCACAACGCCCCCGCAACAGCCAAAGCCTGTAAGAAAACATCCATTACGAGCAAACGTACATAAACAATATGTCTAAATATACAAGATTTATAAAAAAAAACTCTTTACTAATTTTAAAAACTGTTGATATGTAATTATAGTAACTAATTTTTAAAAGTATAAGATTTTCTATTACAAATTTCAGTCAAAGTACCTAAATGTCGATTAGCAAATCGATTTGGTCACAAGAAAATATGAATGGAATGATATGTCGTATCTATTGTTACAGACTTCCGGCGCAGGAAGTACTAATTAAAAATAGTATTTAAAAATTATCTTGTGTTCATCAGAATTAATTATAATTTCCATTGATTAGTATTTCAGTATAAACGGTAATATTAGTGTTCAGTATAAATTATTAAATAGTTCGTTACATGACTTGTCTATGAAAGCCGGTGTGTCACATTGTTTACGATGAATCGTTTCGTAACCACCGTCAAGCTCAGTTGTATGGGGAAACTCTGCCCGATTGTATTTAAATTATTATAAGAGTGTAATCGTATTCTATATTTTCACTATCCTGATTATCTGCCGTTGTTTGCACTATATCCTTCAAAACTAAATTATTCTAAAATAACTTCATTAATATGGCGCTCATTAAAACTGTATTTATGTTAATTTTATTTCTTTGACACTTTCCATGTTGAGTCACCGCCGTTATAATGCGCTTGAAGGATTCGATTTTATAAGAAGGAATCGACTAATCGGTAGACGGTTTTAAACTTTCACGACATGATTTAACGAACTTTTTGAAGTTATATTTCTTTTGACGCGTTGGGAAAAATGATGAGAGTAAATTTTTACGATGCGCGCGCACACCGTCACGAAAAACCGACACCCTGAAGTTAGCTATAGTCAACATTTTATTTAAAAAAAAACATATGTATGTATAAATACTTTTTTTCTATTGTTAGTGTCGTTTTTTCTACAAACGTAGAATAAGGCGAAAGATAAAAATTTTGAAAAGATTTTTATCTTGTTACGCCAAAGAAGTATAACTTCTAAGGCGTGTGTGTACATAAGTACACACTCGCGTTTTGATAACGTGCCGGGATTGAGGTAACCGCAAAACTAAGGCTTCGATGCCCTTCGACGCTGCTTGCAGCACAGCGCGTAGGGTTCTATCTCTACATGCGATTTAGAAAATGTGAACTTTTTTTCACATATGCCTTTTGGACTTTACGTTTTCACATATGCCTTTTGGACTTTACGTTGCACGCGACTTATTATTCTCTGTGACTTATTTACTTTTACTATTGTGAAGTTAACTTGCTTTTTGTATAATGTTTCCTTGTTTGACAATAATAAGCAATTGATTTAAACGAGTTAGTTGCCTCGTCAATAGAAATATTTCCTTTTTTATATTATGTACATCCTAATGCATATTCTGTTCAAACCAGACCTGTTCAAACACTTGTACTACCTGATTGATTCGAACGGAGATACTCCATCATAACATAACACTGTTTTGGCAAATGGCAAAATGATGTAACTTCGCATCTTATGTCTCTTGCAGTATATTTTGTTATAAATAGTTTAAAAATACACTACAGCGTTCTAAAGGCATGATAACATCAGAATGTTCGACAATAACCTCGAAATAGAAGACTGATTTTCAAGTACAACCGCCAAAGGTACAAATAACTGCTTGGTGATATATATTGAACTAGCCAGATGAGTTCATGAAGGTGCGCTATCGACAGATGACTATTTTATTGTTCTTATGCAGGACCAGCCTCGCATACACTCGCAGCCACTCACTCACTGATTTCAAAATCAAATTCCAAAATACTTTATTCATTTTAAGCCCTGAGAAGGCGCTTATGAACGTCAAAAGTTACCACCGGTTCGGAAAACAACCCAGTCTTCGAGAAGAACCGGCAAGAAACTCGATCTGGTTTATCTTTTCATTAAACATATTATAACTCATATTTTTAAAACATAGTTATAAATAATTACATTCGGTTTTGGTGGATGCACAGAGAGGGCGTCATTTCCATTCATCGACTAACGCTTCCTTTTTATTAACGCCAATCACGTCAAGATAACACCAACCTGCATTATTACTAAAAATACTCCAGCAACACCAATAACGGCAGCGTGCGACTCCACCCAGTTCCCGAAGGCTTCAGCACAACCCGTGCTGTACGCCTCGGTCACAGTGCAGTTGAAAGTCTGGATTGTCCCGTAGACGTGAGAGCAACAACTCACGGGCAGACCTTTACTTTCCCCGGTGCCCAATGTAGTCAACCAGTCGCTGGCATTCACAACGCCGCAGCATTCGAACTGGAATGTAACAATGCAATATCAATGTATAAATATTAGAAAACAAAGTATATTTTCGCGTCTATTCGGTTTATTCTTCTAATTCTATCTATCATTTAGAGAATTTGTTTTGGAAGATTTGTATGTACAATATATTTATATACCTACTATATACGTATATAAGAGGATGTATCGACGACTTTTTTTTTCAATTAATCTCTAATTATGTCGAGGAATACTGAAACAAAGACTGTGTCAAGATTTGAGCCTTTAATAGTGTTGTTTAGAGGTCGCAAGTCTATTCTTTTTATATCTCTTACAATTAACACAGGTTTTTTTTTTAAACGTTGTAGGTTTATAATTTAGGTACAGATTATCGTGCTGAAAAAAATAATTTACATTCCCATATGTTTTTTTGATAAGGTTTCTATTTTGTAAAAAGAACAATGTCCATAAAAATCAAATGGTGCAAATGAATCACTAAATTCGAAATACAAATACACAAGCCTCAATTTGAATTTGGAATTCCGTTAAATATTTGAGATCAAAGTGGCCAGTTCGACAAAACGTTGATTTCATATGTGAGGACCTAAGATATTGGCTAAGATTAAGACAACGCCATCTATTGTCGAGTAGAGCAGTAAGCAAAAATGTTAAATTACACCACATAGAATGTCAAGTTTTAAAATAAAATTTGTCACTAAAACGTATTTAAACAATACATGATAATAATGTCGAGATTTAATTTTATACAATTCTTGCCTTGTCACAGACCACTTGAAACGAATGAAAAAATTTCAAATGGTTTCTGTTAAAATGGAAAATCAAGATATTTTTAAAACTTAATAAAATCTATTTTGGACACAGTAAACTTTGTAATATATTCATATTGTTTTCAAAGAAATGCGCATAAAAAGACAAGTATAAAATACAATTTATGTAAATAGCATTCATTGTAATAAAATATATATAACCATTATATACATCTCTTTTAAAATTACTTCTTCAATTATATATATATATAGCTTTAAAAATATTCTATTCTGTTCTATCTTATAATCATCTATAGGATTATCTAAAAAAATTAGCAACAATATTATAGTGTAACGACACAGTTGGCTCAGTCCATGCATGGTAATTTGCCGACAATAGACAAATCGCGATGCACACGCCCGGCACTTACTGCACCAGTCCCCTCCGACCGATCGTAGAACACGACTGCTTATAAATTTATTTTTCAGACTAATTAAAAAGTGGAATAAATGTCATTCAAAGTCAATTCTTTATTGACTCACTCCTCCTTAGTGATTAAATTGTTAAAAATAGGCAAAATAGTAATCAGAGTCGAGTCCCAAATAGAATAAATTTGTTCTTTTCAACGGTGTCAAAATAACAGTTATCGACTTGTAACTTCAGTTTGTATTTTTAGGTTATAATTTCAGAGCTGTCATTTATTCCTGTTTCTATTAATAATCTCTAAATTTTCTAACGTTTACGTCATTGAAGCAACCTCAGTGCAAGATATTATATTTCTAAAAGCAACGTTTTAATATAAAATAGTCACGATAAGCCTTATAAATAAATACATACGTATGTATGTATACACACATATAATATAGATTACAATGTTCGTTGTGAACATAATGAAATGAGTCATCTCGTACATACTTCTATCACATCCGATGTAACAAACATATTGATACAAAGATAAAATGTTTTTTCTACGATCAACCGTGTAATTATTATCTGTACTTAATTTGGGTATGTTTAGTTGTTTTTCTAATCATTTAAATTTCAATTCAAATGAAATATATGTAGCCTCTAAATAAATATTTTCCTATAGTGTTAAAAAAAAACAATACTCATTAGGTATTTTAGTACATTAGGAGTTGACACAGATTACAAAAATAACAAGTTATTTCTGTGAGCGATTGTGACACATATAAATTACAAGATAATTTTTCAATGTTTTAAAACACAAATTACAATAACAAAATAGTTCTATTGCGAAGTTTTCGTGAAAAACTAAGTGTAAGAGTGTATGATTTAAAAATTATAGCAATGAATACATATTTCATTTTTACATCACTGTTATTTCTAAAGCGGTAAATAACAATCTGTTATAATTTACATGTGACGATTATTATGACTGTGATTGGATTTATTTGCAACTATTACGAATTGATTTGCGTTGCAAAGTCCCCAAATTACAATTTAGTTGGATTAAAACCTCTGCATGCTCTGACGATTTGATGATGTGAAATCGAAGTAATACTTCGTTGATAATTATTAAAAAAATATTTTATAGAAATAGCCATGATGTGTGAAATGAACCTACAAGTCAAAGCATTCCAACTCCTTTCCTAGAATTACTAGTTTCAAAACTGTGATCGCTTAGAAAATTACTAAAAATAAATAGTACACAGTGACAACATAACGTTAAGTTAACTGTACCCGTATTTAGCAGTTCACATCTCTTGCGAGGAATTCGCGGAACTAAATCACCTATTACTCTCCCCAAGTTTGAATTGTATTTTGTAAAATGTATGCTTAGTAATTAAAAGTAATTCAAAACTACTTACATCTTCTTGAACTTCATCCCAAAGCTTAGTAACTTCAAGCGAAGGGCCGTAGAGTTCCATGGTGGACAAGAGTTGCTTTTGAACGAGTGCCACCGCGTTACCACTCAGCGCGTATCCAGCGATACACGCGGACAGTTGGAATACGAACATCAACACCATAGCGACCACGAACTGAGAAATGAAATTGTTTTTATAACTTATGAAGAGTAGCAGCTCTCGTAATGTGATATGTTATTAGTACGTTATGTTTACCTAAGAAATTGTACATCGTAGTCAATGATTAAAGAAATTATGTTTGTTTAGATTAAGCCGATGTAACTATGAATGTAAATTAAATAAACAAATAAATATTTGGCTGTTTACATATTGTTATGTACCGTAGAATAAACTTCTTGAACTATAGTAGTTGACGTCGTACTGTAGTAAGGCCGCGAAAATTATCATTTTTGTTTCGAGCAGATAATATCAAAATGTTAACATGAATTTCATGAGAAACTGGAGCATTGTAACTCTCCTGGCTGCTGGAATCTGCAAAGTGATTAATTTGCTGTCTTTTCCAAATCATAAGAAGAATTGCGATCATTGATTTCTATTACACATATATCTTTTTTTTATATTTTATACGTAAGCGTTTGACCACAATCTCATCTCATTTAATATGATGATGTGGTCTAAGATGGTAACGGCTCTCAAGTGCTGCTGCCGGAACACACCAACAGGTGCTTGGGGACAGATTTTCAACTTGAGGTTGGTAGCTAGCCAGACGGACTTAGAAAAAGCCCTACCACCATGCTATGGTTTCATCACGATGTTTTCCTTCACCAAAAGCTCCGACTCACTGGCTTGGGTTCGAATCTACGTCCTTCGACGCTGTGTCCGAACACACTATCAACTGAGCCATCATCGCTTCAAATAAATCGATTGCAGAAATGGCGAAATATCCTAAACTAAGCCTTTATAAAACAGACACAGTGTTAAAGGTTATATAGATAATATCCTTCTATAAGTAAGATTAATAAAGGACAGTACACGTTTCAGCGTACATTACGCTTGATGGAAAATTTTAATTTATCAGTTTGAGGCCGATATTCAGCGGTCTTTTGTACTATCTGTTCCATTTACTTCTTATAATCGTGCCTGAACATTATCGATTATCACGCAATTCACTTTGAAGTATAGGTTCCTAGAAACTTCCACCCCTTTTAATAACCGGTACCAGAAACAGGAACCATCAGATATTAGTGAGGAATTGTAATTCTCTCCAACCAAGTTCGTACTACTATACCCGACTTCTATGACAATTTTTTGGTTGGGTGTTAAGCTTAAAGCGATTAAACCTGTGCAGTATTCGACCATACGAGCACCTTCGCAATATCTGTTTTTAACGCAAAGTAACAGTACTTGTGCTGCAATGTACAGGTTTGAAGAGTGTAATTTGTAATAACAACCGAATCATCAGACGTCCAACTTAATTCTGTTTAACCTACAGGAGTAGTGGCGCCTCAGGATTACGTTCCTTTGAAGTTGGTTGTAAATAAATACAGTTATTACTATACAACATCAGACGGACTTTGTGCTTGTTCGTTTAATAAAAACAAATCTTTTGTCCTCATAAGTGGCTTTTTATTTACCCATCTTCTTAATAGTATGTACTTAAATAATCCATGTTATTTTAAATTAAACTGGACGCTTTATAAAAAAAAATACGAAGAATTTTTCAAAAGAAGACGCGATATATGTGATTCACGGAAATACTTACATCGCTTGAGATCGATTATCGATAAATTACTTCATATTGTGCTGTTTCGAAAGGTTCTTTCGTGTATTTTATCAAAATGGTATTGTTAGTTTAGGGTATTTCAAGTAATGAACAATGTCGGTTGCGATAAGAGGTCCTTGATAAATAATGTAATTGTACGAGTTTTTAAAACGAGCTTGGTATAATGTCACTATTTTTTTTCTTCTGATATCAAATACAGTATTAACAAAGAAAGAGAACAATTATAAAGGAACATGATATGTTTTATTACATTAACGTAATGGATGTTTTATGTTGTAAGCCGATTTAAAGACACTTATAGCGATACCCAAATTGAACTGTCATAACTTCGGGATTTCGATTTTCGGGACTTAGGTGGGATAAGAGTAAGATGATGATGATAATCGTGATCATTCTTTTCTAAAAAAAAGATCGACTGTCTTAGAAGTAAAATTAAAAAATAATAAGAGAAATCTATTCAGCAGTTATTGCGTGATACGAGCACAATGACAGACCTCTACCATTTTATTTATATATAATAATAAAGGAGACAATTTTGTTAGCAGTAACTAGTTTTGATTTGTATTTCTACTCTATTTTTATTGTTATTTATCAATTTTTAAATAAAGTTAAGAATTCCATAGAGTTGATATAATAATATATTTTTTTTAAAGCACCAAACAATACATTTTACGCAATATTTGTGACAAATCTTACTGTAGATAAATGCAATCTCAATTATAGGTACAATTACATACATACTGTAATCAGTTCAAGCATAATAGATAAGATGAAATACTAAATAACAAAAGGAAACTATATTATTTCGTACTTATTTCTGATATTTAACGCGTCTTTGTGTACAACGTTTGAAATAGTTTGATTGATCAAGGGGACATGAATGAAGAGCTTATTTAATTTACTGACAAGGGAGACAGCGACGTATAGCTTGTCATCCCAAAACCAACTGGCAATATGGAGACATATTGTATATTTATTGACTGTCTACAGACCCTAGACCACCTGTAATCAATCTGTGGCTAATATTTTCGGTTTATAAACACAAAGGTTCTCTACACTTTTATTGAAATGTAGATCGCTATAGAAATAATAAACAAATAAAAAAAAAATTGAATTAGTAATCCTCACTTAGTATTGCGAAATTTCGTCGGTCTGTCGGGTTTTTAGCTTTTCACGACTAAAAGAAAAATAAGTCCTGGAAAAACTAATAGGAATGTATTTAACATATACATACCTATATACATGCATACAGTCCCATATATACTCTATGGAGATTACCTACGTAACTGAGACCATTTACACACGACTAATTTTTTCAAATTACACACAAAGACCTACAAAACATTAGATATATATATCTTACTTTAGATAATAAATAAGTTATACTACATTAGAATATTTATTTCTGTTATCACTATAGATAAGTGTCGTAAATTGTCTAGAATAACTACTTACCTAAGATTAAATTTTATTGTATCTAGATTGTTATTAAATTACGGAACTGTAAGTTGAAACTAGAATAATATTCAAGATGCATCGTTTTAGAATCAAAATAAATATGTTTTTGGGTATCTAATTCAAGTGTTGACTGGAGATTATAAGGAACAACAGTACGAAGTGCACAAACCGTTATGTTGAGCAAGGATTGGTGATGCAATAAGTTTGCACAGCTCAGAAGTGATCCGAAGTAATAGTGGAAAAGAAGTTTTATTTTATTATTTTAGTTCTAGCTCTTAAATTGTATTCATATTTAGTAAAAGATATTATTTTTTATTACAATATGTATTTTGCTAGGATTCGTTATATTTGAAACATAACGCGTTAGTCCCAAGGAGGATTGATGACAGGCAGGCGGTAGTTTAGGTTAGCTTAGTTAGAATCGGGATATTTGGTGACAGCCTAAACCGAGGCGCGCCGTGCGCCCTTGTGCTGGTTGCCTATATAAAATAGGATGAGTGCCTTAAGCGCTCCCTCCCCTTAGTAGTCCAGTGAAACTGTAGAGGCCTTGCCAGGTCAAGAGTATAGACAGTTCAAAAAAAAAAGCAGGCGGCCGATCGTAAAATTAAGCCGAACCATCCATCACAGCATGACAAGTATGAAAAGTAAACTAGGCCTACCTCATGATAGGGTTCCAAGTATTCATACTAATACATAAGAATTATTAAGTATTAATACATAAGAAACAAATTCGGGATGTAAGGTTGAGTTTTGCAAGTTCGAATGTGGGGACAATGACTGGAAAGAGAAGAGAATTAGCGGATGTCTTAAAAAGAAGATGCATAAAAATGGCTTCTTTGCAAGAGGCGAAATTGAAAGGGACTAAATCGAGAGAGATTGGTGTGGGATATAAACTGGAAATGTATTGATAATAGGGATATCATGATTTAAGAAAATAAAAGGAAGTTGTATGCAGAATGTAGAAAAAAGGCAAAAAAGCGGTTACTATTGCTAAAGCTAAGGTATAAAGCGTTTTGTACCAAACACTGGAGAGCTCACAAATACAAAAATATCTGTATCGATTAGCAAAAGCAAGAGAAAAAAATACAAAGGATATTACATACGTTAACTGTATAAAAGATAACACAGGAAAAATATTCACGAATGATGAGGATATAAAGAGTCGTTAAAAGGCATATTTTGAAAGACTGATGAATTAAGAAAATGATTGGATCCGAGAGCTGTACAATTAAATTTAGGCGTTGTGCTCGAGATAGGCGAGGATGAAGTAAATAAAGCTGTGAATAGTATGAAGAACGGAAAACGAATAAAAGAAAGGAAGGTTACGGAAGGTTAAGGAAGGTTCGTACTCAATATTAATGTCTCAGAGTTTCAGCACCATAATTTATTTAGATACTCTGGGGGTGGAAACCCGTACCCTCGTGCACCCTCCCTAGGTCCGTCCTTGGTTAATAAGCTCATTTGGACAGTTTGTTCGATTCGAATATGCATTCAAGGCTTACAAGCATTTTAATACCCTTGCGCTAATTTCATTTCTTCTTAATACCACCCACCCCACCAAGTCAGCGAAGCTATGAAGGCCAACAGGTTATAATCAGTTTGAAAAAAAAGTAAGTAGATCCAACAAATTCCGATATCGATTCCAATTTGATTAAAATTAATAAGAGTATTATAATTTTAATTTGTCTAATTGTGTAGAATGTCAACCCGGAAATACATGTTTTTGGCTTATCGACATTTTCACGTCAGATACGGATATACATATATTTTACTATCGTAACCATAATTTTTATTATCATAAAGCATAGACTGTCTGTTATCAGACACCCTGAGTCACCTGAGTCTTGACCTACTTATTTTAAAACGATCTCAGTTCTCAGATCTCAGATTAATATATAATATATACATACACCTGATCGAAACTAGGCTGAAGAATAATGTTATTTGACAGAGAAATATCCATATATCCATATTAAACATAAGATTCTTTCAATTATAACAGCTAATTAAGCATGTATGAATGTATTTGCTACAAATGTTAAATATTGGAGCTTTGTCCCATTTAATTACTACAATTTTTTTTATAATTTCTAGGTTTTAGCGTCCAAACACAATCTGACCTCATTTTAATGTGGTGTGAGATGGTTAACGCGCTAAATCTAGAGGAGAACTAAGTCTCGAGTGCAGCTACTGCAACACAACCATAGGTACTTGGCGACAGGTTTTCCACTTAAGGATAGCTAAATAGGTGAGCTTAGAAAATGCCCTACCACCACGCTGTGTTTTTATCACGATGTTTTCCTTCCCCGAAAGATTCCGACTTATTTTTAAGGATTCGATCTACGCATAGTTCGAGCAGACCGACCACAGAGCCATTATAATATATACTAAATAAGACGAACTTAGTTATCTTAGAAGTAATTAAATTAGCAAATATGATTATTTCATATTTTTTCTACTAATGAATAAAGTGTCTTAAAGAGTCTCTGGTCTCTGTGAAGTTATGCATTAATCGATGTATACATATTTCTATCTATTAGTAATCGTCGAGTGGTGAAATGATGAAAGACAATTGCTTAGTTGATAGTGTGTTCGGACCCCAGCGTCGAAGAGCCGTAGCATCTAATCCTTGCATCTAAGTCGGAGCTTTCGGTGAAGGAAACATCGTGATGAAACCATAGCATGGTGGTGGGCTTTTACTAAGACAGCCTGGCTAGCTACCACCCTCAAGTTGAAAATCTATCACCAAGCACCTGTTGGTGTATTCCGGCAGCTGCACTCGAGAACCAGCTCTCTCTAGGTATAGCGCGTCTATCATCTTAGACCACATCATTGTTTAACATCAGATGAGAAACTGGTCAAACCGTTAACCTATAAAGTAAAAATCCATCATATATAATTAGTTTGTCAAGTTTCTAAGGAAAAAAAAAATGAAATTCGTTCAGATTTTTTATTCATAACACTAGAGTTCGTCAATATCTACAAAACAAAATAGAAAATTAGTAGAGAAAATGTTCATAACTGTTTTCCCTCTGTCCATTTATATATAGATACCACTCTGAAAGAACTTATAAGCAAGCACGGGTCTTTTAAAGTACTTCTACAGTTATTAAAAAGAATAATCAACTCACCGCCATATTCATCAGGTAATTCTGCATATACGCTCCATAGAAACCGAAGAAAGAGATGAGCAGTATGATAACACCAGTCGCGATGCAAAATGCTGGGAGAGAGAAGAACCTCTCAGATAGGAAGTGATGGTAGCCATTGTAAGCCGACTGTACGGAGCTACCCACACATAATATTATAATTCCAGTTATCTGAAACATTGCATTAAGATGTTTATTCCAAATACGTTTTATGGTATATGAATCATAGTTGATAAGCAAAAAAAATATAGTTTTCGCATCTTTATCTTTATCTTTATCTTTATATCTTTATGAACATTGAAACAACACTCTCCGTTCGACATCCGCCCGTCAACTTTGACTATTTAACTGTTTAGTAATTTCTAATGAAAACTAATATAAAAATTGGAAGCTTATAATAATTTTCGTAAATCATTGGGGGTTAAAAATTTAATTGCCGTTATAACGCAGCGGCCATTTTGAATTAACATTAACCTGTATAGTGTCAAATTACAGAGTGAAACTTCTTTACGCGAAAACTATAACATTCTTAATTTAAAAATATGATATTTGATTGTCCGACTTTCATTTGTTCTTACATTCAGCTTTTAAAAATTCATTTAAAATGCGTTTTCTATATTCCTGACAATGTGTATGCCAAATTCATCATGATCTATTGAGTAGTAAAGGCGTAACAAATAAACTGACATTCATATTTATAATATTAATAAGGATTTTACAAAACCAAAATCTTAATATTTGAGTACGAAACGACAATTTCATATTTTAACCACTAATACTAAAAACTTAAATATGAAAAGTAAAACGTGTACTTATAAATGTAATAACAATTTAAATTAATTCAATAGGAATAGATCAACTATTTGTGTATATTTTTTACGACAATCCGATTATTCCTTGAAATTACATATTTTGTAACCTTTTATCATATTTAAGTACTATAAATTCATCGATATCATTATCGGAATATTGTTTTTGAATCGATTTAGCATTATACCATATGCTATGAGTTATCAATTGTCATCTTTCAATTTGTATTTACAGTGTTTTCGTTCAGAAGCATAAAGCCATAAGTTAAATTTAGTGATTTGTCACATACAACTGTCTGCTTTTGCGGGCTAGTCGTGACATTATTTATTACTATCACACATTATTCATATAAACATTACCTGAGTAAATATTTTGTTCAGTACTTATATAATATAGCACACATATATGTTTTATTGACGTAATAAATGAATATTATACCTATTTTAACGCAAATACAAGTACACTTAACACTAAACTTAGGCAGAAATGACGGTGACCGTTGATAAATGAAGATTTATTAACAGTCCTTACAATCATACCAATAGGTAAATTGAGATAGCCTCTATACTCTATACAAGCCTCAATACGCAAGAAGTATTTAGTTTTTCGTAATGTATACGACGGTTGCGAATTAGTCACCACAAATGATTTGCATACACAATTACTGATAATATTCACCAAAGTACAACATAATGATAATTCCACAAAACTATAGAATACTTCACGATAAAAAGAAAATTCACTGACACTAAAGTGTATTTAACTGTTGTGAATATTTTCGAGAACATTTTTTTTTTTATAATCACTACGTTTCTCTCGTGACACCTTCACTTACAGTTTGCCGAGCGGCGGATATTTTTATCAACGTACGTAGATACATTAATCTTGATAAGGAAAAGCGAGCGGGTTTTGTCTCACTGAAGCACTTGACACTACCACATCGTTCACGCGTTATAATGGAATGACTACACCAATATATATTTTTTAATTCTCAGATTGACTTATTCCCTTAATATAAAGTCGAACAGTCAACAGGCCGACCAAAGGCGCCTGCTTATCGGTTGTCTTTCATTACAACCAACGTAGTCGACGTTAACGGTAACAGGATACGGCTTTGCAAAAGGAGTTCACATTTTCGAATACAAACAAGTATATTCGCGATCGACTATGTGAACTAGTTTGTAATCAGACGGTAAAGAAAATTACGTAGGTACCTACTACCTATCTGTGTGATAAATGAAACGAGGTGAACGTTACTTAACAGTTTAATTAACATTCATTTAACATTCATACATAAAATACATTAAAAGAGAAACAAGTATGTATATTGAAAAAACACAGAGGCCGTCGTAAGGGCTGTTGACAGTGGTGACAGCTCAAAACAATAGAATAAATGTGTTATAGTCTGAATTATTTCAATTACATAACTTATAAACTAAAATTATTAACATTAGTCTGGTTTTCACATCTATAGGCCTACTCGGAGCAATAATTATACACATTTTTGTAATTTATTAATTGATCAAGCATATTTTGTTGGGCTCCACAAGCTCTATACAAAATATAATTACACAGGCCGTTATACGTTGCGTCGCTAGTCTAGCACAAACGCAGTACGTCACGAGCATGTCGAAGTCATCGGTGATGCGAACCTATAAGATTTTTTCCTACCAAAAATCGCTCAACACGGCTGAAAAAATTTCACTTCTAAAATACCAATAATCACCATAATTTATATTGCAATAAACCTAATTTATTTTACAACAATTCATATTTATTTATCTTAAATTGAAACAACCGTGTTAACAGATTAATTCGATATACTGAGATATTTAAAATTCTTTAAAAAAAAGTAGATATCTAAGTTTGGAAAATAATAAAAACACATTTAAAAAAAAACACTAAGTTCTTGATTCGGATTTTAGTTATACTTTCAGGCCTCTATTGATTTTTACGAAATGCTAACATATAATTTTATTCAACCAAACTCGTTTTCAATTCGAACACTAATTCTAATTTTATGCTAATAATAAACGTTTTGACAATATCGTCGTTTAATTTTATGATTCTAATTCAACTTCTTCGTACTTCGATCGCCACGCTAACCAACCAGCCATTGCTGTAAGCGGCACCTGGATGAAATAATTATTACGTTGAATTATTTAGTACTAGCAGGACCGGCGAACGTTGTCCTGACCTGATAATAAAAATATATATACTTATGTGTATGAAACGCTTAAGTCGTCTTGACTTTTTCCGATTCTTTCTACAATTATCATTATATTCCAACCAATTTACAAAAAAAAACCTTGACAAACCAAAACTTTCTCCGTGAATTACTCTATCTATTGGCGAAGACCACATTACCGTCCGTTTAGTAGTTTTTGCGTTTATCGCGAACATCGAGACAGACGCGGCAGACCACTTTGTTTTATAATATGTATTGAAGCACATAAACAGTCAGTAATACATTCTGGATTCAATAACTTATTTGTAGAAATTGAAATATTGTCATATAGGACTTTTTTAATCTTCCTGATATGAGGCAATGACATTTCTATTCTATATCCTTCTTTTTGCAAGGCAAACTGAATAACTTAATAACTTATATCTTCCTTTTTAGAAGAACCTTTTTTTTTCGTGGGGAAATCCATCGTGGACACGCCACCCTCCTGGGAGAGAGGATGGGTAGTGTGAGACTCCTAAAACCCCACAGTGTACATCCACCGTTTTTGTTGGGGCGACACGAGATCTCTTAAGTATTCATCGTGTCGCCCCAGCGGTTGGCCCGGCGTCAATCAGCGCCGCTGGGCCCCGTCTTTATCAGGAGATGACCGTGTACACATCTTCAGCCATCTCCTCCATCCGCCGGACCCGTGCAATGGGAAGATGGGCGTGCTAAGCCTTCCTTACCTTTTTACATAAATAAATCTTATATACTAGGATAAATATATAAAAAGCCATATTAATTGAACAAAAACGACCATGATAAGGCCTAAAATAAGGATTATAGCTTACTACAATAGTACCCAAAACTTAAGGCATCATCAAACGATTATCGATAATTTTCTAAGAAAATACTTTTGTCTGATAGAACATAGTAATGCATATATGTACTGAGAACATTTTAAACATATATATTTTTTTTACTAATTCAAAGGAGCTAGAAATAAACGAACAAACACAATAACTTTATTAAATAAAAACATGGTAAGGAGAATTGAGTTCATGTTTTTCTTTGAGCATGGTGGTTAGAGAACGGTGCTGCTGTTCCAAACTTTAACTTTAGCGGCAATTGTAGAAACTAAGTACATTTAAATTTTATGCGTTATTATTATTACTGTGTCATTTTATAAGGTATTCAATATATCTTCAACACTTCAACTCGTGATCATATGTTGAGTTACATGGTTTTCACAGAACGATTTAGAATTTATTACGCTATTTTTTGCACGAAAACATGAAGACCTTACACAATGAGATAATGAAAATAAAAATACTACTCTTCATTGCCTCACCATTGCATCATGGCCTCACCCTTGTTACAATTTTATACTGTCCAGCTCTGTTGGTATTTTGTCACTTTGTAGTCCGGTGAAATTGTAGCGGCCTTAACAAGCCAACAGTGTAGTCAGTTCGAATAAAATTATGTATTTTGTAACATATCTTATAACTATTTTTCACAGATGAGTTATAAAGAAGACTGATAGAAAAGAACATACGAACCTGAATACAAACGACCACAAGCGCAGCTATAGCAATGACGTAAGCGTTGGAGCTCAGCCATTCGCCAAGTACACTCGAGCACCCGACGGTGTACGCGTTGACAACGCCACATTCGAACGGGGAGATCGTTCCATAATCGATGTGACAACAACTCACCGGTATTCTATTTGACACGAAGTCAGATCGACCGACCACACCGCAGCACTCGAACTGCCAGTGGGAAAATGGTAATCAAAGAGGTGACAATCTACTTAACAGAGACGAAACTCTTCAATTTCGATATGTTTTATCAAAATATGTTATATTGGTAGCGATTTCCAAAATTGAGCCAATTTTGTGTGCATTTTATTCTAATCGTTATCAGCTTCAGTAACTGATTGATTGACATTTACACTACAGTCTACTTGAGTAAAAAAAAATGAAATACATGACTACACTTTTATATTGGAATTTATTATATTACTAGCTGTTGCCCGCAGCTCCGTATGCGTTTCTTTTTATAATTGTAAATTACTTCTTATATGATCAGCTATCTGTTAATGAAAGTTCCGTGAAAAATGCTTCAAACGTTTTGGAGATAGTACTACAGACGAAGCCACGGATGACAGCTAGTCTAAAATAAAGTAGCCTAAGTCACCCGCTGTAATTTTAACTATCCGTCAGTGAAATTTCTGTCAATAGCGGTCCAGCCGTTTCGGAGATTAACCGGAACATACAGACAGACAGACAGAAAGACAGACAAAAATTTAAAAATTATATTTTTGTTATCAGTATCGTGTATACGTTCATATCCAATCAGTAAAAAGTCCTTATTTTGATAATATAAACAGACACTCCAATTTTATTTATATGTATAGACAAGGCCAGTTTATATAAGTCACCCGTGCCACGTGTACGGTGACCACCAAAGATGATTGAATAAACAGTGAAAACTTGACACGTGGATTTTACTAAAGCCTCAAAATTCCATAGTTCAAAGAACTATTCTTTGAATACTTATTTATAGAAATTCGGATTGCAATAATAATGTAGGCACATTTGCTAAGGACAAATGTATCACCTTCGTTGTCGCCATTATGCATGGATTAATGTATTACAATAAATATATGCAATGAAGTTCTTTAATGAGAACAGAATAAAGACAAATTACCTGTAAGTTATATACAAGAGCGAACTGTGAAAATTGATTTAGCGTCAACGTAACGTAGATGCGTCCATAGGAATCGATAGTTAAAACATATGAAACAGGATTCTGTGTGGATACGATCGATTGATCGTAAGAACTAACTCGAGCTTTTTTAGTTCTATAATCACTAGACCTGAATTATAACACAAATGAACAAATATCGGGTTCAAAACGGCTAATTACATTTAATGGCAGACATTATTACAAGATAAAATGTATGCATTCTTCTTTATGCACTATTGGTCATGTGAAGAATTTTGTATTACGTATACAGACGCAACCCTGTCGATGTCTGATTCGGATTCGGTTATGACTGCTATATACACTAATCATTTAAAATCGAAAACGATTAGAGAACCGAATTACCAACTCCCTGTTTTTCATTACCTGATTATGACGACACTGCACTTTAAAATAGAGAACTGTAATGTCAGCGATCTTCTACCTACTTCTGTTACTTCTTACATTATGTATTACTAGAGGATGCACAATTTTACTCGACAAAGTTTTCACTTACGACTTAGCAAATTCGGCGCATTTGGTATTAACATTATCATTTGTGACTAACATACATTATTAATATATTTACTTTCATATGTAAGTCATCCCACATCCTGGCAATATCCAGCCTCGTTTCATACTGCTGCAAGCTCTGGACCATCGGGTTTCTTATTATCGAAGCAGCGTTGTTCGTCAAGTTGTAGCTAACGGCAACAATTGATATTTCGAAAACTAAGACCACTAATAAAAGCACCACGTACTGTAAAAATAAAAGACTTCGTTTGAATTATTTTATTTCTCCATTTTTTTTTCTTAGAAGGTGAATTCATAGTTTTTTTTTTTAATGTTTTACAGGCACGCGATTTGCCTCGACCTCGCCTAATGGTAAGTGTAGAGAAGAGGCCAACGATGGATCGCGCTTACCCACTAGATACCTGTTCACTCTCCTCTAGAATACTCCCAAGTTATAGGAGGACGGGAAGATAGACGCTAGGAGTAAATTCCACTCCTTAGCCGTACGTCTAATAAATGTGGAAGCAAATCGCTTCGTACGAACCACGAGAAAGTCAACCATATAAGGGTGGAAACCCTCACGGCGTCTAGTCGTCATCTGATAGAATGGAGCCAGTGGAAATATGTCATGTAATTCCTGTGAACACTCTCCAAAGTGTAACCTATAACACTGACAGACAAGCTACTTTTTGTCGATGCTCTAAATTGACCATTCTTGTCTGCCACAGTGTTTCATCTCCGATAAACCGACGAGCGCGATACTCAATGGAGTCGAGAGTGGCCAGCTGATATTTGGCTGATCCATACCATAGGTGACAGCAGACAGTGTATAAAATGATATACTTTAGTTGATCAGACAAATGTTCACGGGCAAAAAGTGCACGGGCATAGCAGTAGAGGAAGGACAAAGAAGGAATAAATGAATCCTGTAGAATTATTGTACATAATGAATATCAAAAAAATATTTAGTAGAAACAATAAAAGTGGGATGACACATGACCTTAACCTAATTAGGAGGTATAAGAGTAAGAAGAAGAAGGGATTAATTCAATGTCGACCCAATTACAATGGCAATAGTATAAAACTTCCTAAATGACTACTATTACCTACTTCAATGACTTTTTCATTAAATTTTTTGCACCTTACGTGAAAGTTTAACCGATTTCTTCCGAACTTAAACGGTCTTATTACAAAAACAAAAATGAACACGCGTTTAACACGGTATTTACTAAACATTGTCTAAAATTTTAAACACATGTTTAAAATATTTTATTACAAAAGAGTGTCTAAGCGGTCTCTAGCTAAATATCTGGTGTTTGTTTTTTATGCAAGCAACTCTGAATACCGTTCATACAATTCAATCTCATCATTCAAAAACGTGCCAATTTACGAATAATATTTTTGTTTAGACTTTCATTAATAATATTTATTTATTTTAAATGAAATTGATTATAATTAATTTGGTTTAAAGAAAATGATGTCATTATTAAAATAAGCAATATATAAGTTTAAAATAATACCCCAAATTGCGTAAAATGGAATAACAGTACGAGTATAATCTCAGATTAAATACATTGTGAAATGTCAATAATTTCATATTGTAGTAGTTGTCATTGACTTGTGAATGTTCAACATTGTCTAATTTATCTACATAATTCAAATTAATGATACACACGAAATCTATAATTTACTACGAAACGTCTTTTGCCAACAAATAGTAATACAATAATAAAATGAGAACTGTGAACTTAGAAGCGTTATACAATGTTTAAATTTAAATAGGGTCTATTTCTAAACAAAGGTAAGACACTCTTTTGTGATTAAACTTTGAAACAAGTCTTGGACGCGTATTTAACTTTTTTGTAATAACACGGATAATGTCAAATATTGTGGATACTTTTAAAGTACAAAATACGTTAAATATACTCTTTATTTTTAAGTGGAATTCATTTTATCTCCTACACTGTAATATTCGTAATCATAAAACTATTGCAACGGAAGTAGTTCTATTGACTAATGGTGGGTAATTTACTTAGCGCGTTAGAGGCAAGAAGAGAAGATTTCTAGTGTATTTTTAATTAAATGTATACGATTTTATATGGAGATGGCAGCTATGTCTTTTCTATCGTAATCTTCGACCCTTGGTTATTATCTAAACATGCATTATGTACACGTGTAGGCTTAGGTTATTTATGAAAATAATAAAAACGGGATATTTACTTGTATTCACATACAATTTCTTCAGTTCGGCATAATAATGCCATTCTTTTAACTACAGGCGCATAATATTTTTTGTATTATGTTACATAGTT
Source organism: Antheraea assamensis (assembly GCA_035772565.1). Lineage (NCBI taxonomy): Eukaryota > Metazoa > Arthropoda > Insecta > Lepidoptera > Saturniidae > Antheraea > Antheraea assamensis. The sequence continues at coordinate 442,875 of JAQQSE010000191.1, read as the reverse complement.
TATAATAATTACATCAGCTGTAGCGATGCACTACGATCAATTATAAGTAACGTATAAAATAATTGACTATGAAACGTACACTTTAGTATATTCTTATAATTATAGTGATTTCATCGTCCAATCGCGCTTAATACAGTAGAGTTTAGAAATCCACATACATTTTAAGTCATAATTCTAACCGTTTCATTTGTTATTTATAAGCTATTTGAACAAGTAACACAAAATCAATACGCCCATAGAAAAAACATCCATATCAAGCTATTAATTGTATTAATATTATCACATCCTGAATGCGAACTTGTTATTACTTATAAATAACAAATGAATCATCGACTGTAAGCAACCTGAAACCATAATGTGTTACAATAGATAGTAAAAATAGCGTGTCCCGATTTTTGTCGAAACCCTTGAACAATGACGTCATTCTTCCAGAGATTTCCACCCATCTATTTATCTTTATAAAATATGAGTATGAGTTCAGTTATATTTTGTCATTACATTGGAGAAATAAAAAAGAAAACAAAATCCAACGCACTGGCACCATAGTGTTATTGTATGATAGTGTGTTTATTTAATTTTTATCTGTACAAAAGACATGTGATTAAATTACGGGCGTAACAATATAATTAATATAAAAATGTAACAAACCCCGGCTATAACAAAGAATTGCTCTGATATGGCGCCATAGAATCCTAATACAGCGATCAGAAATATGATCACTCCTGTGGCGATGACGAATCCGGGAATGGTGAAGAATCGTTGAGTGACGAGAGCCTCATATTCGGAAAACACAATCAGAATTGCTATTCCAACAATCAGCAGGAGAAGTCCAGTCACCTGAAATTAAGATTTCTTTCAAGAAAAAAATAATTAGAATCCTGAGTCCGTAAAATTGTAATAAGTTGCTAAAAAAATTCAGTACATACTTTTCCTTTACACCGCAAATCGTCGTATATAAGCAATATAAATCGTTGACATAAACACGATGAGTAATTTTAGTATAGTGTTATTTCAACAGAAGCGTAGCTATCGTCGTATCAGACGTATAAATGATACGGAGTGCCCGGATTACAAGGGCCTCGGAGGTGCATAAAAATTCTTATATGTGGGGAACATTTAACAATTTCAACAGTATATTCTGAATAAATATATAATGAAAATATAAAGAGATTGTGTTATTGGGTCCTAATACTTCCTAATACACATGTCGTAGAATACACAATATATCCAATATAGTAAGAAGGTACACACACATGCCCCAAGAAATTCTAATACAGAGCCCCCTTAAACCCAGCTACGACACTGTATCACAGTATGTTTGTTTTTGTAACACTCCAAAAATATTTGGATTACTCTATTACTCACGGAAGAAATTCTTTATTCCGTGCTATTACTATTGTAATTTTAAAAAAAGAGTATTATTAACCAAAGACAAACGGTCGCCAGTTCACAGATGATGATTTTGTATAATTTTAAATACCGAACATGTCCTCAGTCTCACCATACAAAATTAAAAATAATAATACAGACCGTGTATTATAAAGAATTTATTACCCTACTAATCTGTGCTATATTACCACAGATTATTGTCACATATTGACAGTGGTGCAACTATACCATTAAGGGCCCAACTCAAAACAAGCAAACATCGCCACCTTGTAATGTAATTTTAATAAACCGCTGAAGTAGTTACTGAACTCGCGGCCTCTTGGGCCTGGAGCACTACGAGGCCGGGGGGCCCGTGGCATTTTGCCACTTCTGCCACTCTACAGTTACGTCATGGCCTATTTAATAAATAATCTGAAACGGCTATTGTTATTATCACTATACTTCTGGTAGATATATAAATTGAGTTTTTAATGGTTGTTCTCGATAAGAGAGATATTTTCTAAACGGGTAACAACGTTTATCTATGTGTGTCCCGGTGGTTGCAGCCAGTTCTTGTAATTAACCGGAAGTTTTGATTAAGGAAAGCATCGTAATAAGCCCATAGTATGGGGTCACAGCTTTTTTTATTACTCACACACATAATTACTTAAAGGAATAAATAATTGATACATAGTTGCTTTGCAAATATAAAAATATACAGTTAATAGAACCAGAATTGGTTATTTATATATCTTGTCTACATAATTATAAATCCTCCAACATCTTTTGGCCGAGATAAGGTTTTTATGCCACTTTACATTTTACAATACCTCGCCACTGAATGGTGATAAGCCATATTATATTATTCCAAAGTTTTATTTTGTAATGAGCGCGAAGAAAATCGCGGACGATTGTTAGAGAAATATAATTTTAGTTACAAAATCTTTTTTAATATAAGCACATTAAGCACACAAAATATATTCGGAATGCATTTTTTTATTCGCCGTGTTTATGTCGATTTACATCTCACTCTGAATTTCGTCATTAACCGTGACGAAATAATTAACGTCAGTGGAAAATCCCAACCACATGATTCTTCAGTACTTAATGCTACCGTATTTCGATATTGAATCTACGAACGATTTGTACCCTAAAATATCCGAGCTTTCGAAAAAAAAGTATTATAATATGTATTTTCCAATTAACAAAGAGATATTGAATAGCTAAGTGTTAAATAATAAAGATTCACTTACTATATGCCAGTGTTTGTTTTGAAAGTAGATAATTAATTAGAAATATATTTAATGTGTCACCACAATCTTACCCGATATTAAATGACAATTAAGGCCCAAAATAGTAAAATCTAAACCTAGACGAGTACCGACTCTCAATTGCTTCTTCCTGAAAACAGTTATGAGTGCTTGGTAATAGATTTTCAATTTTAGGGTGGTAGCTAGCCAGATTGGCATTAAAAAAGTCCTAATACCATGCTATAGTTTCATCACGATTTCGTCTTCACCAAAAGCTTGAGTATATTACAGAGACTCGAACCTACATCTATGTCGATATGATGTCCAAATAAGTTACCACTGAGCCATCATAGTTTCTTACTATTCTCGCTTACATCATTTGAATTATTGTAATACAAATAAAATGAAAAGTTAACTATTTCCCAGAACAATATATATATTATTAACATTAATTATCACGTAAACAAAAAATATTATAAATATATTGGATGCTATTTCCGTACAGCTACTATAGCTCAGCTACAGTACATATAAAATAAATATAAAATAATGCGTTATATCATAAGATAAAACTTTGTCAATACATTGTGTACTTACGTCTCTAAGAAATATGATAACAAATTTAATTTTTAGATGCTATGTCGTATATTAATGTATATATAATCATCCAAATGTCTTCTTACCACAAAAACACCGTTCACCGCTGCCAAGCAATACCTCACAGATTTAAATAATTTTGGTACTTTAATTTTAAAATCTATAGCCATTTTTAACTAACTATTCATACGCCTAACAAAAAACGTAAACGAAAACTGCGATATAATATGTATCAATCGTAAATCGTAAGGCAATATTATCTCCGTTTATCTTGACATGATCATCTGATCTTTAAATATGCTATCGAGTCAAATTGAACTGATACTTGAGATCTTAAAAAATGTAGTGTAAATATATTTTACTTGTGCTATTTACTGAAATCATGAATTTTATAAAACTTTGTGATTGAAATTATATAGTAATATCCTTACTTTCACAATTTAATGAATATTAAAACTACTATTAAAGAATGTAAATGTTTTCTTATCTACACCATAATAAAAAATTAAACTTCGTGGTTTAAGTTAAGAAATACTCTAGCAACACTGATCCATCAATCAGTAATTATTGGAATGATCCGAAACGAATTGTACTTCCATATCTGTATGAGGAAACTTCGAACTTTTGAACATTTATTGTTTTATTACAGAAATACATAGAAAATAAGCATTATAGTAAGCAACAATAATCATAGGATATTTATGTTATTTTTCTACAGCACTTTTTCAACTCTTTCCTATTTCACTTATTTTTCTCTCACTGTATAATAAAAACCAACTAATCTCCTTTTAAGATATATTCTCCGAAACCACAAAATTTATTTACGTAAAAAAGTTTATAAATTAAGATTTACATTATATTTTATAAAATAGTAATAATATAATTTACATTGATCTAGAACCTGCATCTTATATTTTATAGATATTTAAAATATTGTTATTGCAACACTGTTAGCAAAACTACCACGAAAATTATAGCAACACTGTTATTAGCTGTTTTCGAGGTGCGGTGGTGCTACCGATCGTGTTTTGTTTGGACGCAATATAATATATATTTGGTGGTAAGTTTTTAAAATCAATAATAGCATAGATTTAATCACTTATTGAAATTATATTCGATTTTCTTTTTAAGATGTCTGAAACGTTTGCTTTAGTGCCTAACATGAAATAGCCCAAAATTGATGTTTACCTTGCATTAAACTAATGCGTATATGTGGCGAAAGGGTTTTAAATATTGACGTCTTTTGTTTCAGATTATAAGTTTATAATAATAGAACAGGGAACATGGCTATCGGAGGTGGGATGTCTTGCGTGAAGTACCTACTTTTTTGTTTCAATCTTTTATTTGCGGTAAGTAACTCGTAGTTTATGTAAAATACGTATTTATTTTATAATTAAAACACTGCCACTTGCAATAAGAGCGTAATATAGTTATATGAAAAACAAAAGTAAATAACACGAGGAATTGTTTTAACGGGGGTAGTTATTTTAACAAAGATGGTTAATTTTAAAATGATTCATCAATCGATTGCACCATCATTTATTATTCATATTTGGTTTTTAATATGTTTTACTATTAAATTAAAGTAACCATTAAAACGTGAAATTAAATAAGTGAAATTTTTACCTACACTTAAATACTATTTTTTTTTTATTTATTTACTTATGAAAATATAGTAATTATAAATGTAAGGCTATATATAATTCATTGTTGATATATTCCATTATTATTATTTTTTTTTGTTGAAAAACTAAGTGCTGCCCTCTTCGTTCTATCATGTCAGTTTTTCTTTCATTTATCTGGATTAATCCTAGGCTGTCTTTTATTTATTAAATCGTAAATTAGTCATTTCCTGTTTAATTTACACAAGCCTTAGATGGGTTTTAAGTAGTTACTTCTATTCATTTTTATCATCACTCCTTAACTCTTATGGAAAAGCATAATGTTGTGATAAGTTTTCAACCTACCAGTAAAAGTCATCAGAATCACTCGAGCCATTTCAGGTAAAGGTCCAAAAACAAGGACATCAATTCCATTGAAATGTATAAATTTCTATACACTACTGTAAATTTTGTATGAAAACTATAAGAATGTTATTAAGGTTGATGCAAGTTATTCTTTTCCTTATCTCAGGCATACTGTTTATTTGACCTTTGCATGACAATTTCTTGTCAATAAACATATAAGTATAATGAACTTGAGTTTCAACATTACTTTCCACAGTACCTTTATTTTGTACTAGCAAGCACTTGTGACTTGTACAAATTAATATAATACTTCATAAGAATAAAACAATCATTTTTAGAAATGGGCAGACCAATAGTTTTAAAATTACTTCTTACAAAACATGTTAACAAATTGATGAAGTTCTCTCTATAGCCCATATTATAATGGAAATGTTTCTATATTATACATAGATGTACTATACATTTCAAGTGTAATAAGGTAATATTCTATTGACTTACAGTCTCTCAAAATAATCTTATAAAAACTGACAAGTAGACATTCTAATAGTGTCATTTCATTGTTTATCATTGTTCCAATAATATTTATGTTTATTTGTTTTCAATATTCTGTCCATTAGTAATAAAGGCCACATCACCTTGAACAGTCTGACAGCTATACTTCTTTTTTTTTAAACTGACTACACTGTTGACCTGGCAAGGCCTTTACAGTTTCACCGGACTACTAAGGAGGTTCTACTCCTCAGCACTATATGTTAATTTGTATAGTTTATTGTGATGCGATACTTGTACTAGTTTGTATTTTAATACAAGATAACATTATTAAAAAATCCATGTATTTAATTATTTTTATAATTAAATATAAATACAACAACATTTTATATTGATTGTTGTTCACAAAATACTTGAACAGAACTTATTCATGACAAATTAAAACTAAGAACAAGGACCAATGATGGCAATGCATGTTGAATAAAAGAAACTTGTTATCTTCAATCTTTTCCTTTACACTTAATAATCCTTTTATTCATATATGTATACTAGTGCAATAAATTATGCTTTTGTACATTAGTGTATACTATATAACAAAAAGACCTATTTGTTTCTTTAAAATGTTAACTCTCAGTCCATCAAGTTTTTGCGTCGCCAATTCCCAAGCCATTGTATCCTCTAGGTCAAAGCAACAATGAGATCACGGAGATAATAAGTAACAGTGCTATTGTGCATTCGTAAGTAAATTACGGCCGTTCTACACTATTTACATATTTTTTTTCATGAAAAATCGGAAGTTACAAGTGTAATTTACACTCAGCTTGTTAGTGTCAGTCTCTGGCAATTGTTTAAAATGACTTGTCGAAGTATCATTTCAGCTACAAAATAGAGTATCAGACATTTGATTCGATAAGTCAGCTGAGACGAGCGAGACGTCCGGCTAAGGTCGGCTTTCTTCAGTTCTGTATAGCGTTAGCTTTTTCTATCGCAGTCACTGCACTTTGCAAACGCTTTACGAAGTCGAAGTAAACCGAACTTAGCCGGACGTCTGACACTTCTCTCCGATGCGACGTTCCAAATTATATGCCCGGTACTACTGTACATTCATTTATAATACCAATTTAGACTCTTTCTTTATGTTTACTGATACTCTAAATTTCGAGAACAGAAAAGAATATTTCGGCAATAATTCAACATGTCTACACAGGGTCTAGTTTCTGTTAATGGTATAACAATAGAAAGAACCTTTATTTATGCACCTTTTAATATACTTATTTTGTTAACTCTTGGAGTGTTGAATTTGTCACCTGAAGACACACAACAAAACAATACCGAATGAAATGAAATCTTAGAATACTTGTAATCCGACATGGCGGTAGTCGACCTCATCAGGTTTTAACTCTGATCTAGTTATAATCTATTTCAAATTACTCCATTTTTCTTTCTAGATCACCGGGTTGATAATCCTGATCGTAGGTATAAAAGCCGAGATCAACTCCTCGCCGTACATAGACCTAACTGATGAGAACTTCTACACATCTGCACCCATCGTGTTGATAATAGTCGGAATTATTGTCTTCATCGTGGCCTTCTTCGGATGCTGCGGCGCTGTTAAGGAGAATCATTGCATGATCGTCACCGTAAGTGTTTTTTTTTTGTTGTTTTCATAAATATATGTTCTTATGTTCTATTTACTCTATGCTGAGAAATTTTATAACACTCAAAATTTAATCCTTGAGGTAAAAATGAAAATAGAAGCAGATTTAGAATTCGTTAATAGTACGTGTAGGTATTTGATGATAATATGTTGTATATACGGTGTATAACATAGAAACTAAGTCTACATTAGTTTCATAAAAAAAAATTAAATACTGTATGAAAATTTTAAAATGAAGGCTAACTGATACCTACGTCTTCGCTCGAAAAAAATAACAATAATATAATATGCTTACAAAATTTGTTTGTGCACCAATGTTATTCGTTTACTTCACCTCTCCCGCGCATGCGCATTACACTTTTTGCCCCCCACTTCTCCACAGCAATAAACTAAACGCGTAGTGCTCGTAGAAATAGTAGTTTCGTAAAACTTTAATAACTGTAATTATGAAATGAAGATAGCATCGTAATAACAAGTATGCTAAGAAGTAAAACTAAAAGAATATTCGAAATGTATCGCGAGTAGTTTTTGCGTGATGCATCCCCAACGGTAGACCTATTATCACGTCTAAAATTGTTCGTATCTAAGATAAATATTTAGACGAACAGCCAATCAGAATGAGAACACATTAGAAACAATTAATGTTTATATTACATTACGTGACATCTACATTGCTTATTACATATTTAAAAACCGATATATAATTTAAATTCGAAGAACGGATTACGTATTTGTATTTTGTTTAAGGTTTACATGTTTACAAGTAAAACTAACTATACACGTATAATATGACTTGTAAATATAGTAACTAGCGGCCCGCTCCGGCTTCGCACGGATATAAAATATATAGCCTTTGTCATTCACTGAAAAAATTATTAAAATCGATCCAGTAGCTTTGGTTTATTCATTACTACAGCCCGTAGCCCGGACGCGTTAAATTTGCAGTAACCTCAAAAATAACAGTATTCCTCCACTATTTAATTTATGTTATTATACATATAAACCTTCCTCTTCAATCACTCTATCTATTCTAAAAACATCCGTTGCGTAGTTTTAAAGATTTAAGCATACAGTAGGGATATAGGGACAGAGAAAGCGACTTTATTTTATACTATGTAGTGATATTTAATGCATTTTATTTGAGAAATAATAACACAACATTCTTCTTAATTTTCTCAATTTGGCAATCAGGTTGTCACTGCTGTAGGTTGATACTAAAGCGACCAACTTTCTTGAACGTTGAATGCGGGACATTTGTAGATGAGGAGATGAGAGCGTTTTCGTGCGAAGTATTAAGTTTTGACGGTAGAGAAGAATTGACTTTAAATAAAAAAAACGACTCAAGTTATGTCGTTTTTGAAATTATATTTATCACTAGAATGACATTTTTAACTAGTTTCGGGTTTTTCTTTAAATTGTGAGAGATGTTTTCGCCACTGCCGCCCATATTAAATTTCATCATAAGCATAGCACGTTATTAATCTTGGAATTCTATGGTTTTTTTTAAAAGTTATTACTAAGTTGCCGCGCCGCCAAAAATTGAAGGAACCACCTGTTCGCAAAAGCTCGTTTATATCCTATATAGAATGAGTTTAGTTGAGGTCGCGGTCGAATGAACTAGCAGTAAACGGTACTCGGCTAGTGTATACGATGTTCAAGGTTAAAACCATACATTGATACATTCAACATGTTTTTAGATAAATATCAGGGCATGTACATGTTAACTGTACAAAGTTGTGTATATTCCGAACCAATATAAATAACTAGCTGCCCGCCCCGGCTTGGCACAAGTGTGCTAACAAAGATAACGATAACAAATCTTCCCTTTACAGTACGTCCGGCCATGTAATTAAATAAAATGGCAAGTGAATCAAGTCAATCTGTCAATTCTATACGACCCTCGGCTGTTTGTTGAAGACCCCGATCTCAAAATGGCGGATTGTTTTTAATTTTACGATGTACGATACATTGTAAATTTCATCGTTTAGTAAAAAAGAGGTCCAACAAATGAAAAAATAATTTAAAAATCCATTACCCATATAAAAGTGTTAATTTTACAATATATAATTTGTCATTTTTCAAAGTTTTGTAATAAATCAGGTATTTTTTTAAGTGTATGCTGCCAACAGTCTGTAGACCTATGCCTCATTAGGTCTACATTCGTTTGTTTGAAACTTAAACCTTTATGATTTTAGACAGTCCAAGGGTTAATATTTTTAATTATCTGTTTTCTGTCCCACTCATTCACTTTATATATGGAGATTTTTTTATTCTAATTTTTTCCTTTTCCGTGCGATTTTTCAAACATTTTGTGTCACAGAAACCTTGTCCTGACAAATATAAGCACAATAACAAATATAATTAGCCAAATGTGTCTAATAATTTTAAAAAAGTGCGTTTACAGACAATTGGTAATTTATATATCTTTATATATATATATATTATATATATATATATATACACAAATCGAATCCAATATTAACTATATATTATAATATTTTACGACACCATTAAATACTATTATTTATGGCCTTACCGATATTTACAATAATTAGTTAACACTTATGTTACCTAAAATCAGCTACTACTGCAATACATAGAATGGTACACAAATAAAATATTTAAAAGAATATGTATGTGCCAGAAATGTAACGATAACTCGGTCAATCTGCCATAAAGCCAATTGACAAGATGAAGTCAGAACTCATGACCTTTGACACGGCAGTCTCATACCGCTAATGGGTACATCCTTTCTGCTTAACGTTTTAATCCTTCAAACAGACTGCTTTATTAATTTAACAAAATTTAGTTTAGTAATATTTTCTTATAATTTTCTTCTGTCATACATCACTATGGATAATTTATGAGCTTTACTAAAGAAATAAAATGCATTTATTCGAATAATTAATACAGTTTATGCTGTACTAGCAGGCCCGGCGGACGTTGTCCTGCCCTGATAATAGAAATATATATACTTGTGTGTATGAAGCGCTTAAGGCGGGTTGACTATTTTCATTATATTTCAACCAATTTACAAAAACAAAACCTTGACAAATTATATACCTAAACCTTCCCCGTGAATTTATCTATTGATGAAGACTGCATTACAATCCGTTTTTGAGTTTATCGCGAACATCCAGAGAAACAGACAGACGCGGCGGTCGATTTTGTTTTATAATATGTAGTGATGTTATTATTCCAATGACATGAACATGACAGAAAGATACTATACATTTCTTGATATGGTAAGAAATCCTAAACACCTTTTTCTATAACTACAATACCAAAAAGAAAACGAAAATCACAAAATATTTGTTCTCTGTTACATAAAATTGTCATCTTATTTTAACAATCTTAAAAAAGTTCAATGAAACAGACTAATTCAAATTAAATATCTTGTAGTAGTAAAAAAAACATATTTTGTAAATAATACTCGCATGTGATATTACATTAATGGAATACTAATCATTGAAATATATTTACCTACGTTATTAATAATATCATTTATACACGACGTAAATTAATTTCTAGATTTCAATAAAAATCTGCATAAAAACAAAATAATTGGATGATAAATAAGTTCGGTCGGACTTCGTTATTAATCGATGTCGATTTTCCTCAATAAATCCGATATGAAGCTAGTGTTGAATTAAAAATGGCGTCTCGTAGGACTTCCTATTAACGCATTATTATTATTATTATGAAACCGCTTACATTTACAGACTGCTCGCAAACTTTGTTACTCTATGTCTTAACGTGTCATTTTGCCGCGTGATAAAACGAGACAGGTAGAGTTTGTTCAGTCTTTTTTACATTACGTGTGGTGTTAAATATTTAGTTTGATGATATCTTAAAATATATTATTATGTATATTTTATATCTTCTGCAAAAAATTGATGTTCGCTTGGATGATATTTGTACTTAATATGCGACAAAGTTATATTTGCTGTTCATTTCATATAATCTAATATAGGAAGAGACGCAAAATAAAACCTTGTTCTTTATTTATGTTGTCTCGCATGTAATCACTACATAGTATAACACAAAGTCGCTTTCTCTGTCCCTATATCCCTATGTATGCTTAAATCTGTAAAACTACGCAACGGATTTTGATGCGGTTTTTTTAAATAGAGTGGTTGAAGAGGAAGGTTTAAATGTATAATAACATAAATTAAATAGTGGAGAAATACTGTTATTTTTAAGGTTACTCCAAATTTAACGCATAAGGGCCACGGGTGCGGTTTTTTTAAATAGAGTGATTGAAGAGGAAGGTTTATATGTATAATAACATAAATTAAATAGTGGACAATACTGTTATTTTTAAGGTTACTCCAAATTTAACGCGTGCGGGCCACGGGCAGTAATGAATAAATCAAAACTACTGAATCGATTTTAATCATTTTTTCAGTGAACATGACATGGCTATATATTTTATACCCGTGCGAAGCCGGAGCAGGCCGCTAGTATACACTAAATTAAATAATATACGAATATTACAAACAATATTGAAGTACAGCATAAAACAGTATAGAATTCTCAAATGGCGAGTTGCACTTCCTTACTTACCTGGTTTTATATGTATAAAGAATGCATAGTAGTATATTTTCTACCTCCCTTTTTGCCCCTGTTAGTTTTATCACTCTTTCTTGGAAACATTGACCTGAACCAATGATATACATAAAAACCCCTGAACGATTTTATTTGTCCCCAAAAGCCCCGAAGGGTACAACTTAAAAAAAAATGAAAGAAATATTGTTGGCGCGTCATTTTATTTTGTAAGTAGATGGTTGTTCGTGGAAAAATATACAAACCAATTTATTTCAGTTCAAAGTATGATGAACGGCTTGTGCTAGTTTCGCACGCGTCTTGTATTATTTATTACGATTGTCATTTTGGAATAATTATTTATGAACAATCTGATTACTTTACAGAAATGTATTGTACACAATTGTGTTGATATCTCTTACTTTATTACAGTTTGAAATAGAGATAGCAGATTAAGAAATATCAACAAAGGTTGGTATTGTGTAAAAATGTTTACATGTAATAAATATGTGCATTGTTGAATGCATATCATAAAACGTATTTATCAAGAATTCTATACCAAACTTTTATCACGTTCAGTGCAATAAAGAGTCAATCTTGATAGTTGTGCATATTTCTCTTTATACGCCATTAAGTTGTTAAGTGTTTTCTTTTATACGTGTGAAAGTCGAGTGAGTAATGAGAACGACTGAACCGTTCCGAGAACTTATATCCAAATGTTTTGTGTTTACACATAAATCGATTCTTACAATAATGTCTGAGAAGTAAAACTAAAACATTTTTATCGAAATCTATCGAGAAGTTTTTTGCGTGATATGTGCACAGCGGGAAACCTCTATCAATTTATTTATATAGGTGTAAGTAAACAAATGTTTAGATATATCTAGAAATTATTATTACCGTGATTCATTAAGTGGGTGTGCAGAAAATAATACAGTATAAAACGTTTATATATAGATTTATTTATATATGAAATATAGATTTATTATGGCCGCACATTACAATGTGTCGTATAATAGAAAATGCATCACGGTAGCCACGGGTAATCCCTGTAAAATTGGCATGCTGTGCAATTGTTAATAATTAAATACATATTATAATATAAGGACGTTATTATCACGAAATGAATCTAAACAAAGAACGGACGCGATACATTAATTATAGAGTTACACACGGCTTCTGGCGTAACACGGAATTTCCTTCTCAAAATTACAGCTTATGACGCGTGGGCGGATGATTATATGCCAACTCTATCAGTATTCAAGTTATGTGTACACGTTTGAAGTACCCAAAGGAGAATTTTCAAACTACAATGCTTTTAAAAATATCATGCTCTTTTGTATACATACATATTTTACAAGAGCCACAAAAGCAATATGAGAAATGGTTAAATATTGACTCGAAAAGCATAAACATCTAATAATGTCAACTAAAATGAGTCCATCATTGTCATCAGCCTGTAAGAGACCCACTGCAGGGTCATAGGCCTCTTCCCAAAGGCCGGTAGAGGACATAATCACCACGCCAGCCCACAACGTATTGGCGATTTCAAACTGAGAAATCCACAGTTTTATATTTTTCCCCCACATACGGTGGTACTACAAGAACATTTCTCAGGTTCAGGTTTCCTCAAGATGTTTTCTTTCATCGTCAGCCGATAGTGTTTCCAAAGTAAATTAGTGAATATGTACGCGAATGCCGAAAAATTCGTTGTACATGCCGAGCGGTTCGAACCTGCGGACATCCGATTGATTGAATCGACCAGTCACACCACTGGACCACCACGAGTAGTAAAATGAGTACTCTTCTATATAGAGTTGCTCGTAGGAAAATTTTGATGTTACGAAACGGGCCGGTAGGAGCGTAACCGTTCTTTTATCAACGCTCGGTTACGGTGTCTAATCTCGATTTACTAGTTTAAAGCTAATATTTAACGTTTTCTGTTATCACTTTGCTCTTGGGAATAACATTATCGGAATTGAATAGTATACACAATGAGCATGAATAATAAGAATCTGAGTCAGAATCTATCGCTCGGCTCTTGGGAATTACATTATTGGAATTGAACAGTACATGAATAATAAGAATCAGAGTCAGAATGTGTCAAATTATAAATATAAGCTGGTATCTAAATGACAGAAGCATCTACAGAGTTACCAAATATCAACTACACCGGCCGAAATTAAAATGATAGTTTAAGCCGACGTTTAAAATGTCCGATTTAATACGGTACTCAGTAAAACAAATGCACATTCTCAACATTTCCTACAGTTGTTGCTTTGAATGACACGATGAGTAATTTGTTGACGATTTTACCCGGTTTGTCATACGTTTGTACACCTTTTTATATTAAACTAGCTGTTGCCCGCAGCTCCGCATGCGTTTTTTTTTTATAATAGTAAATTACTTCTTATAAGATCAGCTATCTGTTAGTGAAAATTCCGTGAAAAATGGTTCAAACGTTTAGGAGATAGCACTGCAAACGAAGCCACGGGTAAAAGGTAGACCAAAATAAAAAAGCTTTAATTACTTTTTATAACGTTAGCTATCTGTCAGTGAAAGTCTCATGAAAATAGGTCCAATCGTTTTTGAGATAGTACTACAGACGAAGCCACAGATGACAGCTAGTCCAAAATAAAGTAGCCTATGTCACCCGCTGTAATTTTAACTATGCGTCAGTGAAGTTTCTGTCATAATCGGTCCAGCCGTTTTTTAGATTACGCGGAACAAATAGACAGACTAAAATTTTAAAAATTGTGTTTTTGTTAACAGTATCGTTGTATACGTTCATATACAATCAGTAAAAAGTCGTTATTTTGATATTACAAACAGACACTACATTATTTTATATGTATAGATATGAATGCATCTGAATCTACTGTTATGTACAAAGTAATGGTGTCGATTGTCTCATAATAGCTTTCAATCTATTGGAAATTAGTAATTAATCTTCGTTAATACTGTTAGAGGGTAACATGTCTGAAAACTTGTACAATCTAATTGTGATATGAGACTAGGTGTATCTCTGACAAGATTTATTATCGGCAACCTATCCCAAATCAGCCTAATTTCAACTCTCTAAGGGAATATAATACACTTTCAAAAATGTAATACTGCTTTACCCAACGATCTTGACTGCGTGTTGTTGTGCCAGGTAGAACTTAAAAAGTATCTTAAGTATATGTAATCTAGGTCTGAGCTTCGTTAATGCTAGTAATTTCTATTTATTTTGACTTCATTACCAATCAATTTCTCTTGTGTGTTCCTAGTTGTCTCTGGGTTGGCTACCACCACACCCCCCCACGCAAGCCGGGGTGGGTACCTTACCTAAGGAAGTGAACTGTATAGATTAAATTGGCTGGAGGTAGATATACCCCATTAAAATATATGCCGAAAGTATTTCTTGGTAACCGGGACAAAGGGTCACTTACCTGATAAGTCTTCTCTACCGCCGTAGCCGATGGTTGAGAGTATCAGCTTTCCAAAAATGCATTCACAAACACACAAAAGAGTGTCTCGTGCCGCCGAGCCGATAGGGTTTAGGTTAGGGTCCGAGTGTGCGAGCGGGCAGGTTCCGGGCAAGTGACCGATGATCACCGATTTTTGATTTATATATAGGTATAATAATTTTGCCTACCCCCCAACCAATTTATGTCGGAACAGTCTCCCTAAGACATTTGTAATTAGAGTTAGCAACCTATGTAGATGAATTATCTGTAGACGTTAATTATAACGTCTCACAAAAAACAATATTTGCCAATATAGGAGAAACCTATTTCCTTTCTCTTATCTAATGTGGGTATTCCCGTGTATGTATTATGCCCCTATACCAAAGGTTAACGTCCGAAATATTATAAAGTATACACAGTTTGGTGTATTTCAAATGACATTATCGTTGTATCGAATGATGAGTCACATATGTAACGAAAATAACCTTAGCAAATGATTCATTTTAAATAGTACGTGAAATTAGTTGAAACTATCTATTATTGTCGCGGGTAATCTCAAAACCTATATATATCTTTTCTCGTTCTTACATTGTTGGCAAATGTAATAAAAACGCTTAATAAACAAATGCTATTTAATCGTTGTATTTTTTCCGAGAATATTTTACTTCGCGCCACCGCCGATACTTTACAGTTATCTCAATTGAGACTAAAATTAATTGTTATAAATAATTTTCTAGGGGTAAATCATAAATTACGTCACACGAACTCGGTGATATTTGAAGCTAGCCCCCTTGTTAGATATATGTTTAGGTAATGTCCTTCCCATTATGTGATATTGCAATTTTAATTTAACACAACACCGCCAACATTACAGTCATCATTTTTAAATTCGTTTTTCATGAAGTCAATAAATCAAACATATAGTTGAATTTTACCAGTTTTAATACTTTAGATTTATATATGTGACGTCATGAAACTCATGTTCGTCTACACTCTTGTCACACTTAGTTGACCCCCTCTCCCCTATCTGTAGGGTACGATGTAATTTATGGATGGCTCTTTTCATTACTGTGCTACCGTATATGAAATCGGGTGAGTGCCTTAAGCGCTCCCCTTAGTAATCCGGTGAAACTGTAGAAGCCTTGCCAGTTCAACGGGTAATCAGTTCGAAAAAAAAAATACTGCGCTAGTAAGTCTAAACATATCACAGTCTAACAGTTTGCTAAAAATATATAACTGAATACATCATTCACTATTTATTTTACTAAAATTTCATATCGATATTAGTGTAGTTATTAAAAAAAAACATTGATATCGTATCGGCAAATTATATGTTTTTATTTCCCTAACTGTAAATACAAGATTATAGTTTAAAATCGGTGCGGTCTGCCTAAACAAAATATTACACAAAAGTACAATTAATAAAATGGAATCACTAATTTTCGTAAACTATGTAGTGTTAACACAAAACGTAATCTATTGCTGCATCTATAATGGAAACATGATGTCATTGATTTTAGTGATACAGAGCGATGTCACTAGGAAATCGTGTCAGAACACCCACGGTCTAACTATAAAGGAGGCAGGTGGCTCATTATATTACAATTGTTTCATAGGAAAATTGTAGAAAAAATCTGTAACGTTTATTCAAGATATGCTTATCATAATAAAAAATTAGTGATGTACTTTAGCTAAAGCTCTTTAAAATAGCAAGATTTATATTTTTTTCATTGTTTTCGTAAATTTTCTCTTCGTGTTGTTAAAGTTTCGAACATTAAATAAAGATGTAAATTTCATACAAAATGGCGTCAACTGTCGTATTGTTATAATACTGACTTTTACTTACATATATAAATTTGTATATTACATACATTACATAGTACATACACAATACAATTTTAGAAAAAAACATAAAAAATAAATATATCATATATATATATATGCATATTAGCACGTGAAGAAAGAACTCTGGTCGAGTTTCGACCACTAGTATAAATATAATTTTTCTCACTCGTTAATCGAAATAAGTAAGTTTTAACGCAATCAAACTAGTTCTTGTTATGTAGGTGTCATTTTAAAACCAGGTCACAGCGAAGCACGAGGTCGTTAAGCCGCTTTTTAGACGACGCGACGCGCCGGACACACGAAATAAATCAATAACCGATAAAGGGTATTATTATCATTGCATATATACAGTACGGTTTTAAGAATATTTATAACAATACTCCTTAGTTAGACTCGGGATAATCGGTAACAGTCCAAGCCGAGGCGCGCCGTGCGCCCTTGTGCTGGTTGCCTACATAAAATCGGGTGAGTGCCTTAAGCGCTCCCCTTGGTGGTCCGGTGAAACTGTGGATGCCTTGCCGGGTTGACAGTGTAGTCAGTTCGAAAAAAAAAAAAAAAAAAAAAATATAACAATACTCTGTAACTAAATCGTAAATAGTAATGACCAATTATAAGACTTAAAGTGGATATTAACTGAAATATAGGATAAAAATAAGAATGCTTTTTTTTTTCGAACTGACTACACTTTTGACCTGGCAAGACCTCTACAATTTCACCGGACTACAATAGGAATGCAATATGGCCGGAAACAATCATTATGGCAATGACATTGTGTTGGAACGGTGTAGGTTTGAATCCTGCGAATTGGCCAGGGTTTCTCGTGGAGTAATACATCTTGATGAAACCATAGCTTGGTGGTAGGGTTTTTTGTAAGCTTACCTGGTTATCTACCACCTTCAAGTTGGAAATCTGTAACGAAGCCCCTATAGGTCAATTCTAGCAGTTACGATTGATAGCGACATTCCTTCTAGATTTAATTCATGGTGGAAATCTGTAGCGAAGCCCCTATGGGTCAATTCCAACAGCTACGACTGCGACTTTCATTCTAGGTTTAGCGTCTTTACCACCATATCTATGTCACTATGTATAATATACACATGTATGTATTATGTACACTGTATGTCTATCACCTTATCACCACCGCATCATCTTCATTTAACATAAAGTGAGATTGTGGTCCAACGTTATAAACTATCAAATAAAAAAGTTATAACCTATAAAAATCGCCTGTTGAATTTATTACAAGTGAAATATACTGCAAAGTTAAACTCGATACGAATGTACATACTTGTATAGGGAATTCAGTAAGATGTTTATCTGGCATTTTTTACCCTTTATAATGTTTGCATATTATAGTAATAAGTATTCGTCAGAGTTACACTATTTTCTCAATTATGATGAATTAATATTAATTTTGGTATTTCGTCGACAGTTCTCCGTGTTCCTTCTGCTTATATTCATCGCCGAGTTGGGTGTCGGTATCGCGGGCTACATGAAACACAAGGACCTCGAGACGTCCATCGTGAAGCATCTCAATGAGACCATCACTCAGTACCCGACGAACAAGGACGTCGCCAAAACTTTCGACATCATGCAGACCGACGTAAGTTATTCTCGCCTTAATCAGATACACTCAACTAATGTTGTTAATGCGAATGTGAGTTCTTTTGGTGTTACGATTTGCATACTACACAGTGTCAAAGGTACTATAGAAAAGGGCGAAGGGTATTTTTCAATCGGCAAATAATATTATTCGCAAGGCTAGGGCAAAAGTACATTAACGTGAGGAAATAAAATGAATTTCTTCATCAGACGAGACTTCTGATTGCAAATATTAACTTAAAGAAATTTTTTGTTATTCAAATTTCAATCTTATTTATTGTAATATGATGGCTAATACTTAAGATATGTTTTTAAATTCACATTTTTTGAACCTTGTAATTGGACACTATTAATAGATAATTAATTAATAACAACATTACTGAATGTCAAACAAGATAATAATGTGGACGATAACATCCATCACTTGACACCGCTCGTTTGCTTTGGAAATTAACTATCAGTATCTGTCTTGTATACAAATACATAAACTTGAATAGTTTGAAATTAATCTAAAACTATTGCAATATTATATGAATTAAAAAAAAAATCGATACCAGTAGTTTATTTTGTAGAATAATTTATCAGGACAAAATTTTATGAGTGTTTTACTGGGGTAATTTATACACGCCCGTGGAAAGTCATATAGGGTGTCAATGTACCGGTCTTATATACTTCAATAATATTCTTATTTACAAACTTAAAGCAATACTGTTTATTATTAATCTTTACAGCAGTCTGTCTGTTTGTTGTTTTGTCATTTGTATAAAATGTGAACAATGTCTATGTAATGTAATAACTGCTTTGAAGAAATTCATCACGAGCCCAATAATAAGGTGGTAGAGCTACGCTGAAGCTATTACTGGTTTCAGCATGAATGGGTCGGCTCGCCCGACGCGCGGGGTACTACACCCGACACACAGAAAGCCGACGAGAAGGAACAGTGCTTGCACTGTTGCGTTTCGTTCGGCCAGTGAGAGCGCCGGTGGCCCACATATATTAAAAGGCCGGCAACGCACTTGCGACTCCCCTGGTGTTGCTAGTGTCTATGGACGGCGGTGATCACTTACCATCAGGTGAACCACCTGTTCGTTTGCCCCCTATAATAAAAAAAAAAACTCTGCAAGTCGTGTGTACAAAATAATGAACTTCGGTAAAGTCAATTAATTCTATGTTACGCTAGCATTATTATTGTCATTTACCAAAAATAGCAAACATGGAATAAATAATGGTCTAAACTAGAAATAATCAGTTGCATTTTAGCAACAAGAAAGTCTGTTTTATGTCGACACAATTTAAATAAATACTACATATTTCATATGTTTTGAATTACTAACATTAATATAATTCACGTTTCGTTTAGCAGGCAGACAATCTTAATATATTTATTTCGGTTACTCTTTAACGAAGTTGTGTTACTCCCAGTAGTTGCGTTCTTAAAGGATATGAAGTGGTATCTTGTTTGGCAAGGAAAACTGTTATTGGTGGGAATTATTTAACAAAAGATCCCCTAACAAACGTGTTTAGTCCAAAATGATCCAGCGTAATGATCCTCGTTTCCCCTGGATCGGCAGTATCTAATTTAGGGCTGAAATAGTTACAGCTTTGATAATTGACTAATACATTTTATTTCATGGCTAAAGTGTAGTGTTGCGTTGTTGGTTGATTGTTATCGTTACAAGTCCAATAGAGAAATAACGATGTGTTTTGTATGTTTTTTTCGTCGTTTTCTTTGTTATTGCCTTGAGAATTAATTACCGATGACCAGTAAAACACTTAATATGAAGCCACTCAAATTTACCTTATTACTAATCAAGTGTAACTAAACCATCGTTTTACATTATTCGATGGAAGTATTAATATTACTCATTGGTTTTGTGATTTATTGTATTAGTAATACATTGGTAATATAGTAAATATATATAACTGAATACTCTCTTCTATTCATCATCATCATCTTACCCTTATCCCACCTAAGTAGGGTCGGCACAACATATTTTTCCTTTCCACTCTCCTCTGTCAGATGTCATCTCAGTATTCACACTTTTTATACACATATCGTTTTTCACACAATCCATCCACACCTTTTTCGGTCTTCCTCTACTCCTATATCCGTCCACTTTCAAACTCAAAACTTTTCTTGTTACATGACTTTCATCTCTTCTCATAATATACCCGTACCATGCTAACCTATTACTCCTCAACTTTTCTCTCACTGGTGCTATTTTCAAACTTCCTCTGATATACTCATTCTTAATCCTATCCATCCTTGTTACACCACACATCCATCTTAACCTTCGCATTTCTGCCACATGTAATCTTTTCTCATCCGTCTCTTTCGTAGCCCAGCACTCGGATCCATATAACAGGTCCTTCTCTAATAGGTAATTTATTAACGATATCGTTCACTAAATTCTTTTTTTAAACATCTAAAAACATAATTACTAAGCAGTTATTTGTGGCCTTCAACTCTTTGCTGTCCCAGATCTACCTAATTTCTTAAATTCAACCTTAAAATAATTAAATATAACCTTACATTCATCGAAATAAATGTATATGAACGTAACATTCATGATTTATAAAACTGCAGTATTCATAAACCTACAGTAATATCCCAGTAAAATTGTACTTGCATGTAGTAGATACGTTCGAATATATCGACCCGAGGCGAATGAATGTTGCTCGCAGTTCTTTGTGAGAAATCTTGGAAATGACGCCTATCTAGATCGGTTTGGAAAATATTACTTAACTATATGATTTCATTAAAAAAAGGACATTTCTGAGAAAACAACTATACCTAACAACAACTGAAACCTGAGAAATGTTCTTCTAGTACCACCCTATGTGGGAAAAATATAGAACTGTGTATTTCTCCGTTTGAAATCGCTAATACGTCGTGAGCTGGCGATAATATATAAAAAATATTCACTTACTGTATTACATACAAAAAAAGGTTCGAATAATAATAACATTTTTATACTCACAACACGTAACGGTTGTAAATAATCGGTAACCAAACATGTTCATTCAATTTTACGAATGTAAGGTAGACTTAAAGGTCTTTTAATTATATTCTATTGAATAACAAAATGTTATGATGAAGATATAACATTTCATGTACATATATCGGAGTTAAATACTCGTTTATTTATATATGTCTACAATTAAAATTGTTTCAACATAATAAACAGATTGCCTTGTGCCTGCAAAGTGATTATATTTTTCACAGTTCCAATGCTGCGGCATTAACGGCCCCGATGATTGGATTGCGAACAACATAACAATCCCTAACACTTGCTGCACGGGACAAGAGATCACCGAAGGCGTACCGGCTGCTTGCACGAAAGACTCTCCCGGCTTCCACACGATAGGCTGCCTCAACCAACTGGTCACACATCTCAAGGACATCGCTGTAGTGCTCGGAGGAGTCGGCTTGGGCTATTGCTCTAGTTCAGGTAAATATAAAAATCGGTAAACAAAATGTGTACACATTATATATGTGTGAAAACAAGAAGTGGCCAATAATTACACTGTTTTCAAATTTCTTGTATATTAGTGTAAAGAATAAGATATTTATGAGAAATTTGTAGGTGGTTAGGAGCATTAAAGCATAAAATTTTAACATAGTTTGGTATTGATATTTTTTAATTTAATATGTTGACAGAAGAAAGAAGAAGAAAATAAAACACTTCTTTAGTTATAGGTTTTTTTTGTATTTAACCGAAATATCAACTTATGGTTGAGTGAAGATATAGCCCAAAATGGTAACGCGATAAGGTTCAGTATAACTGGTTCTCGAATATAATTGCCAGAAAACACCTACAGGTGCTTGGCGACAGAATATCAGCTTGATGGTAAACTCGGGCAGGCATTACAAAAAGCACTAACACTGTGAAAATCAAATAAATCAACTTAGTATTGACAGTTACTAATATAGATTAACTCTTTTTGCGAGACCTAAGCTCCAGAACTGATGCTTTTACAATTATACTAAGTGAATTAGGTACACATCAATATATTCGACCACGACCCGACGACCATCTCGTCTCATGATAATATACAACCTCTAGTTCTTTCCTTCATACCTTCGTGTGTCTCGCTCTACAGCCCCGAGAGCGCCATATAATTTACACAAATCCTATGAGTTTTTTTTTTCATCCCGAAGTATCGTTGCCTAGTTATAGGTCAAATCTACATTAACATAGCGAAGTCGCGATCAAAAGCTAGTATATAATAATTTCTACAACTAAATCTACATCATATAAAAATATTTATTGTCATATCCACACATTCCTAATATCCAACATTAAATAAATTTATTTATATATATTATTCAATAAGTTCTGAACTGGTTTAAAGCAATCTGATGAAAGATTCTTAAGATGTTTTTATATTCACATTTTTAAATTTCGCTAAAAGGTACCCAGCCTGAAAAAAATTACTGTTACAAGGGATAGACAATATCCATATTAAATTGTAAGCGAAGCCGCAAGTATAAAAACTACTTAATAATAATAATAGACAACCCGAGTATTTGAGAAAACCGTTAGGTTGTAAAAATTCATATTGATAATTAGTTGACTAAATTATTTGATTGAATATAGATTAAGGTTAGTTCGATTGTACGTTCTGCTTTGTATTGTGAGCAAAAATACGACATGTATGAATGAATTTATTCGTTACTAATTATAATAACAAATGTAAATCATTTAATTTCCAGCTCCTGGGTGTTATATTCGCCTGCTGTCTCGCTCGCTCCATACGCAGTCAATACGAAACTGTTTAAACGTGTCGTCTTTTCAGACCATTCAGCGAGAGTTTAAATATATCTCATACTCTGTATTTCTTAATATTATCATATAAGTGTCCTCCACGCCATTGTCTATATATATATTTGAAGAAATAATTTATTTTTAAGTTTATTCTATGTTAAAAAAATAGTGCTAAATATATGTAATTGAGATTTTGTTCCCGTGGCTCGGCTCAGCTTTTGTATTTCAACGAACAACATGTATTTGATTACCCCCGTTGCACAAAATGTATTGAGATCTCACAGTGCTCACTGTAGAAGACTGATTTTTCGAATAGATGATGCCGATTGATCATTTTTCGTCTACTTTTATTATTATTAGAATCATTTTTTTTTTCTCATAAAAATGTATACCCTTCGTATTTTCATATTAATATTTGTAGGAGTAACTAATGCACATTTATATTGAAGGTATATTCTTAGCCGGCGGCCTTTAGCCGTAACCACGTAGTTTATAGAATCAGACCCGGTTTAGTGTTTTGGTAAAAAAGTATTTAAGGTAAAAATGTAATATTTATAAAATAAAATTTTCATTATCTACAAAGAGTTTTTAATTCACAATAGGTTAGATACAATAAGAACGGCGATCCGCATTCCTAGTCGAGTTACACACAGTTTTTTTTTTAATTATTATTCTCCTATATATTTTATTACGATGATATTTATAAATCATAACAAAAGATGATTACAAGGATTCAAGAGCGTGAGAACATCGAGGAACATCAGTCGCGTAAATACAAGTTTACTTGCAAGCAACACATTTTTTTTTAACTCACAGTACAAAATAACTTAAAAAAATCATCACAATGACAATATTATATCCAGTCCTTGAATACTGTTGTATTCCACAGTATCCATCATCAGGTAGCTGTATGTCGCAAGCATTTGAATCTCACAGCACCAGTTTCACCAACAAAATAACCAAATACATAAATTACAAAAAAAAAAAAAATTAAATCAGTTTACGCCAAAACAAAAAAAAAAACGAATATCACGCAACATTCATATACGCGCGACATACAATTTTCGCTAAAATAATTACAATGCTAATTTAACTAACGACTAAGGTTAAGACATACATTATCTAGACAATAAAATAACTTATATCTAAAAACTGTTTACATACTATACGGAATAGATTAGGACAAAACGGGAGATGTCAGACTGGAGTGGAGGCCGGTGTGCTCTGTACTGCTTGGCACTGTATCATCGCTTCTAGATATTATTGATATGTGTTACACAGTTCGTGGAGTAATCAAGACTTTAAATATGGCAAATCAAATAATATTCCAAAGCTACTTAATTAAAAATAAAAAATACACATCAAGATTGTTTCTTATTACAGCAAATTTTAATTAAGGTTATCTCAGTATTAATCACATTATTTGGGCAATTCCACTAATTTTATTCATAAATAAATAATGAAATTTCTTACTGATGCAGCTGACAGTAATCTACATTTATTGCTTACAACTTGTCTATGGTTTTTGTTCTTATGAAAAAAAAAAAATACAAATCGATTATTGCACAATAAACAAGACCATGGCGTACCGAAACATGTGTTGAAAATTGAAATAAAATAGAATAAATTAGCAAAAAAAAACAAAATTAGGCTGTGTAAAAAAAATACTAATGTTGAATCGTAAAAATTTGGAAAAGTCAATTAACTGTATACAATAAAAGGCCCTTTACACATCCCTACCGTTTGGCCTTTGATACACATACATGTATAAATACAATAATGTATGAATGGATATCATAGTAAAATTAAACTTCTAATATCTTATCGCAATTAAAAAAAAAAAATACAGAACATTTGCATTGAAATGATTTTATTACAGTTTCAATAACAAACTGCTATCGAAAACTGGTCTCCTAACATAAATCAGTCATGAATTTAATACAAGAAAGCTTATAATATGGAATCTTCGAATAAATATTGTTATAAATGTAATAGAACTGACTCGCCCAATATGGAAATGGATGAACTAAAATGTTGCCAGCATTTTTCTAAGTTTGCACTATTATGAAAATATATGCGTCTCATTCTTTGAGTATTTATTGTATTGCGACGAAAAGATTACAAAGAAAAAAAAACTATTTTTTATATTCATCAATCAAAGGATTAAAATTTTGGGAATATAAATCAAATTTTATACAAAAGTTTGTGCTCACAAAATAAATAAACGTGCATACGTTAGACAGAAAAGGTAGTATAAAAAGAAAAAAAAATGTTTCTTTTCTTTAGGAGAAACTTATATGCAAAAACTTATTCCAGAAATGACATGTATTACCGAATTTACATTGCATTACTCGTCCAATCACATCATTATACCCTGAAAATAAACATTTTCACATTACAACACTAGCCGTTTCCCATAATCATACATAATGGGCGTATATTATCCAGACATACATACACGTAAGTAGTAACAGTTGAAGAGTGTATGAGATCATCGCATAAAAGCGGTAAAATTGACTCGACCCACTGGTTAACCCTAAAATACACTTTCCTTAGCCAATTATCACTGTATTTATACAACACAGGAGCATTATAACAGAGAAACTGTCAATATGTAACTAAAAACGAAAAAAAAAAAAAATTAATTGTACCTATTATTATACGATAGTTCAGACCTTCTCTCAAGTATGTCATCATATTATAATTGCAACTAAATATTAGCAAGCTGCTTACACGACCTACTACTCTCCGATGTAGGGGTTACTTACTGAGAGATAATTCACAAGTTATTCGACGAATTTGCCCCCGGATTACTTCGATAACATATAATATAAGCTTACAATTTACGTGAAAAGGATGGATTTAGAACATAACGGTATTAAGTATGATAGTGTGGATTGTGTCCATGGCGGCTGGTCGGTGTTTATGGAATCATGTCGCGTAACGCTTGGTCCAGAGGCGCGCGATACGATCGTGCTCTTCCCTGTTCTGCAAATACTGCGTTGCGATGCTTCCCACAAGGGGGTCCGCTGAAAACATACCAAGTTATTTATTAAACTGATGACAATTGAATTGACCTCAGACCAAGGTAATGTATTATAATTAGCATGCATTTATTATTGTTTGTTACTAGATGACCCGGTGAACTTCCTATCACTTACATATATTTGTGTAAAATGTAGTCAAAAATTAATACAACATTTTTATCTACATTATAAATGCAACAAAATTATACACTTAATCAAGCTAATTTATTTATTAATATTCTTTTGTCGACAACCAACTGATATTTGTAGACCTTTTGTATTTCTGAACTGGAACTGTTTTGTATTCCAACAACTACAGCTATGAAACAGACAAATTTCTGAACGCATCTATAAATATTTGACAACCGAATGACAATTTTTTATTTTCTAAAAAGACACAAGACATCAAATGTTTCATATAGCTAGGAACAGTTTGTATTTGAATTACTCACTATACTCAAATATTTACACACCTACCAATATTCTGTTTTTTTGCCTCAAAATCTATTTAAATTAAATAATAGCGATCAGCCGTTGTACAAAAACTACTGGTTAGATTTAAATAAAATAAAAAATTGTTTTACTTCTTAAACACTGTTTTATCAAAAACAAAAATTATAAATATAGCATTCACTTAATATATAATACTAGCGGCCCGCTCCGGCTTCGCACGGGTATAAAATAGCCTATGTCATTCACTGAAAAAATGTTTAAAATCGATCCAGTAGTTTTGATTTATTCATTACTGTCCGTGGCCCGCACGCGTTAAATTTGGAGTAACCTCAAAAATAACAGTATTTCTCTACTATTTAATTTATGTTATTATACATATAAACCTTCCTCTTCAATCACTCTATCTATTAGAAAAACCGCATCAAAATCTTTGTTTTATACTATGTAGTGATTTTTTAACAAACTACATTTTTTATTGCGTTCCGTGAAGTTTCCTTGACGTGGAGAAGTGCGGAGAAGAGTTATGGTGCTTGTGTCTTTTCCTTTGTACATAAAATATATTGTTAATATAATAGAATATAACAAACTACTTAGCCGAAGTAGTCGGTATCAGCTATTCTTCAATAAAAAAAACTTAAGTGTGCGACATTTTATGATGATTGGTCCAACAGTTTCTATCTCATATATCATCTTCCATATTTATATATTCATTTTTATATATGTAAACTGTAATTTATATTAGATCATAATTAACCCTTAAATGCATATTGTTGTGAATAGTATACATTCCACAACCACTTAATTTTTTTCAAAAACCTGAGTGTGTGCATTTTCGAAAGCATGTTAAAACCTTAGAAAATACCTTACACTTGAAACATAACGTTAACATTACTTTTGGCGGGCAAGCTACATTTTTTTTGTTGTTGTTTTAAAATTAGTTTCAGGATTCAAAACAAAAATTATACATTTTTAAGGATTAAGAAATTCCAAAGAGTACACTCTGTAAACTGAATTTAACGTAACATCACGGTTCGATAAAACTACAAATATCACAATATTAGTGAAAATAATCGTGTTCAGAAATATGACCTAAAAATCGAAACTCCATCGTGACTAACGAGAACTTTGCAAATATTCAAAACTAGCTTTTACAAGTAGCTTCGCTCACATTAAAGTAGACCAAGCACCTGTTGGTGTGTTCCGGCAGCTGCACTTGAGAGCCAGTCTCTCCCTCTAGGTTAAGCGTGACTTACCATCTTGGACCACATCATCATTTAACATCAGATGAGACTGTGGTCAAACGTTAACCTATAAAGCATTAAAAAAATATATATTTGGCCTATGCCTCGGGAACGGTACTTTTTTTTTGGATGAAAGTACCCTATGTCCTTTTCTGTACGTACCCTTAATGACGTGTATGCAAAATTTCATGATGTAAGACGTGAACAAACAAATAATGTGAATGTGAGATACATTCCACATATATAATAGTAGTTAGGGTGAAATTGGAACAATTTAAAATTCTAACTTCTTCAATCCTACCCAAACAAAAATTAAATAAATAATGAAAGCATTAACAGTAACACACTACAACACTATTAAAGAAAGGTAAAATTTCAGTATGTTTATATACAAAGGTGATATAATATCTAAAGGCTATTACAGGGTGGATCAATATGTGAACGACGGTGACGTCTGGAAATGACGCCCTCTCTGTGCATCCACCAAAACCGAATGTAATTATTTATAACTATGTTTTAAAAATGTGAGTTATAATATGTTAATGAAAAGATAAACCAGATCGAGTTTGTTGCCGGTTCTTCTCGATGACTGGGTTGTTTTCCGAACCGGTGGTAACTTTGACGTTCATAAGCGCCTTCTCAGGGCCTAAACTGAATAAAGTATTTTTGATTTTGATTTTGATAAATATCCGGAACTCTCAGGCGTTTCACAACATTCTTTCAATAATACAACAACTATTCATAATTTCTTAAACGCTATAAACCTGTGTCGGTTCATATTAAATTATATATTGTAACTAACACGAACAAAATCACTGGCGGTTGCTGTTCTATTAATAAACGAACAAAGAAAAAACAATGAATTCGTTTCTTTCTTGTTGCACGAAAGTCTATACTTTGCTACCTCTATACTCGTATGTATTTGTGTAATTAACCGCGTATATGTAAAAATAAACATGAGCCGGCGGAGGGCATTCGGACAAAAGGGTTATGGCCTCACATGACTCGATAGCTAACAAAAAACCAGGTACCCAGTAAATATAATAGTAGACGACTATAAGCAGAGTTATGAGCTAAGTTTACTAAAAGACTGAAACGAAACTTGCGCCTCGTTCGCAGGAGCGCTTTTTCAACGTCCATTAGAATAACGTGCTAATGCTACTCCCATACGTGTGTGTCCATCATATCACGAAGTTTTTCCTATTATCGCAATAAATGCAGGTGTGGCTGGGAAGTAGACACTCGTTGTACGTAAAAAAAAAAAACTATCGGAATTTGACATAGACGCAACACGATATATGGATTGGTAATTTTTACACACATCAAATGAGTTTAGGGGATGTTAATTTCGAAATTATTGAAACGACACAAATGTTGCTTAACCTGCGCCTTTGTCGAAGTAACTCGATGTTAATTTTAGCGAGATAAGTAGTTGAAGATTCATCACGTGGGTATGGGATAAGCATTAGCATAGAACAAAAAGAAACCCGCAAAATCGTTTAAATCGTGCTATTTTAACAAGATTTTTTTTTTTTATATTACAGGGGGCAAACGAACAGGTGGGTCACCTGATGGTAAGTGATCACCGCCGTCCATAGACACTAGCAACACCAAGGGAGTCGCAAGTGCGTTGCCGGCCTTTTAAATATGTGGGCCTCCGGCGCTCTCACTGACCGAACGAAACGCAACAGTGCAACCACTGTGTTACTTCACGTCGGTTTTCTGTGAGAGGATGGTACTGCCCCGGGTGTCGGGCGAGCCGACCCATTCATGCTGAAACCAGTAATAGCTTCAGCGTAGCTCTACCACCTACAAATGTAGCTCTACCGCCTACAGCTACTATAAAAAAACATGCTGTTTGTAAAAGCATAACGTGCGAATATACCTTCAGCACTCTCAGATATTTTAGTTTTAAAGGGTATGTTTTTTTTTCATTATTATTTAATTTATAATTTGTAATCATCATACCTAAATTCCAGAAACAGTCGATTTAAAAAAATCAATGGAAAATACAAAGCATAAAATATATTTTTTTTTTTGGTACCATTTCATATAATTTAACAGATTTAGTTAATATTTATTAGTAATAGTCTTTTCCAAATTTCGTTTTTTTTTTTTAATACCTATATGCTGCTACATATAGTTACTAAGCCAATATTCCACCAAATACTCGGCCACTCAAACCTGACATTTACAGAGTATCAAATTTATCTCTTCTAATTAGTCCGATGTTCAAATTATCAATATTCACAATTGCTAAATGTATTCAAACAGATTTGACAATAGCTAATCATCAGGAAGACCAATTTTTAGAGCAATGTTTTGACTATTTAAGCAATAAAAAGCTAACATTTTATTACATTTTGGTTTTGTAGATATTGAGGTGCTTTATTGTTATTAAACTTTAGAAAAAAAAACGTATTTTTTTTAAATTGAAAAATTAATGAATTATTATTTTGAATTTTGACTACTAGAAGATCAATAGTCATGTTAAATATCCATTTAATTAATTTGTTTTCATGACATACAATATTAATAAATATATTGTGCATTAAAATTTCATTTATATGTTGTATATATTTTTCTAATACAGCTATTTTGAAAAATACTGTATGTAATCAGTCAGAAAAAATGTCAGTAACCCTAATTTAACTCCACACATTGTGTTACTCGAAAGGTATGTTACACTAAAATGAGCAATCTGAAAGCATTAATTACCTGGGTTACAATCCGTAAGCAAGGAACATATCGATAGGAGCACTTTTGATATTGTCAATGCTGGTGACCAGTTGTCTTTAAGTATGTCCAGACATATGACGCCCTGGCTGTTGATATTACAGTGATATATCCTAGTTCGGAATGTCACCTGAAATGAATTTATCTTAATAAATAATTTGAACAATAAATTATGAGTATTTAAAGGGATTTATTACGAAAACCAAACAAAAATTATAACATGTTAATATATAAGATAACTCTTTAATTTACAAACATACACAATGTCTAACAGCCATACATGAGACTAAAATATGGATTATAAGTCTGTAAGATTAAAAATGATATAAAATAACATCTATTTTTTTTTCATTTAAAGGATTTCATGCTCTGTTTATATCGAGCTCTTAAAAGTAATAATAGAGTTACCAACAACAAAAAAAAAAAAGAAATATGAAGAAAAATTGTGAAAACATCTAAAAAAATTTAGATATTATCTAAACACTAAAGATGTATAGTAAATAGAGAGAAAACATTAATATAGAATCAAACAAAAAGCTAAAATAAATTGGAGTAACATAAAACTATTAAAATGTAAAGTAATCTCTTATGATCTCATCTATATGGAAAGAACCAAGTATAGATATATATCTTGAATATTCCATATTCAAAATCGTATAAGATCATGATGATGCGCTATGGATTCATTCACAAAACAATTTATGAGATGAAATAGTTGAGTTTTCAACTGGTTACTACTCAAGTACAAAGTATGAATTTAGATTTCTACTAATTAAAATGCCTAAAATTTTTATTGTAAAAAAAATTATTAAGCCAATTTAATTAAAAAAAAAATATCCAGCTCTCTGACAAAATAAATATACCTTATGATTAAGTACTAAACCTGGATCCAAAACCAAAAATGTTGAAAAGCTAATATTCTTACCATAAATACTACATGAGTCTATCAGAAACATTTAAATTATAGGTATTATCACAAATCAATTAATATCTTAATTTCGATATCTACTTATTCAATTAAGACAATAAAATAACTTAATACTATATGACAACAATATATTTGAAAACCTTCAATACCTTAGGGGGTTTGAATGGATATTCTGGAGAAAAATGAATATCCAGGAAAAAGACCCCACCCTCGTAGACTGAACCCGGTGGCCCTAATATAGTTGACACCCATTCATAAAGGTTATCGCCTTTCGGGCCTGCACTGCAATTGGGCGGTGGGTCCAACGTAATCTCAGCTAGTTCCTTTTGGATTCTCTTTGCAGATGTACCCAGCGCCTTAGACATCTTGGGATTCGGCTTGTTCTCCTTTGTGTCCGGTTTATTATCAGCTATGCCTCTGCCTCGTCCAGGTACCGCTCCCTGATGAACCAGATGCACCGGACATTATCTAAAAGCAGCAAACAACTCATTCCGCTTACAAAACAGCAATATGTTAACAAAGCTTGCTGCAGTGAAATCCAAATGAAGAGATGGTGACAAAGCAGTTAAATGCATGCTGCTGATGATGTATGAAACATTGATGTGTATGAAAACTGTACAATTTGTAGATATTTCTTTGAAGAACACTGAAATGATTGCCAACTAATGGATGCCATAAAATATTTTTAAACCACATGTTCATAATTATTGAAAACATAATAAGTTTAGAAGCAAGTACGAAAAGAATTGCATTTTTTTTTATTGCAGACTCCATGATTAGAACAAAGACTGCGTTTTGTTTCATTTATAGTTTTAAAATACCAGCAACATAATAAACATAAATAATATAGCTTCAGTGACGTTCATCAAAAACTATAAATCAATATAACAGTGGCAAATGTAAGGGAAAAAAGACTTATTGTACCTTACGAATAACAGTCGGCCATCTTGTGGGCTCGCGTTATCCGATTATATTACGTTATTTTTGTTCGCCTGTGACCCGATTCAGAGAAATGTAGGACTCCCGATACGCGACTCAGAGAATACAAGAGAACTCATCCAGAATATTATAATTTACAAGCAAACAAATTGTATGTTATTCCGGTGTTAGACGATCAGCACTGCAAAGCGCAAAGCACGCTGTTACTTTTCGTAAATAAGTGTAACACAATACGATCCGTTAGTATTAATTAATGACTTAAATATACCTTATGCGAATAAGAACTTGTATTTCCTATAATAGGCTGTTTTTTGTAACTTGAATACACTACTACCACATTTCATGTATTTGTCAGTCACCCTCTCACCAACACAAACAATCACTGAAACTCATGAATGCACACAAGCTCAAGAATCGAACAAATTCTTCGAAATAG
This sequence comes from Antheraea assamensis, assembly GCA_035772565.1. NCBI lineage: Eukaryota > Metazoa > Arthropoda > Insecta > Lepidoptera > Saturniidae > Antheraea > Antheraea assamensis. The sequence goes on along the minus strand of JAQQSE010000191.1, from coordinate 409,578 downwards.
TAAACACTAATATTTATTTACTAATAAATTGTTTCTTACTATTATTAAAGATTATTTCACTTGAAAATAATTGGTAACAATAAAGGAATTCTGCAAACTATGAAAAATTACACGCAGCACAACCACAATCCGACATTTTTTACTTTTTAATGCAGTGTTGCTACTAGTCTGTCTTTTTTTTCAAATATTAAATATGTGTAAAAAATAAATATATTATATCTAAACATTTTAAAACATTGTTTTCTAGAAAAGATGCGAAAGTAATTTAACTTCTAAATTTATAGGATTTTATTTCGATTCAGTATCTACCTCTATTATGAAAGTTTGTAATAACCATGTATTCTTCATACCTTATCTACGTTTTTTACACAATAGTTTTAGGCAGAAAATTACTTCATAGTGCACTTTTTGAATAGTGTAAACATTTCAGTAGTAATAAGTATTTAAAATTATGACTTTAATATACAACGAAAATAATAGCAATTGTAATGATAAATATTGTGTCGGTAAAAAAAGTGAATCAACAATATTATTTATTGCTCAAAAGCTTACTTGTTTCCTAATTATTTAATTTTTAGTTATAATATAAATTAGATATATCGAGACAGGGTGATAGATAAATTGCAGCTTGCTAAAAGAAATGTCTTTATATTATTATTTTGTTGACAGTTGTACGTCTGACTTGACTGACTGGTCTAGATACCTTTGCCGTTTTTTTCCAATTGAAAAAAGAAAAATAATAAAAAATGTTTGTTGACAGAAATGTCAAATATATTGGAGTGGTGAATGTTATGAATTGTTTGTATATCAAAATATATATAATTAGATAAAGAAAAACAGGTTTTTCAATTAAAAGTGGTTTTGATTAATAACAAAAATCATGGGAAAGCGTCAGCATCAAAAAGATAAAATGTAATAGTGAAACTTCAAATGGTTTCTTGCTCTTTCACATTATCAGTGATCCGAAAAATTAATATTTCAATTATATATCTTACAGGTACTTAACGTACACAGAATGGACAACACTGTATGGTGGCAAAAGATCAGGTACCGCTGTTGAAGAAGACACAACTTTTAAGCGACTTCCTTTTGATCATTGTAGTTTGAGCCTACAACCGTATGATGATCCGTATTGTGACTCTGATGGTAATATATTTGAACTGCAAGCTGTAATACAATTTTTAAAGAAATTTAAAGTCAACCCCATCACAGGAAAGGTTGGTATTGAAGTCTTCTTCCTTAAGTCCCGTCTATCTGAGATAAATACATCTTTTGCTGTGTCTTTTTCCTCTCAATCTCAAATCTCAGTGTTTACACCGGTACGACTTTCCATTAGCGTCCGTTGAATTGACGGTGGGGAGGGGGATGGGAGGGAAGGGGATGATCAGTACTAACACCCCTTAAAAGGAAAAGTTGCGGAGCCCCCACCTTTTCGAGTTTTTAAACTTTTAATTCCGAGGAAAAATTCCGAATTTCTGTATCTATTTTGACTCTGCAACGTCTCCGGCGCTGCGGGAAGAGCAGCCTCCGCCTGCTGTAACAAATCGTAGGCATTGGACGAGCCGGAGCGGCCGAGGCTGGTCGCCGAAGCCTCCGCCGCCGCCGTCGCCGGTCTCCCTACGCGCCTCCGGCTCTTTAAAAACACTCTAGGGGTAGGCAAACTCGTCCCAGGTGGAGTCGGGGTCATTCAAACAGGTTCTTTAACATAAGTCGAACCTAACCTATTTTATTTGTTATCTCAATAACAACAAAAATGGCGCCAGTTTTACGTTTCGTTTCACAAGCCGGTTGAACGTCTTTACGAGTCATAAACTACACATTTTAATTTTAATAGTTCGTAATGAAAATAATGATGTAATTTAATATACATAAACTGTAAAATATATGTGTGTATGAAAACTATCGAAACAAGTATAAAAAATAAATATTTATGAAAATTTATAAAAAATTAATTTTCACGTAACTTATGACAACATAACCGTAAGTAAAATGAAACGTTCAATGGCGATATTTCGCTATAATCTGTGGTAAAAATTACGTTAATATTGCAAAAATAATTGACTTTCAATAATTTTTTTCTCAAAAACTACGCGTCTCCGCATGGTGAAACTTTGTGTGTGTTCTTATATTAATGTAATCTATCTATTAAAAAAATATCAACTCCCAACTCGACGGACGCTAATGGAAAACTGAGCCTTTACACCTTCTATACTCATAATTTGTGACACAGCCCATCAATATATTCTATGACCTTCCTCTAGTCCAATATCTATCCCAGTCATACCATTACATCTTACTAGCTAAGTTTGTGGTTAAGAATAGTTGTCTGTCTCTAATTTCTAAAAGTATTATTGATAATTTTCTAATCAATAGAATGAGGAATAACATATATTTTGCATGTACACAATTCCCGTAGTACTGTTTAGTTCGTTTTTAACAGAAATTAGATAAATAAAAAGGTTATGTGGAGAATCACCACTGTACTTTCGTTTCTGTGATTAGTACTAAAGCTTGCTATTTTTTTTTCTAATTTATCTATGCTGTCTATCTATTTATGCCACTACTAAAAGGAGCGCATAAGGCACTCACCTGATTAATTAACTAGCACAAGGTCCAGTGGGATTTCGACTTGAGCTGTTGCAGTATATTGCAACAAACGCGCATCTAACTAAACTAACCAAGCTAGCCAACTATTGATACATGTATTTGTTCATAAGACATACATTTATCATACATATCTCACCAACTCATACATTTAGTATCTCTAGCTAGCAATGTGTCCCACATACTTCTTAGGGGTATTGTTGTATTATGGACTGACATGAGTTAAGAACTATGCTTCCTTTCAGAAGATAATACAATCCTTACTAAACTTTTTGAATGCTCTGAATATTGTTGCACAGAACACAAATTTACGTATAAATACATATTATATTATATAACATCAAGAAAAATAAATGACAGTTTTACATTCCTATAATAATATTTTTACTTTGTTTTGTATTAAATTCTTGACTCTTTTTTTTTTCGAACTGACTACACTGTTCGCTTGTTAAGGCTGCTACAGTTTCACCAGACTACTAAGGGGAGTGCTAAAGTCACTTACCCGATACTTCTTAACTCTGTTATGACCAAGGCTGTATCCAGAGTTGCCAAAAAGATTGATGAGTACTGTAATCACCATTGGCTGTGTATCAAATTATATCAACTGGTCTGCATTCTAGATGAATACAGTGATAAATTAAAATATGCTAATCAGATTATTTATTTGTATTCATTATGTTGTAATGTTTGATTACAGAAATTTGATGTCAAGTCATTAATTAAGTTAAATTTCTTCAAAAACGCTGAAGAGGACTATCATTGCCCAGTGTTATTTAAATCATTTACAAAAAATTCACATATTGTAGCAATCAGGACCAGTGGCAATGTGTACTCTTATGAAGCAGTGGAACAACTCAATATCAAAGGCAAAAATTGGAAGGACCTCATCCATGATACTCCATTTACTAGAAATGACATCATTACCATCCAGGACCCGAATAACTTGAATAAATTTAATATATCTCAATTTCATCATATTAAAAATAATCTCCGAGTGGAAACTGAAGGTAAAACTTCTTAGCATGTAATAACAATTTAGAGTATGTTATGAAATTGAAATGATGTGCATGGGAAACAGAAATGTCTGACATTGACTACATTATTGTGTTAAATTGAATTGCTATTATTGTTTATATAATTTTATTGCTTTTTATTTATGACTACAATAAATAAATAAATATAAAGGGAAATCTCCTACATAGCTATTCAATTTCAAAGAAAATATACATATATTTTTAACTTTTGTAAAGCTCTTGGCCTGGTGGGCCTTCACAGCTTCATGGGATTAAAGGTAAACATACCTTCACACACTTCCCTTTAGTCCCTTCACTAATTGTATAACTAATATACACATATATATATTTAATATCACAGATAATATCCAACACCATCAAAGAAAAGCTTGTCTTTACTGAAACTGAATGCATGGTGTCTTGGTTCAATAATAGAGCCCACTACATGCATACCTTCGTAACTGTTAATAGAAATTAAATGTCTAAATGTAAAATGACGTCAGGTTTTCATAAAATAATTACCAATGTAGATCAACAGTTACTGGATTCATTTTGATTAATTATTTAAACATGCTTTATGAGATTTTAAAAGGATTATGTGTATAATATAGGAACACAATTATTAGAAGTGTTTTTTGTAATAACAATATCCTAACTAATATATTATAAATATGAATATGAGTTTGTTTATTTGTTCTGCTTTTACACCTTAACTATTCTACCAATTACTATTACATTTTACACATACTTTCTCAAGAGTACAGCAAAGGACACAGGGTACCTTTTATCAAGAAAAGATGTACTATCACAGAGGGATAGATCAAATCTGTATTAACACAGAGCGAAATCGAGAACAAAATCGAGTTTTAAAATAAATCTAATATTACAGAGGAGATTGCACTGAGAAAAGATCCACACGCGAAACTTAAAACAGTGTCAGCTGAAACAAAGGACATCCTCCAAGAACTTGAGAGGGATTACAAGGCACCTGAAAAAAAGGAAGTGAAAAAGGAGGTAATTGATTAATATTTTCTCTGTTCATTTTTGTTCCAAATTTTTGATAGAATCCTGAAAAACATTTTTGTCTACTTGTTTTTTGAAATTTTATACATTTTATAAGTATTAATAAAAATCTTATTTTTTATTCATTTTATCTTATGCTTAGGAAATTTTATTCTACGAGAATATATCAGCCCCCATATTAGATTTTCTAAAAAAAGATATTAGAGAAAAATAAAATTTTCAACCAGTTTTAATGAAAAACATTTACATTGTTAATCAATTTTGGTAACTTGTTGGATATGAGAAGTGCTCTAAAATTAACCTAACCCATGAAAATCATTTATAATGCTATTAGGAATTACAAAGTATACTAATAGTCTAATAAAATAAGGGGTGAAAATTATACAATGCATAAAAATCATGTGGAAAGCTGTTGACAGTGCTGATGCATTCAGACTAGCCACTAATAAGAAATATAATAATTGAAGTATAGATTTAATTTTATTTATAGATTTAACTCAATATTGGTTTGAATAGATTTTTATGACATTTTTTTTATAAAAAACATGATCCCGTAACTGATTGCATATGAAAATATACGGAATACTTATAGCCACAACAAAATGTAAGTAGAAATAAAATTATTACTGGTTTTTTTTTTATATAGTATCTAGTTATCTGTTTGTCTATCGCCAGGTAGCCGATAAATTTAATGCAGCGCACTACTCAACTGGTATGGTGGCTGCGAGTTTTACTTCAACTTCTATGGTACCAGAGACAATCCATGAGGCAGCTGTTATATGTGAAGATGAGGTCATATATGAAAGAGTTAAGAAAAAAGGTAAACCCTAAAGAATAGTAGTATATAATTTTACCATTTGTTGTAAATAATAGTCGAGTTAGAGTAAAGTAGATATTGTATAAATATACTCTGCATTCCAATATCTATACTAAACTAACTGTCCGCTCTAGCTTCGCATAGGTGTAAAAATAAATAAAATTAGATTTAAAAATCTGAAGATTTCCTTACTGTCTTTTATCTCACTCTCACTTTAATATGGGAATTTTTTATCCAAAATTTTCCTAACGATTTTTCAAACATTTTCGTTCATACAAACCTAGTCTCAACAATGACAAAGACAACAAAAAAAGAATTATGCACATAGTTGCAGTCGTTCCTGAAGTGATGCACTTACGTACATTGGGCAATCGTTATTAATTATATAGTTATCAATTTTCATGGCGTGCAGTTAATAGGTATAGATGTTCATATGCTGCAGTGCTATCCCAGTGGTGAGTTTAGCAAAATGGATAGCATAAAAACTTCTCCATGCAAAATTCAATTTCCAACATTTAATTGTACATTTTCGCGTTTATATATATACCAATATTCACTTTATATATAAATATATACATATATATATTTAAACAAGATTTTTTTATCACTAACCTTATAATATATACCTTACGTTGTGTTCACATTGTTCTATGCCATGCCATACATTTCTTTTTTTTCTAATTATTTTCTTTCTATTTAGTGCGCTATATGAAGAATCAGTTTTAAAGCACTGATATCCATTAAAGAATCCATACCTATTAATATTGAAATATCAATAATTGTTGAAAAATATTATATTTTAAAAAGTAAAGCACGGGTGATAGTGTCTACTAATTTTGCCTTCAGGTTATGTAAGATTGGTGACAAATGTGGGACCTCTCAATTTCGAACTCTACTGTGAAGTGATACCGAAAACGTGTCACAATTTCATGACACACTGTAAGAACGGCTATTACAATGGTACAAAGTTCCATCCGTTCTATTAGAAATTTTATGGTAAGTAAGTAGTAGCTTATTGTAACAAAATAGTTAAAAACTCTGTTTTCTTGGCATTTTTAGATACCCCTATATGTATAAGTAAAATGATAGAGGTCTGCTATTATACGCGTATCATTCAAAAACTAGTGGATAATGTAAAGCAATTTACATTTCTTTCTCTTCTTAGTTACTTGGTCCCTTATCTAAAAAACTATAGCAAAATCTCCATGTTATATAAGGTTGCTGATGTATAAACAAACTTTGTGTAGTAGTTTTTTACAGGTATACTAACTATATTCAACAGGATGGAATTATTTTTATATGATAATAATAATAATAATTGTATGTATATTTGTAGATACAAGGTGGAGATCCAACAGGCACAGGTCTTGGCGGTGAATCAATATGGAAGAAGCCGTTCGAGGATGAAGTTAAACCGAACTTACATCACACAGGACGAGGTGTACTCTCTATGGCGAATTCTGGTCCGAATACCAATGGATCGCAGTTGTAAATATACTTTTTAATTAACTTACTTTTGAGACAAAGTACCTAACACGGTTTGCAGTAGGAGTCGACTAGTAGAAACCGTCACGGTTAAATAACAAGCGTTATACCCCTTCCATGCGACTTTCTCTTTCTGTCCCGTTCATGCCGATGAGCAAAATTCACTCCCAGTTGTATAATCTCAGTACTGGAGAGTGGAAATTTCATGCAAATATGTTTCTTAGTTATTTGTTTTAAATCAGACTTTAGTTATATTATCACATTATTACAACAAAGATTTAAAATATTAGAAACTGCAGCAAGTACTACAAACCCGAAAAGTAAACTAATAAAATTGTAAAATATGGTACAAATATTCACTGTTTACAGATACTTAATATACATGTAATTCAAATGTTTACTTGTTATTAACTATATACATATATATTGATATATACTTATTGATTTTTTTGAGTCCTGAGGCCTCTATAGATATTGATATATATATTCTACAAGATATTCACATATAATATGTTACCTAAAGATAATAGTGTACTTTATTTAATTACATTAAACAAAATATGAAATAATCATCCAGTAATGACACGAAGATATATATCTTCACGTTCTTTATGATTGGTATCATACTAACTTGTAAAAATTCATTTTGCATTAAAATACGAAAGTGTAATGAACTTGAATAACACATACCTAAGAAGTAGTCTGATGTGTAACTCGAACCAATATTATTTACAGCTTCATAACTTTCCGTTCCTGTAAGCAATTGGACGGTAAACACACGATATTTGGTAAGCTTGTCGGAGGACTAGATACTTTGAGTGCTATGGAGCAAATCGAAGGTGGATAATAAGGACCGGCCAATACATGATATAGTAATTGAAATGGCTCAGGTCTTTGTGGATCCTTACGCTGAGGCGGAAGAACAGGTAGCTATGTCACATAGTAGAATGCTCTCCTATTCATTCATTCTTGTCTCTTTTTTTTTTTTTTTTTTTTATATTATAGGGGGCAAACGAACAGGTGGGTCACCTGATGATAAGTGATCACCGCCGTCCATAGACACTAGCAACACCAGGGGAGTCGCAAGTGCGTTGCCGGCCTTTTAATATATGTGGGCCTCCGACGTTCTCACTGACCGAACGAAACGCAACAGTGCAAGCACTGTTACTTCACGTCAGTTTTCTGTGAGAGGGTGGTACTGCCCCGGGCGAGCCGACCCATTCATGCTGAAACCAGTAATAGCTTCAGCGTAGCTCTACCACCTACAAATACATATTATGTAATTTATTATATTCAAAGGATGTGGCATTATAATTGAAAATATTTACTACATAAAAAAAAACACTATTCAATTTAATCGGAAAGTACATGCTGAACTGAAACAATGTATTATAATAGTATTTCATTTTTAGTTAGCAAAAGAACGAGCAGAAGAATTAAAAAGGCAAGAACAGGAGCAAGGACCTGGCGTTAAACCAAAGAAATCTTCTAGACAACCTCTCAAAGTCTTCAGGGAAGGAGTCGGCAAATATCTAAACTTACAAGAAATATCTGGAAACAAATCTACCAAGAGCTTGGATAATACGGGAAATTATATACCTGCTAAAAAACCCAAGAAAGACTCAAGTAGCTTTAGCAATTTTGAGTCTTGGTAAAAAGTTTCAAATAATAAGTTTTTATTTCATAAGCTATGTAAAATCAGACTGTTTTTAAAAATTCCTTAAGACAAAAATGTAAGAGAATTAAAAATTGAATGTTTATATGATGCGCAAATAAAAATTAATGGCAACATGCAATCAATTACATTTTAACTTATTACTGCAGTGGTATAATTTAGAAATTCAATTTTTGGGTATTTTTTTTTTCGAACTGTCCACACTGTTGACCTGGCAAGGCCTCTACAATTTCACCGGACTAAAGTTCTTGGTTATTATTATAACTCTTTAGTAGTTTCTATAAAATATCTTTTCTCAAACTTATACCATTAATTATCAGATTATGATTTCTTTGAAATTAAGGATTTCAATGTTGATGTGAAATAAAACTGTAAATAGTTTGAAATATCTGATAAATAAAGTATTTTCAATGAAATTCAATCTTGTTTGGAATAATTTTATTAACCTAAAATACTGAAGAATACATTCATTCTATAATTCCTTGGGATATAAACACTAATTATACAGTTTATAAGTGGGACAAATGAAAATTTGTAATATATAACATTATCTTGAAGAGAATCAAAAACAGAAATACAGTATTATTTAATGATTTTGGTTTGAAAAGGAAAAGATTAGCACACCATAAATAACATACAAGTATTATGTACATTTTAACTAGAAGAAATGACTGCAAAAAATTTGTTTTGACAATAATGAGTCTCATCAGATACATCATCCTAATAATAAAGTATGTCTACACTGAATTAATATGTGACAAATGATAATAAAATTATTGATTTACTTGGTCATTTGTTACAGAGTAATAAACCAATAATATATTTACAAAAAATTAACAAATGTATACTGACATACATTTTTTTATTTCTACATACAAACCATTCCACAGTGAAACAAAAATAGATACAGAGAAAGAGTCTACAAATTATAACGTTTAAGTCTATATATTATTCTTTATTGTGTATAAAACCAGAAACATTTATAATTTGTATAACTGACCAATTTTATCTATATTTCATAAGAATGAATGAAAACGATTTTATACATACACTTTAAATTAGAAGGAAATTATTATAACACTTATGGAAGCCTAATTATTTGTGTTTTTAATGTAAATTAATAAGTTTACAATAATAAATATTTGAATAATAACAAATATTTTAATTATAATTTGGACGCCTACGCGCAGTTCTTTGTTTATCAAATCTCATTTCCATTTCTTCTAAAACCTTAGGCGTGTATCTCACAACAAGTTTCACAGATCCTACAGCTTGTTTCAAAAGTTCAACAGCTTTTTCATGGTTTTCACCTTCTACAGAGACTCCATTCACAGATAAGAGTTGGTCCCCTCTTTTTAAGCCTCCATGACGATCAGCCACTCCTCCTGGTATAATTCTTGATATGTAAATAGGTGAGTTTTGTTCTTTTCCACCCATAACATTGAAGCCTAAACCTTCTTCTGTCTTTGGCAATTCAACAACCCTTGGGTGTGCGTGACCTTCTGCCGCAGCGAATGCAGCCACTGTCGCTTTAGCTGTAGCAGATGCTCTAATATCTGCGGAACCCTGAATATCTACGGTTTCATAAACATGCTCGTATACCTCTCTAACAGCATTTAGAAAGTCACTTTGAAGCACCTTTTGTAGCGCTGCTAATTTTGTAGCAGGCACTTCACCACTTTGCTGAAGTTTCTCGAGTAGTTCAATAGCTCGTTTTATATCTCTCGCTAGTGTTAGTTGCTCACCTGAACTACTCATTTTTTTCAATATAGTTTCGTGTGTTTATTATCCTCTGACTACGAATTAGGGCGTCGTAAAACAAGAACTCTTTCTACGAATACAAATCAATATAATGTAGTGTATTATCTATGGAATCAATATCAGCAGTTGATACGTTCTGAAACAAAATATGTCATATTAATAGGAACTAACGTTTCTTAAATAACACTATTACAAAAATACAGTGCTTATGTACATATTTAAAATATTAATTACTGAGTAATATTTGGAAATTAATAAAAAAAATTGCATTCCACAAATTTTAATTACATCGTTCGTTCTGAAATAAGAATAAGCTGAATAGTTTGTCAGAATCTTTCCATAACAAGCACAGACAAAAAATAAGTTCATAATGTCAAGCTGTCAATTTTTTTACCATATTTAGACTAAATAAAAGACTTGTTTATCAGTATGATGTGATTTGTTGCTCATATTTGGATTGTTATATATTGGTATTGTTATACCAGTCTTATAAAATTAAACTATAAGTGAAATAGTGAGTGCTTTTTATAAAGAATGGATGACTTGGGTAAGTTTATTGCGTATATTATCATAACCTGTTTGCGGATATTTTGTAATAAATGACGTGTTCCACAAAAATAACTCCTTATTTGCATTTTTTTCTTATACACTATATAGCCGATTAGTTTTAAGGCAAGTCTTGGATATAAAATTGTATTAATTGAAGGGCTGATTGGCCAAAAAACAGAAACTATGATCTTATGTTAAGAAAATAAGTATAGTGAATTCATAAATAAAATTGAAAAGCATTCACAAGTAATCTTTGTGTTATTAAAATTAGGAAGTTCTAGTTTTGACTCATTAATCTTTTATTCCATGTGATAGTTAATTACTTGGTCAATTGAGTAAATTCCAAGACGCAGAAAATGGAACTGTTTACATTACAAGTAGATAAAGTATACCAATATAAGATTGGAAGAGGCAATGAATTGTTATTTTAATATTGAGTATAATATTATATTGTAAATAAAACTATTAAAACATAAAATTTAAAATAACAAGGGTCGTTAAAGGTTTTCAAAACTTTATATAATTCCATGGTGTACATTACCAACCACTAAACAATTATGGATAATTTTAAAAACGTACTGACTTATATGTAGATTAATTATTATTCAATTTCCATCCACATTTTGGTGTATTTTTGGACAAACCTATTAGAACTATCAATGATATTCCATTTATTTATGTTATTTTTCATATAGTTTTGTAGTTGTTTTTTTAATATTCTGAAATTCTGATATATTAAGGGTATAATATGTTTGAGAGATTTTATTCCTTTGTTTTGGAGGTTGGTGAATGAATCTTCTTTATAATTTAGTAATAAGCTATGAAATAATAAAGTCAGGTGACATTTCAAATTTTTTTTCAATGAAAGTGTGGAAGTCAACTCAATATTATTATTTAGGATTTAACCACATAGAAGAAATGATCGATTTTTTTAACTATAATTATGCAACAAAGAGGGGAGCTTGCTTTTTATTGAATAAAAGTTTTCATTTTTATCACAGTACTGATATTTTCATACAGGTTAACATTAATGTCATACCATTTTTCTTACTAAATTAATCTTCTCTAGATAGTAAGAGTTTAAAAAATATTGAAGATCTACTTCTCTATGTATGATTTCCCCAAGAATTAATACTATTTCATTCAAATCAGTCATATCTTTTGGAAATCTATTTAGTGGAGTTTTAATTTTAATGAATAGTCAATATCCTCTATCATATTTACATATTATAAGCATAATTCTGTTGAAGTTTGTATTTCTGGAATATTTTATGAGATATGTAATCTTTTATGGTAATGTAAACAATTTAATTCATTTTATTCAGTCAATTTCTGATGTTTAAAATGTGTCAATAATTTGTTGCATATTACCACAAAAACTGATATTGAGGCTTTCAAGGAAATTTAACGAAATTTGAAACCAAAACAATAAAATAACCATTAAAGAAAATTCACATGTAAGTTTAAATAAACGTACAATAATCACAATAAATTTGACATTCAATTGGTTTTTATAATTTACTAGCACGCCCGGCGGACGTTGTCCTATCCTAATAATAAAAAAATATACACTTACATGCATGAAACGCTTAAGGCGGCTTGACTTTTTCCGATTCTTTTAACAATTATCATTATATTTCAACTAATTTACAAAGAACCTTGACAAACTATGTATCTAAACCTTCCCCATGAATTACTCTATCTATTGGTGAAGACCGCATTACAATCCGTTCAGTAGTTTTTGAGTTTATCACAAACATTCAGACAGACACACAGATGGGGCAGACGACTTTGTTTTATAATATGTATTGATTATGAAATAAAACCAACCGAATATGTTATACAAAAAAGTTATTTGAGTTTTTTATGTTCCGCTACATTTTCCAGTGTAAGTAAAAGACTGAAGAGAGAAAGTTTGACTAAAAATTATTTATCTTCCATTTCCTCCAGCATCATATTAAAGGAGTAATAAGGCCTCTCTTTTTTAAAAGCATATTTAAATAGTGATCAAATTACATTCTCCAGTGTTTACCCATTAAACTAGTTATACATAAAACATATATGGTAATCATAATGACTTGTAATTTAGCCCTTAATGGGATAACAGTTAACATTAATACCTGTTAGCGTTCCATCGCGAATGGGGTGATTAATGATCGACATTGGGGTCGCTGCCGCTCCTACAAATACTAGAAGCTATTATAGAAAGTGTTTGATAAAACATTTTATAAAGGAAAGGGTGTTAAAATCGTAAAATGCCCTCAATATAAGTGCTGATTTTTCTTTAATTTTATGTTGATATGAATAGCAAAAACAGTTTCTATCAACAACAATTTATGGTGTTGGTTATTTTGCAATATTTGTTATTAACTGCTGTGAGTTATTTCGCTGTTTGGTAATTTATTGTTTTGTATCGTATTACACATTATATTAATTTTCGTCTTTCCTGACTTACAATGTGAGCAATGAAAAATGTTCTCCTTTATATACGTATTTGTTCTTCAATGGACGTTACTTTGCACCTCTGCCTAGATTTGAATGGCTACTACCAGGTCTCACTGTAACTAAAAGCGTTTGATTTTATTTGCGCTACGTCTCTAGTTCCATTGAGACGTGGTAGCGACCGTTCAATTCCAGGCAGAGGTGCAATGTAACATCCTTTTAAGTACTCGTGATGGATTTCTGAAAAGTAACGCTTTTATTAATTAAACACCTATTATTGGCTGTTGTATCATGCTTGCTTATTCGCGTGTTGCTATAGCACCAGCCAACCGTTATCATTTTTAATAACAATAATAAAAAACGGATAGTCGACAGTAAAATAACGAGTTCTTCAATCATTTAATATACGTTACGTAGGAATAATGAATTACATTGTTTAGTTCTCAAAATAATGACTAGTTTATTGAAGCGTTGATGACATTGTTGTAGTTCTGAACGTGACGAACGTCACGTCATGTAATTTTAACGTACCCTAGTTTTTATAAGGAAAAAATCGTAATAAGAAAAAAATGCTAATAGGGTATTTCCTAACAGTCAGCCAACTAACTAACACGTAAGTTGAAAGTTTATTACGAAGTATGTTTCAAAATATTAGCCACGCCCGTTTTTTACTTATTTCAAATTGAACATAACAACATTTTTAACCACGTTGTTATTCATTGTATTCGTAAAATGGACAACGTTTAAGTCTATCGTGCATCCTATTCTAATTTTAGATACACGTAGAATAAGGCTGTGGGAATACTTTAGCTATCATCAGTGTAAACACACGCCTGATCCACGACATTCCTCCGAACCAGTTCCGCGGCTTCTAGCGAACTTGAGCAATTTGCTGATATACCCCATACACCATGTCTATGAAGGACCATTATTATTGATTTAAATTCCATAAAATTCTATAAAAGTTATTTTTATTACATTGTATTGTTTGCTTATAACTTACAGTATGTCAATTGACGATTCGTCATTAGTATTCTTAACTGATGATCTCAGAAGTAATATTTTTAGAACGTTATATTAAAAGTTAATGCATTCCTCGTAGTTTAATTCAGGGATGAACCACTTGATCTGTTTTTAATGGGAAACGTTTGTTATATTTGCGATACAATGCTCAAGTAGTTTTTTTATTATACTAATGACATCAGTGCGCTGTAATCTAAGAATGTCAATTAGAAATGGAAAAAACTTATGCCATCAAATTGGCTTACCATACTTCTTTGCTAGATATATGTAAAAATTTGAAAACCTGCCTGTTCACGGCTTGACTTTGGAGAACGATTTCGTATAATTGTTAGAACTTCTGACGGTTATTTTATCATTATGTTGTGATAACGGAGTCTTACATAAATATTTTTGATGTCAAAACTCTTGCAATAAATTAAAGATTTATAGATCTAATATAGCATAATTCATCTATGAATGTATGAATTATAAATTTTATAAGGTAAATGTATTATGGATTGTTTTTTTTTCAATTTGCATATTTGTGGTCAGATACTAGCTTATTCAAACTTGAAGGCAATCGTTATATTCTTTATGCAAGACATTTTAAAATAATCAATAGTAAACGTGTGTCATATTAACCTCTACTTATGTTCTGAGTAGAGGTTAACTCATTACCTATTCCGGACTCTTTGATGCCTCATCTGATGGGATGATGTATAGTCGTCTTTTGTTATTAATTTCAATCGTACATTGGAGAACATAGAATTGGGAATGGAATAGATTGAAATTTAATTGGATGCTTAGAATTTTGAAATATTCATTAATGTTAATAAACATTGATTAAAGTTTGTTTTAATTTATACGCATGTGGAAAATCAGAGAAAATGTGGAAATTATTTTATAAATAAAGGGAGAGAAAGCGTGATCGTGTTGTCATGTACAAACATTATGCAGTACATGACGTAATTATGTTAAGACTAGCTTATTCCTGCCCGCTTTTTTTGGCATTAAAAATGGCAAAGTGTTAATATAGAAGTAGCCTAGAAGTATCTACGAATTTGGTAGTATTGACGTGATGATTTAACCTCAAAGGAACTGTTTTCATTAATATGTATATACTGATATCTAAGTTTACCGATTATTTTGTTTAAGTCTGTTGTATCGTAATGTCAATGGTAGTTAATGGGTTCTTCATAGATGGTGTTCTTATATTCTACGGCTTAGGAATGTTGGGTGTCGGTTTCATTAATCACTGTTGCAATTTTATTATAATAAGCTTTATTACGTCACATGTTACGCATCGTCCACGCAACGTTTTGGTTAATTTGATGTCCACTCCTCTGTTTAAGGTTAATTAACTAAATTAATGTCAGCCGCCCTTTCGTAATATAATTGAAGACACACCTACTTAGCACCTACCTCGTTTGAGGCATTATTGATAAAATGTACAAAGGTCTTTAAACCTCTTCACAATATGCTTATTGATTCTCATTTTATCATTGATTGACTTAATGGTAATTATGATTGGTTAAATTAGATTTTACCATAGCTAGATCCAAATGTCTAGCAATTTTGCGGTAATAGTCTAGGAAAATTAAAATGTTGCTGTTTATTTTATGCCTGATATTCAAAGTTATGTAGTATCGACTACGAAGATTTTTAAATAGCTTTTTATGTTACTAACTTAAGGTGCGTGTGTGCCCTGTTACGTACTGTGACGACAAGTAAATCGTCCAGGAAGCGGAAAACAATATTTGATTATTTTGTGTCTTTTACGAGTAAAATCTGGTATCTGGACAGTGGGAGAGTAGCGAATATTTTGAAAGGTTTAGTGACGTCACCATCACGTCACTCGCCCCGATGAGTTGCGTGTTACGCGTTCTGGATGGCTGCCTATCAGTCGTACGCGTAGCTCCGTAGGTTCGACAGAAGTGTTGTTATAAATCAAATTGTGTATTAAATATTGTAGTATTTATGATAAACCAGTGTCAGAGTTAAATATTGTAAAATTATTCTTATTACATTTACGTGAAATGTATAATAATTTTAAAGAGTTGCATATGTGTTATATGAAATTGGTTCTGAAATGCTATTGTAAATCTTTTTCTAAATTATTTTGTTGTGTATCGGCCATCGGGTCATTTTTTTCTAAGTAATTGAATTTAGTAAATTTGCCATCCTCTTTATACATACATAACTCTAAAATGTAGCATAATAATAATATGAATGCTCGTTACCACAGATGCATTTAAAAGATTCCGATTCATAATAATCGATAAGATTTTTGCAGAAAAAAATAATTTTAATATGTTTCTGGAAAATTAAAGTACATGTCTAAACTGCAAATAACTTTGAAATATATTCTATAATCTAAATTTTCAGGGTACAGCTACATATTAATACACTCAATGATTTCGTAAATATTCCAAGTACTAATATTATATTCGTATTATTTCCAACTTGTCGTACAAAAATGTAATTTTTGTATTGACTAATTTCATCCTTGGCAGTTAAATTAAATTGAAGTTGGCTTTGTTTCAGAAACTATAAACATAATTCTTGCAAGGTTAAAGAAATGTTCAAACGTTGTACTCAGTTCTAGACTTATGGTCGAAAGTATTAATGAAATATATGACATTTGTATCTCAGTTTGTTGTTTGGATGATGATAGGAATTTTCTAGTTTGTTCGACGACCGTTCTCTAGTTCAAAAATATTATCAAAAGTGTTCTCGTAAACAAAATATATCCATCTTTGCGTAAGCCAGTCGCGTTTTGTATACGAGTAGGTTGAATTAGCACCACGCTATATGAACCCATCTCAAATATTGACTTCCTCATTAGAACCAAGCTTGGGAACAATGGTACAGTTACTTCAATCGTAAAACGGACAAGCCGCAAACAGTAATTTGTTGTCCTAATGAATACCAAATGTTCTGTTACTCTCGAATTCATTCCTCCGTTTATATAAGATGTTACTGCGAAATCATTCGCAAAGTGCTAATTGACATGTGAAGTTTTGTAAAATTTTATTACGGCGCTAAATAACAGAGAGAAAAAGGTAACGGTGTAGGTGAATAGATTGCAAATACCCCATAAACATTTCTTTCAAGACTCACATCAAAGTAGAATCACCACTGCGCATAACCATCATCGTAAAGTCGGCACGAACGTGACGCGGACGGGGTGAAAACCGATGAGCCGGAAGTCTCGTGTCAAGTGATGCTCATAGGTACGCACTATAATTCTAACGGATGTGGACAGGCTCGGGGAAATTTGGCGGGAACGAGGACGAAATTAGAATTTTCTCGTTAGTGATTGTCTCGTGATTGATTGCCTTTTGTCGAATACTGTTGTTTCTGTGCGCCGGTCGCCTGACTTACACATTTAGACACCACCTATTAATGCGGGCTATCTTAACACTATTGGTTTTATCTTAATACCCGTGCTATAATTTTGCAGTGCAATAAACATCGATATCGACCTTTAGAAGTATGGACCAACAGTAAAGACGATACTTTTTTATTTTCAAATGTACGGTTTTAGTTATCAATTTTTAACAGAATTAATAATGTTTAGTTGTCATAACAATACTCCAGTATTATCAAACACCACGTGGTGTGCAACCGTGTCCACATATAAATAATTTACAGTAGAATTGGCTGAAGCGGCGTGCGCCGGCGCCGCGCCGTCCGCACCAGCGTACACCGCACCACGAAACTTCGGTTAGTTAAGACTGGGACGCGCTGACGAATACTCTACTCTGAGTTTACCTGTCGGTGCCATATCGCGTCCGTCACGTTCCCTTATCACTTATCATGACGCTTATCGAACATCGGGAAAAAAAGCATCGATAATGACGACCGATGTATACGCAGGGTCTCAAAGATAGTCTTTAATCGCCGCGCGTCCTTGAGGTACACCGCACCGGTCGAGCATATAAACAAGTGCATAACAATTGACAGTAATTGCGCATTTTTGTGGTGTATTTTCTCGTAGAGTGAGATTCGTTTCACTCGTACAATGCGTTGGTTGTGATTATGGACTGTTAAGCCTGGTGTTGATCCTGTGGGTGTTTTATTGAAAACGACGGCTACGTGATTGGTCGAAGATGGATAGGACAATGTACGGCAAAGTGGTGCCAGGCACTTATTATCCGTTCCGCTGTGCTATGAAGGAGAACGGCATTTCGCCAGGCTGTGAGTATTATTTTATTTTATATAATTAAACGTTTAAATAAATAGTATTCGTTTAAATAAATCATTATTCGCGTGCGTTTGTTTACTATCACACTACGCTCGTGTATAAGAATTGCATAAATTCGTTCACAAGTTTCGTGTTTATATTCATACACGGTTTATTTGTTTTCATAATGTTCGGGAAGAGTGCATCTACATGTCGCTCACATGGCCTGTTCATTAACTAGCGAACTAAATGGATTGCACCCTGGATAAATAGGTTTATGTAGGTCTTTTGTAATACATTAATCGTTGCCAGCTTATTTTTGTAATGTTTCGTTACACGTATTGTGTCATTATGTGTCATCACGTCCATATATTTCGTCGTTCCAAATTTACCGTGATCCGTACTTAGTGTCTTTTAATGAGGCGTTTAATAGCGATTGCATAGATGTATTCATCGCAATAACAATATGATGTTAATTTAATTCTATTATTGTTATATTTCTTGTACTCATTTTGCGGTTGTATTCTGGGATTTAACGATGTAGCATTTTATTCCCGGAGGTCCCGTGGGTGGGGGACCTAGAAACACGTCCTCTGCAGTCTGGTCGACTATTTTATCGTTTATTTAAGTATAAAGTTTCATTAGAGTGTGTAATATGTTGGTTGACATTTATCAACTTTGTAATAGTTTACACCGATTCGACGTGGCCGTGCGTGATTCACATATTGTTACATTATTATCATCATCTGCTTTTGTATGTTTTGAATTACTGTTCGTCATGATGTTTTTTGGAAAATTATATATCGCGTTTCTATTTTTGGATCAGTATTTCAGTAGGTGTGTTTATTTCACGTAGGTCTATCTATTTGCCAAAAGAATTGTTCTTACAACTTTAATATTAAAGAGTCGTAATAAATCTATAGGCATCGTTAAGTCCTTTAATTTAACCAACATGATATCACTATATGTTCATTCATTTACTTGTATTTGCTATATTGTTCGTGGTTGGTTTATTCAGTTACTGTATAATGATGTATTTGCATATTCGATGACCTTCATATATTTTAACCTTAATCTGCTAAATTTACTTTGGTTTTATATGAACGATGTTAAATCGTTTTTATTTTTTAACTCTAAATATGGAGATAGTTACAAAATCGGAATTCTTTAAACGACCTCCTCTTTTACAGTGTTCTCTTTTTTGGTTCATTAGAAAAATGTTAAAAAGGTAAAATTTATTCCTTAAGAGTTCTTACGAAAGTTAGATTACTTACGAATGGTCGCTGAGGTGTAATATTCTTGGAATGTTTCTGACTTGAAGAGCATACTGAAAGCAATGAATGAAGACTTTGTGTTTTAATGCTCTTGCTAAGTGCAATCGTAATACACTTGTAAATTTTAAAGAGTTTATTCGCTGCAATACTTGGTATTGCCTATGTATAATTTGTAGGATTATAAATACTCAGTCATTCTGAAGAATCACTACATATTATAAAACAAAGTCGTCCATCGCGTCTGTCTGTTTGTCTGTCTGGATGTTCGCGATAAACTCGAAAACTAATGACAGGATTGTAATGTAGTCTTCGCCAATAGATAAAGTAATTCACGGGGAAGATTTAGGTATATAATTTGTCAAGGTTTTTTTTGTAAATTGGTTGAAAGAATCGGAAAAAGTCAAGCCGCCTGGGAGCTTTCGTCGAAAACGCTGCCTAATCCCTTTGAGATATAACAAAACAATGCATACTGAGATATTCCTTTTTTATAGATCTACAAAAACCTTATATAAAATTGGGTGTGTGCCTTAAGCGGTCCCCTTAGTAGTCCGGTGAAACAGTAGAGGCCATGCCAGGTCAACAGTGTAGTCAGTTCAAAAAAAAAGATCCAAAAAAATGTCTACGATGGCATATACTATCTTTTTAGGATAACTTACTATACCCATCTATCATCTAAAAACGGTCACATATAATGAGGTAATTGGAAGGCTATTGAGACAGATACAGTATTAATCTTTATCAAATTGAATACATTAGTTACCTTAAGCATTTCATGCACATAAGTATATTTTTTTTATTATCAAGGCAGGACAACGTCCGCCAGGCCTGCTAGTGTAGAATATATTGAAAATACATACGATAGACAAAGAATATTATGCAAATCCGAGACATGGCAAGTTAAACTGCATAAAAGATTCTCAAGAGAATATTCTCTTCTCTTCCTACACGAAGCTGTACGAATGGAAATCATTGTAGTATATCAGACAAAGAAGCTAATGTTGTCGTTTAATTATATTAAGCACACTAGGTATAGAAGTGATGGATGACCAAGTAATATATATGGTCATTGATATAATTTGACATATAATTGGGGCATTGTTTTAAATTGGAAATTGTGAAAATGGACTGACACTAATAAGAGTGTAAGTAAGCATTTCTTTAGAAAGTTTTAGGAAATGAAATTTTTTTAATAGCTTATGGTTGTACATTTTGAAGAGGAAATGAATCTACTTCATAAATGATATCTAGCCTGGATCTTATTTATGTATTAACCGTTTTTATATTTAGCCCTGTATATATTTTTTACCGGTAAGGTCTTGGTTATTCAAATACAATTTTAATAATTATACCATACTACACCAGATCTATGTTTGAATGAATGAACTTTATCGTGTCCTGTATTTATTATGTTATTCCCTAAATTTCCTAATTCGATGTGTAAAATGGCAATGTACTATTTTTTAATTTCATTATCAGATATATAATTATGTTTTTATGCAAAATTTGTATTCAAGGACAATTTATAAAATCACCTTTATCGTTTTATGAATTTTTATATAATTATGTTATTAAATCGATTATCTTATTGTTTTTTACACTTTTGCATAATCATTGTTATACTAATATCTATATAGTAGGTAGGTTTTATCTTTCAGTACTTTTTTTTCTGTCCTTTTTTTTAATCGTTTCTCTTTTTTTGTTGTTTAATAACTATAGATGAACTTCACTGTTATCAATAAAAAATATTATTACTCTCTATACGTCATATTTCACGCTTCGTATGCTTACAATCTACAAAATTTGTACAATACCCAATACAAATAACGTTATCTATATATTAATATGTGAAGATGATATTTGTACCCCTTACTATGGTCGAAGTCCGACTACCGGTCGACCACTACTAGTATTAAATATATTGATTAATTAAATGTTATTTCCATTTGTGCAATTCAGATAATAGTTAACATGTAGTCTTTGTTGTAACATGTGTTCCATACTCCTCGACTCCATGAAATTACTATCGGGGCAGTAACTCACGATAAAGGGCCAGATGTTTCACCTTGTCGATTAAATTACAATTTTGGTTAACAAAAATAAAGGCGTTTTTATAAAAAAGACGTTGTGACGTGCCAAATCAAAATTCGGGATACTGTAAATAAATATTGCTATAATAATTTGTTAAGGCTAAATACATCTTGCAGAGTTAGTGTTATAAAGTTTATTGTCTATTTAGTTACATACGTTGTCTTTCTTTGAATAAAGTGACATCACTATATGACATAATTCGAACAATTCCAATTAAAAAAAAAAAGTATCAAACCTGCGTTCGTGAGCGACCTTGACACACAAAAGTTCGCGCACAATGAGGATCGGATTCGTATGCTCGTTGGAACATGTAGGAAACCTGTTTCCATTGAATAATCCACTAGGCTTGGAGATCAGGTTGACTTTAATATAAACCTTTGAGTATATCCGCACGTGACCTCTGCGAGGTCGGCTTGACATAATGCCACTCTGTGCGCAGATGGTCAATTGTATGTTGGTAACGTGTCCTTTGAGACATCTGGTTGTGTTTTGCGCGATTAAGAATTTAAAGTTGAATATTTGTAGGTAAAGGATATTTTACTTGAAATCCTGGCGTTTCGAGAGAGAGTTTTAATTTAAAGATATTTTTATATTGTTAGTAAACAGTTTACATTTAACACCTAAACATATAACTGACAATGATGTTCGGTTTCGGTGACAGTCAAAGCCGAGTCGCGCCGTGCGCACTAGGTTCTGGTTGTCCTATATAAAATCGGGTGAGTGCCTTAAGCGATCCCCTTAGTAGTCCGCGGTGAAACTGTAGAAGCCTAGCCAGGTCAACAGTGTAGACAGTACGGAAAAAAAAACAATTATGTTCATCTCATAAAATCAGTCATAAAGCAGTGATCGAACTCGTGACTCAAGTAGTGCTTAATTACCATTGTGTTACGAGACTTAAAAATAATACATTGTCGAGTCATAAAACTCGATTCTAATTTTCCATTCCATAAGAATAAAATGTACAGTTGTTTTCAGTATATTTGTCCTCTCTGAATATAGCAGTATGTTCGGACTATATTGTGAAAAGTTTCGTACAAAGCAAAGTTAAAATATTATTATAGCAATCTAAAATTGGCATTTGTTTATACTTATTTCGATATCTTCTATACATATAAATAATATTGGAGTGTCTGTATGTAATGTCAAAATAACGACTTTTTACTGATTGGATATGAACGTATACACGATACCTGTAACAAAAATACCATTTTTAGAATTTTTGTCTGTCTGTATGTTCCGGGTAATCACCGAAACGGCTGGACCGATTTTGACAGAAACTTCATTGACGGATAGTTAAAATTACAGCGGGTGACATAGGCTACTTTATTTTAGACTAGCTGTCATCCGTGACTTCGTCTGTAGTACTATCTCCAAAACGATTGGACCTATTTTCATGGGACTTTCACTGACAGATAGCTAACATTTTAAAAAGTAATTTAAGCTTTTTTATTTTGAATTAGCTTTTACCCATGGCTTTGTTTGCAGTACTATCTCCAAAACGTTTGAACCATTTTTCACGGATTTTGCACTAACAGATAGCTGATCTTATAAGAAGTAAAATACAATTATAAAAAAAAACGCATGTGGAGCTGCGGGCAACTGCTATTATACATGTAATGTAATATATATTTATAACTACATTTGTGTTCTTCGCAACTATAATCAGAGCGGTCAAAACGTTTGGTGACGTGGTGGCGTCTGTGATGAAAGATAATCAATTAGGTTTTAAACTAATACACTTTATTCACTGTAATTCTTAATTTAAATATTTATTATTTTTTATTATTATTCCAAACGTTGTTTTACAACTGCACATAAAAATAGCAAAACGATAATGACACTAATTTATCTCTACGCGTTTTTGTTACGCCTATTTTGTTATGTTAATGAGGATAGCGTTAAAGTAAGCAGTTGGCCGACTGTCGCTGTTAATTTTAACTCGACTTTATAGATATAAAAGTGAATTTATTGCATGGTGTCGTGTCGACGACTCGCTAATATCCATATTCATTTTTATCCCTTTTCTGAATTTATCTGTTAGGCCTCGTGTGTCGCCCTTAAATTCACTGAAAGAACTTAATCATCTATATTTATATAGTATTGATTTCTTTTTACTATACGTCCGTTCTCTTATTAAAATCTCATAAATTCTGATAAAATATTCGTAGTCCGGTGAAATTGTAGAGGCCTTGCCAAGATAACATTGTAGTGAGTTCGAAAAAAAAAAGATAAAATATTCTTTTTTTTTACCCATATAGCTATGCAAATATCCAATTTTCCAAAGCGCTAACAAAGAAAATGTAAGCGAATCTTCCCTTTACAGGACAACTATGTAATGAAATAAAATGGCAACCCAACAACTGAACTTCATCTGTCATAGCTGTCAATATTTTTGATCACTACTATCTTCTGTCTCACTCACTCGCTTTTTATATAGATATATTTTAATGTAAAACGTTCACATATTCGTATGTTTTTTAAGCAACTTTTTATATAAACCTTAAATTACAAACGAAACAAACAAGGATTAGACGTCTGAATAGGTGCAGCCGCTCTGAATTGATACGATTACATACATTCGGCGATTGGCTTATTATTTATATAAAATATGGCACAGATAAAGATGACTTATTTATGTTATGTCATGTGTGATATGTCGAATCGCAAACATTTTAAATGTACATTATTTTGATGTTTTACATAAGGTTAAACAACTGTTAGAAATGTAAACGCCTGAAAAATACTCTCCACGAATTTATTAAAATGCATGTTTTGTCTCTTTAGATTTTGCAACAAAACAAAAATTCTTTAAATGTCAGTGTTAACCGTATGAAAATCCTCTGCCTAGAACTAAGGGAACACACAGAAAAAGGTAAACAGCGACTTGGATTTACTTTAATTTATTATTGATAATACTGTTGATTGATATTCCAACTTCCTACTATAGTTTAGATAAAGATATAAAATGAAATCTATTTCTTATTATTTTAGTATCAAAGTTGTTCGCGCAATCAGTTTGTCATACTATACACGCTTGTTCTTGGGCATTGTCTTCACTCAGTATGCCCTTAAGAGTTTTGGATTGTACATTACAGTTGGCTTTCCAGTGTTACATCTCCTAAAATAAGGTGTCAAGTGAGAATATACATATAAATAAGAGACGATAAAATAGGCACCTCTTTTCCTTCTTTTGTTAGTCAAACAATTTTCTTTTTTTTTTTTTGTTTAGTAGCTATGATCTTTAGCGGTATCAGTAGATACATTTTCGAAATAATTTTCGTTTTTCTTCATACCACTGATAAGTCGAAGCCTTTGTTTATAAGTCCCCTATCCGTTATACTTCATGATCCTTACATCTACAAAATTTGTACACTCTTTATCAAAAAAATCTCAATAATATAGACATTAATGATTAATTATTTTGGGCTGAATTTCGACAACTGGTACGATTTCATTATTCGAATTCCCACATATAGGACTCGTGTCCGATAAACTCTGGTTATAAAACGGTTCTCGATGTCATGAATTCTAAAGTAATTGTCTGTTCTTCGACATGCACTTCTGACTGATTTATTATCACTTCTGGCATGTGTTAAAACACGTCCATATTATTAGTGTTTGTTCCACCGCCATGACTGTCATGGAAATAACGGAACTTTAATATTTATGTATAAACCTTCACATTATGTATTACTCAAGTACGATGTCAATTCTTGTGTGGATGTTTATATTGGCCTCTCGAAGCGAACAGTATAAGAACGGTATAGAAATAAATGAAACAGATTGTTCACTTGTCACAGGAAATACCTTTAGGGAATATGTAGCATATATACAAGAAATGTATACTTTTTGGGCACCATTAATAATTGTGAAACGGACAAATTATGATACCCTAACGGATAATTAGTATTCGACTGACTTTTTACTCGTGAAAAAATCGTGACATTGTCTAGAATTGAAACGGTTTGCAGGTTGTAATTGTTTTTCTGTTATACAAAAATAAAATCACTAAAATTAAAGTGCTCTTTGTCCTTATCGAGTGCAATGTCTTTAAGGACGTAGTAGGTACATTGATATGCGTTAGATTTATTTATCACTAAAGACCGAATTATATGCATTTCAAAATCAAAAATACTTCTTATTCAATTTAGGCCCTGAGAAGGCGCTTATGAACGTCAAAGTTACCACCGGTTCGGAAAACAACCCAGTCATCGAGAAGAACCGGCAAGAAACTCGATCTGGTTTAGCTTTTTATGAAACCTAATATTACTCGTATTTTTAAGACATAGTTATAAACATAGATAATTACATTCGGTTTTGGTAGATGCACAGAGAGGGGCGTCATTTCCATTTACATATGCAGTTCCATAGTAAGTCCATTCTTATCAATTAGGTACTGCATAGTTTGCCTAAGTTATAATAGAGATGATACATATTTTCGATATATAACGAGGCTTTGAACATAAATAAATAAGTTTTAAATTATCGAATGATCTTACTACAGAATATTTACTTTAGCACCTGATTGTATATTTGTATAGAAAAAAAAACGATACAATTATTAATCAACAAATTTAAATCGATATTTTAATCGACTACATATCGTTTTTTATTATTTAATTTGAGTAATATCGATTCTGTATTTATCACTGTAGTTACCGAGATATTTGTAATGAACCATCTGTTCAGTTTTAGCTTTGACTAGACAGCAAAGTAGCACGTTTATGCAAACCGTTTAACAAGCCTTGTGTCAATTCAATGTTTACCTGTATCTTTATTATTTATTCTATATAGGTCTACCACGATCATGGCATAACCTTTTACGCGTACGTTAAAGGTTGACCGCTAAGAATTGTAATTATAATAAATAAATATATTGTAATTGAAATAAATAACTAGTATTCATTAATTCATAATTAATTCACGTGCCGATAATCCATCACATATAATCTCATACTATAACCAATTTGGACGGTTATAAATATTTATTATGGACGTATTAATCCACAGTATAAGTGTGTTTCATCCGAGGATTGAGGAAGTTTGAGTCGTTTGAGAAGTGACATGATTAGACAAATTATTTATTATAGAAAGCAATAACAGTTATATTTATTAATGATAAATAACACTGTTGTATACAATAATTGTTGTTTTGAACTGAATGTAAATTATTCCGCTAATGGGTAATTTTCTGTTTTATGTCCTAGTTCAATTTATTACAAGGTGTTTTTGACGTGATAATGTCTTATAAATCGATGCACGCCGACTGCACGCATGAAAAAGCATGACTCATTGTCACGTTCCGCCTGAGTCGAGCGTGCAAGCGAGAGTGCACAACAAGCGGTAGAGAGGCGCGATCGGCCTAAGCGTTCGGCTTGTGACGCATAATTAATTGACAAAATTGTAATTTTCAATTAACTTCTTCTTTCTGTAATACAAAATAATGATAATTCAGTGATAACAATTCAATTCAATTCATAAAAGTATGCAATCTTCATCAATGTTTTCTTATGACGTTACCATGTAAATTATCGTCCGTAAACCGAACATATACACAACCAATTTTAAGTTTTAGTACAAAAACTCCCTGGACAGTTCTAACAAGGGGGCCATCATTTTGTTAATAAAAAAAATTTTAATAAGTAGATGACACATGCAGTATTATTATTTACTCGCCAATGGCAGGAATAATGTAGAAGGTTGGTAGCTACAAAAATAATAATGTCACGATAATGAGTGTTTCTGTTACGTATCGTGACTTTAATTTTGAACAACGTTAAAATTTTGACCCCTTTCGCATTAACTACTTATGGCATTATGCTTACTCGTTCGCGCGTTGCGATAACCTCATCCGAAAATTGTTATTCTTAATAACGACAACGGAAAACTGATAATCAATTTTCAAACTAATTTTCACCGCGTGAATTTCTCTTAAAATGTTAATTCCCTTAAAACCTCCATGCGATGAAAATAATAACGATTATTTAAGAGTATAAAGTAAAATTGTTCAGAAGTTTTAAGAAAAGACTAGGTAAACTGAAAATAACAGTTGGCAACACTAAATTTATTGCGAAATTTTATACGCAACGGGTGTTAGATTCATTTCGAAATGGAACATTCGCGAAATTCATTTTAAGCATTAAATTGGTTACACTAGGAAACACGTCGGTGTGATTTTTACTGAATCATATCTAACAACATAAATCAATGATATCTTCCGAGTTCTCTTCTTTACTCAGAATATCAGCTGACGTGATAATTAAACTGCAGAGATTTAAAGGGAATATTAAAAACATATTGGTAAATCTAGTATAAATTTAATAATTTATGTATATCATAAAGTCGTGTACTCGTATGTGCAAATTTGGTAATAGTAAGGTCGTTATGAATAAGTAATTATAAGTGGAAGGTCATCCCGAAAATCATGTTCCTCTTTATATGGTAATTTATTAACTGGTTTAAACTTGCAATTGTTTCTTGCGTCTAGTATTGCCTTTATAACAAGGAAATTATGTTGTTATGTAAGCGTTATTATTAGGACGGTGGGATTCTAAATAATGTTTATTACTTCAGTCTGTTGCATGATGGTAGGGCTTTTTCTAAGTCCGTCTGGCTGGCTACCACCCTCAAGTTGAAAATCTGTCGTCAAGCACCTATTGGTTTGTTCCGGCAGCTGCACTTGAGAGCCAGTCTCCACCTACGTTTAGCGTGACTTACCATCTTAGACCACATCATCATTCAACATCAGATGAGATTGTGGTCAAACGCTGCTTACCTATAAAATATAAAAAATATATATATATTTCAAACACAACACAATTTTCTGCCAATGTACCGAATATCCTGGATTTGACTCCCTTTTTAGCTTAGTTAACTAAATGTGCAAGGATCCACTGAAAAAATATCACCGTCACAGAAATTTCTTCCACAAAATAACAATTCCGGAGTGGTCATTACGCAGTCTGACCGTTTCTCCCGAAGTGTTCCAACTTAGTCATGAGACGTTGCAATCTATAAAGGATTGACTTCAGATAAGAGCACAATATTGTTTACACAAACATGTACTACTACATTATCATTTAATAACTGTTGAATCGTATGCTTATTCAATACCTAGGCCCGTTATCTAATTTGATAAAAATTGGCAAATAACTAAGAATAGGCATTTGCCAATCGTTAACTTCAGCATGCTCAAGCGATGATGGCTCAGTTGGTAGTGTGTTTGGACACAGCGTCGAAGGACGTAGGTTCGAATCTAAGCAACCGAGTCGAAGCTTTTGGTGAAGGAAAACATCGCGATAAAAACTATAGCATGGTGGTAGGGCTTCTTCTAAGTCTGTCCGGCTAGTTACCACCCGCAAGTTGAAAATCTGTCGCCAAGCACCAGTTGGTGTATTCCGGCAGCTGCACTTGAGAGCCGGTCTTCCTCTAGGTTAAGCGTGACTTACCATCTTAGACCACATTTTTATTTAGTATCAGATGAGATTGTGGTATTAAAAAAATGCTCGTATGACGTCATTTAATAATTGTTTTATTAGTTCTTGTCGAATTAAGAACGCGTAGACGATTGCTAACACTAAAGCCTTATTAGATCTCCTTATTGTTGCAACTGATAGACTGACTACAGCTTATATCAAAAATACTTTATTCAATTTAGGCCTTAATAAGGCGCTTATGAACGTCAAAACTACCACCGGTTCGGAAAACATCCCAGTCATCGAGAAGAACCGGCAAGAAACTCGATCGGGTTTATTAACATACAATTATATATTTAAAACACGTTATACGTTACAATCGTTTTAGTGGATACACAGTGAGGAGTCCATTCCAGACATCACCATCGTTCACATATTGATCCACTCTGTAATAGCCCTTTGACACCAAAACCCGCTTAACATGGCACTTAAACTTATAGTCTGGCAAATCGGTAATATGCTTTGGGACTTTGTTATAAAACCTAACACTATTTTCTAAAAAACTATTACTGGTTTTACTAAGTCTAAAACATGGAACGACCAGTTTGTCACAGTTTCTAGTCTTTAGATCATGCCCGTGTTATACGAACTCCAACTTTTCAAAGTTTTTGCGAACATACATTAAATTATCAAGAATTAATTGGGGAAGGCAGAGAGTTAAAATACCGAATTCTTGAAACTTAGTCTTTAGGCAATGAGAGATGTTCGTCTACCTACTTTCATATATTAACAAGCCACATGTATTAGTACAATTATATGGCTTTGAAGGTCAATTAACTATCGGTATTGAATCTACGAACTCTGGTAACCCGTTAACAAATAAAATTGTTGTTAATTCCTGCTAACATGAATTTGGGGCGCAGTGCACTCGGTTAAAAGTTCTAATACAAATACTACGACTGTCTCTATATATTAATTAACATGCACGCTCTATTGAAATGTGAGTGCGCGTATGGGTATATTGGAAATATGTTAACCACTCTTGATTTGAAATTAAAAAATTGGTAGGTGGTAGAGCTACGCTGAAGCTATTACTGGTTTCAGCATGAATGGGTCGACTCGCCCGGGGTAGTACCACCCTCTCACAGAAAACCGACGTGAAGTAACAGTGCTTGCACTGTTGCGTTTCGTTCGGTCAGTGAGAGCGTCGGAGGCCCACATATATTAAAAGGCCGGCAACGCACTTGCCACTCCCTTGGTGTTTCTAGTGTCTATGGACGGCGGTGATCACTTACCATTAGGTGACCCACCTGTTCGTTTCCCCATATAATATTAAAAAAAAAAACGAATTTTATGATTTACCATGCCTTACCTGGACTTTAACAAACAAAATATCTAAACTGTATTTCTTTATCTGGAATCTTTCAACCTTCAAAAGAAAGCTCTAGTAACACGACAATAATGCAAACAGGTAGTGGGACTTGTTCAAGATTACGTCACATTGTAATTTTGTGTCATATCTCTTTTCTTCTACATTTTGTTTTATTCCTTAGATTATAAAATCCTTTGGACTTTTCCAGATGTATGTTGCACTTATAAATTAGTATTAAATATATGTCCCATGTCTTAGATCTGTAGAAACGCTTCTGGAAAACGTGTAAATTGTACAAAAACATAAATCTCGAAACGATTTACAGTATCGTAAAACGGAGTTTATTGGTGTTTTTTTTTTTTTTTTTGTTGACATGAACAAAATTAATCCCGATCAAATTAACGATAACAAATTGAAGTCAGATGATGCGGGAAATCGATGTTTTTTATCTATCTGATCGAACGTGAAACGGATAAATTGGAAATGGGATAGAGTGTCGCAACGATAATTTTTAATAGATTAGATAGTTATCAGATAGTGTCTTGTAACAGGTTAACTGGCCATCTGATAGACACTGATTTATTATCGTGAGACAAGATTTTTCTATTCCTAGTCCCTTTTAAAAATATTTTCTAAGTTTTGTCGAATCTATATTCAAATATAAATTATTTTTACGACTCGTTTGCACTATATTTTGTTACTAGTTGATACCTACGAAATCGTCTGCGTTGCTTATTATCTTATCGATATATTATAAGTGTAAAGGAAGAAACATGAAAAAATGCAAAAAAAATATGCTTATCCTTATAAAATTCTTTTGTAAACATTTTCTTACATCTCTTTTCATTCTCCTCTCCCGCGCAAACGCACCACACCGTTTGCCTCACTTCTCCGCTGCGCTTGCGTTCTCTACGCATCGCTGAACGTGCAGTGCTTATAAAAATCGTATTTTTCTTTTATATATGTAAAGTAAGAAGATATGGACATGTCATGTACCTATTAATGGATTCGTCGAGAAAATCATAGCTCCATTCTCTACCGTGCTGCTAATATTCAGATTATGATCTTATTAAAAGCTACTTGCTTTCAGTTTTAGATTACATTAAGAAATTTCCAGAGAGGTTTATTTAGAAAGTTACTATTGACTCCTGATTACTTCTAATTAGTGAGAATAGCAATTAAGGTGACAGATAATAATTTTGCTTTCTTTTTTCATATTTGATTGTTGACAGTAAGTAGGTCTTATATTGCGAAAATTGCGTGTACTATAAACTCATATTTACTTTACTAGTTTTAGTAACTTGTGTTTTAAATCATATCAACCAATGAATGTCTAAATATTAGGCAAAGGTTTCTTTTGTAGTGGACGTACTTCCTTAGTTATAGTTAGTAATTGGTTAGAAGATAATTGATTTGGCACGCCTCGTTCACCTATGTGGGTTATGAATCACATTATTCTAACTGGAACACGTGATGAGAGACCTGCTAAAATACTCCAGAAATTTATGTGTAACAGTAGTACTTTAGTAATCCAATCCAGCATATGTTCTACCATCAGAGGGAAGAGACAAATATCTTTACAATTTAACCACTTTTTTTTTAATGTACTAACCGCTGTTATGCCGGGCTTTTTGGGCAAACGCTTAAGGCACTCAGCTGAAATGGCAAGTAGCTCAAGGTGCCAAAGTGGCCAAACCTCAGCTTAGGCTGTTGCCTTGAATAGAGCAACGCAGTTCGAACTATCCATTAGAGCTAAGCTGACCACTTGTGTATACGTTAGTGAAATATATATATGTTCCCTCGTATGTACCGCATGCATGTATTACTAATCTGACAATTTTGGCTAAGGGTTAACTAGTCAAAAATAGTAAAACGGTCTCTTACAGAACCTATATATCTAATGGGGCGAGCACACGTACGTGTTTGATGTAGTGTGGTGCGAA
Organism: Antheraea assamensis; assembly: GCA_035772565.1. Taxonomy (NCBI): domain Eukaryota; kingdom Metazoa; phylum Arthropoda; class Insecta; order Lepidoptera; family Saturniidae; genus Antheraea; species Antheraea assamensis. The sequence continues at coordinate 376,929 of JAQQSE010000191.1, read as the reverse complement.
TTTCAGTAAGTTAATGCGGTGTCACTGTATCGCGTTAGCAATCTAAACCGCTAGATCACGCAGGTATTATTTATTCATAATTATAATTCATAAAGATTTGAGTCATATCACAAGTTTTTGATCTTTATTGTGATATACCGTAATAAAATTGGAAGATTCTAGAAATTTCATAAATATCTTACATTTATAGGCAAAATCGTTTTCGAATACTAATGAAACAATTGATTATCGTTACAATATTATTTTTTTTGTTGAAAATGTTGAGATTTCAACTGTAAGGACTATCATGTTTTTATCGTATCTATTAGGATATAAAAAATAGACGTACAATAAAATGGAGACATTAAATTTTAGTTACTATTTTTCCAACGACAGAAATATCTCTTGATAGGACCAAGGTACATTAGTCTGGAGACGATTCGACAAGTTCTCTCTACGACACAGAAAAGAATTTCGCGAATTACTTTGTTCCTACTAAGGTATAGCTGTGATTTATAACGATACCATACTAATAACTGAAACATTCTGTTACTAATATATTTAGTAGTTTTTATTTTTAAATGTTATTAGCGTGAAGTCACGCCGCACGCTAGACGATCGTAAAACACATCTATATTCGGTGCTTACATAAGTGATAAATTGATAATGAGACCGTATTGGTCACACGATGCACGGTTCGCGAACGTTCCCAATTCGCTTCATACTCTTTTTTTCAAATAACAAGTTTTGAACTACTCCTTGTTTTAATTAAGTCGAAACTATTAAATTACGTGTAATTTGTTAATAAATTTAAACGCATTTTATAATTTATCTAGCTTTTGATCAGCGATTCCGTTTGCCGTTGTCCTGAAAATCAAGTGACTCGCGCTCCATCTATTGTGTAATGGTTGTACTAAATTCAGAAACTTATGGCATCATTTATGCCGTTTGACGTTTGCCTTCAAAACATCTAAAGTAAGTTATGAAAAAAATATTTTGTGGTAATAAATAGCGAAAGTATTGGAATATTTGATAAAAGCTTTACTAGTATACCGATGTAGTGTTGCTTAAAGCATATAAAGACACAAGTATGGGGTACACAAGGAGGCATTATGAGCCGAGATCGTTGCTGACCTAAGCTTGCATTTATGTATTTTTGTATCAATATTATTAACATTAGAACATTACGTCTTAAAATCCCAAGAAGAGTTGACGTCAGGCAGGCAGCCGATCGTAAAAATTAAGCCAAATTAAAGATCACAGCATGACAAGTATAAAAAGTGGACTTAGGTTGTTACCTCATGATAGGATTCTGAGTAAGAAAGGAATTCGGGATGTAATGTTGAGATTTGCGAGTCGGAATGCGGGAATAGGGAAAAGGGGGAGAGATTAGCGGATATTATCTTAAAAAGTAAATGCATAAATGTGCCTTATTTGCAAAAGGCGAAATTGAAAGGGACGAAATCTAGAGAGATTGATGTTGGATATAGAATTTGCTACTGTGGGAGTAATGGTAAGAGGGGGTAGGAATTGTATTAGACAAAATGAGTTTTGGGAAATGTGTGAAGAATGTTAAAAGAGTGAATGATATATTCAATTATACTGATATGGTGAAGTTAGTGATAGAACAGATAACGATAAATATAGTTAGTATGTATGCACCGCAAGCTGGATGTAATTAGGCTGTAAATAAGAGCTTTTGGGAAGATTTTGATGGGGTGATGGTGGATATTTTATAGAATGAGGATGTTTATATCAGGGGTGGTTATAATGGACCCGTGGGAAGAGAGAGTGGTGGTTATGAGAGAGTGCATGGGAGTTGAGGTTTTCAGGATAAAAACAAAGAAGACTGTAACCTTATTCAAGCTGCCGTTGCTTTTGATCTTGCGGTAACTAATACTTATTTCTTAAAAAAAAGACCAGCAACCTAAGCACGTATAATAATGGTAATCACACTACCCAAATTGATTACTTTCGCCTACGAAGAAATCATGTTCAAATAGTAAAGGACTGCATGCATGGTTCTGCCTGGAGAGATATTATAGCTACTCAATATCGTTTATTGGTGTTGGATTTAAAAACAAATTTAAAACCGACCGGAAATCATTCGAGAACCCAACCAGAATTAAATAGTATTATTGATTAGAGAAATATGAATAATATGGGAAAGAATTTAAGACAAAACTTTGAAATGGCGGTGTATGTATTAAAGAACGTGGAAAGGGACGTCTTCACTTTTGATCGATTTGACGTATTCCTATTTTAGGCTACAATTTTATTTTTAAAAATTACTTTACACTTCTCTCCATCTTAAGGGAATATTCATGTAACGGTACTCGTTAAGGTCAATGACAAATATTGTATTGAATCACAAGCGGCGTTGTTGTCAAAATAATCATGAGCCCTTGTATCCGGCACCACGTTGCATTCATTCCGATCACGAACGAGGTTTTTCTTTGTAACTAAATGATACTATGTTTAACGATCGTCTATAGTGTATTCATAGTTACCGATTCGTAAAAATAATCTGGTCCATAAATTATTTTTATGTATCCATTATTTTTATATAATTGTATATTGGCTTCTGTGCCGTTTGATTTTATTCGCGATTAATTTATATACTCAAGCATCACGCGTTGCACGATAGGCAAGCATTATAACGCTGTTCTCGTGTAGCCTACTTTTTGAAAAATAATTATTTATACGTCTAAAATCACGATAATTTAATATAAAGCTGTTAACATCTTAAGAAACTACCATTGTTATAAGTGCGTCACGTTCAGTGATGTATCTCTTTTCTTGCCGTGGCGAAGTTAGTCAAGTGGTGCGTATGTTTTTCTTTGTGAATAAAATGTTTTCTGAAGCCTTAATAGCACAGACGAAGTCACGGGTATTAGCTAGTGTATTATAAAAAGCGAATAAACACTCAGATTGTTATAAAGTTAAATCTATTTATTTATGTATGAAAAGATGAATGTTCATAAGTAAATATATACGAGACTGATCATTTCCAACATTTGATGGAACATAATAAAAAGTTGGCAGTTAAAGTAAGACTAGGCTCTATTTTATTGTTATTCAATTTTACATTGTAATTTAATAGGAAGAAAGTCGCGCGCTGTTACTGGTATAAACTATAGTTATATGTGTCCTAATTTTATTTATTTTATACAAGAAAATGTTGGTTTGTTTTTGTAAATATTTTTTTTTGTCTTTGGTAATTTTTTCTCGTGTTAAGATTACAAGAATAAATTGTATTATTTAAAAAATCTGCTGCAAATCATTTTATGGCATGAAGCATAAGTATCGTACTAATAAATTTTTAAAATGTTCTCTATGTAATTGTTTTCACCAGCTAAAATCGACGGGAACAATAAATTATATTTTAATTTCATTTTAACCCATAGTAAATGCATTTAATTTCAATAAAATTACGTCATAGGGATAAAACATAAAGCGTTTCCACGAAATTATACCAATTCATCATCGTAATACGCCAGCCAATACTCGACAAACAAGAAGGTCAAGGTTGCGCGATCAAAACTAAAACAATTTCTGAATTGAATCTTGACGCTGGTATCACTAGATTGTAATAAAATATCTTTTAAACTCGCCCTTGAGATTTATTTAAATTTTAAACTTTTTAAAGTAATGCACACTGACTACTTATGTAAATTTCACTGATAGAAAAATTACATCTAACTTGCCAATAAGCAGTGGTATAATAGTATAGATATGTATTGTTGTTACAATGGTTGCTAATAAAATATTTTGAGAAAGGCCGAAAAATTAAAAATTGTCACTCTAATCTACGGGAAATGCGCTTTGCGATTCTGTTTATAAATACTTATGTTGAAATAATTCTGTGAACGACCTCATTAAGTCTCGGTTTCCAGCCAAATACTTTTTACTGCGCCCTTTATTTTGGTCTCCACTTAAGCGTCTATTATTGGAGTATTTGAGAGGGTAATTTGTCATCTACATTATGAGTAATCATTGTAATTTATATCTTTCTCTATTTATGTTTATCAGAATATTAGAAGTTTATAGTTTTAAAGTCGTCAATTTCAATCATATGAATAGGTATAAGTCGATTTTAACATGTTTTTAAAAAGTTTAACAATAAGCGCCCTCTACTAGTGACTATTAATACTATTATATGAAAGGTGTACGTAGCTTTTTTCTATTTCATAGTTGTAATAGATGATCATTACATTAAATAGTTCTGTCTGGGTATGGTAGATGGCGTTTCACAACTTACAAAATGAGGTAATTTAGAATTTACATGCACAGATATCACAAAAATATTTGCTTATTGATTTATTTTGTATAATCTTGTAATTTATACAACGTTCTTTTTCATACCTTGTTATTGACTTCATTATTAATGAATTAGAAATTTATTCAGGGAGTATACTTCATTTAATAAAACAAATACGTGTAAATACGTCGTCACAGCTGCACTGCAGATAGTGACGTCACGGGTGCATTGCACTGCATGGTGACGCAAGTCTAATCCTTACATGTCGCTTTTATAGTTCTATGTTATGTTGTCTTACTAGGAACTTAGTTATTCTCACGTATAATTACATTTTAGATTAACTCCTGGGCTGTTCAAGACTATAAAGGTTTAAGTTCCATACAAACGAATGTAGACCTCAGACTGTTAGCTACATAAGCTTAAAAAAATACTTGATTTGTTATAAAACTTTGGAAGATATCATATTATGTATTGTAAAAATATTTTTTTAAGTAAATTAGGTATTTTTAAATTAGTTTTTCATTTGTACGAAAAGTACTAAAAATGAAATTTACAATGAAAAATGTCGTGAAAGGAAAAAAAACATAAGCCGCCATTTTGATATTAAAATCAGCCGAGGGGTTTATGTCCAATACATATATCGTAAAAGCATGCACTTCTTTACCTTTTTGAGGAATAGACATTTAAACAGAATTGTCTACCTTTACGTAGTGTTTACATTGAATTCCAGCCAATGATATGGTTTCCGGTGTCTAGCTCTAAATTTAGTTCAATGATTAACCGTATCAATCATTTTTAAGGTGCGGGAACACGTATACGCACACTGACTACCAATAGTAATCTCGGCTCTTATGAAACGCATATGGCGGGAACACGCATTCCAGTGCGAATATTCTGGAATAACGCAGTTCCGTTACGAACCTCGGTGAAAATCGCTTGTCTATTGTGTTAAATTAGACCTAAATTTTTCATACATATATAATCAAATTCAAATCAACTCGTATATAATGGGTGAGTTAGCTAATTTTGGTTATTTCGTTGTTATTATGTTAATTATTCGAAGAATATTTCTATTAAGAGTTTTTTTAATGGTAACCGCTTTGATTGTGGGCTGTAATGGGGTTTTTTATGATGGTTTTAAAAGCAGTAGTGAGGATCTTGGAATTTTATCGAAATGACCATTTGGAAAACATCTGTTTGATCTGTGTAGTATTTATATGGACATTTTATAATAACCACTAAATAACGGACAGCGTTACACAATATGAACTTCGAAATACTATTATACTACCTTGTAAGTTTTATCAATAAAAATAAATTTATACTATTGAATTGCTTCATAATACTTATAAGATATTATTAGCGGCTTGACGAGGACCAATTGTGATTTTTGAAAAAAAGACATGACATTTATTGACATGCCTATTGGGTTGGCCGTTCTAATCGCAATATCTACCCTTTGTTCCTACTAATCATATTTGTTCTCTACGTTTTATATGAATAATAAATAGGAATACATATGCTGAACTATTCATTAACACCTAGCTATGGATCTACAAATGTATATTTTTTTTAGCAATCTTTCTCGCCACCGTGAAAATGTCAATTAGTTTCATATAATGATCGGGTCTCACGGAGCCAAGTTCGATGTGGCATTCGTGTCTATGAAATCACCGATGGTTCTTTCCCATTCAAATTGTATCGGCGGTTTTTAATCAAAGAAAAAAATCGGCGCCAGTCTCTAAACTCGTGGTTCTCACACGGTATACTTAATGACGTCGTCGTGAGTTTCTATGAACTTTTTATTAATGAGAGAAAATTGAAGTTGGCCGAGATTCGTGTTTAACTATTTTTTTTTTGCTATGATGATTGATTTTAATAAACTTGTTTATAGATCGGACCTTGTGAATCGGACGGTTTAGTTTTCTGATTATTGAAGTGAAACTTCTTATGGAAGGGCCTTGAAGCTAACCTTTTTGTCTGTCGAAAAGTAGTGGGGGTAAATACTGTCGTCGGGTAGAGTGTTAACAACACCGGTTATCATCTGATCACTGAAATTAAGCAACGCCGGGCGCGGTCAGTATGTGCATCGATGACCGCCTGAGAACACCGTGTGACGTAGACTTTTTGTCGTATTATTTTAGTTACAATATATATCTTTGTAAAGTTTCACTTCTGTCGTGAGTCTTCACAACACACCCTGTTTTTGTTTTTGTTTATAGTTTGTTATGGTAAATGTATCTTTGTGCTATTTTGAAATCTATATAGAATGTTATACATCTGTGTCTATCGATAACCTGATATATAGCTTGATAATGACGACGGGCATAGGATAACGATTGTATAATAACAGTTACAGAATTTAGATATCTCTCGTGTTAAACTTTACCACAGAAAATTATTGACTAGTCGAATATGTATACTAGTACAATGTCGTTTCGATAGTTCTTGCTTCAACACCATTTCAAACCACTAGACCACCACGAGATTTACAACAACTAGTGGCGGGTTATAGTAATACTGTTAGCATAAAAAGTTTTTGAAAAACGTAGTTTTCACTATGATCACGGTGTGATATTTCACTGTGTCACGGTGATATATCTAACATTAAATTTTATATCTGTATACAGATAATCGTCTTGAGTTGGGAATCGAACTCAAATATTTTGTATGTACATAGTCTTATTATAGGCAACGTGATTACGTAATAGATAATTTGTAAATGTTATAAGCGTAACGGGGTATTCTTTGAACGTTGCGAACAATCGGCGATAAATAGCGGGTTGTTGTATTCACCATGTCGCGATCGGGTCGCCGCAGACAATGACGCGGACAAAGGATCGCACCATCATTCAAACGGACAGTCGTGTTTTGTTTACTAACAGATTTTCGATTAAAAATAAACGACAAGTTCTCACGATATTGAAGTTCATACGTTTGTCACCTTAACATGTTTAATTCGCGTCTTTACTTAGAAAGCTTCGACGGTCTTTTAATTGAGAAATTCCGTCCGAAAACTATAATGTCATCTAAAATCATCTCTATCATTTCTTAGATACTTTGTCTAAAAAAAACAGGATATTCCAATTTTATTATATATAGCTATTGTCAGCAGCTCTGCATGCGTTTATCTTATAATTGTAAATTACTTCTTATAAGATCAGCTATCTGCCAGTGAAAAGTGATTGAAGAGGAAGTTTTATATGTATAATAACAGAAATTAAATAGTGGAGAAATACTGTTATTTTTGAGGTTACTCCAAATTTAACGCGTGTGGGCCACGGGCAGTAATTAATAAATCAAAACTACTGGATCGATTTTAACCATTTTTCAGTGAATGACATAAGCTATATATTTTATTCTCGTGCGAAACCGGAGCGGGCCGCTAGTATATATATATATATATATATATATATATATATATATATAATAAAATGAAAGATTTCGATTTATTTTTTCTTAGACACTTTGTTTAGAAAAAATCAGGACATTCCAATTTTATTATATATAACGTTATTTATTTATTTTATAAACTAAGATTTTTATTAGCACACATCTACATGATTCAGTGATGTGTATTTCTTGCCGTGGAGAAGACGGACAAACGTAGCTAGTACCTATAAATAAAAAATAAATAATTTAACAATATTTTAACTTCCAACACATTTATTTATCCAGTTTTTTTTTCTAACTTACAGTAAAGAATAATTTTTGTTTAAAAAATAAAAATTGTGAATTATATAACCTCTTACAGGTATCAAATACATGACAATAGACACCGGGATTTTCTATTGTTATGAAATAGAGAAATTACATGCATAATTATAAGAAACGGCACAAAGGTATATACATATTAATTATTAACAGAAGTGCACATGCAACAACTGTGCACTTAACTATACTTGTATAGGTAAATAAAAACATATACAAAACAAAGAACTAGCAGATACCCACGGCTTTGTTTAACACTTGGTTCTTATCAAAAAAATATAGTATATCTTAGTTTCTACTATAGATTTATTTGGGTTTTAAAAAACTACTTTTTTTTTAGTTTTTTTTTACTTTTATAAGTACTACGTGCTTAGCAATGTGTGAAGTGGGGCAAGCGGTGTGTTGCGAATACGCAGAAACGATAAAGTAAATGGATAACAACATTGTTTACAAATAAATTTTGTAAACAAAGTATATTTTTGCTTTCAATTTTTTCATGTTTCGTCCTTTGTGTCTTTTGTGCATGTCCATATTGTATGTAGTGTTCGACACATAACAACGCAGACGTAGTCGCCGGGTATCAGCTATATATATGCAAATATGTATGTCGTTGTATCCGAGTTCACTAGATGGCTCTGTAGCGAAATGTATGCCGTTCAATCGAACGGCATGTTAATTGGTATGCTCTGATATTTGAACAAGGAGAATACAACGAATAAACTGCATTATATTATGAAATATATTACGTTATTTTATAAATGTCACGTATGAAACTCACAATAGTAATCAATTAATTTTGAAATAGCGTCTTACATAATTTACGGCATTTTTTCTACTGAGAGTTATTCGTTTAGGAAATATTGAACTAACCCACGCTTTTTTATAATCTTGTTATTATTATTAGTTTAACATCGTTATACAGGCATTAGAAGATGTTTACGCCCGTTAGTGTCACATCTTAAATAACTTACTGTTGATTCATTCTGGTTTATCAAATATTTTGTGTTCTTTAAGTGTTCCTATCTAAAAGGATCTTTGTATCTATCTTTGAGATTTAAGAATTCATTTCGATTAAATCCTTACTAACGTTTATTTGATACTAGTTTTTTTGTAGTATGACCTGTCTCTCGGAAGTAGTATTTTTTCTGGGTGATAGGTGGTACCCTATGTCCTTTTCTGTACCCCTGTCTAAGTGTACGCAAATATCCATGATTATTGATCGAGGTAGTTACGACGTAAAAGCGTAACAAACAAACTCATATTTGTATTTATCATATAAGTAAAGATATCAAGGAAAAGTGATAAGTACAACACTTACGAGTAAGCAGATGTTTTTCTTTTATCGAATATCTAACTGTTGTATACTAGCGATGTTTCTTTAAAAATAAAAAACTTGTTTACTTTGTTTTGCTAATTGGTTTTTTATCGACTACCTTCATTTGTTTTGTCTCTGATTAACGATCGTCTATCGAACGAGGATTTAGCTTACCAATTTTATCCTTGTTGTATCTCATCACATCTCCCATCTCCTAACTGCACTGGTTTGGTTGACGAGGGCAGGCGGCTGGTTGCGTACCCAGCTTGCCTCCCTATAAGGACGACGCTCGGCGAACACCTTTCGCCGGGCTGACCGCTGTGGCGGCATGATATTAACACTGCACGATCCCATGTCACCCCCCCAACCAAAGTGGCGATCGGTACACCGTGGAGTTTTAGTGAGTAAGAATCTCACATTACCCAGTCTCCCTCCTCGAGAGGGTGGCGTGTCCATGATGGATTTCCCCACGTTAATAAAAAAAATATATATATATATTCTACGATGCTCACTATAACCGATCGAAAATAAATAATGATTTCAAAATAGAATAAGTAGAATAGAATACCTGTACTATAATTTTGTCGGTAATTGTGGTCCGTGGATTACAAGTTACCAAAAATAGCGTTCGATTTCTCACCCACTAACAACCTGTGCGGAAGCGAGCACAAGTTAATTACGCTGCAATAAAACTAAATGTTAATAAGCAAAAGTACCACAATATACACAAAGGCAAATCAGACGCGGGATAATGGAAAACGTTGCGAACATTAATCATAAGAGAAAAATATATTGTAGTGTTGATTTTTTTATGTACAAATTCTTTGGATAATTTCTTGGAACGAAAATTTTATTTACGTTGTGATCATTATTCAAAGAAGATATTTCTCATATGATATAGCTTCGTTTATCCAGTTGGTTGGTTTCTATTAGAAGTTCCTTCATAATGAAATTCATCCATTCAAGAATAAGATAATCAGGCCTCGAACAAAGGAGTTTTAAAACTAACACAAAGCTCATACTCATACATACATAACTATATAACGTATGTTGTTAGCAATTTTTTTTAGTAGTCCGGTGAAACTGGAGAGGCCTTGCCAGGTGAACAGGTAGTCAGTTCGAAAGAAAAAAGGCAATTTCTTCACAGTTAACATATTTCGAATGATACATTAAAGGTCGTGGAGATCGAACATTTTTTTTTAATATATATAAATAAGAATAAGTAACGCAGTAGTTAATCTTTAATGAGGTCCTATTCCGAGTTTTCAGATCAGGATAGAAACCATGAGGCATAGTCAATCACATACAATATGCAACAAATTTATTAAATCTGATTATGACTATGCTGAAGCTTAATGATTTTCGTGAGACGAAATCGGTTGCTTTTAATAGCTTTTGGTAAAATGAAATTATCTGTGGTTAATTACAAGATATTAGAAAAATTTCAATTTTCTCTACACAATATTAATCGGCTAATAAATTTAATAACTGTATTAAATTTGCATGAATTGTGTTAGTTACCTATCGTTTCTGTTAAAGCCGGTAACATATCTCAAAGAGCCGCGACCGTGTCCTGCATTCCCGTCTCGGGAAGCTTCCGAGAAGCCACGGGACCGCTAGTTCCCACTAGGTATGTACCGGTGACCTTCCCTGCTTACCGGTTGGTTACCGATACGCTCGCCCACACGCTACGACGATTAATCGCGCAATTCCACAATGGATGTAAGATCATTAGAACACGGTTTGTACGGTGTTGCGCTCGGATGTCAGTCGATTCGACGACATCATCCAAAGACGCCGCCGCTGCATCAGTGCGCGCATTCTCAATTACCGTTCACGTTGTTGAGTGTTCCTATCGCGTTTGGTGGTTGTATCGTTAGCGGAATCGATTCGATACGGTTGTGGCCGGGTGTTTGTGTAACGAATTCGGTAATTTGTGTCCGCTAGTGTGTCTCACTGTGAACTGGTTGTAATCTCCCTTTTGTAGTTCGATCATTCGGTAATTAATAGAGCGTCGATTACAAAAAATAATTGCTCAATTCGTCGGCAATTGTTTCATGAGCTTTTGCATTACGTTTAACCTTATTAAAGCTGGGTTTAATACCTATAATTAGTTTAATCGCAGTTTAAATAAATATATCATTAATGGCACAAGAAAAAGTTTATAATTCTTACTTAAATATTTTTACTATGTTCAAATTATTTGATAAACTATAAATAACTAGTACAAAAATATATAAATTTATTTTGGAACAATGTTATTGTTTGATTCTTAAGTAAACTCACGGTGTAACAACAATCCGAATTAGAAATAGTCTCAATCGTGATATAATAATTCCTACTGGACATACTTGCCAGTTGCGAGTTGCCAGTAGAACTCACTTATTTGATAGTCTTGGGATTCAAGAGTATCTGATTATATGTAATTTCAGGAGTTTGTATATTATTCAAATCTTGTCATACTAACCAACAATGTTTGTAATCACAAGCAATTCAGAACAGTTACATGGTTTGGAGACATGTTTATTAACATTAGCCCATATACTTACTTATGTTAAGTATGTAGTGTAACAATGTTTTAATTCTGACAAAGTTTCCCTTGAAAATGTTATTTTTGTAAAAAAAATTACAAGGTAATTTGCTATACAAACAAGATCTGGCCACCCTGCATAGCTTAATGATTTTTCTGTAGCAACGAAGTACCTAAGAGAGAAAGCTGTTTCTTTTTAAAAGTTAATCGCGGCCCATTGATATATCGAGGCATTTATTGCTACCTGAATTAATACATACAGTCGTAGATTTATGTATAAACATGTTATATCTCGTCATTTGACACATCACGTATCTCGATGTTAGGCTGGTTAAAAATAATACAACTTTTTTGTCTCTCAAAACTTACACTGAAATATCTTCAGGGTAGAAAAAAGACGTATGTGAAATCGGAGCTGGTAATATTTGTTGGTCTGACATTGGGGATTTCTATTTTCCATATAAATAACATAGGATATTATTGTATGTTTCTTTTTTAGAATTTTGTAGCTTACAATCTAATAATCAGATTCTAATAAACGATATATGATTTTTTGCGTCTTTTTCTAGTACACCCAAGGTATTTCAGTGTAGGATTTTGATAAAGACATAATCAATTATATTTTCGATATGCAGCAAGACAGGAGTTTTGTTTCCCAAATCTAACCTGCGCCACAACAAAAACTCTTCTTTTTATGCAAGGCTTTTGGTTGACCGATGCAGGATTAACTTTAATTATTTGTTAATGAAATTCTAATAACATACTAAAGTTAGCGATATAGTCATAGCTTTTTGAGGAGGCACACTGATAACATTGACTACACTTGCAGAATCAGAAAGTGTTCCGACTAGGTAGTAAAAAGACAGTCTTAACATCACATGTACTGCAACTGCATATTTTGTGACTTCTTTTGCCATAGAATTAATTGTATTGTCCTATCATTTATGCGCAGCTTGACTGACAATGTCAATCAAAATGTAACGTGTTTCTATTATACTTGGAAATTATTCTATATGCGACGCGTCGTCCTTAGCCGTGTGGTGTGAAATTTTGTAACCGTATGTCAACTACCGACTGATTGAATAATTTATCAACAACCCCAATTAGTATTGATTTACATGTGTACAGATATTTTCCTGTGTCGAACGCCAGTTTATTATAGTATGTTTATACAAAAATATACACAATTATTTTCATGTATGTTTGAACGGATTAAACTTAAAATCAGTGGGATATAATTTGTAGAAGCTTTTTAAGATGGTCCTTATTATATCCAGAAGTTCTATAGGCTCTTAAGATCTAGCTTACATATAATAACGAGTCTTGAAAGGTTAAATAGTAATTTAAAAAATACAGATTTAAAAGACAACTTTTATTCCAAATAAGGAACATATGTTAATCATATTTTACTCATCATCATCTACCGTTATCCCACCTAAGTAGGGTCGGCACAACATGTTTTCCTTTTCCACTCTCCTCTGTCAGATGTCATCTCAGTATTCACACTTTTTATACACATATCGTTTTTCACACAATCCATCCATACCTTTTTCGGTCTTCCTCTACTCCTATATCCGTCCACTTTCAAACTCAAAACTGCAGTAAAACAGTAAAACATATTTTACTGTAGTACCTAATTATGTGATTTGTTTCCGTTTTCAGAGCATACACTCAATCAATTTTTGTACAAATATATAACTAAAAACTACGGATAGAGTTACTTAATACTAACGACAGGTTCGTTTTTTATGTTAAAGCGGAGCCTACTTTATTCAAAAGTATCAATGTCATGATATCTGCCACGTGGAATCCTTAGAAATGAGCTACGTTTGTGACTTATTTTCTGTTATATCATCCTATTAAAAAGCATCAAGAATGAAGAAAGAATGTTATAGTGAAGGTTACAGTTGATAGTTATTATTCGAATTATAGCTCGAATGTATTTTGTCTTTTTTTTAATATACTTTATAGGTAAACATTTTGACCACAATCTCGTCTGATATTAAATGATGATGTGGTCAAAGATGGTAAGTCACGTTTAACCTAGAGGGAGACTGGCTCTCAAGTGCAGCTGCCGGAACACACCAACAGGTGCTTGGCGACAGATTTTCAACTTGAGGGTGGTAGCTAGCCACGTTTTGACCACAATCTCATCTGATATTAAATGATTAACATGTCATTAACATCAAATGATATTGTTTTTTTTATATTATAGGGGGCAAACGAACAGGTGGGTAACCTGATGGTAAGTGATCACCGCCGTTCATAGACACTAGCAATACCAGGGGAGTCGCAAGTGTGTTGCCGGCCTTTTAAATATGTGGGCCTCCGGCGCTCTCACTGGCCGAACGAAACGCAACAGTGCAAGCACTGTTACTTCACGTCGGTTTTCTGTGAGAGGGTGGTACTACCCCGGACGAGCCAACCCATTCATGCTGAAACCAGTAATAGCTTCAGCGTAGCTCTACCACCTACAAATGACGTTAAAACTTAGAAAGTATAAAAAAATGTAGATCATTGCGAAATAAACTTGTCGACTTGTTCTTTAACTATCAATCAATTCTGAAACAGTCGTATACTGTAGGCACTTATCGAGTCAGTTGACATACTTAGAATGTCCATCTGTGCAGTACTTCATTACTTAAACTGTGGTTATGGTTAAAACGGGTTCATTCAAAGACTAATGATACGAGTTAAATACTTGATAATGTTTTGATTTGAGATTAGCGGGAAAAATGACTTTACCTCCTTTCGCATAATTAAATTTAGCAATAAATTATCTATATAGTTTAATTAAATATGTAACTACCAACAAAAACGGTGTTTATTTTTGTTTTTTTTTTTTTAATTGGATAAATAGTTGCAGTGTTACCTCATACACACAAATCCGACTTACAAACTTGACCTCAATAGTATCTTAGATCAGATATTTGTGTAGTGTTTTCTTTCTGGCATTCTCAAAATATTTGTAAAAATGATGTATCGGCTATCAAGTATAGGTACAGATGATTAATCCTTTACCAACAAAGCTTATGATTGACCTAATTGTTTTTGCCTTTTGTCTGAACCGGGATCTTGGTTTCCTATAGACCATGCTTTAAAGACCATATGATATGACCAAACCAGGACAATATCGTTTGATGCCATAACATTGTCAGTCAATGTTATCCTAATATTAGTTGCGTTGGTTCTTATTACAGTCAAAAACTGCACAGTAGAGTAAACTCAATTTGATTTCCAATTTTGTGTACTTTTAATCGAATGAAATAAAATCAAAAATACTTTATTCAATTTAAGCTCCAAGAAGGCGCTTATGAACGTCAAAACTACCACCGGTTCGGACAAACATCCCAGTCATCGAGAAGAACCGGCAAGAAACTCGATCGGGGTGTATCTTTTTAACATATACTTATATATTTAAAATTCATTATACATTACAAACGATTTTAGTGGATGCACAGAGAGGAGTCAATTCCACACATCACGATCGTTCACATTTTAGGTTATTGATTTAGATTTCGAAGGTTTTTTTTTTTTTGATAGGTTAACAGAAACTGTACACCGGAGAGCACTTATATTAAACGTTGCTCATGTATGAATTGTAAAGTAAATGGAAGCAAACATGTTTGAAGAACTCTCCGTTGACCATAAAAAGATGAACACAGTTATATAAAGTGTTAAGCTGACTTAGTTTTGTCCGCTGTTAGTTTAACGTGCACTTGAAAGATTGTTACTGTGAACGTTTGCTTTGAGATTAGTATGTTTATTTATTCCTAATTTAGTAAATGTAATAACAGTACCGTAGTGCAGTCGTTTGAATAGGTTTGAAAACGAATATTAATTTATGAAATATTTTTGTACAGTTTAAAATGTATTATGATAGAATGACATAGAAAAAAGCCAGTAGTTATAATGTTAAATGGATTTATTAATAATGTTGAGAAATTTAAAAGGGCTCTTTATCGATTTTTGAATTCTGCAACGGTCTTTAGAAATTGTTAAAGGAGGCCTTTGTGGTGTTAGGTATGATGTTTTTTTTTTACAAATTTAGTACATCTACATTTTTTTTTATATATTATAGGGGGTAAACGAACAGGTGGGTCCCCTGATGGTAAGTGATCACCGTCGTCCATAGACACTAGCAACACCAGGGGAGTCGCAAGTGTGTTGCCGGCCTTTTAAATATGTGGGCCTCCGGCGCTCTTACTGACCGAACGAAACGCAACAGTGCAACCACTGTGTTACTTCACGTCGGTTTTCTGTGAGAGGGTGGTACTACCCCGGGCGATCCGACCCATTCATGCTGAAACCAGTAATAGCTTCAGCGTAGCTCTACCACCTATAAGTATAAGTAGAATGAGAATACGGCATGGTTTACGTACGGCCTGTGTATGTGTTAATATTATTAACATGTGATAATTGCATTATTGCACACCTTCGATAATGTGTTCACAATCGTCGAACTTTAATGGTATTGCCCACAAATATGCACGGTGTTAAATAAAGATAAATAGAAATCTTAAACGGTTTAAGCTTCAGCCGCTTTTTTGTAAAGATTAAGTTTCTTTTTCTTGGTCAACGTTTATAATCGTGGCCAGCTAGTTTTTTAATCGATTAGAAAGAGTACAGTATAAACTTAAACAAGAGTAAAGAACATAGTACCGAGTGTGTGAGGACATTTGGTGTCGGTTGAGTAATTCCGAGAGAAATATAATATAATCTATTGTAAACCTTACCTCTTTATAAATTCACTATTAGCCACCTGTGAATTTATCTGCGCTTTGTATCTTTATAAAGGAGTATTTAAGATTTTTTTAAAAATTAAAGTTATACTTCTTTTGGCGCGTTAGGGAAAAATTATGAGAGTAAATTGTTACGATGCGCGCGCACAGCGTCACGAAAAACCGACACCCTGAAGTTGGCTATAGTCAACATTTTTTATCAAGAAAGTATGCATGTATTACATATCTTTTTTTTGTTAATTTTTGATTTTTTTTTATCTTGTTACGCCAAAGAAGTATAACTTCTAACGCGTGTACATAAGTACACACACACACACTTTTTGAGAAAACCATGTAACACGTCTTTTTAACTGAATCGCTAAATATCAATATACATGGATGTAAATTAAAAAAATACAGACCTTCATACCTTTTTCAAATCTTTTTCACAAAACTATTTGTTATTGAATTTCCAAAACTCCTTTCTTGGTACTCACCTATAGCGTGAAACGAATTTCCATGTAAGTATTCATTGTCGTAAGTCCAATGTTTTGGGCCGTGCAGTGATACGTCAGTCGGCCAATAATTTATTCTCTTATATAGATTAGCCGTGTGCCCCAATGGCATCATTACCGATGAGCAATATCCTAGGAATCATCCCAGTTTCAATGCCTACAGGGGATCATTTTGTCGAAATTTTGATTAAATTATGCTCGTTTATGTTATATAAGAAATTTTGGTGTAAAATTACACGCATCCAAAAAATATCAGTTAAAGTAGCGCATTATCTGTCAGAATTTCTTAGATAGATTTTTTGAATTCCGAAACACTTGCATTAATGGGACCTGAAAATGATTCGATTCTATTTTAGAGTTGGCAATTCGAGTATAAGGATTTATTATATTTTCCACGTTTAATAAGATATTGGGATATTTTTTGTCGCCATAAATATAACATCGGACAGATTAGATTCCCCATAAAGATGTCTGTTAATAAACGATTGCGATAGAGGAATCGCGTCAAGATGAAGCACCAGGAAAGGTAATTCATAAAACAATGATTTACCAGGTTAAGGTCACCGCTTTATAATACCGTGAATTATCACCGATTCGTACCGTATTACGTTTAACGTTATATTAGAGTGACCTTCGGTTTCCATAGTAGGCCCCACCCACACGGATGGGCTCGCCCACGTCACACCTCGACTACAGTACATATTCTTATAAAGCTAAGAAAAGCTATGAAATATGTGACCCATAGCGATTTCTGTTAACATATTTATACCTACTTCGGTCTTACCCATTTATATCACATGATATACCTTCATTAATCTATGCAGAAATGTTACATAATGTCGGACTGTATGTGTACCATTGCTGGGCAATATTTTCTGCCTGGAGGAATCAACTAACATAATCATCTTTTCAACCTAAATCATTGTAATAAATGAAGAGAAATCAACAGTTACATATTTCCCCCACATATAGTGGTACTACAAAATAATCCCCGAAAGGGTTGGTGTTCGGCTGGCGGTCAATCGTAAAAATTAAGCCAAATCATACATCACGACATGATAGATTGTGCCGATATGTTGTGCCGACCCCTACTCAGGTGGAATAAGGGTAAGGAGATGATATTTATTCGTACTTCATTTGTTACATAACTTTTGAGTTATGCTACTGCATTCATTATTTGCTATTATTTTATTTCTATGGAGTTAATTACTACAATGTAGTTGTATAAAATAACTAGCAGGCCTGGCGAACGTTGTCTTGCCCTAAAAAAAAACCTTGATTAATTATATACCTAAACCTTCCCCGTGAATTACTCTATCTATTGGTGTAGATTGCATTACAATCCGTTCAGGAGTTTTTGAGTTTATCGCAAACATCCAGACAGACAGACTCGACGGACGACTTTGTTCTATAATATGTATTGATAATCATGTAATTATATAAATTAGAATAAATTACTGCATCGCGTTTGTAATTGTTAGGGCAAAGTTTGTATGAATGAAGTTCTTTGAGAATTGTAGGAAACAGTGAAAAATTTGGATTAAAGCATCTTCATATTATAAAATGAGTGAAACAGAAAGTAACATCTTCTGATATATTGACAGATTGGACCTTTAGTTGCCGTTTTATTCTAATACATGGACTGTGAAGAGATTTGTTAGTAAGTTAGAGTGTAAGCTAGTTACATATCAATTTGAAAAAGTTCCCGTGACAAATTACAGACTCTGATATATTTGTTGAGCAAAAAAAAAATAATAAACACTTTAGTAGAGTTATTATTATTGTTATTATATCATTATATTAATACACATTGTTATTAATAACTGTAAGAAAAATTAAAGCTACAGAGTCGACAAATCTTTACTAACATTTCACATGTTCAAAAATAATGTAGAAAAGCACTTTCCATTAGCCTCGTTCACTTGGAGTTCGTTAGCTGTTCATAAAGTCCCAGTCTGTATAAACAACGCCCTGTTTTGATGAACCATACACATCATCACAACAAAGAGGCCATTCATCTGAAAGTACCCAACTGTCTACATGATTACGGACATTAAAGCCATCCGAAGTTTGTTCTAGTTTCGGTAGATATGTCTTTATATCATTACTAGCTGACCCCGGCGAACTTCGTGACGCCTAACAGTCGATTTTTTAATACTTATTCTGCTATTCGGGACCATCGTATAAATATTGACTATTCATATATTTTATACGATACTAACGTCACTCAATTGTTTTGCCTTCCGGAACCTCTCCACTAACACTTAAACTTTATGGTTATGGTATTAAAGTTCAAATTTACTTTTAAGTATTATTACGAATCATTTGTATGTCGTTTTAAGACTTTTACAGGTAATTTTTTTAATTTTTCTCTCCGTAAGATCCATCCTCGTACTTCAAGGAATATTGTAAAAAAAGAATTAGCGAAATCGGTTCAGCTGTTCTCGAGAGATTTGCGCTTAGCAACACATTCAGCGATTCATTTTTATATTATAGATTTGTGTGTGTGTGTGTCTGTCTAATGATTCTTGCGAACTATGTTTAACGTCAATTAATTGTACATTGATCATTTACTAATATGGTAAATACTCGCCAATGTAAATGTACCGTGCATATATGGAGGAAGCTCAGTGATAAGTGTTTTCGAATTCGTACTCGCCGCCGTCAGAGTTATAAAGTTATTCAATTTTACACCATCATTATTTTTGAAGTTATACTTCTTTTGGCGTGTTAGGGGAAAAATGATGAGAGTAAATTTTTACGATGCGCGCGCACACCGTCACGAAAAACCAACACCCTGAAGTTAGCTATAGTCAACGTTTTATTCAAAAAAACGTATGTATGTATTAAATACCTTTTTTCTGTTGTTAGTGTCATTTTTCCTACAAACGTCGAATAAGGCGAAAGATAATATTTTGGAAAAGATTTTTAACTTGTTAAGCTAAAGAAGTATAACTTCTAACGTGTGTACATAAGTACACACACACTTTTTTTATTGTACTGTGATTAGTTTCGATTAGGTTTTTTTTTAATAAAAAGGCCATATTTATACCTGTTTTAGAACATATATATATGTGCGTAATTACAGGTTCAGTGTACAAATATTGGTTGAAGGTAATTGGTTTGACTCAGGAAGATTTGGGTTAATTTTGTTTACGCGTGCGGACAACGTGAACTCCACGGGTATATATATAGTATACAGTAGGGCGCCGCCCGCCTACATTCTGTCACTTATGTAACTCGTTCGTGTGAACCCTACGCACCTCGTATATTCAATCTCTCAACATCTTTCGCGTAATAAAGAGGTTAAAGAAGTTGAGCAAGTTAACGGAAACGCGACCATACGACGGGAATAGATCATCTCGTACTGTCGCCAGTCTCACAGTGCCACCGCATAATCACAGACTCCGATACTCGCTCTGCAGATAACCCTGTACCGTGCCAAAAATAATCAGTTTACTCTTAGCCGCGGTCGGGCCACGACTGCCCGTGAATTTGACCTGTCCCCCCCTTTATATACCAAGCTCAGGGATGACATCGGTGCGCACGCGCTCTGCTTCCCCGAAATCTGTATCGTTCTCCCCCGTTCTCGAACGGAAGTATAGCGTAGAACGGGGTCCGTCGAGCCCGCCTGAACTGAGAACGGATGATTGGAAGAAATACTTCACGGATTTCAGTGCATATCTCGGTGAGTACCTAAAACAGATGTGATGCTGGGGAGTCATGTTTATGAGTCAAGTCGCTTTTATTGAACGACCTTGCGCTAAATCGGTTACGTGTCAGTGGATCATTCGGGACCGATTTAGTAAACAAACCTTGCGTAATTATTATTGGTTCGTTCATATTTTGAGTAAATGGTAATCAGTTCTTACACATATTTATCTCCTACAAATAAACTAAATCGCTCTAGAATAATAGTATAGACAAAATAATATAAATAGTTAATGTGTACTGTAGATATATGAAGGATTTTTTGTGAAGAAATTCCTATCCTACGCTAAAAATATTTGCATAGTAATTTGTTCAACAAGGAGTTTATTAATATTATCGAATAACTAAAGTGTGTAAAAGGCAATGTCTTCATCGCCCACTACAAAATTATAATTGTTCGAAGAGAGGAAAGTGTTTAAACTGTGTATATAGTATTTAAGAAGGGATTTCTTAAAATTCAATCCACGAAAAAGTGAAATATGGTTGCAACATTTGTATGTGTGACTGACTAGCTGTTGCCCGCAGCTCTGCATGCGTTTTTTTTATATAATTGTAAATTACTTCTTATAAGATCAGCTATCTGTTAGTGAAAGTTCCGTGAAAAATGGTTCATAGGTTTTGGAGGTAGTACTGCAAACGAAGCCATGGGTAAAAGCTAGTCCAAAATAAAGTAGCCTATGTCATCCATTGTAATTTTAACTATCCGTCAGTGAAATTTGTGTCAAAATCGGTCCAGCCGTTTCGGAGATTACCCGGAACAAACAGACAGACAAAAATTTTAAAAACTGTGTTTTTGTTATCAGTATCGTGTATACGTTCATATCCAATCAGTAAAAAGTCGTAGTTTTAATATTACATAGAGACACTTCATTTTTATTATATGCATAGAAGATGATGGGTCAGATCAGATTCGTTTGAAATTTGGAAATAATAATGTTAGACACAAAGAAAGACGCGCTTCATCGTTCTTTATGAGGCAAACTTTAAGTGTATGAAAGGCCTTGGGAAAATTTGTATGTGAAATAATATTAACGTCATATAAATTTATTTAAAAACTAAAAGCTATAGAAATTGTATTACAGTTTACGCATTCGAAACTGAAAGTGGAAAACTAATTACGTCATAATTCTATTAAGCAGGACATATTCAAAAGTCGCGTTGGCTCTAAATTCTTAACCTATATTTTTATTCCCCCCGTTACACAGAGAATAGATTTGATTTTTATTTATATTGGATAAAATAAAAAAATACGGTTTTTTACAAACTCTTTGAAATCTATGAAAGCTGCATTGTCAGCCAGTAATATGTACTGTATTTTATTTTTCAAAATCTACCTACGCGAACGGAGCCGCTCGGATAAGCTACTGTAATTCATAAGTATAATTTTAGAAAACTTTTTGTATGCAAACCTAACCTTTTCCTGACCAGTTAATTGCACGAAATTGTATAAATCCAACAAGTATACAATTTTACAGTACTATTTAAATTTTTATCTTGATTTCTCGTGAATTGTTTAATGTAAAAATATATATCTATTAAAGAAATAAGTGGAAATAACCATTGCAATGTTATTTGTCAGTCTTAATGAGGTTTTATTGTTTTAAAAAGTGGAATGTAGACTGCTGCTGGATAACCTTGTGGCCTAACCGCAAAACGTGCTAGCGATACTCCAGTGGTTTGTTGGAAAACTGTATTAGATTTTGTATTATTGATATATTATTGTGTATTTATGTCAACATCTCTTGCGTTCGTATTTTGTTGATGTATCTACGTAATACAAAGTTTCATGGCGGTCGGATGATAGTAAAAAAAAGTTGAATCGCTACACCGCCATCTAGTGGCGAATGATAGCAAAATAAATTGGAGGAAGTATTTTTTCATGTTTTGACTTTCTTATACTTAGATGTATATTCTTCACTTTGATAGTAATCTTCACATTTGCTTTGTAATATTAAACGAATACATTTGTGTACTGGAATGCATATAAATCTACACATGACGACAATTGACCATAGAGTCAATTAATATTAAGTACGTTCCGTTCCCTATTAATATAGGTATTTGTGTGTATAAACATGTACATCTTCATGTGTGAAATCTCAGTGTGTTTGTGTTTTTATCATTCTTCTCCTATACAACACTCCCTATCTTGACGATTCGCTTGTACTTATGTTATAGTGGATTCTAGTAGTAGGCTCTGTTGTCACGATATAATTTATTTTTTTATTTATTTATTATTTATTTTTTAGTAATATATTTATATATGTATACTAGTCGATTTTCAGTGTAAATATTAACAAAATTATTTCATTATTCATTTACATAGCAATTTATTAACTAACTAGTGGATCCGGTAGATGGGCGTTGTCCTGTCAAACGCCCTAATATATCATGAATATAAAAAAATATTGAATGACAAAATCGGGAGGTGTTAGGTGGATTGAAATTTAGGATTATATGCTTTTTATGTGAGAAGTTGAGAAAAAAAAAGAAATTGATCGAAAATAAAAAAAATAATTATATCGCGACAACAGAGCCTACTACTAGATTATATATATAATGTTACCTGCTTGAAAAGAAACTTAAGGGAGGGAAAAGTACGACTAGCAATCTGTTGAATATTTGCGATTATCGTATTTTGTTTTTAGAACGTAGAATGAGATAGGTAGATTAGGTTTCAATTTAAGATTCGATATTCAAATCGACTGTTTATTAAACAATTGGTAGACATGGCGCTAACGTTGATACCGATACAACACCGAGGTCAGGGTTAGCTATTAAAATTTCTGAACGTTAAAACCGACGGAGTGTGTTTTTTTGTAATACATCTGACCATTTTAGACGGTTATCTCGTAACCTATTGGTATATTTTTTATTTTTCATAAATTCTACTATACATTTCATCATCTTCTTACCCTTATACTACCTAAGTAAGGTCGACACAACATGTTTTCCTTTTTCGCTCTTCCCTGTCGGATATCGTCTCAGTATTTACACCTTTTATATACATATTATTTTCATACAATCCATACATATTTAAAACTTTTCTAGGTACATGGTTTTCATCTCTCCTCATGATATGTCCATACCAAGCTAACCTATTATTTCTCAACTGCTCTGTCACTGGTGCTATTTAAAATTCTACAATACATTTGTTTCACATAATTACATTTAATAATAGTAGAACCTGCATAATTGCTTTTTCAAGTGTTGACAGCCCAAGCCGAGGCGCGCCAGTGCGCCCTTGTGCTGGTTGTCCATATAATATCGGGTGAGTGCCATAAGCGCTCCCCTTGGAAGTCCGGTGAAACTGTGGAGGCCTTGCCAAGTCAACAGTGCAGTGGGGTCAGTTCGAAAAAAAAAAAAAACTTTTTCAAGTGAACTTCCTGCAAACAAAAATCATATAGTACCTTAGATGTTAGTGGACAAGGAGTTAACGCATTCCAGGCAAAATTATTCAAAATTATTGCATGGTGATAAGGCTATATTCTAAACCCTAGTCTCGTTAGCTACCACCGTCAAGTTAAGAATCTGTCCACGAGCACCTATAGGTTATGTTCTCGCAGCAGCATTTAGAAGATGGCCCCCCCTCTAGATTTATCATTTTTACCATCTTAAGACCACATCGTTATTTATCACCAAGTGAGATTATAGTCAAACGTTAACGCTTCAGTCCCTAGTTTGAGGCACGGTTTGTGATGTAAAAATGTGTGAAAACAATGTACATATTTGATTTAAAAAAACACACTTATTATAACAATTGTTTAATTTTATAATTGTTAATATTGTTCAAGGAATTCCTAGCTAATATCTGTTTACTCAATTTTATCTCAGTTTCGAAAAATATACAAAAATCTAATAGTGTGGTTTATTTTGGGATAAAATACATGATTTGGAAATATATTTATATATAAATGCTTTAAACCAATTCATAATGTAAATATCGATTTAAGTTGAACTACGACTACGTCCCATAAAAATAAATATTATTAATTATATAATTCTGTAACCTGCATCTATATTGTGACATCACTCACGAAAGCCGTTGTTATATACTACTGCACTAATATAAACTCTTAGCATATAAACAATTTTATTTGCAGTTTAATAGCGCCTGCGATTTATGTTATACCGCTCAACATTGTGTTGTGTGTTGCTATAAGAATACAGTCAGGCGTTAAAAATACATTTCTCTCGTCGCGGCGTGCATAGTTTGCCTTTCAAGGCTTATATTTGTATAACTAGCACTAATCATGTATAATTATTTTAGTTTTTATTCTACGCTATAATGACAATTATATTGTTTACTAATATTTAATAAACCTTATAATTTACGTATAACTTTTTTCTATAGGAATTTACCCACTAGATACACTTGAAAAGTATAACAGTACGTGAATACAAAATTTCTTTCAAATCGTTTCAACTGTTTCTGATGAACTATTTTTGTTTTATGAAATTATTATGAGAATATTGTTATTCAAAGCAGTTTTTATTAACGTTTGCGTTAATAATATTAAAAACTTACTCAAGCTATTTCTCCATTTTCTATACAAGTGTATTTGATATATTTTTTATTTGGAATCTTATAACTCGTTTAAGAATCAGTATTTTGGAATGACTAATACATATTCTTGTAATGAATTGACCAGTCTACAGAATAGGTATTTTATTATTCTTTGTTAAAATTAAAGGCTTGAAGTTATTCACGGTCAAATTTGAAATTTAGGATTGTTTCAGTTTTATTATTAAATAATGTTTAGAAATTTTCATTAAATATATCGTTCCTGAAATGTGTCTCATTGGAACGAAATTCCTTATCGTGTGTTACACGCTCTTAACGGATGGCAGCGAGACCGAAAAAAGTGTAATAAGATTTTTTTTCCGACATTTCTTGCTATAGTTACAGCCGTTTATGTGCTATATACATCGCCGCACAGAGCTTAACTTAATTATCCCAGATCATTGTATAATATAAATATAATTACTGTATAGGAAAACGTCTACCAAAAAGCGTAAGGAACTTCGTCCATAGACACCTCATTTTTTTTTCTTAATCAAAAATTAATCGGTTGCCTACCATTTAACAAAACTACACTATATGAAAAATTTGAATTTAAATTTTATTTAAAGCATAGAACATATTTCGGTTCCGTGCGTACAAAAGAACAATACGATGACTGCAGTGCAATAAAGTGTTTTAAATGGACACGTCGCCGTGGCTGTCACGTTGAGTGTTGTAGGTTCGAAACCCACACAGTATAATTATTTGTATGCCCCAAAATGATTATTCTGTCTTAATATACTTTTTGGTAATTATTAGTAGGTTTTTAAACTTCTTCGCGATATAGGTCTCGATTCCTTGTGTGATTTAAAACAAATATTCTTTCCAGTTTTATTAACTCTTTATTATCAATTATATTAACATTCATTTGTTATCACGCCATTAAAGGTTTTAAAAAATAGCTATATGTATTATGTATTTCCTTGCTTATTATAAGATTAAGAACTGCTAATAGAAAGGGTTTTTGCTTATAAGTTTAAAGAATATTCAAGATTAAGATAACTGTCTTTTATCGGAGTTTCAAATTTTCAACATGTAACAATATGTTACGCATGGAAATCATAGAGTTACTTAAACATATTTGGTATGAAAAAATCTTCGTCGTATGTCGTAATAGAATGAGATTCGTTTGCCATAAGTCATGGATATTATGGCGAGCTTAATATAATTTTATAGCAGTGACTTTAATTTTTATCACTGTTATTTCAATAATGATTAATAAAAATATGCTATAATTATAAGAAAAGGAACTTGTGTCCATGACACTTTTTTTTTGGTTCTTCTTTTCACTATGTAATACTTACATGTATCTATATAAAAATATCAAATTAATTTATAACATATGATAAGTAGCAGTTACAGTCGCACCATGTGAAAAATAACAGTGATATATCAAATGCTCCATAGGTTTTATTTTGAAGAGTCTAAATCGTTTCGATTATTGCCACTTCCTTGGATGTCATTATCTCGATGAAGAATATACTGTGTGGGATTTAATTTTTCAGCTCGTTGCCCTCACTCTTTATTAACCGTCCTTTATGAGTCTCCAGGGTATTCTAGAAAAACGAATATATAAATATACATATGTATGAGATTTTATAAGGTTTGCTGTTGAATTTACTTTTACGTCGCGTCATTCAGGAAAAATCGTTTTAAATTTGGGATTATGTATTAACTGTGACAGTTCAGACTCATCATAATTATAGCATTGGCTTTTCATATTGTCATCCCTTTTTTTCTTATTGCAGAACATATTCCCTTTCGTGTAAAAAAAAAATGGCGTTAACATGTTATAGTACTCTATGATACTAAGGCTAATGACTTCAAGTCGTTGTTATTTGTAATATGCGTTACGGTCGATGAACTATAATTAAAGATAAAATATTAAATATTTCGCATTTGATTAATCTATGACATCTGAAAGAAGCCAGCGCGCGTGCATCGCACGTATTCTTTTTCTTCTTCTTCTTTATTTTTTTGGCTCCGTCATGGTTTGTGCACTAGCCAGCGTCAAGTAACAAGATTTTGCCGAGTAAGTGTCTAGCGATAATTATAATGTTCTAACAAGATGGTGGTTTCCTTGTTAGAACTTTCCATGGAGTTTTGGTGGCATCTCAGAATGCACGCTCCGTGGTATTATTTCCCAGTTCACTTCGCTTGTGCACAATAACCGAACTATATTACGTAAAACAACCACTAATATTACAAAATATAGAGTCTAATAACACAAAATTATGATTAAAATATAAAAACCACTACATGACAGACTAAGATCCGCCAAAAACTCTATCGCACGGCTTTTCTTTAAATAAATAAAAATAGTCAAGGCAATTATCCAAACCCCTAACTGAATCAGACCGACGCGATCTGTTCATATTAGGTTAAAATTGTCAAGATGGAAAATCAAACCTCGATATCAATAATTTTAGCTATAACATTTCTATGTAAAATATGTTCTGTGAAATAAGGCTCCTCCTCTGTTTTGCTCAAAATACCTCTTAAAGAGATTGCATTAATTTAAATGGATAACTCACGGTGTATATAAGACTATTTAAATTCTTCGAAATATCAATAGCGCTGACTAATCTAACCCTCGCCCTTTTGTTCGGACAGTAACAAGTTGCAAGAGAGAGTAAGAATACAAATTCCGCCGAGTACGCGTCACCGAATGACGCCTCAACTCTTCATTATCAAGGCATGCTCTTTGATGACGTAGTACCTTCCAGCATATAAAGCGCTGCAATGAGATCTAAAATAAACTATGTTAATTCATATCTACTTTACTTTATAAGAAATATCGCTCGATTTGTAACTATCTCATCGGCGGATCGAAATCACTTTCGTTTATCTTGACGAGCGAGGCGAGAATGCTAACCCCAGCGCCGCGACGGAATGTAAGCGATTGAAGCGCTGCTAACTAGAATGATTAAAGAATCACAAATATTTATGTGAACAATGTGTTAGGCTGTTAGGCTGAACGCGATTTTTGCGGTCTGCGCTTGAGGTGAATCAGTATAGCGTTAGTCCATAAGAGAGTCGCTCGCGCGTTGTACGAATACAGAGATATATTTAAATTTAGAATCCCTTCCTCTGCCCTTGAGTTGCATAGCTTTTTATTTTATTTTTATGACACTTCTCGCGAACTCTGAGCGACAAGTTTCTCGTGAACCACATACTGTGTGAATCGTTGAAGTTGTTTTTAATATTCGATTTATTAAAAGAACATGTCGAATTCTCATTACACTGTTAACGATGATATTTATGGGAAAATTTTAAAACCACATACGAATTCATCAACTGAAGTGGAATACGCAGAGGTCTTCGAAGCAGTCGAAGGATTGGGTATATACATTTATTTCTATATTTATGCTATTGATAACAATGTTATTTTATGTACATTTCTTAGTGATCGTCTAGTGGGTAAAATTCGACTGCAATTCATTACATCTTCAAGTTGCAGTAATAAAGAAAGAAATCGATTTTTTTTTTCAAAAAAAAAAAATGATAGCACTAAAGCCCGTCAATATCTAGTAAACAGAAAATACTTTATTGTTACGCCTCTGTCTATTTATTTAAAGATAACATAGAACACATTTAAAAAAATGTTTATAATTTATGTACAGACGAAGTGACTTATTATTATCACAAGACGCTTATTAAAACGATTCTTTGTGATACGGGATGTCTCGGATATACAAATTCTCTTATCAACAACGTTCAAACTCGATTTTAAATGTGACCGATAAGGTATTATGACACTTAATGCCTGAACCACAGGGAACATACCTATATAAAATTTAGTGCTTATATAAATGAAGTTCCCATGCACCAGCGAGACGTTGAACCCACCGAAAAGTTAACACTAGTACTTGTTAAACAAGTCGGACAGGGCGAAGGGACTGACCGGGAGATTCGCTCAAATAATTGTATTTGCATAATATATATTATATTCTAAAATAATATGGTATTAAAGGAATTAATAACGTTCGGTTTTTCCTTGACTAATCAGTTTATGTATTAGGAGATAATAACTTGTCCGTTTTGAAAATGTAATGTTTAGAGGTTCTGAAATTAAATAAAAATTTCGTCGAATTAGAAAATACGAATTAAATTATATACATTTGCAATTATAAATAGAAATTATAGTTTAAAAATTATTAACCTTTAATGGAGGTTATTTTCAATAAAAGAATGTCTGATGCGGTAATTTTAAATTAAAATTTTTAGTACTTCCCAAAAATTGAGTTCCTTTTTCAAATTATTTTACAAGAGCTAAGAGGCTTAATGTCAACTTTAGAATGGCATATACAGATTATGTAGCAAATAGGATATATGTTAAAAATTGGCGCGGAACATTTATTACACAGATGTTATTGTCTTTGCGTAGCTAAAGTTGGCCTTATGACTTGTAGATAGTCTGAGTTTAATCATTGAATATGACTATCGTATTAAGTAACATTTAAATCATATAGAGAAGCTTGAGTTTAATCTTCGCTTAAATGCGAATAATGAAACGTTTTTTTAAGAACAAACACAATAAAACGAAATCTCTTCATGACCTTTACAAGTGGTGTAACGTACAGGATCAAAGTCCTTAGCCAATAACGTGTTTCTGATGAGATACATCTTGCGATTTACCTTAAAAAAACAACGTAAAATTAATCGCAAAGGTGAAAGATTTATTATAGACTAGCGGCCCGCTCCGGCTTCGCACGGGTATAAAATATATAGCCTATGTCATTCACTGAAAAAATGATTAAAATCGATCCAGTAGTTTTGATTTATTCATTACTGCCCGTTGCCCGCACGCGTTAAATTTGGAGTAACCTCAAAAATAATAGTATTTCTCCACTATTTAATTTATGTTATTATATATATAAATCTTTCTCTTCAATCACTCTATCTATTAAAAAAAACCGCATCAAAATCCGTTGCGTAGTTTTAAAGATTTAAGCATACATAGGGATATAGGGACAGAGAAAGCGACTTTGTTTTATACTATGTAGTGATGCACCTGCGGCCAAAGGACGGAGAGCGCATCTGCCGTTTTAGCAACATTATCACTGCATATTATAAAACAAAGTCGTCCGCCGCGTCTCTCTGTTTGTCTGTATGTTCGGGATAAACTCGAAAATTACTGAACCGATAGTAATGTTGTCTTCACTAATAGATAGAGTAATACAAGGGGAAGGTTTAGGTATATAATTTGTCAAGGATTTGTGTAAATTGGTTGAAATATAACGATAATTGTTGGAAGGTGTTGGAAAAGTCAAGCCGCTTTGGAGCTTCTATCGAAAACACTGCTTAATTCTTTTGAGATATAACAAAACACTGTATAGTGAGACATTCCTCTTTTATATATCTACAAAATAGTCTGCTATGGCATATACTATAACATGGTCACATACAATGAGGTAATTGGAAAGCTATTTAGACGGGTACAGAATTAATCCTTATCAAATTGAATACATTAGTTACCTTATGCATTCCATGCAAATAAGTATATATTTTTTTATTATCAGGCCATGACAACGTCTGCCGGGACTGCTAGTGTTTCACCCTTTCTAAGAATCACGTATATTGATTTTGGTCTTTTCGGTTATCACCGAGCAGGGACATTTGAAAGAAAATCACGGTGCCGCAATCGTAGTTGGAGTTTAAAAAATAAAAAATAGATCTTTATCTTAGCCGACAGTGTGAATGCCGTTAAGAATTGCGTGGGTTACATGTTCCCATATCGGGGATACACGACTTCAATCTCGCGGATGTATTCGGAACAACATCGTCCATGAAACTAGAGCGGCGTTTAGTGAGATCTTGTTATTTGTTTACGGACCTTGTTTCTTGGTCGCAATCTCTATGTGTATAAGATTTCATTTGTTTCTCGCCCCCATCATAACCCAACAGTATAATTGATGGTTATTGATAAAGTTGCTATACCACTCTCCGTTGTATCGTATCTTAGTAAATCTATACATATAAATAAAATTGTGTGTGTCTGTTTGTAATATCAAAATAACGCCTTTTTACTTATTAGATATTAACGTATACACGATACTGATAACAAAAATACAATTTTAAAATTTCTGTCTGTGTGTCTGTCTGTCTGTCTGTCTGTATGTTTCGGGTAATCTCCGAAACGGCTGGACCGATTTTGATAGAAATTTCAATAACAGATAGTTACAATTACAGCGGGTGACATAAGCTACTTTATTTTAGACTAGCTGTCATCCGTGGCTTCGTCTGTAGTACTATCTCCAAAACGTTTGAACCATTTTTCACGGAACTTTCACTAACAGATAGCTAACGTTATAAAAAAGTAATTAAAGTTTTTTTTATTTTGGACTAGCTTTCACCCATGGCTTTGTTTGCAGTACTATCTTCAAAACGTTTGAACCATTTTTCACGGAACTTTCACTAACAGATAGCTGATCTTATAGAAGTAATTCACTATTATAAAAAAAAAAACGCAATGCGAAGCTGCGGGCAACAGCTAGTTCTAAATAAAATAATTGAAAACTCTTATAGTAAAATATATTACGTTACACACTATTCATTGTCTGTACATTACGTTGTTATGTTAGACCGAGCACTTGTTAAAGGTTGATTTAAAAAGGACTATTTATAGTATTGATATTTGCTCTGACTCATAGGTGTGTATATATTGTAATGTGGTAGTGAAGTCGAAGATACAATATTTAACAGTACTACAATAATGAGTTGTAATACGCAAACTATAAGAGTTTGAGATATCTATATAACGTAGTTTGGTTAAATGTATTTTTGAAGTTATACTTCTTTTGGTGCGTTAGGGAAAAATGATGAGAGTAAATTTTTACGATGCGCGCACCACACACCGTCACGTCACAAAACCGACACCCTGAAGTTAGCTATAGTCAACATTTTATTCAAAAAAAGTACGTATGTATTAAATACCTTTTTACTATTATTAGTGTCGTCTTTTCTATAAACGTAGAAAACGGCTAAAGAAGTATAACTTCTAACGCGTGTACATAAGTACACACTATCGTTTTTTTTTTTTTTTAAGTGTTATTATTTTACCTTAGTCGTGTGTTATATAATAATATAATACTTATATACAAGAGTCTCTTTGTTGGGCCAAATACTTATCGATGGAAGAGTCAGGCATAGCCATCACATTAATCCACGAAGTATTGAACGATTTCAAACACAGCTACCACCCCAGTTGTATATATTGTGCGCGATAGTACCACGAAAACATTTCTCGGGTTTCGGGTTTTTGATTCAGGTGATAGTGTTAGCAATTTAAGTTGGTGAATGTAAGCGAATTACGAAATATGCAATGGTGTAAGTGGGTTGAGGTTTCTTATTCCTGGGGAATCGTAATTGATTCCCTGCTCTTTCAAACCACTACTACATCATCATCATTCGTCGATTTCCCGCAACGGTATTATACTATAATATCATAAATATTCAAGACTAGCTGACCCGGTGAACTTAGTACCGCCTAACAGTTGATTCTTAATTTTTTTTCTAATACTTATTCTGCTATTCGGGACGCTATATAATGTTAAATGTTATCATCGTGTAAATATTGAGATTAATATTTGTACGATACTAACGCCACTCAATTGTTTTGCCTTCCCGGAACCTCTCCATTAACACTTAAACTTTATGCTATAGTATTAAAGTTCAAATTGACTTTTAAGTATTATTACGAATCGTTTGTATGGGAGTATAGAGAAATGTTGGTTTTAGACTTTTTCAGGCATTTTTTTTCTTCATAATAACCATCCTCGTACTTCAAGGAATATTCTACAAAAAGTATTAGCGAAATCGGTCCAGCTGCTCTCGAGATTTGCGCTTAGCAACACATTCAGCGATTCATTTTTATATTATAGATGTAAAGTAGTATATGTACATCACTGAAGTTCCAGGGTTATTCTGTTAATTTCCTTGATATTGGTTCAGAAGTGTAGTCATGAAAATGTGACAAACAGAATAATAATTACATTCGCGTTTATAGTATTATTGTAGATTAAATAATTATTATGAATGGAATGTAAAACAGTTTCACTTATGTGACCCAATTTGTAACAGTTCAGCTGGATAGACGGTCCATTTCTTCTATTGATTATTATCGAGCTAATTTTTCGTGTGTAACTGCTAGTCCGGTGGAACTGTAGCGGCCTTGCCAGGCTAACAGTGTAGGTCAGTTCGAAAAAAACCGTGTGTAGCTGCTTCTTTTGATGAGATGCCCGACTATTTATCTTACAAACATTTTCGATTGTGGTAACTCACAGGAGGTAGCAGGGATACAATCTGTCGGTTTGATGATTCTCAAAAAATGTATTACTAACTACTCTTTGTAAAATCTCAGGATAGTTGTTTGAATTATTGAAAAAAATATTTGTCCTACGTTATGTTTTTTTTTATGAAAGAGGTCTCCGCTCCGTCCAACACATATCGGATAACGAGGTCATCAAAAATGAGAACAAACCAGCTGGTTTTTTTTCAAATTGCATAGTTCATATTTATATAATTTAACAGCCACACGTTGTCGTACAAACTGCGTCGTATGTTATCCCGTTGTAAAATATACATTTGGTGTAAATATTAAATACCACTACACTCTGACTATTTACAGAGGACCAACGTTGATATTAATTCCGACCAATTATAAGAACTTCAGCTCTGTTTAAAAGCACAATATGATGTCACCGGATAAACTAGGAATTGTGTTTATTTAACTCAATTGATAGTAATTTGTTATTGTCTTATATAGGTTTTATTTATATAAGTATGTCGAGTTGTGTTGATAAACGTATTTATTATTGGGCCGGAAGGAGAATCACTTCAATATGTTATTCTTCTTCTTCTTTATTTTTTGGACTCCGGCACGGTCTGTGCACTAGCCAGCGTCAAGTAACAAGATTTTGCCAAGTAAGTGTCTCGTGATAATTATAATGTTCTAACAAGATGGTGGTTCCCTTGTTATAACTTTCCATGGAGTTTTAGTGGCATCTCAGAATGCAGGCTCCGGTGGTATTATTTCCCATCCACTTGTGCGTAATAACCGAACTATATTACGTAAAACACCACCAATATTACAAAATATAGAGTCTAATAACACAAGATTATGAATAAAATATAAAAACCACTACATGACAGACTAAGATCCCGCCAAAAACTCCAATATGTTATTAATATGAACATTTGAACGGTACTGTCGCAATACAGATCGGATTGTACCAAAATACATAGAATTACTGGCAGCCTGACCGCGACTTTGTCTGCAGTTATAGTTATAGATATAAATTATGACGTCGCTATATTATTTTTGCTTAACTCGAACGGTTAATGCAGCGATCACCGAGAGAGAGCTCTCGGATGGCAGATTTTTTTTCCAACTTGAGACTGCTCAATATATTTTGATTAATTTCAATAATACCTTTATAACTTATACCGTATGTGTTAGTCTAATTAATGTATAAACTACATAACTGTAAGGTTCCATCAAAGTCCATTGTGCAATTCTTTCGTGAAAGAGTAACGAACAAAAATTGTCCACAAACTTTGTCGTTCTGCATTCATACTATTAAAATAGAAATAAATAATGTATCTCTAATTACGCATTACGCAAGAGCAAACCGATAGCAAAACTTACTAAATCTCGATTTAAAAAATGAGGAATTCACATTATGTACAAATCTTAACCATGCCTTAGAAAGGCGACACAGTACGAGTCTTACAAGTAACTCTATTGAGAAGAGTCTTTTTTTTATGCGATTGGAAGCAAACGGACAGACGTTTTACCTGATGGTAAGTAATCACCGCCGCCCATGGACACCTGCGACACGAGGGGCATCAAAGATGCGTTGCCGGCCTTACGTGTACATTTTAGTTTACGTAATGGCGTATGTAATTAGTTTATATTAGAATTTTCCAGTTTGAAGTGGATATTCAGCTATCGCTTTTCTATTACAAACTACGTAATTATGAGGCAAGTCTGTCTGTATGAAGAAATGTATGTAACGTAAAAATAATATAGTTGGATTCATAAGTTTTTATTATAGTAATAGAATTCCTAAAATGTACAAACAGAGATTTTTTATATATACCTATATAATAAGAAAAAAGCTTTCGCCTTTTAATAAATTTCGCATAAAATATATTTTATATGTGGAAATTATATTTTTTGTAATTTACTCTAAAAAAAAATGTGTTGCTGCACTAATCGCAACTGAGGAATTCAATATTTTTTATGTTTCCTACTAAAACTTCTAAATATGTATCTAATTCCAACAATCTATTAAATTTCAGATGCGCTGTTAGCCGATCTACAGAATTCCATCAATCCTGGCGGGCGAGTCGGCAGTCCTGGCGGCAGGACGTCCTCTCCTGGTGGGCGGGCGACTTCCCCACTCGGTAGGGGGGTGTCGCCCGGACGGCTCAGTTCACCACTCGGTAGCCTCAATTCGCCGACTTCGACGGGTTACGGTTCCATCAACGGATCCCGGAATATTTCCTCGGATTATGCCAAACCGGCTTCTGTAAGTATCTATGCATTTTTAGATTAATTAGGACCAGTAGATTTATTATCCAAGTTCGTTTTATCAACCGCCATAAAATTGGTATACCTGATAGTTTTTATGTTTATTAGAAGAAGAGTTTTTTCGTTTTTGGAGTCAATCTTCTTATGGGGGGAATTTTGAAATTTTGATTTGCAACCTTTTTGTATGACGAAAAGTGGAGTAAACACTGTGTCAGATAGGAAATCAACGGTTCTTGTGCGATCACCGAAGTCAAGCAACGTTGGGCGCGGTCAGTTATTGGATTGGGTGACCGTCTGGGAATAACACGTGACGTTGGGCTCTTTGTTTTATTGTGCTTTTTACAAAGAAATTTCCATTTCTTTCGCATACACACACTTTTTTATCTATACATAAATAGGCGAAGACAGAAGAGTTCATTATCATTTTCTCCTCTGTTTACCACCAATCGATATTCGTTTTTTTTAATTTAATTACTATTGGCACGATTTACTGTTAAGTATTGTAATAAATTGAAAATTAATGAATAATTACGTATTTGTAGATAGAGGCGGGCCTCTGACGTAATAGAACAAAATAAAAATATAGTATTGTTGGAACTTAATACACATCAACTTATATGCCGTTTAGGCAGTCGCCATTAAAATCGGTATGGATATTTAATATCATAATTTACTTAACTTTTACAATGAAATTTTAATGTTAGAGAACCGCATTACGCGCACATGTGTTTGTTTCTGAATTAGTCTTAACACTTTTCAAAAGGTGGCGCGCGTGTCCTTTCATTTTACAAGTACAGTTAACAAGTAAACATTAGTGTCGTATAAATATGAAAATACGTTTGAATGCTTATGCATCAATCACGATCAAACGGTTGGACGGGTTCAAACGAAATTTGGCAAAAAAAAAACGTCGACTATATTTTTGAAACAGGACATGGGATTTTTTTATTGTTCACCAAAGCGGACGAGCAACAGCTAATCTTTTCACATAAAAGTACCTTCACTCGCTTTAATGTAGGTTTGATATAGAACTCGAGAACGGTATTTTTTACTCTTGTAACTCCTTGTCCTTTTCTATACTTATACGTATAACGTGGATGCAAAATTTACTTATGATCGGCGGTTGAGTAATGCGAAATGGCGTGAAACCGTAACAAAGAAAAACCCTCACATACGTATTTATAATATTTCTTAGGATTTTTCTAACGGCTTGACCGATTTTTATAGTTCTTTTTTTTTTTCTAACTTATGGAGTCACTGGAGTGGGTCTTAGCTAGGTCATCATCTCGTAGGTGGTGGTGTGGTCTGCATTTAGATTTTTTTATCGAGTCAGTTTTTTATATATAGTTTTTCGATGTTTCACATTAATAAACCATATAATCCCAAATTTTCAATATCCCGGTACCTCTCAACTTTTTTTTTAATATTAATAATAAGTATGTACATTGATACTTTTACGTTCATTATAAAATTTGCCCGCTACCAAACTACTTGCTGAAGCAGATAGATAGATATCTTCTTGTTGCCTAAGAAATATGATTGTTTGCTGATATTGCGAGATTTTCTCACTGATAACAGATACTGATAGGCGTTATGATATTATCATAGTGTCAATACAGATAACTTTGATTTTACTATTACATTACTTACTTTACCTTCTATTGAGAGATTTGGACTGTGTTTCTGATTAGAAGTAGTATAAACATGTTCCCATTAAATTATTTTACAATAAATTTTATTTATACCTATTTGTTTTTTTCTCTAAAAGAAATATGACCCTTTCTTTAATTATGACGTATGATATTTCTTTCGAATGTTTAGAGGAATTATAAAACAATTAAAATATTCATATTAGTGGATTGTGTTCTTGGATAAGTATATAAGGCTATAGGTGTCCGCGAACCCGCTCGAGTTTTTTTTTGTTACTGTTATTTTTATTATATTTACTATTTGTTGTGATCATTTGTTGAGATATAACAGAAAAAAAACCGTGTAATAAGTATTATCTGTGTTTAAATATATATACAGACATATTGTCATGGTGATCGCCTAGAATGGCACAGAAGTCGATGTGCTGCAACGCCCCCTAATGTTGCCATTAAATTACATTAAACTAAATATCTTATTATTTTATTATGAGAGACGCCAGCACACTCGATGTTCATTTATACTTTTTTACTGTCACTCTCGCATAAACATCGAGATTGGAAAAAATATAAAAGATACAAAATTAGTAAAATGTTCATATTTTTGTACCTAACATTTGTAATGGTAATTATTACACAGGTGTCTTGTAGTAGTTCATGTGACTAAGCAAAAAACTAGACTAAAGGAAAAATAAAAATAAATCTCGCTGTGGTTTTAGTAAAATATAGATAAATGTAATATTTTAATGTATTGTTTTTAGAATATTTCAAGCATTAAACAAACAATATGGGTTTGTATTAATCATAGTTACACACTATATGTCGTACTGACGTTAATAGGTACACCTTTATGACGTCATAATGTTTATATAAAATTATTAAAACCATATTTGATTTGTAATTGCGGTTTAAGTAGTCACTATAGGATTACTCCTGTTTGCGTGAATCATGGCGCCATCTAGTCGGGGACGTTTATTCTATTACGTATTCTTATTGTTTAGACTATAATTGACATTCAGTTTGTTGTTAATAGTCAGTGGCTCTGATTAAAACTTCAAGTAAGGTATTCCTTTTTATATTACTAACAATAATTATAATAATAATGTTTTTCTTATCAACTCATATACTTATATTTAGTACAACGCCATCTACTTTCGTGTGCAGTAGTTGGTTGGCCGTTGTATCTGGAAATCCTCCAAAGTTCATTTTCGATGTAAGAGTGTAGATGGCATTAAATGTAGATGATACGGGAACTTAAATATTGAAGATGCAAAGGGCCGCCCAGAAAGTAGCCGCGGCGTTTTTTTCATTTCGACGTCTTTGTCTTGGTCATAATTTCACACTAATAAATACCTTCTTCCTCCTTTTTCTCCTCAATATTTTTGACCGCTCTGAATTAGCTATGAATTGGAGTTTGCGCATAATATCGTGAAGAGTAAAATACAAAACAAACTCAAAATATTATTATAGGCATCTAAATTGGCCTTTATTTATCCTTAAGTTGTCTCCATGTTATACTAATAATAATAGGATACGTATTTATACCTAAATTTGTGTACTCCGTTGCTATAATCTGTTAAAAAAGCGGCCAAAAAGCTGTTACATTTTGTTCATAATTCTTCCCCTCCTCAATGATCTGACCAATCGTATTTTTTTTTGTACTAATGGGGTCACCTAGATTGTTCTTAGCTATAGTTGAACAGACTAAAAAAGTCAACCAAATTTTGTTATATTTTTTCATTTTCTTATATAAAATCATTCTAAGTCTTTATCTTGCCAATATCTCTCAACATTTTTTAATTCAGTATTTTTAATATTCGTAACTTACATGGTTTGTGGCGGTATCTCGGGCCAGATTTGGACATAATGCGAGTCTGAGAGACATATTTAAGCAATTTTAAACGTAGATAAATCTACTCCACGCTTTACAGTTATTTTATTTCAGTAGGAGGAAAGCCCGTTTTATATTTAGAGGATTAAATATAGTATGTTCGTGTATCAAATGATGATTTATTTTCGGCAATTTACCATAATATAAACAGGGCATATATGTTTTTAAATTACCATTAAATATACATCCACACTTGTTACTAACAAGAATATATTACGAGATATTTGAACAGTTGGTAATTTGTAGATTTAATAAGCGTATTGTACATTTAAGTACAAGGTTACCGAGTACGTAATTGAACATATTATGTTATAGGCTACGGTTAAATAACGGATAATATGAATGAACAAATCAATTAATAAGTAATATATGTTCTAGAATGACTTATTTTTGCAATAAAAAATTAGTTACAGAATATTTAGGGGTGACCAAGAGGTGTGTGTATCTACAGACGATCATTTTTCAACCTTTCTTTTTAACGTAGGGAGATCCATGATAGACACGCCACCCTCCCGGGGGAGAGGGTGGATACTGTGAGACTCCTATTCACTAAAACCCTACGGTGTACATCCGCCGCTTTTGTTGGGGCGACACGAGATCTCGTCAGCATTCATCGTGCCGCTCCAGCGGTTGGCCCGGCATCAAACAGTGCCACCGGGTTCCGTCCTTGTACAGGAGACGACAGTGTACACACCGGCCGTCTTCCTCCATCCGCCAGACATGTGCAATGGCAAGATGGATCCCCCGACCCACCTTCCCAGGCCCGGCTATGGCGGCGTTATTTTCAGGATGATATATGACTTAACTGTGGCATTTTCAGGAGCTTATGGTTTTTTTTTTTCAGTTGATAAATTTTTGAGAGTTGCTAAACCTGACCGTATTTTTAGGAAGTAAGTTACACGAGTAGCTTAGCTTAGCTGTAAGATAGAAAAAAAATCTTACTGTATTACAAAAACAAGAGATTTTAATCGACGATGAAACGACTCTAATGAAATTTCAAGGTTTGGGATAATGACATTAACTTGAAAAAATTTATAAGGCAGTGTTAACTGTCTCATATTCTTAAATATATGATTCGTTATAAATGCCTAAAGAGGTTTTATATATCAATGTATAAATTGAGAAAAGAGTGCTGACAAAATTGCTTAAAAAAATTTCTATATGCGTTCCGATAGTGCAGGCGTGTTACTATGTGGCCACTTGGAAGTTATTAGAATGATACTTATTATTCTGCATTTTATTTTATAACTAGCGGCCCGCTCCGGCTTCGCATGGGTATAAAATATATAGCCTATGTCATTCACTGAAAAAATGATTAAAATCGATCCAGTAGTTTTGATTTATTCATTACTGCCCGTGGCCCGCACGCGTTAAATTTGGAGAAACCTCAAAAATAACAGTATTTCTCTACTATTTAATTTATGTTATTATACATATAAACCTTCCTCTTCAATCACTCTATCTATTAAAAAAAACGCATCGAAATCCATTGCGTAGTTTTAAAGATTTAAGCATACATAGGGATATAGGGACAGAGAAAGCGACTTTGTTTTATACTATGTAGTGATATGTAGACGAGCCGTTAAATTTGTCCTTAAAATCCTTGAATATGTTTAGTAGATAGACACGATTTATTTTCACTTGATAAGTTCTCGTAAATGGTGTCCTACATCGCTAGTTTAACGATGTTTCGACAGGTGCAATATGTTTTACAATTCATTGGGTATCAACGCAGCTGTCACGAGCGAAAGTATCATGCGTTATTAATTAATTTAGTAAAACGAATTTTTTTTTCGTTGTTTCCGCTGATACACGTGTTATATAGTAAATATCGTGGATATTCTTATTATGAATTCATTTAAGTTATCATTTATGTATACTTAGATAGGTACGTTCGCGTGTCTTGCAATGAAAGAAAAGCCACACGGTGAATTTACATGGGAATCGACATTTGTATATAGGGTTATCACTCGATATTCTATAATAAATTACTGTATATATACAAGTGATGATTGCACTGTCTACGCTATAAGAAGTGTAAAAGTACATGGAAATTCTTTATTATACACGTTTCGATTTTCTTAGTATACATTTTAGGGAAATCTTTAAATAGCCAAAAATGATTGATTCTAATTTTGCGTAGACTTAATGTCTGAATAGAGCTTGTATTTCGAACCGCTGCTTAGATTTAAACTAAATGCCTAATGAAGTACGCATAAAAAAATACAAGAGTTATATTTTGAAATGAATCAATTTAAAATGAAATCGAACACAGGTTTATTTTGATGCGCTGTGCTTTTTCTCCTTAATTTTAACAGTCAGTAGTATACATTATTTTGCTGAAATAAAATGTGGCAACCTTAGTTGTACGATTTTGGCTCTGTAAAGGGTATAATTTAAAATGTAGACAGTGTTGTATTGAATGTTTTACAGAATACAGACCGTATTTCACTTGGCAAGGGTTCATTTATTGTATTTTACATTTGTAATGAAGATTAAATAAAAATAACTTTTCATTTTATTTATTAAAGTAACAAACAGGCATAAATTTTTATCATTTTTTGTAGGTGGTAGAGCTACGCTGAAGCTATTACTGGTTTCAGCATGAATGGGTTCGGCTCGCCCGGGGGTAGTACCACCTTCTCACAGAAAGCCGACGTGAAGTAACAGTGCTTGCACTGTTGCGTTTCGTTCGGTCGGTGAGAGTGCCGTAGGCCCACATATTTAAAAGGCCAGCAACTCCCCTGGTGTCGCTAGTGTCTAAGGACGGCGGTGATCACTTAACATCAGGTGATCCACCTGTTCGTTTGCCCCCTATAATATAAAAAAAAATAACGTGTCAAAAGCATTTTCAAACAATTATCTTCTTTATATCTAATCATCTAACCATTTTATTTATTTTGTCTGCAGCCCACGTACCAGAACACGAGTTCTCTACACGAGAAATCGTTTCCATCTAAATATACGAACACCACCCAGACGAGTTACACTAGCCACACTCCAGCATACAACGTAGGACAACAGCCCACCACGTACGGCAGAGCCGGCAGGGGTAATCTCACCGAGCTGGACACCCTGCTCGATGACTTGAGCAATGCCCGCTACGGCGACTACGCCGAGAAATCTTCGACAATGTACAGCGACAGAACTGGTATGTACTTTGTGCATAATAACTTCGACTAGTTTTCGTAAATAATAGTGTATGCTAATATATATATATATATAAAGAAAATGATAAAGGTTTGTCGTTATGAACACATCACGCATGGTGGTAGGTCTTTTTCTAAGTCCGTCTGGCTAGCCACCACTCACAAGTTGAAAATCTGTCGCCAAGTACCTGTTGGTGTGTTCCGGCAGCTGCACTTGAGAGCCAGTCTCCCTCTAGGTTAAGCGTGACTTACCATCTTAGACCACCACATCATCATTTAATATCAGATGAAAATTGTGGTCAAAACGTGTACCTATAAAGTATAAAAAAAATCATTTGGTTTTTTAATTTTTACTTCTTAGACACTTAGTTCTTATCTATAAAAATACCACGCTTTCAAGTATATGTGAAGTGGGATGATCAGTGTGCTACGCATGCGCAGGAGAGGAGAACTAAATGGATAATATTGTTTACAAAGAAATTTTGTAAGCAAAGTATATTTTTGCTTTCAATTTTTTTATAGGATTTTTCGTCTGTACATAAAATTTATTGTTATGGTACTAAAAGACGCAGCCGAAATCACGGGCATCAACTAGTTATTCGTACACTTAATACCTAGAAACCTTTCAAACGTAAACGCTTTAATAACTTATCTATATTAGTACTATTTACATTACATCATACTCCTATGTATGTATTCGTAGAATAGTTTATTCACTGCATGCAACCTTGTAATAGAGTTTTCAATGTTTACTTCATTTGACAACCGACCTCAATATATCATAATATATGTTTAAGAATAGTATCAGAACGGTTCCCCAATTTGAACGTCTTCAAAAGTATCTTCGTTTTAAACCGACAACAAAAAGGAACCGAATTGGAAAATTCGTTGTCTGTTGGAAAGGGGATATTTTGTAAGGAGGTTTCATTACAATTTCAATAGCATCGGACCTCAGATTGTATGAAATATCGTTTTATGACAGTCCAAGACTAGGTATATACGTAACTATGGTCCAGAATGTTCTAGTATATTTTTTATGAATAGTTTTTTTTTTATGTCGATTTAATATTTTGTTAAATTTTTTTTAATTGAAATAAAGATTTATAAGTCGCCTTTATCCTACCGGACAAATGTATTATAATTGTTTTCAAGAATTCATATGAATCCGATCCGTGTTTTAACTCTTTCCTTCCCTATACAAGTTGTATGTTCGTAAAGTCTTGTGAAAAGTTGGATTTTTCGTAAAAGGCCGTCATGATCTAAATACTAGAAACTGTGACAAACTGGTCGTCCCATGTTTCAGGCTCAGTGCAACCTATAACAGTTTTTTTAGGTAGTAGTGTTAGGTTTTAAACAAATGCCCAAAGCACATTACTGATTTGTCGCACTGTAAGCTTAAGCGTCATGTCAAGCGGATTTTGGTGTCAAAAGGCTTATTATAGAGTGGATCAATAGTTGAATGATGGTGATATATATATGTTAACTAGCTGTTGCCCGCAGCTCCGCATGCGTTTTTTTTATAATTGTAATTTACTTCTTATAAGATCAGCTATCTGTTAGGTTAAGTTCCGTGAAAAATGGTTCAAACGTTTTGGAGATAGTACTGCAAACGAAGTCATGGGTAAAAACTA
Organism: Antheraea assamensis; assembly: GCA_035772565.1. Taxonomy (NCBI): domain Eukaryota; kingdom Metazoa; phylum Arthropoda; class Insecta; order Lepidoptera; family Saturniidae; genus Antheraea; species Antheraea assamensis. Next base: position 332,768 of record JAQQSE010000191.1, on the reverse strand, counting down.
ATCCAGCCTAAAAAAGCTTTAATTACCCCTTATAATGTTAGCTATCTGTCAGTGAAAGTCCCATGAAAGTAGATCCAATCGTTTTCGAGATAGTACCACAGACGAAGCCACGGATGACAGCTGGTCTAAAATAAAGTATCCTATGTCACCCGCTGTTAATTTTAACTATCCGTCAGTGAAGTTCCTGTCAAAATCGGTCCAGCCGTTTCGGAGATTACCCGGAACATACAGACAGACAGACGGACAAAAATTTTAAAAATTGTATTTTTGTTATCAGTATTGTGTATACGTTAATATCCAATCAGTAAAAAGTCGTTATTTTGATATAACAAACAGACGCTCCAATTTTATTTATATATGTATAGATTATAATTTATTGTGAGGACTAAAGTGTGTGTAACTTTGTGAAATTTAATCTAACAAAGGTACATATAAATATTATGTCTGTTTGACGTAAATAGGGAATATAACGATAGATAGTTATTTGTTTACAGCGATAGTGAATGGTCTCCGAATTGTTAGTGTTGGCAAGGCTTCAGTTTAACTCCCGCCTCTAACAGAAATAGACCAACGTCACCGTGTGCTCCATTTCGGCATGTTTATTTGCCATACAATTGCTGTGTGATATTTTTTTTTCTTCTACTAGATCAGTGGAATCCATTTCAATACTCCTGGATGATTGCGTACAATATCTAAATAGAGACATTGCAAAATGGTAGGTTTAGTAGGTAACAATCAACGAAGGTCCCCCGAGGTCGTTAATTTTATCAAATAATAAAGCGAAAGTTAGTTCCTTGCTATTTTTTTTATTATGTTCTGTAGGTTTTAGCATTTGATCACTGTCACCCCTGATGTTAAATGAGGATGTGGTTCAGAATGGCGAAACACGCTAAATATAGAGGTGCGGGGGAACTGGTTGTCAAGTGGAGATGCCGGAACATACCAACTGGTGTTCGGCGACAGATTTTCAATATGGATATGGTAGCTAACCTGGCGAGCTTACCACAATGCTATGGTTTCCTTCGCCGACAGCACCGGCTCATTCGCAAGCATTCGAACCTACGTCATTCTACGCGGTGTCGGAACACCTTAAACCACTGGGCCATCATCGCTTTATTTATACTATCCGTTATTGGAACGCGATCGATTCATTGAAGCGACGTTTATTTTTCAGTATTACATTATATAGCGAAATGCTCATTTAATTCTGATAACAATTTAAAACAAATGATTTCTAGAATTTCTTTATACAAAACAATATTCGTGTCCAACTTTACTGTACATTCAATAAACAACGGGTGTATGTATGTACAGTGTTCCGTATATTAAAAACAAACGAAACTTAAGTATCAATACATATTATAAAATAAAGTCGTCCGCCGCGTCTGTCTGTCTGTCTGTCTGGATGTTCGCGATAAATTCAAAAACTACTGAACGGATTGTAATACGGTAAATTTGCCAATAAATAGAGTAATTCACGGGGAAGGTTTAGGTATATAATGTCAGTAAATGACAAGGTTTTCTTTGTAAATTGGTTGAAATATAATGCTCATTGGTGAAAGAATCGGAAAAAGTCAAGCCGCCTTAAGCGTTTCAAGCACATAAGTATATATTGGTTTTATTATCAGGGCAGGACAACGTTCGCCGGGCCTGCTAGTATTGGTAAAGGTTATATAACTGGACTGCCCTTGACAGACTTATATGTAATAACAGAATATCGAATAAATCAATGAATACGAATTAGTGCTTAGTAAAATATGTTAAAAAAAATAAATCGGAGAACATCAATAAATAAAGTTTACCGTCAAACTCTCCGTTTACTTGAAACTGACTTTTTTTATATTATAGGGGGCAAACGAACAGGTGGGTCACCTGATGGTAAGTGATCACCGCCGTCCATAGACACTAGCAACACTAGGGGAGTCGCAAGTGCGTTGCCGGCCTTTTTAATAATGTGGGTCTCCGGCGCTCTCACTTGCCGAACGAAACGCAACAGTGCAACCACTGTTACTTCACGCCGGTTTTCTGTGAGAGGGTGGTACTATCCCGGGCGAGCCGACCCATTCATGCTGAAACCAGTAATAGCTTCAGCGTAGCTCTACCACCTCCAAAATGACTAGGATACACTTGAAAAAAATATCAATAACCTTGAACAAATGAAATTCTGGGAAGTCACTCATCAACGTCATAGTTACCACTGTAAGATTATAGAATTGTACATCTTCTGTAATTGCTTTAGTCTATCGCTTTAGAAATAATATGATATACTTATACTTGTGTGTGATTAAAATCACTAATCGAAAGCCGAAGATTGATACAGAAAACTCGAATCAATATTGTGTGTAGTGGAAATTGTATTAAATATAAAACATTCAATTTGTAATGTTCCCATTTATAAATCTCAATTCTCTTAGTTTCTTTTGATTCCCTTAGTTTTTTCACTGCGCTTAGATAGGTAATATAAAAATGTATAACTCCGAGGTTAAGTTACTGGAAAATACTATTATTTAATTCGCAATACAACTAAAAGACCGTGTAGCGGTTACTTTAAAATTGTAAAGGTTAATTTATAGATTCCATGACAGCTCTTGGCATTGCGTCGACACATTTATTTAAACGTTTGACATTGAATAGCGTATCACTTCTCGGACGTATTTTATGGGGATTAGTGCCACATCTTCATGAATTATGTTTATTGTGTGTATGTAGCTGTATCCTGAATAAGATTTTTTAAAATCTAAATCTGCTAATATCTACCGATTTTTTTGTCGGATTAAGATATAGTCGAAAAGACGTAAAGATACATTTCTAATTGACGTAAATTATTATGGCATAAATATAGGCATTAATTGGATGTAAAAATCTTAAATACTTTATTTAAAAAAATTAATAAATAAATAACTCTTTATAACTAAATCTTAATAATTTTTCTGTTCTTTCTATTAACTAAATACTTTTTTTAATATTTTGGTTTTCACAATCCTCAGCCATTACTTCATCAATTAATAAGGTGTTGTTATTGGTTCAACGCTAACAAATAAGAGAGAATGACAACAAACACGACATTACTAAAAAAAGCTTCGTGTTATCCGATTTTATTTCTAATCTATTCACGACGGAACTTAACATGATTCTACAGTCTATTATTAAATGGACTTGACTTTGATCTTTGAAACGCCTCCGTTGTCGAAACTCATTTGTATGTCATCGCATATCTTTTTTCATATGACAATGTAAAACTGAAACATAAAATCTAGATTCTCACTCCAGTACTTCCGATATATTACCATTGTCATTTGTTGTTGCTCTATGGTTGCGAATTTAAACTTAATCTGTATAAGTATTACTATGGCGTAAAGCCTGTGCACTGTTTGGCTATAAAAACATTACAATCAAGGATTTTCGCTGTATACAAATAGTGCTAGCATTATGTCCACGTGTAGAGATTATGGACTGGCAATACACACAAAAGAAACATCACAATCAAGGTTTTTCGCTGCATACAAATAGTGCTAGCACTGTGTCCACGTGTAGAGATTATGGACTGGCAATACACACAAGAGAAACATCACAATAAAGGTTTTTCGCTGCATACAAATAGTGCTAGCACTGTGTCCACGTGTAGTGATTATAGACTGGCAATACACACAAGAGAAACATCACAATAAAGGTTTTTCGCTGCATACAAATAGTGCTAGCACTGTGTCCACGTGTAGAGATTATGGACTGGCAATACACACAAGAGAAACATCACAATCAAGGTTTTTCGCTGCATACAAATAGTGCTTGCACTGTGTCCACGTGTAGAGATTATGGACTGGCAATACACACAAGAGAAACATCACAATCAAGGTTTTTCGCTGCATACAAATAGTGCTAGCATTATGTCCAGGTGTAGAGATTATGGACTGGCAATACACACAAGAGGAACATCACAATCAAGGTTTTTCGCTGCATACAAATAGTGCTTGCACTGTGTCCACGTGTAGAGATTATGGACTGGCAATACACACAAGAGAAACATCACAATCAAGGTTTTTCGCTGCATACAAATAGTGCTTGCACTGTGTCCACGTGTAGAGATTATGGACTGGCAATACACACAAGAGAAACATCACAATCAAGGTTTTTCGCTGCATACAAATAGTGCTAGCATTATGTCCACGTGTAGAGATTATGGACTGGCAATACACACAAGACGTACCATCTTACTTCTTAGAAATAGTAATCTATTTGTGATTCGTTTCTTTCAAGATTACTTTCTTGTTTATGACTAGTTGTAAGTGCCACTCGTGTCCAGTTGATGTGAGTTACATTGTAATTTGGTTTAATACTTTAAAAAAGGTCCTGATAATCATATAAACCAGTGATTCCCAAAGTGGGTCCCCCCTCCCCTAGGCGTGACAAAGAAATGGGGGTGCACAATTAGTAAGCGGGGCGTCTATGAAAATTGGTCTATTTTCGATACTGTGAAGAACTAACGATGTTGGCTTGATTTCATATGGACTACCTACTATCAATACTAATTGAACCTATAGGGACTCCACCGGAATCAGTAAAATTTTGAAAGGGGTCTATGAGAAAAATAGTTTGGGAACCTCTGATATAAACGATGATGGTTTCCTGGTAGCGTGCTCGGACATTGCATCGATCGAAGTAGGTTTGAAACCCTTCGGTGAGCCGGACGTTTCCGCTAAGGAAACCATAGCGTGGCGGTAGGATTTTTTTAAGCTAGTATTTCCTAACTACTAACTTGTGCATGGTGGTAGGACTTTTTCTAAGTCCGTTTGTCTAGCTATCACCCTCAAGTTGAAAATCTGTCGCCAAGCACCTGTTGGTGTGTTCCGGCAGCAGCCTATGCTTAAGCTTAAGCTTAAGAGCCAGTTTCACTCTAGGTTAAGCGTGACTTACTATCTTAGACCACATCATCATTTAATATCAGATGAGATTGTGGGCAAAACGTTTACCTGTAAAGTATTAAAAAAAAAAAACAATTTGAAAATATGTCGCCAACCACGTGTAGCGTAAGTCGTCCTCCTTTAGGTTTAGCGTGTTCATTATCTTAGGTGACTTTGTCATTTATCATTTTGTGTGGTTATGTTGAAAGTAATAGTAGGTGGTAGAGCTACGCTGAAACTATTACTGGTTTCAGAATGAATGGGTCGGCTCGCCCGGGGTAGTACCACCCTCTCACAGTAAACCGACGTGAAGTAACAGTGCGCTCGCACTGTTGCGTTTCGTTCGGTCAGTGAGAGCGCCGGAGGCCCACATATATTAAAAGGGCGGCAACGCACTTGCGACTCCCCTGGTGTTGCTAGTGTCTATGGACGGCGGTGATTACTTACCATCAGGTCATTTACCATCAGGTGATCCACCTGTTCGTTTGCCCCCTATAATATAAAAAAAAAACTTATATACTTATATTAGTCGTTATGTCAATTTGCCTCGTCTTGGCAATGAAACGAACATGGCATCGTGACCAGCACTCTTGTTCCCGTTACAATGTTTATAATATAACACAGTTCATTAGATTTTGGCCGTATCCCTAATTGACAATTATCAACGTTTTATTTAATTATGTTTTGTCGTCTAAGGTGACTACTCGGCTTCGTATAATAATTACGTTAATTTTATGTTCGTAGTTGTCAAAATTACTACATCGATTGTGTTATTATAGTGGCTACTAAATATATGACAAGTTAAATTTGTTTAAGATATTATGAATACATTATAATTTTCAACTATCACAACGCTATGCTTAAATGCTTAAATCTTTAAAACTACGCAACGGATTTTGATACGTTTTTTTTAATAGATAGAGTGATTGAAGAGGAGTGTTTATATGTATAATAACATAAATTAAATAGTGGAGAAATACCTGTTATTTTTGAGGTTACTCCAAAGTAAACGCGTGCGGGCCACGGGCAGTAATGAATAAATCAAAACTACTGGATCGATTTTCGAATCATTTTTTCAGTGAATGACATAGGCTATATATTTTATACCCGTGCGAAGCCGGAGCGGGCCGCTAGTATAATATAAACGATAAATAAACGATGTTAATACTCAGATTTTTAACGACTTTTAAAGAATTTATAAGCAGGTGGTGATCATTCCATATTTTAGACTCACTAGGACCGGTAACAGTTTTTTAAGGTAACACTAGATAATAATCTAGTTTTAGGTTCTATAACAAACTCCAAAGCACATTACCGATTTGCCGGATACTAAGTTCAAGCACCATATCAAGGCGATTTTAATGTCTAGAGACTATTACAGGGTGGATCAATATGTGAACGATGGTGACGTCTGCAAATGACGCCCTCCCTGTGCATCCACTAAAACCGAATGTTATTATTTGTATCGATGATTATAATTATGTTTTAAAAATATGAGTTATAATATGTTTAATGAAAAGATAAACCAGATCGATCAGTTTCTTGCCGGTTCTTTCGCGATGACTGGGTAATGTTTTCCTAACCGGTGGTAACTTTGACGTTCATAAGCGACTTCTCAGGGCCTAAACTGAATAAAGTACTTTTGATTTTGATTTTGAGATCATTGAAAAAAACTATAATTGCATACACAATTTTGTAAAAAAAAACACAGCCGTTGCGAATGCAAACAGCGACACGAAGTGGGGAGACATGTACATTAAAATGTTCTGAAATGCTGTGAGACTCATGCTTAATGTCGAACATGATAACGCTAGGGATCGATCGGTAGTCATATACCTGCGTGATACACTGACATATGTAGAATGCGATAGAATATCTAATTCACAAATTAGCCATATTAGTAATAATCGTGCCCGGGTCCCGGTTGGCATGGCTTGATAACTAGGCTTTATTTAAATTCTCGAATATTTTTATCTGAAATATTACTATGAAACTAGCACAAAAAATAAATATAAAGATCTAAAATTATTGTCCAACTAAAATTATTTCCTGAAGTAATACAACAAAAAAGTTCATTCTCGTTAATTTAAATATTTTACGCTGCAGGAAGTTGTTTTAAATGAAATCGGATTACAGCAGTTTTTTGCTTTATTCCCGACTTCGATTTCGTTGGCGTTAATTCAGAATCATTGATTTGTTTGTTTACAATCTGTCAAATGCACAGAGGATATTACAATGAAATATTAAGAAAAGACATTACTCAATTCTTTTAATACTCATGTATGTAGTGCGAATCTTTGCATACTGTTAACTCATACGAATAAAGCAGCCTTAGTTTAAGCGTGAGACGTCTGTTATTTTAGAAAATAGTGAAAAATATAATAATGCTATAGTTGAGCGTTAAGTTTTATTGTGGTATTCCACAAGCGTCTTGTAGTCTCTCATATGTAATATAATCGTTTTCTGACAGTATCAGATGGGTACGCACGAACGAACGGCGCCGCGAGTCCCGCTACAGCGAGACCGTCTGTTGACTCCCTGCTCGATCAACTCAGCGCCGACATTCCCAATGGGTGAGTATCTCTCATACATTCAAAAAATGGCAACATATTTAACATTTATTCGTCTGACGTCTCCATTTTAACATTGAGGTTATATGTCGTTGCGAAAGGATTGCGCAGTAATAAAATATTGATAAATATATATTTTTTAATCATAACTAAATTGTTCTTTTAACGTTACATTTTTGGTTGGAAGACTCTTTTGAAATAAAGCGTGATTTTTTTGTAATATTATCTTTGGCAACCAATCTTCTAGATTGTTACTGCCATTGTCGAGTAGGTAGGTAATATTGCAAGTGTCTTGCGGTAATTTTAATGTTCTAACAAGATCCTGGCTCCCTTTTTAGAACTTCCCAGGGAGTTTCTGTGGCATCTCATGATTTATAATACGTAAAATTCCACCAATAATATAAAATATAGAGTCAACGATACGATAATGAATAAAATATAAAAACTACTAAATAACAGACTAGAATTCCGCCAAAAACTCCAAAGCGCGAATTACGCAACTGGTGCTTGATGTGTTGACGTATTTTTCCATTTATAACGCTACAGTAAAATAAATGTTTTATTGCATATAAAACACGTTTAATAAAATATGTGATTTATTACAATTTAACAAATAAATAGTTCTATGAAAACCCGCGATATGGATCTCATACATTATACGTTCTCACTTGAACGTGCGATGACGTAAAACAAGTCGATAAATATGAAATAGCACATTCTATGCTCGGTATCATAATTTCTTAAAGTTGAAAAGTAGGTTTTTAGTCGAATGCGGTAAATAAAATGAGAAAGACACAGTCACACAGACAGACAGACACAGATACAGACAAGGGACAGTAGAAATTAAACGAAGCAGATAAAGAAAACACTAGTGTTGCCAAAAATTAAGATTACGATGTCTCATTAGTTAATGGAAACATCAATACAATCGATTTAAATTGTGATTGAATCGATATGAGTTTATTTATTTGGAAATCACTCATGTTTCTGTAACTGTTAATATGAAACCATCCTGTAAATCTCAAATAAGTGAGGTATGGAACAAGGTAACTGCTTTAACTCAATTGTTACGTCGGCGTGTTCTTTTTAAAAAAAATTGCGTAACGTTCATTTTTTCAAAACGTGCGTCTTAAATGAGCAAGCAATATTAATTGTTTTGTTGTAAAGAGCGTTTTACTTCTTTGGCGTAACAAGATAAAAATCTTTTCAAAACTTTTATCTTTCGCCTTATTCTACGTTTGTAGAAAAAACGACACTATCAATAGAAAAAAGGTATTTATTACATATATACTTTTTTTGAATAAAATGTCGACTATAGCTAACTTCAGAGTGTCGGTTTTTCGTGAAGGTGTTCGCGCGCATCGCAAAAATGTACTCTCATCATTTCTCCCTAACGCGCCGAAAGAAGTATAACTTCAAAAAATGTAACCGTAACAACAAAGAAAATTCTAGACAAATCGTATAAAATTATATAGAAAAATATTTATGTTTTAGATACATTTATAGTCTTACTTTAAATACATTTAAGAATTCAGTTTCTCTCAGATCCTTTGGTAATAATTCATTAAACGATTTAGGTCCCTTAAATATTAAGTTTTCTATACCACGTCGTGTTGTTCTTGGTTTACTTTGGTTTGATGTGTTTATATTTTTTATACAGCGTTTTGACGTATGTTTTGTAAAGCTTATCTTACTTAGCTTACAGATATTTTTTTATTTATTTATTTTACCAAAAAAAATTACCTTCGTTCTCTATACATTTCTGACATATAATTGAAAACCTTTGCGATAGAACTCTGGTAGTACCCGGAGTTTATAAACTGTATAAAGGTATTTTGTACCGCTTTATTTTCTCGGTACAAAAAAAAACATTTATCACTTGTTACTTATAGGTGTAAAGGCCACACCCCACGACATTAAACATAATCAAGCAAAAGGTTTGTAAAAGTTTAAACGTGAGTTGTTTACCAGCTCTAGAATATTTTTCTATACGCCTCATTATCGTGTTTAATGACCGCACTATTGAGGTGAATAGAAAATAGTCGGTATTTTCTAATACCCCAAATTACAAAGAATTTGCATTTTTTTTTTTACATAAATTAAGCAAAAGTGTTTGATAGACTAGAAGAAGAGCTCATGATATCAGAACAGTTTTATAATAAGCTAGCAGGCCCGGCGGACGTTGTCCTGCCCTGATAATAAAAAATGTAATACCGTATCCATCTAAATAGCCTTCCAATTAACTCATTGTATGTGATCATGTTTTTATAGAAGATAGATGAGTGTAGTAAGCTATGCTTAAAAATAAGTATATGACATCGTAGACATTTTTGTAGATTTATAAAAGAGGAATATCTCAGTATACATTGTTTTGTTATATTTCAAAGGTATATTAGGCAGCGTTTTCGACGTAACTCCCAGGCGGCTTGACTTTTTCCGATTCTTTCAACAATTATAATTAAATTTCAACTAATTTACAAAAAAACCTTGACAAATTGTTAAATACATAATATGTTAAAATTGTACCTATTCACGCTTTTCATGACAAATGCACGAGGAGCCACAAACACAACTAAAATCTATACATATAATAAACGTACAAAAATTGAAGGTTGAAACCGCTGCTGTCGACGCTCGTGGTCAGATTTCGGACTGTACTATATACTTTATAAGAAGTCGAATACATTAATTATGTTCAATAATATCCATATTAAATGCTGTTGTACTACAACTACTATACTAGAAATAATTATCAATAATTTTATACACTTCTATATACTATAATATATTTGGCACATCAACGATAACAAATTTGTTGGCACCTTGACAAATTAACAAGAGTAATATATCCGCGAGACAACTATACACGACGCGGTTTGTCGATCTCTCACCAAGGCTTTGGCATAATAGTGACGTCAACAGCCTTATAAAACAAGAGGGGTGTATTTTGTAGGAGGAGATCACAAAAGTTTGCAATCCTGAAAATCTTTGAAATATAGTAGGCTAGCTGCTGCCTGCTCCTGGCTGCGCACGGATGTAATATCCAAGAAATTAAGACCAAATCTTGCTTTTAGTACGACTAAATGGACAAAAAATTGTAGTACGACAAAATGACAACTGTGAATATTATTGAAGATTTCCTCATTTTATTCTGTCTCGCTCACTTACTTGCTCGTATTTTTATATGGAGACTTTTAACCCGTTTTATTTTTGCTTTTCCTTACGATATTTTAGACATTGTCTTTCATACAAATCTTGTTCTGACGATTAAAAGCACAACAAAAAAAGAATTACACAAGTAGGTGGTGCAGAAGTTTTGAAGTCATACGCTTATATACAATCGGCAATTGATTATTATTTTTTATAGAGGAAAGAAGATCATAACCACGGTACTATTCGTAACACAAGCATCATTAGTTATTAAGCATATCGTACTTTACGAACGTTTGTTTAAATTGTCTTGTTTTTTTTTTTCTTCTAATAAATTCCTTCAACAGTAAAGCGATACGGTTCTGAAATACTCGAATAAAACTGTAAAAAAAACATAGATCTACTTCAACGTCCGGTAGCCGTACACTGTTTTTATGTTTCCTGCTTCGGTTCCGATATTAGTATATTATGTTTTAATTTTCAACCAGCTGGTATTTATTTATCTGAATAAAACTGGTTAAAAGTTGTATAATAGGAAAAAACTCTTCCTTCTTGTTCATGGTTCTTTCTTTTTAATTGTTAATGTCACTGGATAGATGTCCTTTAAGTCTAATTCCGTACTGTTTTCTGATCTTTCTTTCAAAAACTTTTTGTGGATTTTCAGTATATAGTTCAAATGTTCTTCACTTGTGTGCAATAATCAGAGTATATTACGCAAAATTCCACTAATATTATATAGTGTGTCAGAACTCCTGACATCCGTTTAGTCTGTAATGCGTTGTGCCACAGATAAAATAGAAACAAACAATATAATGTACCTTGTTATTGCTCAATGTGACTTGTGATAAATGACTTTCTTCGCTTGTTTTACTGCCCACGCTGTCTTCTGATTTAGAAAAGCGTTTCTGGAAACAAACTCGTGGCATGCGATTATTACACCCTTCGTTTTAGTTACAATTCATGTCAATAATTCTGCTAAATTTATACAAGTTTTAGAGTAATTTGCTCCATAATTTACTTTTCGACGGCATTCTCGAACCGAATTTTATAAACTGGAAGTGCCATCAAGAAATTATCAATGTTTATATCCCAACATATTTTGTTATTGTCATTATCAGAATTGGATTCCATCTCTTGGAAAAAGATATCTTTAATAACCTATTGTTTGAAATATTTAAACTTCCAAATAAGGAGATTGCTCGTTTGCGTTGAGTAAGGCACGGGAAATAGGAGTTTATTTTATTTGGTGTATAACTTACACACAACAGTATAATAAATAATAATAAGAATAATAGAAGAAGTTATAAGTTTTCACATGTAAACATAAAAAAAAACATAATATAAAAATAATGACAAACACAAAGTCCAAATAGTCAGAATTATTGAACGAAGTCTCTGTATATATTTTTATTATATATTCATTGTAACTGTTTAGTACATTATTTATGCATATGTATTTTAACTATACTTCAGTGTCAAGCTAATTTTTATTATTATAATTGTATTATAAAGGTTTTTTCCGTTTTTTTTATTCACTACCGACAATAAACCTTTATTTCATCCACAATACAGCGGTATTGCGCTATAGTTAACCGGGAGAAATCAAGCCTCGTCGATTTAAGTTCGCGTACAAATCAAAATGTGCACTAAAATATCCATTCATTTATTGATTCTGCATAAATATTGTCTAAAAGATCCACTAGTCTAAAATAAGCTTACATTATTGCCTATAGAATTCAATTATTTACAAGCTCATATGAAAATGCTTACAAAGTAGTACATATTAAAGTTAAAAGACAATGAATTAATCATGGTTTGATCGCCGTCTTGCGCGTCTGCGTGCCAATATATTTATTGGTTGTCGTTTCACGTGAGGTCCGACGCTGCACACGGTCGCGTGAATTATGAAAACCGCGGAGTATTTTTGTGGCGCGCTTGCAAATTAATGTTCCTATGACGTCATCGACTCTATTTTGTTTTTGTAAATAGTAACCACCTCGAGGAGATGGGTTAGCCACACAATTACATACTTGTGAATAGATTCTTTTACAGCATAGATTTATAGGTAATCGATACTAATTTTTTTTTGTTTTATATAATACGATTATCTGAATTGCGTGTGCTTATTGATACTGAAATATATTTAAGATAATTATATATTATATATAGGTGGTAGAGCTACGCTGAGGCTATTACTGGTTTCAGCATGAATGGGTCGGCTCGCCCGGGGTAGTACCACCCGACACACAGAAAACCGACGTGAAGTAACAGTGCTTGCACTGTTGCGTTTCGTTCGGTCAGTGAGAGTGCCGGAGGCCCACATATTTTAAAGGCCGGCAACGCACTTGCGACTCCCCTGGTGTCGCTAGTGTCTATGGACGGCGGTGATCACTTACCATCAGGTGACCCACCTGTTCGTTTGCCCCCTATGATATAAAAAAAAAAAAAAAAAAAATACAAAATTAATTTTATTTTTCATTTTTTGTGTTTATTTTAAAAGTCTTTACATATTTTTTTTGGAAATTAAAAAGAGGACACCGTGAATAAATACATCACAATATAAATGTTGTATAGTCAATGTCTATTAATATTCTATAGAAAGATTCTTTAGTACTATTACTGTTGTATTGAATTTTGCCCTTTTGGCCTCAGAATTGCAGTTGTATTAAGGTTGGTTATTATAAATAGGTAAAAGATATAATGACCGCTTAACGTCGGGTGAACTGCATGCCTGTTTGCTACTTCTTCATATGAAAAGAAACCTCTTTCATCCTGTATCTATTTTTATTTATAATTACACAAAAAATGCGTCTATTTATATTTCCTGTCGTTAGATATATAGTGCGTGATATTATATATTGGAAAGTATGAAATAGATACACAAAATGTAGTTAAAATTGGCATAAAATATCCAGAGAAAGTTATAGGAAAAAAACGTCGCTTGACAAAGTAGAATATACGTTCTATATATTAGGTTTTAGACATTGAAGATACTGATATCAAATAGAACTCGCCTACGGAAATAATACAATGACACTGGCAGATGCGTCTACCGCGTCATTAAATAAAAAAATAACTATTAAAACATACATTTACTCCTACGTACATACGTGTATCTGTCATGATAAACTTATCCCTTAACTATGGATGTTGGTACTGATACTCAGGATTTATTTCCTACTATGAATAAGACCCGTGTATAACAATTTTAAATTAAAAAAAAACACACACACACACACATACACAGAGAATAGGGCGTTGATGTTAAGAAAAAAAAATTACCACCTTCAGTACTCACTCCAATATATATGAGCGGAATGTATGCCGTACGCATTTCCGATTTAAACTTCTTCAATTTATGCGTTCCTGGTATCAACGGATCTGTTTTTCTTCATTGTTAACAAACAGACTTCAAAAAAGGAGGAAGAGGTTCGTTCTTATTGGCCAATATTAATTTTTTATATCGTCGTCAAGTATAGACCAATATTAGATTATTTTTTTATTAAAATTTGTTCTTATTGGCCAATATTAATTTTTTATATCGTCGTCAAGTATAGACCAATATTAGATTATTTTTTTATTAAAATTTGTTATACTCAGGGGTGGTCCCATTTAAATATAAAAAAATATTCTATCTTTAACGCGAACGAAGACACTAGAAATAGCTAGTAGAATATATTTATTAGTATCGATACAAATGTTTTGTAATATTGATTATTAAAAAAGCTTTTATAATTTATGTACTTTATATTAACCCTATTAAAGCAAGGTCAATTTCTATACCAATAAATCATACAATTATAAAAAATATATACGAAAGATTTATACTACAGCTTATGTCGTTCTCCACACGATAGTGATTTTATTTCGGAGGGGTCATATTTCATGATCGAATTTCTGGCACAAGTCCATTATATCCGATTATATACTATACTACATATGTTTTTTATGTACAAACATATTGTAGTTTCATAACGGTAAGTAAGTTTTATATAGTTTCTTTCTAGGTGGCGAATTTATATCACGTCATAGGTTTGTTGCTCTTTGATGTCTATTATACAGCAAATTCAACCATATCCCTATTTTGATCATAGTTTCAAGGCGACTTTTTTTTCCAACTGATAAACGCTATTGCCCTGACGGCCATTACAGTTTCACCGGACTACTAACGCGACCGCTTAAGGCCTTTCAGCCCCAAGGTCAAGAAGAAAAATGGGCTTTTACACTCTCCTATATCAGCTATCGTCTTACGATTGGTTTTACACATATAATTCTACATACAGCCCATCGACACCTTCTTCGATCTTCCTCTACTATTTTTTTTTTTTTCGAACTGATTACACTGTTGACCTGGCAAGGCCTCTACAGTTTCACGCGGACTACTAAGGGGAGCGCTTAAGGCACTCACCCGATTTTATGTAGGCAACCAGTACAAGGGCGCACGGCGCGCCTCGGCTTGGATTGTCACCGAATATCCCGAGTCTAACTAAGCTAAGCTAAACTAAGCTAACTATTATTTCATACATATATAAATTCGTGAAACATACACGTGTACCAAGCATGTATGTTTCACGAACTCATACATGTATCTTGAATCTGACTACTAAGTTAGTATAAGCTAACTCTGTTCGAAAAAGAGGTTAAAAATAAAAATAAAAAACAAACCCAACCACTGTGTATATGTGTGTATGTGCACCTGTGTGGGGTGATCGGTGTATCTACTATTATATCCCGTCCACTTTCATACATAACAGTCTTATAGTTGTATAATTTTTTTCCCCAATTATGTTAGGCCTATTCCACGTCATCTATTACTCTCAATACATCTTTATCACTGGTACTATATACATTTTTCATCTGATACACTCACCATTTAAGAGTTGCCGCCTATTTCTTATTTTAATGACTATTCTATATACATTACTTTTTCTTTGTTTGATATTCTTGTTCAGTAAACTTCCACTTTGATGAGTAAATAAAATATATTAAAAAATAAATGTAATAATAGGTAAAATACTGCAATAATATATATACGCTTCTATCGATCTACGTCATAATAAAATGTACACGCATAATTTATTACGCGTGTGGGTTTTTTCGTAATGTTTTCCTTCACCGTTAAATCTAATGACGTCCGAATATGTTTTCTTCCTGGATTACATTTAGCATAATCGTCTATGAATATATCTCCTTTTTTATTTTATCTTATATTTAGGAGCTTTTATTCTATTGAATATATCGGCCCCATTGTTCCCCATTCTTTTGAGCTTCAAGAGGACAGTCGTTGATGAGATATTATTACAAAGTCGATTTTTATTGTATCTGAATTTGGTGTATTTATTTACGGGATGGATGAAAGAGTCAGTGTTGTTAAATATAGAGGAGGTAGAGAAGAGAGGTGGTAGAGCTACGCTGAAGCTATTACTGGTTTCAGCATGAATGGGTCGGCTCGCCCGGGGTAGTACCACCCTCTCACAGAAAACCGACGTGAAGACTGTTGCGTTTCGTTCGGTCAGTGAGAGCGCCGGGAGCCCACATATTTAAAAGGCCGGCAACGCACTTGCGACTCCCTTGGTGTTGCTAGTGTCTATGGACGGCGGTGATCACTTACCATCAGGTGACCCACCTGTTCGTTTGCCCCCTATAATATAAAAAAAAAGATAAGAATGTAAAAAAAAAATGTATTTGTAATGGTTTTGAGAGATCATATTAGAAATTACAGACTATATGCTATAAATATATGGAATGTAAATAAAATTGAATAATCGGTTGTTCACTACGCTAATGTCCAAAACGATTGATACTATTTTGTTATTCGTATATAGACAGACGACTTTGCAATGTTTTATCTGTAAGTCATATCATTACGCTTTTCCACAGAGACGAAGCAGTGATGATAAAATTTGATAGAGGTGTAACTTAAAAACAGAAGAATTTTAAATCGGTAAAAGGACTATGGAGGATAAGTAGTAACGGCATAATTACGATTAAAGTATAAAAGACAACATAAATATTCCGAATACAAACGTGTTGTTCCACAAAACATATTTAATAAATGTTAAGTTTGGTCGTCTCCACGGTGGTAGGGTTTTTTCTAAGTCCACCTGCTTAGCTAACACCCTCAGGTTGAGAATCAGTCGTCAACAACCTATTGCTGTATCCTGGCAGTTGCAATTGAGTGCAAGTTTCCATCTAAATTTAGCGTGATTTCCTTCTTAAAGCACATCGTCATTTAACATCGGATGAGATTAAGGTCTAATACTAAAAATCTATAAAGCATTAAAAAAGCAAGGTGTGTCGGTAAAGGCACACGATAGAAGTGAAAACGTTTTAAACAGGGAAACATATTAATTAAAAAATACAATCACCCATCCAAGTACCGACCGCGGCCGACTTCGCTTAACTCGGTAATCGGGTGAGAATCGGTATTTTTAAGACTACTCGCTCGACACAGTTTTCGTCACACAAATAGGTTGCCGATCAAAATTTTAACGCTCTCCAATAAGAAGTTTTACTTCAATGGAAACTGAATTGAACTTATCACCAGCGTATTTTTAAGTAACCTTGACCGACCGGCGGTCTTCGAAATATTGACTTTAATGTATACCCATTGAACAATACAACACTATAAGTTTAAATGTTAAGGAACTACAAGAAACTTCAAGAAACTTCATATGTCTACTTTTTCTATTGTGTTTCGCGTTCACATAAATAATTCTTCTAAACCCCCCAAGACGAAAATAATAACGAGCTAGTATGTATGTACACATCGTATAATCATTTTTGGCTACCTACGGGCTTCGGTTTGCACACGTTTCCTAACGCTAATTATACGCTATATTCGAGAAGGCAATGCCACCTGTTTACATACGTATTATTCTATCATGTATATGGTCCAAATCAGTACATTTAATGAGAATTTCACAGTTAGTATCTGGGTTTTAATTTCTGATCTGTGTTCTTTGTTTAAGCGTCTAGTTTATATTATATTATGTCGACACACAACTGAATTAAAAAAATAATATTTGAACATGTGGTCCAACACCAACACTTTAATCCTAAAGGGGGACTAGCTCTCATATGTAGCTGCCGGAACACAACACCCACAGATACTTGTTGACAGATTTGCAACTAAAGGGTGATAGCTAGACAGAAGGGCTTTAAAAATAAGCTTCACTACATTGCTATGGTTTCATCACGATGTTTTCGTTCATCCACAGCTCCGGCTCATTCACAAGGATTCGAACCTAGCATCGATCAAAGCGGTTTTCGAACACATTGATTCATTGAGCTACCGTCGCTACATGGCTTAATGTTTTGGAAACTTACGTATTTTAATTGGATTAAATGTGCCATTTGGTCGTTATTACTAATCTTTACAACCCTTTTATCACTACGTAGTATAAAACAAAGTCGCTTTCTCTGTCCCTATATCCCTATGTGTGATTAAATCGTTAAAACTACGCAACGGTATTTGATGGTTTTTTTTTAATAGATAAAGTGATTAAAGAGGAAGGTTTATATGTATAATAACGTCCATTAAGTACTGGAAAAGTATTGTTATTTTTGAGGTTACTCCAAATTTTACGCGTGCGGGCCACGGGCAGTAATGAATAAATCAAAACTACTGGATCGATTTTAATCATTTTGTCAGTGAATGACATAGACTATATATTTTATCCGTGCGAAGCCAGAGGGGGCCGCTAGTCGACTATAAGCTAGTTTTAATATTACTACTTTGCCCTTTCGGAAATTCATAATGATATGTAGTCTAGATTGTACTCTGAAAAATACTCCATCTGCCTATGAGAGTCTCGTTAAAATCAGTTCAGCTATTTCGGAGATTGATCCGAACAAACAACACACTTCAGTTTTATTTATATGTGTATAGATTACAGATATGTAAGTGTATAAATCAAATGAGGATGAAGTAACGACGTAGTGTAATAATGTAAGATCAAAGCCGATATAACGTTTTGGAAGGATAAAATCTATTTCGGTTGTTTAATGTATAGTTTACAGTTGTTGATTTGTGAGCCAAGAACTTAATCTTATTATTATTACTCCTGTCGATTAATTAAATGATTTTTGCATTGATGAAAAGTTGAATCACTGTCACGCTATTACACTACAATCTCACTCTCTGTGATTATGTAGTCGGAATCCTCTTCGAGATCGCTTCCTTGATTCTCTTTATATCGCTCCGATCTTCCGAATATAACTCTCTCGGACGCTTTTATTTTTGATGTGACTACACTGTTAGCTTCACAGGCCTCTACAGTTTCACCGGATTACCTCTCGGACGCAACGCGGCGCGATTTAATGTCCTTTTCGATAAAGAAGGGTGGAATACTCTGGTAGGCCGATGTCACTACTTGATAAACTATTTGATTTCTTCTCGATGACTGGGATGTTTTCCAAAGCGGTGGCAGTTTTGCCGTTCATAAGCGCCTTCTTAGGGCCTAAACTGAATAAAGTATTTTTGATTTGATTTGATTTGATAAAGTTTAAGACGGCCTAATTTTAGAAGTTCATTGTATTTTATTCCCACGGTCGATGACTCATTGTTTGTTTATTTGTATCGAGTTCCGCATACGGGCGTAAAAGCATATTGCTGTAAGAGGGATTATAACTAGGAACCTTTAAAATAAAAATTACTTAAAAGTTTACAATAGAATAACTCGTCATGCAATAATTTTACAGTTATTATTTTTTTTACAATTTCAATTTCGATGTACACTCCTTATTTGCTTATTTCGCAAGTGCAAAACGATAGTAGAAGTGGCTGAATATCAACTTCAAAGTGTCTAATTCTGATTAGTTACAAGTTTTAACAGAGAACCAGTAGTACTGCCTCTGTATGCGTAGCTAAATTCCACTTAGGAGTAACTTTATAGTAAATAGTGTTTATTTTACTTTGTGAATGGTAGTTAAACTCAATATGCCTCTTTGAAATGGATGTAAAGGTATTTACACTATCGCTAAGTTTTTTCAGGATACGTGATTAAGAAGGCGAAATGCTGAAAATACTAAAGTCATCATCATCATCAACCTGAAAGAGGAGGTTCATAGGCCTCGTTCGAACGGAGGGTATAGGGCCATAGGCATAAACACCATACCAGCCCACAACGTACACGCAATTTCAAACTCTGAGAAATCCCACCATACCAGCCCACAATGTACGATCAATTTCAAACTTCGAGAAATCCACAGTTTTATATTTTCCCACATACGGTGGTACTAGAACATTTCTCAGGTTCAGATTTCCTCACGATGTATTTCCTTCGCTATCAGCCAATAGCGTTTTACCAATTTCAATTAGTAAATCTAGTACGCGAATTCCGAAAAATTCGTTGGTACTTGCCGGGGTTCGAGTCTGCGCACATCGGATTGATATTCCACCGGTGCACTAAGTAATGGGAGTTGATTGATTTTATTGATTCTATAAGGAAATCATAATCATACTTAATTAAGGTTGCGGAGAGGCGTTGCTTACAGGCGGCACAGAGCCGTACGCTGTGGAGATCGTGTGGTGAGGCCTATGTACAGCAGTGGACTTCTGTAGGCTGAGATGATGATGATGATGATGATAAGGAAACCAAAGATTGAAGGTTTATTCATTTACACACTTGTCTATGTATAGTCAACTGATGTAGTCATAAGTGGAAGTAAAACTGTGGTATAACAATTGTGATATATAGAACCTTTAACGTGACTACAGTTCTTCATAATATTATAGAAGCTTTTTTTTTTCAACAGTCGTCAATCCGTGTCCCCTGTACCACCACCACCACCGTCTACGGGAGGTACCCTCCCGCGGCCCGGCACCAAGCAAGTCACCGTCACCGTTCAGGAGACGGTCGTCGAACCGGCGATGGCTCAACAACAACCGCCCCCCACAGCCGCCGTTGTTCGCCATCATCATCACGCGTCCAGCGCCACGAAGGAACTGGACGATCTCATGGCGTCCCTCTCCGATTTCAAGGTACTCGTGTGCTTATTTCATTTTCAAATATATTTCATAGCTAGCTGGTACGCGGTCGTGTGACGTAATAATTCTTTGTCATAAAAAGTATCCTATATCGTTCTCACGAGTCTCAAGCGACTTCCTTGCCGAATGTCATTGCGATCAGTTCAAAGATTCTTTTTTTTTTTTTTTTTTTTTTCGTAAAAAAGTAACAAACCTAGTATTTTTCGTGAAAAAGTAACAAATCTAGACAGACACTGTTACAATACAAATTTCATCCTTAAGGCTTCTGCTACAAGTCTGTTTACTGTACAAAATATTTTCTACGGTCGGATAACAATGATAATGCTTATTTTTAATGTATCCTAGTATTTTATAATAAAAAAATGGACACTTATCACCGTATCGCGATTTTTAAGTGAATTTGCATGGAGATTTATGTCGCAACGCTTTCCAGCTCTTATAGGTATTTTTTATTTTATTTTTTTATTTTTTTTTACAATAAGGTACAATTACAGATTACAGATTGACAATTACATTCATAGCAAAACTATTATATCATTACAAATCTGAAATCCAATTACAAATTGTACACAACATATAATGTTTTAACAATAAACACAGTTAGCCTAAAATGAGTCTATTAACTAAAATAAGTCTAAAATAAATCTATTAATGGTATATAATGGAATACTTGAAGTTTTGGGAAGACTTTGATGGGGTGATGATGGATATTACACAGGATGAGGATGTATATATCGGAGGCGATTTTAATGGGCATGTGGGAAAAGAGAATGGAGGTTATGAGAGAGTGCATGGAGGGTGGGGTTTTGGGAATAAAAACAAAGAAGGGGAAAGTATCTTAGAAGCTGCAATTGCTTTTGATCTTGCAATAGTTAACACTTTTTTCCAAAAAAGAGATCAGCACCTGATCACATATAACAGTGGTAATCACACCACCCAAATTGATTACTTTCTACTACGAAGAAATAACATTAAAATAGTGAAAGATTGCAAGGTTTTGCCTGGAGAGGTATTAACTACTCAACATAATTTGTTAGTGTTAGATTTAAAAATAAAATTACATCTGGACGGAAGTAAGTCCAGACGCCCAACCAGAATTAAATGGTGTTTGTTAGAAAAAGATGAACATGCGAATGAATTTAGGACAAAAGTTGTTAACAAAATGATAGAAATGAAAGATATGGAATCGAAAACAGTGAATGAATGTTGGAATGAAATGGCGACATGTATAAAGAACGTGGCAAGGAATGTATTTGGTGAAACGAAAGGAAGAGGAAACATACATAAGGACACTTGGTGGTGGAACAAAGAGGTACAAGAGGCTTTGAAAGAAAAGAAAACAGCTTTTAAGGAGTGGAAGAGTGTTGATGACAGGGATAGCACGATTAAAGAAAATAAGAGAAACATGTATGCAGAATGTAAGAAAAAAGCAAAAAAAGCGGTTGCTATTGCTAGAGCTAAAGTACAAAATGATTTGTACCAATCACTGGAGAGCTCACAAACACAAAAAAATTTGTATCGATTAGCAAAAGCACGAGAAAAGAATACAAGGGATATTATACACGTTAAATGTATAAAAGATGGTGGAGGAAAAATTTTGACGAATGATGAGGATATAAAGAGTCGTTGGAAGGGATATTTTGAAAAACTGATGAATGAAGAAAATGATTGGCCCAGAGAGCTAGAGGCTGTACCGTTAAATTTAGGTGTTGTACAGGAGATAAAAGAGGAAGAAGTAAGAGAAGCTGTGAATGGTATGAAGAACGGAAAAGCAGTAGGGCCAGATGGTATACCTATTGAAGTATGGAAGTTTCTAAAGATAGATGGATGGATGTGGCTGACTTTATTTTTTAATAAGATATTGCAAGAGGAGGAGATCCCAAATGAATGGTACAATAGTATAATAGTGCCTATTTTTAAGAATAAGGGTGATGTACAGGACTGTAATAACTATCGAGGGATAAAGCTTATGTCACATAGTATGAAAGTCTGGGAAAGAGTGATAGCGAGACGAATAAGAGATGAAACTGAAGTTACTGAGAATCAATTCGGGTTTATGCCTGGGCGTTCGACAACAGATGCCATTTTCGCACTTCGCCAGCTGTGCGAAAAATACAGACGTGTACATAAAAACTTACATATGGTGTTTGTTGATCTGGAAAAGGCATATGATCGAGTACCTCGGGATGTTCTGTGGTGGGCGCTGAAAGAGAAAAGAGTGCCTGGGAAGTACTTACAACTTGTCCGTTGTATGTATAGTCAAGCTCAAACACATGTTAGGTCCGAGGCTGGAATTACCGACAATTTCCATGTGGTTGTAGGTTTGCATCAGGGATCAGCTTTAAGTCCTTGTCTATTCCTTCTTGTCATGGATGCAATGACATCAGACATACAGGAGGAAGCACCTTGGTGTATGCTATTCGCTGATGATATTGTTCTTGTTGGTGAAAATGCTGCCGAGGTCCAGAGTAGGCTGGAGAAATGGCAACAGAAACTGGAGAATTTTGGTTTAAAGATTAGTGGGATGAAAACTGAACATTTGTTCTGTGACTTCGGAGGTCCATCCAGTTTTTGTCATATTACCTTAAACGGTGTATTCTTACCAGCCTGCTCCAATTTTCGGTACCTCGGCTCATTAATCCAAAATGACGGTGGAATAGACAAGGACGTGAGGAATAGGATAAATGCAGGGTGGATGAATTGGCGAAAGGTGTCTGGGGAGGTTTGTGACCCACGAATGCCGTTGAAACTCAAGGGGAAGGTGTATAAAACTATAATAAGACCAGCCGTGTTATATGGATCCGAGTGCTGGGCTACGAAAGAGACGGATGAGAAAAGATTACATGTGGCAGAAATGCGAATGTTAAGATGGATGTGTGGTGTAACAAGGATGGATAAGATTAAGAATGAGTATATCAGAGGAAGTTTGAAAATAGCACCAGTGACAGAGAAGTTGAGGAGTAGTAGGTTAGCATGGTACGGGCATATTATGAGAAGAGATGAAAGTCATGTAACAAGAAAGGTTTTGAGTTTGAAAGTGGACGGATATAGGAGTAGAGGAAGACCGAAAAAGGTATGGATGGATTGTGTGAAAAACGATATGTGTATAAAAAGTGTGAATACTGAAATGACATCTGACAGAGGAGAGTGGAAAAGGAAAACATGTTGTGCCGACCCTACTTAGGTGGGATAAGGGTAAGTTGATGATGATGGTATATAATGGAATACTATCACACATATTTATGATTCAGATACAAACCTCTTAAAATTTCTTAGACTATAGTGAAATATGTCTTGGTCAACACAAAATTGATTATAGTAGCTGCACATTCGAAACAGCGGATTGTTTTTTGAAACGTTATTATTAACTGCTGGTAAACTAAATAACTGGTGCACTCTTACTGAACGAGTAGGTATTTTAAAATAAATTTGCTCAAGCAGATTGCTACTGAAGGTTCCGTTAACGATTTTGTGAAGTATACATAAATCACTTATGGATCTACGCTCTTCGAGACTTTTAAGACTGAATTTGTAAAGTCTATCTTTGTATTCTGTAATTTTATTTCTGAGACCAAGTTTACCACACAGTATCCGTAGAAAACGACGTTGGACGGACTCAATCATGTCTATATGAGTTTTATAGAACGGGGACCATACTGATGAACAGTATTCTAGAATGCTACGAACCAAAGAAATAATAATAATATAAGATATTATACAGTTATATTAAAAAACAAGGATAGAGAAATATATAACACATGTTTGTTAACTCTTAGTGACATGTCGGTTAAAAACTAGACGAATATATTAACGGTTATTCCAGATTATTACATGCACTTCAGTCAACGTGTTGTTGAGTTAAAGTGTGAATGTGTGAAGCTGCTAATGGTTTACGTTTGTGGTATAATAACATAACACCCAAATAACAACACGAGATAGTGTGAACATAAACAGCCGAACCGTAACCCAATATACATATTTATTTATTAGCGTATTGTCTTCCAAATAGCAAACCGAAGCGTTTCGGTAAACCGCTGTGCTACTGAAATTGCAGAATTATATTACCGACACATAGGTAGGTATTCTTGTGGTTTTGGCAGACAAGTAAGTCTCTTCGAGATTAACTAATGAATTTTCTTCATTATTTATGAGATATTATACTACACATGTCGAGTTTAGGCATACGTATCTCTTATATTACTTCTTGTCCACGTGATACGATTAAATGTATTTAGACTAAATACATTATTGTTTATATGCTTTGTATATTTTTCACAGAATAAAAATATTATGTAAGTATCTACTAGGTTTTATTGTATGCTAATTGATAAACTTTTGTATTCCCTAGATATTTGATTTATGAAAAACATAGTCCTTCTGTTGTATGCATTTTGTTCTAATGCTACACCCATACCTGCGTGTATCGGCACGAAGTTTTGTCTATGGTCACACTAAATGCAAATTTGGGAAAATATTATCGTTATGCGTTACGAACTATCGGCGTGCGTAACGATAGACGCAGCACGATAACTGGGTCGGCGGTTTTTGCGCACATCAAAGGAATTTATCGGACTCTAATTTCAAGTTATTGGAAAGACACACGTGTTGGAACGGGAATTGTGTGCCTTTATCGGAATGATTTTTAACGTTAATTT
The DNA here is from genome assembly GCA_035772565.1 of Antheraea assamensis. Taxonomy (NCBI): domain Eukaryota; kingdom Metazoa; phylum Arthropoda; class Insecta; order Lepidoptera; family Saturniidae; genus Antheraea; species Antheraea assamensis. The sequence goes on along the minus strand of JAQQSE010000191.1, from coordinate 307,504 downwards.
TAACGCGACAAGTAGTCGAAGCTTCGTCACGCAGATATGGGAGTAGCATAAGTGTATGGTATAATGTTAATAAAATCGAAGACATCATTTCATATCTATAATTTTCTGAGTAACAGCATCGTATTATTTATTAGAAACATTTCGCCGAATGATTTCAAATATATACACACTTGTGTAAACGCATTTTGTAGCACAAGGTTACATTTGATAAATATGTCAGCTGACGAGATTCGTCGCCGAAACGAGCCTGCCAAGATGACACTCGAACTAATGCTTTCAAGAAAGCTTGTAGTATTTCATTGTAAATTTTACAGTACAATTTACCTTGCAGAAATATCAACTGACTGCATTAATAAATGACTTTAATGGCCACACGTTAAACATACTTTACTGCGAATGAGAATTATACGAGCCAATGTAATTTAAAGAGTCGAAATAATTTTAAAACGACGTTAAAATTCAACACTAGATATCATTCATATGTTTTCATTAATACATCCTCAATTAATTGAATAAGCCGTGTTTATAAATCAGTACTTTTGTTCGTTAGTCCACCGTTTCGATTTGTTGTGATATATAGGTGTGGTGTTGTTGAGTCATCGACATCCTAAGGTCCAGTATCGGGCGGCAGCTGTCACGGCCACCTCGGCACACTGCACCACAGCAAACTCTTTCCCGTTTATTATAATATTTACAACTCGCCTTTCTTGGTCGACGGCTATTTCCAGCCGCGCCAGAGTACCGTCACTCCAGCGGTACGTCGGTCCCGCTCGCTCGCGTCCAACAGCCCCGGTCTAAAGATAGTCCCGGCCGTTACATCACGACCGTGGAGGGGGCGCTAGCTTATAATATTAGAGTACACAGTAAAACATTTCACTCGGACGGCAATCGTTTCGAATCACCGCGACCGGACGGTCACCATCTGTACGTTGAGCGAACGCGAGCTTTTATTTGACCTCGCTATTGACGTAGTCCAAGCACTAGGCTGGAATTGTTTTTGTTTTTTTGATACAAAACGATTCAAGCGAAACATTTTTCTCTTGGTTCTGCAGGTAAGCGGCCAAGGAGGTGAAGGCGGTACCCACGTGCATCGTGAGAAACGCGCGTGGCAGGAACATTACCGCAGCAACCCGCGCCAACCCGAGTCCGCCTCTCTCGAGCACATGCTCGGATCCCTCCGGGCAGACATGAGCCGCCAAGGAGTACAGACGCCCCAGAAGGGATGCTGCAACGCTTGCGAGAAGCCCATCGTCGGGCAGGTGGAGATGCATGCCCACTACTAGCGTGTGAACCGGCTACGAGTGTTCAAGTGATACCGACGGACTGTTTTGTGCTTTAGGTCATAACGGCGTTGGGTCGCACGTGGCATCCTGAACACTTCACCTGCGCCCACTGCAACCAGGAGCTCGGCACGAGGAATTTCTTCGAGCGCGACGGCAGACCGTACTGCGAGCCCGACTACCATAATCTGTTCTCGCCGAGATGCGCTTACTGTAACGGCCCCATCCTCGACGTTAGTCCTCGATCCTCTAACTCAAAGAAATTTAAACTTACCAAACTAATACTTAAAGTTTAATTACGTTTTCAGAAATGTGTAACAGCGTTGGAGAAGACCTGGCACACAGAACACTTCTTCTGTGCCCAGTGCGGTCAGCAATTCGGTGAGGACGGGTTCCACGAGAGAGACGGCAAACCGTACTGCCGTACTGATTATTTCGACATGTTCGCACCCAAATGTGGTGGTTGCAACAAACCAATCATGGAGAACTATATCTCAGCGCTCAACACGCAATGGCATCCGGACTGCTTCGTTTGCAAGGTTTGTATTTATTTTCTCAGGTCTTAGCTACAGTAAATCCGCTTCGGGAAGGTTTGCCTCAAGCGCTCTCAGTGGTTTTTAAAAAAGCACCAGGTCAAGTATATGATAACCGAGCAATCGTTCGAATGAACAACCGTTCGAACGTTTGCAAAGCGATAACGAAACATTTTCGGTCTCGCAGGACTGTCAAAATCCGGTTAAAGGGAAATCGTTCTATGCTATGGAAGGGAAACCGGTGTGCCCGCAATGCGTCGGCGTCGATGAAGACGAATAAATGATGAACATGATGCTCCCCAAAACGAATGCCCTCCCCCCCCATTTTCTTTACAGCTATGCTCTCGTCGGGTGATATTATGAAATGACTCCTTCCAACGCACAACACAAACACAGATGTTACAAACACATAAATATCAAAATAATCTAGTCTAGCGTATTACACTAGGGAAAATTATTAATGTTTAATATATATATATATCTATTTTTATAATAATTTATATTGTAATCCTAAGATGTATAAATAAAGAGAACAAAAAATTAAAAACAAAAAAGAATAAACAAAAGAGATTACACAATAAAAAAAAAAACTATTTTGAAAATAGAACTATATCATGCGTTTACGGCATGTGTGTTAGAAAGGTCGCACAAGGTCACGTGCGTACGCGGATGGACGCCAATGACCTTTCGTATATAACTTCATTGTTATATTCAAAACGAAGGACGCTGGTTGAAATATACAGCGAAATTTTAAAGGGGGTCAAGTGTTAGGCGTATAGGGTTTCCCGTTCGCATCGCTAACTCGGCCGGCTATAAATAGGCGTGGGCGTGACGTCACACGGCAGCCACACCGGCTGCCGGTAATCCGGCCGCGATGTTTATAGGCCATTAGATTTAAATTAAATTTGTACTATTTTATATTACACACATTATAATAATAATAATAATATGCGGCCGCGGAAGAATTATGTTTACGTACTCGCAATTTATTTGAATAAATCTTTTCATGAGTCGATATCGTCTAATGACTAGGAATATTTCTTAGGCTTAAAAAACACGGATATCGCTTCTAATACACGGTCTAGTGTTCCGCTTTCTCCATGATAGTTTTCTGTACTACTACATACTATAAATTGGAGCTTGGCTCTTCAAGTACATTGCATATATCAGTGTCGTGCATCCTATTCCTTGTCGAATTTATTTACTATATATAACTGTAGTAATAAACCTTGGGAATTTTCGGAATATTGAATTCAGAATATTAAGTTTCAAGAGGTATATTGTCCATTCATTAAAAAAATCCTCATTGGTATTCATAAAACTATGATTGTTCTTTGTGACACGCAATCATTTTTTAAATACGGCATTCAACTTTTTTTTGTTCAGCCTAATCTTAAAGATTTGTGTAAGTTAAAAAAAAGTGTACTATACAATCTGATACTATATGAATAGACATAAACTATTTTGAAAATCGTTTACTAGACTTGAAGAAAAAAAAATGTTCAACCATCGAATCAACAAAATAACAAACATTCAAGATTGATTTACTAATTACTTTTTCTTTGGGTTTGTTACAAATTACAATTCATTATTTATCAATATAGTTATAAAAATACACAACGTGGTTATGTTAATATGTATCATTTTAATCATGTTATTAATTAAGCATTCGAAATATATAAATTAATTCTTTTTTTTTTTAAACAATCTTTGAGACAAATACGCTAAAAAAAGTTCGTTTTTTTTTCTCAATTTGTGTGGTGTGGCCATTTTAAAAATTTGCATTTTGTTTTGTATTTCATTTTCGGACCAGGACTGAATAAACAACAAATTACAAAGTGGTAGTAGGTCTAAAGGGAATAATTATAATTCAACTTGCAAGAGTTGATTTAAACTAACAATCATTGCAAGTTTGTAAAAAAAGTATGACGTTAATAAATAGGCGGCATAATAAAAAAAAACCTAAATTTGTTTGCGAATGATTCATTTTCTATTATTATACGCGTAAAAATTTAATTAATCAACTGATTCAATTGAATCATATTTATTTGAAACTAGCTGACCCGGCGAACTTCGTACCGCCTAACAGTCGATTCTTTAATTATTATTTTTTCATACTTATTCTGCTATTCGGGACGCTATATAATGTTAAATGTTACCATCGTGTTAATATTGACATCAATATTTATACGATACTAACGTCACTCAATTGTTTTGCCTTCCCGGAATCTCTCTAAACGCCTATATTATAATTCTCCTTAAAAATCTGTCGTCTTCCTGAATCGTTCAGGAAATGCCTAAATGTAACAATAAGTTGAAAGTCTGTCGCCAAGCACCTGTTGGTGTGTTCCGGCAGCTGCATTTGAGAGCCAGTCCCCCTCTAGGTTAAGCGTGACTTACCATCTTAGACCACATCATCATTTAATATCAGATGAGAATGTGGTCAAAACGTTTACCTATAAAGTATAAAAAATAATAATAATAATAAGTATGGTAGGAGGGTTTGGAAGTGTATTGAATATTGAATATGTTACCAAAACCTATAATCGACAATTTTAAATTATACTTATGAGGCTTTTTTTGTAGATAAAATATAACAAAAATATAGTAGCCAGCTTTTTCATAACAATAAAATCTTTATTTTTTTATGAATTACTATAAGACGTTTGCGTTTCTTCTACTGTTCCTAAGATACACAGATTTATTATAATTATTTGTGTGGTTTTAAAGGGCACAAAATGGAATTTATACCGATGTTATATCGATTCCAGGAGTGCCGGGAACCTTTCCACGGTGGTTCGTTCTTCGAGCACGAGGGTCAGCCGTATTGCGAGACGCATTACCACGGCAAGAGGGGCTCGCTATGCGCTGGTTGCCACAAGCCCATCGCTGGGAGGTGCATCACCGCCATGTTCAGGAAATTCCACCCGGAACACTTCGTCTGCGCTTTCTGTCTCCGACAACTCAATAAAGGCACCTTCAAGGAGCAGAACGACAAGCCGTACTGCCACGTTTGCTTCGATAAACTATTCGGTTAATATATGCATCGATCTATCGATATTTTATAATCCAGTCCAATATTTCAGCTTATCGAAGAAAAACATAGACGAGGCGTGTAAAATCGATATTTTGAACTCGCCGATAGCCAATATAGAAGAGACCTCAGAAATTTGCAGAATAAAAATGTACAAGCAGCATTGGTAAATGACGTCATAATGCAATGTTAAATGTATGTTCTCGTGGTCGATTATTACTAAAACACAATCGAACATAGTTTTTATCTTGGATTAATATAGAACTTAGGGAACGTACACATACTACTTGAAACATGTTTGACAATTTTTTTGGCCTCTCTCTCCCCAGGTGACCATCCGTAGTATATGAGAAGACCTCCCCCCTCTACATTTCATGTAATTATTCATAAATAACCCCTTCATAAATTCCCCCTCCTCCCTTGATCAGCGTGGTACTTTAAAGACCCCCCCCCCTCTCTGAACGGGTCACGTAGTATGCGTATGTTCGCTTATTTGTAACAATGACGCTGTTGTTCAGAATGATATTGTTTTAAAATGGCTTCCTCATACGATAAACGATGTATGAAAAGATTTATTGCATAGTATCAAAGTCCTTGACAAAATTGCAGATTGTCTTAAAAATACACAGATATTTAATTAGTCGTCGAATTGCAGATGACTTTAAATAGGGTGTGTGGTAAAAAGACAGGACAAGAAGTTATATTTATGTTCAAAAAATCTAGAAAATATTCAAAAATATAACTAAATGTTAGTCCAAAGGGCGCCTATCGAATTCCAATGTCATCATCAGTCAAGTTATGAAATTTTAACAACGTGGCTATTTATTCCATGCAGTTCTTTCCAAGCTTACTAACGATAAAGCTTAAGCCCTTTATTTACGCCACAATTAGCTCAGTTTTGCTACAGCTTTATCCATCCCAGTTAGGTTATTTTAGACTTTACACTACTTTTGCACTACGAATGTAAAATTATCAGAATTTTTTGAGCAATCTGCGAGATGTGGATACTGTCTGATGTCGAATGTCGATTATTTAACAACAATCATAGTCGATAATAATTTTCAAAGTGAAACTTGTTTGGGGAACGATGGAATTAAACATCTAGGGTGGAAATTTGACACAAAAGGACAATAGTTTTGTATTAATTAAAGAGAGAATGAACTGTATTACAAATGGAAAGAGGTTATCGCGATAGAATAAGGTCAAGGTTTATTGCTGATTAATTAGTAATTGTTTATATGTTCCCGTTAAAGTTCGAAATTATGCGTTTGCGATTTTGTCTTGAACATTGCATCGTATCTAGATTTTAATTGAAAAAACCCAAGCTAAAAATAAACTAGAACTTGGTGACTCCGCGTTTTATATACAATAGAAAATTGCATTTACGCGTTAATATGAACAATATCTAGATTATCTGTAGATTACCTGATTTGCTCGATTAATGTGCAGTGTCAAATCTTTTCAATACTTATTTGCCATTCCCGCTCATTTTTGTCCAAATTCCAACCTATCCTAACCTAGCACGTCGCTACTGGGTTATATAGTAGGAGTGGTAAGATCTAACACCAATCGAAATGAGAAATGAAACAATCTTCGGAACTTTAACGGTTCATTCCAGTTAATCTGCACATTACCTTGACAGTTTGTAGAATAAACGATTTCTACACTTAGCGGTAACATTTATACTAAATAATTATTTTACAGCGTATAATATTTTAGATCGTCACAGATCTTTCTTCCCTTTCCCTAAGTTTATCGCGTATTTTTTTTAACCTAAACATTTTAAAGTATTCTTCAAGATTAAAAATATAAATAAAGTGTATGTAATAAGTGTAGACGATAACAAAATGTCAACAAAAATATCGTTCATCGGACACTTTATTATATAAATTATAACGTGACAAACCTACTGTTTTGAATTGTGTCACGTACTATCTCGTTAAGCACCGATATGTCAAGATTATATCGATAACATTTATAAGGACACTATAAAATAATCAACGAAGGTGATAACAAACGACCCGATGGTGATAATAAGTTTGACATAGTAACGCCTAGTACTTAGTTTTTTTTATCGATGATTAGCTCTGGGGATTTCTTGAATATTATTGTATCGATTCCAGCAAGTTTCTAAATACACGAACAACATATAGTCCCCGATTTAAAATACGGTCAAACCAGAGAGTACATGTTCATCCGGGGCGGTTAAGGTGGACACACATTGAAGAGGTAGGAAATTGGGTTAAATAGTGATTCATAACCGAAAAGGTTGGGGGGAAAATACTTTCGGTATACACCGATTTCTACGGACGGGGGGGGGGGATAGAGGGATGGATAGGTAGGTCTCAATTGGGTTATCAGCCCCGAATGGTAACTTAAAAGAGCGTCAAAACGATTTAGGAACTTAATAGCAGGAGGGGGATAAGGACGACTGTGTCAAGTTGTAACTCAAGTTCAGAAAAATCGGTGATTTAAAGCTGAATATACGTTTTCGGTTGATGTTTTATAACAACCCCCACGAACTTTCGAAGGTGTTGATTTTCGGTGTAGTTAACATTACACAGTCTTGCACTATTTTACCCGGAATTTTATACTACATTATGCATAACCAGCAAATTAAAAGGTAAATAATAGTTTGAGAAATGGGGGAAATGTAGGCAGGCGTTGGATTTGACGGATAATAACTAGAAAAGATGCGGAATAATAGATGAACTATTTACTAGCACACTGTTATGTAGAATATAGTGCATGTGATGACTAATATTATACTATTTATATTTAAAAAAAAAAAAAGAAAACGTTCTACAATTAGATAGGTTAAAGTGTATTCGCTAGATGTCATTTAATGTATGTCACAGACAGATTGTTAATTAATTTAGTAATAGATATAGGGTTACTATGAAATGTCGATGATTCTGATTAAGATTCATGTAATAGCCATATGACAGTGATTTTTTGTGTTAGCTTTTTTTAGGTTACCGAGAGTTTGCAACATTGGTCAATTTGTATTTTCGAATTTAAAAAAAAAATGTAATGAGAAATAAATACGTTGATTTGCATATGTATGGGAGGGGGGGGGGGGGGGGGAAACAATTATCCCCCTTTTTCCCCCCATCCTAATACCCTTATATATACTCCCGATACTAGTAATTCCACTTATATTAAAATATAAAGCTTTAAAAAAAAACTACCTTTTGATGCATGTTCTAAACTCTCGGACGTTCTACTATGTTTTTGAAAAATGCATTTTATATTATTTATATATTGTCAGTTGATTGCCAAATCACAAGTTAATTAATTTTTTGCGATTTTTGTCTATTTTTTAATTGATGATATTCTAGAAGATTTTTTTTTTTTTGTAAAAAAATTATTAATAATACCACAGTTTATAATTTTTTATCATACATAGTTGTTTTAGTGTAACGATTCATATTTCCATATCGCATTTACACAACACTAACAAAATGTTACTTATCTACTTTTGGCAGTAAACCGACGATATGTCCGTATACTTGACGCAATGTTCGATTTTGTCTCTATACATTTAATAGGTAAGTATATAAATATATCTTCCATTAGTATTAATAAAAAATTCTACGCTGTACATTTATTTAATCCTCGTTGTTAATTTACCGAGTGTATATTTAATTTGTAATTCAATTAACGTTATCGTTCGAGTTCGTTAGGTTCGTGTGCCAAACTTATCGTCGTCGAGCTGTACACGTGTATTAACGTTTTATGTGCACGATAAAAACAATGACGTTTATAACATACGCCTGTACGTGTAGTCAGAGAAATTAAAAAAAAAATAGACTGGCCCTTTACAGAATATAAATATGGAATACATTTGAATTGGTAAAAAATTTTTTATAACAAGTTGTAATGGAAAATTCTAATGAAATATTGTTTAAATTAATGGTTCCTTATATTGTTTCTATAAAATTCGCTTAGAAATCGTGACGCCGCTTTTTTTTTATCAGAAATCTTGATTCGAGATTATTTTTCAATAAATAACTTCATTAAAATGATTCGATCATATTGAAGTTTACGACGTTTAATATACGTTTTTGAAACGGACTAAAAACTGTAATATAATAAAAACGGGCACGTGTGTAACTGTATGTGTGAATTTTGCAATGGTTTTTTTAACATCTCCATGTGATGGTAACAGAGAAAAATGTTTAATTTAAAGATCGTTGCAAATTTTGCACCGAACACACAAACAGACAGACAAGAACAAGTTACTGTCGCATTGTGATCCATTTCTCATCAAGTTTCAAGTCTGTAGCTCATATAGAAATTCCTTATGAACCTTTGTAACGAACAGAGAAACAATCAGACAGACGGATAACGATTTCATGAAAATGTACATTTTATAGGAACAGCATTGACCAACTATATACTTTCTATATTTAAATATTTCAGTACATCCTCTCACTAAGTTAACGTCAATGTCAGTTTTGTTATACTGTTATTTAAAAAAAACGTATGTGTGGTTTTATGAAACCACGATGCAAGTGAAAATTTTTTTCGATCGCGCCAGCCAGTATTGACCTTGGCTGTTCTGTCCGAACACCTTGCTGTAATGCGACATGCGATAGGATGGACGAAAACATTAGAAGTGATGTATAACGAGTTTGAATGAATTAATTATATTTCTAACGATGTCAGCTGTGTAGTATAATAACTAATTATGTTAAAACAAAACTATAATATCGAATCGCGTCATAATTAATTTAATAAATGCAATTCTTGATTTAATTATTACAATACATGGTGTGTTTGGTGAAGCGATGACGAGAATCTGATTTGCATAAAAAAACTAGGTGATCCGACGACGGCTCTAATAGAACATAAATGATAAGATTTTATTGAATCTGTAATATTTTAACAAATATATTTAATGTTTTTTTTTATTATGTTGTTGTTTGATTTATCTTTTTACCATTTCTAGATACCCCATCGTATACTACTTCCATAATGAGACGAGTGTTAAGCACGCAGCGTTAGACCAAATTATATATTACTAGCAGGGCCGGCGGACGCTGTCTTGCCTTGATATTAAAAAAAAATATACTTATGTGCTTGAAATACTCAAAGTGACTTAAATTTTTCCGATTTTTTCTACAATTATCATTAAAAACCTTGACAAACTATATACGTAAAACCTTCCCCGTGAATTACTCTATCTATTGGTGAAGACTGCGTTACAATCCGTTTAGTAGTTTTTGAGTTTATCGCGAACAGACAGTGTTTTTCGAGTTTGAAAGTGGACGGATATAGGAAGTAGAGAAAGCCCGAAAAAGGTGTGGATGGATTGTGTGAAAAATGTTATGTGTATAAAAAGTGTGAATACTGAGATGACATCTGACAGGAGAGAGTGAAAAAGGAAAACATGTTGGAAGAGTAAGATGATGATATAAATTTCAGATATAACCTTAATTATTTGCAACCCACTGAACCTATTATTACAATGTTGAAATGTAAAATTATAATAAACAAAATACAGCTAATTTTTTATTTAGATATAAGAAGACAGTATTCTTAGACTATTATAATCATATGGGTTAGTATTCAATATAGTAATTGCTTATATTTTTTAATTATCTATACTGTTGTCCAAAGAATAAAAGACGTTTAACCAGTTTTCCGATATAGCGATTAATATATGCTCCGAATCAGGGTAAAAAGGCACGCCTAATAATATTTGCTTATGAACTTCTTTATTGGTATTACATTTAATATAAAAACGAATTAATAATAAATACTTTGTCAATGGCGCAAACAATACATTTTTGGCATGTTCTCGTATATTTGTGTTTTAGTTAGACAACGCCCCTTTACATTACGGTCGCAGTGTAGTCAAGAACGCACTTACTGTAAACTTTTTGTTAGATTTAAAATAGCCTTTACTGTTATAAAAACTACAGCTAAGCAAAATCACTTAACCGCACGTAAAAACATAATCATATGTTAATTTATGTAACGTAGAAGTAGCAGTTAACCTTCGAAAAAAATATACTCGAATAAAAACTATTTATACAAGTGATCGTAAATTGTCTTCAATTATAGCGTAAATACCGCATGCTTAGTAACAAGTTTTATCGTGGCAAATTATGTTAATTTTTAAAATATGTATCGAAAATTCCAGCACGGAATAAATATATAGACACCTACATTATTATCTACTAAAGACGAGATAAGCTTTGAAAGATAAATTCTAAGAAAATAATACATTAAAGACAATGTTATATATACTGCTATCTCTTTCTCTCTTCAAAGAGACTTTTATATGCCATTTGTGTTTTCAGAAAATTTACAGACAATATTCGACAATAATATAATCGAAAGAGCAAGTATAAATTGTTACTCTTATTCATCACAAGAAAGCCCACACAAGAATGTTGAAAAAAGGAAACTGGTTTCAATTTAAAAACTTAATAATTTAACAACCGGTTTCATATTAAACGAAACTACTGTAAATGTTTACTAATCCATGGGATATGAAGTATTATCGAATATGTCTTTGAAAGAATGCTTTATCTTGTAGTGGTTATCTTGTATACATAAATAAAGCTCTCAGCCAGAAATCGCAAAATACCCGTTGATAAAACTACCACAACACCACAATGCAATGCGTCGTCAACAAACGATGGAAAGTCCAAATCACTTAGTTTTACTGGTTTCATCATCTTTAAAATGATTCAATTTTAACGTTACACAGAAACTATATTTTTATGATTCAGACAGCAAATAAATGAAATCACGGAAATGAATATTATACTTGTAGGTCAAACAAGACTCCAACCAACTATAGCAAAACAACCTTTACTTATTTAGCTGACGCAAGATTATTAATTTATTTCACAAATTTGAATACCTTTCGGTCATATTAGTAATCCTTGCTTTTGCTTTTACTCGTGTTAATATAGATTCGATGTTTTCCACGAAAACTGTACTTTTTTCTGGCTGAAAGGTATATCTGACAAGGTGTATGGACAATTTCATGAAGACCAATTCAGTAGTCGGGGTGTGAAAGCGTAATAAACAAAGTCACATCCCCCATTTATAATATCACTACATAGTATAAAACAAAGTTGCTTTCTCTGTCCCTATATCCCTATGTATGCTTAAATCTTTAAAACTGCGAAACGTATTTTGATGCGGTTTTTTTGTATAGATAGAGTGATTGAAGAGGAAGGTTTATATGTATAATAACATAAATTAAATAGTGGAGAAATACTGTTATTTTTGAGGTTACTCCCAATTTAACGCGTGCGGGCCACGGGTAGTAATGAATAAATCAAAACTACTGGATCGATTTTAATCATTTTTTCAGTGAATGACATAGGCTATATATTTTATACCCGTGCGAAGCCGGAGCGGACCGCTAGTTAATTATAAAGATAAAAACTGTTAGGTCAGTTAACAATTATAACAGTCGAGGAAAAAGTTTACAAGTGTTTAAATCAAATCGAGCATAGCTACTGATTGATAATAAACTTTCAGAAAATGAAAATTCAGATCATTTCTGTATATTTCGTGAGAGAAAGTACACTAAAACTAATCGAGGTCGTTAAGCACGCTATCATTATTATGCAAAATGATGTTCCGGAAATTCTACGCGACTGCCCATCAAGAATACACTATTATGCACATTTAAAACTGTGAGATATTACTGATTACATTGAAATAGGTATTTGGGACAACAACAATATTAATGCTGTGTAAGTAAAGAATACAACACAATACAATAATAACTGTATCTCTAATAATAATAAATAAAAATGATCACGAATATTAAATTCACATTTATTGCGAATTAAATTAATAAAAATTTATGTCGTGATGTGGAAACTACAATTAGATTCCTACCAACTTCAATATATTCATATCATGATTATATAACTAGGTTTCTTTAATTCACTGATATTTATAGGTTATTAACGATAACTCAGAAGCAACTGTGTAAATGAATCATAGTTTTAATTAGGTTAATCGTTGTTGATTCAATTGAATGTACAGAATGCCTCGAATTATTTTACACGTTTGAGTTTATCACGTTCTGAACTGATGTTATGTGATAACATGTTAATATAAAAGCCTAAAGCAGTGCTCGTTATACTTTTCTAGCCAAGGACAATAACAACCATTTGATATGCGGGCGGCACATTCATACGTTGGGGATGACGCCACCAATCAATAGACACATTTTGTATAACCTGTCAAAATGTGATTATCTTATAGATTTATATAGCATGCATTATGTAAGTGGGCGTGAATACATATTAAAAATAATTGTATATTAATAGTTTTTACTTTAAAAAACACAAACATTTTCCCGCTTACTCGCTTTACTTCATTTTCCCTTTCCGCGTACTTCCGTACAGTCAAATCAATTTTGATAGTAATCGTCTACTAAAATTGTTTGCTATGTCGTGAACCCCACAAATTCTGGCCTCGGGCCAACGGGACTACAACATATTTTAACTTTAGAATCGAAACTGTAAAATAGAAGTTCTAGAAGGAAACTATTTTGTGAAAATAAATATGGAACTATTTCATTCATACATATTATATTCCATACAATTTTTTTATTATTTGATGATAGAAAGCTACATTACTCTAGAGTGCTATTTTCCATTATTTTTAAATGTTATATATTGTATTAAGCGAACCAAGTCGCCGATGTTGACTGCATAAATATTTTCATTGAGATATCTGCACGGAAATAAATAGAAACAAATTATTGTTTTACAGAAAAAACTGTTTATTTACAACACTTATATATACATCCCTACTTACATTTGTAATTTAAAAAAAACTTTAAATTATTAACATTACAGAACGCAAAATAAAATTACATTTGTCATTTATTTGCAACTTAAATAATAGATTCGAATAACTTAAAACTAATCAGTCTTTGGTGGCAAAAATAGACAGAATTGAGCCCGAGAATGATTATGCTAAGCCCGGGAACAATTCTGAGAACGATTCACACCAAAAGTCTGATAAGTCCATGGAGTCGGATTCGCTGAGAGGTGATGAGAGCGACTCGTAGCCGAGATCCGAACTGAGGTTTGTGTGTGACGGCGACAGGAGCAGATTGTCTTCAACTGGTTTCGGGGAAAGATTCAACGGAGACATCATTTTCATATCGCACTCCAGCGTTAACCCGATACCATTATTCGTAAGGGTGTCAAAGTCCATATCAATTTCGACTGGCTTCACATCATCAACAATCTGTTCTTCGCACGGCACCTCGATGGTGATACAGTCGTTCGCTTCATCGCAACTAGCGTAGAATATGTCTCCTTTGTCGTTATTCTCTTCCTTTATTTGTACTGTGTCCTCGACGAGGCTCGTGTAGGGATGCGCGTATGAGTGTTGCGACAGTATCCTGTCGACGTCGTGCTTCATGTCTATGATAGCACCTTCATCGGATTCCAGGTGCTCTGCTGCGGGCCCCACCACTTTAGATCCTTTAGGACACTCTCGAGTGTCCCTGACTGGGACCTAGGAACAAATGGAAATGAATTTGTTAACAACAGCTTCACAATGGTATTGAAAAAAAAAACTGGAAATATTCACGAAATTTCTAGCATTTAATAGAATGTTTGCCAAATTTTTCGGAGACAATGAGAAGAAAATAAATATAATACAAATTGAATTTTCTTGTTTTAATTTTTTTTTTAATAATTTGTTAATAATAAAACGGGGAATATTGCGCGTGAAAGTCCATATTATACAACAGTAGAAAATTGTACAACACTCGCTAATACAATTTTAGTATAATGCTTCTGCAATCTGCGATCTACACCCGCTCCACTATCACACCAATTTTTGTTGCAAAGGCTCATTGTGTGTAGTCATACTGAGGTATGTTGTGATATTCATAGGCTGCAGTGACCACTCCACACCAATTGAACTGAATGCCTTTTGAATTTATTTGTTACTTATAACAATTATCGCGATTAACAAGGTTTTTATGTTGCATTGTTTTCAATTTATTGTAAAATTTATGTACATTGGTTAAAAAAGAGATTACCAAATTAATGAAAAAATGCAATTTAAGCAGGTCTACCTAAAATAACCTTAAACCTTATTTCTAACAAAATGTAAAATAATAATTGAAGGATGATGCAATAAATGAAACCAGTTTCATCAGCTTTGCTAAACTAAAACGGGGGCTGTGTTTTCCTGCTATTCGTTATTATAGGAGTTAAGTTAATTATAGGTTATATATCGTAACACTATATATCACTGAAATGAAGGCAGCACAGATATTATCACGAATCACATATCGTACTCTTTTACATAGTTAGTGCACTTACATTTTCAGTCTTTCCTGTAACACTTGCATCAATCTCTTGGAGGAGGGAGTCTGCAAGTTGATGGAGGGTATCGAGGTACTCTTCAGAGTCGAAGTGAGCGAGGAGGTCTGTGAGAGGAGACACATCACCAGCAGCAGGCGCGCCGCGCGAACCGCCTCCGGATGCCCTTCCTTCTGCCGAGGAGTAGACTCTGCCGGTCTTTGGGCCTCCGGGACGCTTCGCGCCGCCGCCTCGCTGCGTAGCGCTGCGTTCTCGCTCAATAAACGCTCATTCAAAGCCTTCAAGCTTTCCACTTCGCTGAGGAGACGCTCGTTCATGTCTTTAAAGGTCTTTAATTGGTTATCCATATCGTCCATTTTTGCTTTTTTCCTGTCGCGTGAGGTTTGCGCCGCCACGCGGTTTTTCAACTTTCTGTTAACAAATTTATTTTTGTAAGATATTGGTATAGGTGCTAATTTATTTATCAATTTCAGAAATCCTTTTAAATTTAATTAGAAGACGCTGCTATTGTATCAGCACTATTATATTCGATTGTTGAAGAATGGTAACCCAAGAATAAATTAACAAAAATCCATTATCAAGTGTACACCGGTAAGTTATGTTTTGTACAAAGACTAGTTAATTGATGTAAGTTCAAGAGTCGCATAATCATAATACTCTGTGGTAGATATATGAATATTTCTTGACCAAAAAAATCCAAACACATTCATTCTAATGCAGTTGTATTTGTGTACCATATTTAACTACGAAAGGAATACTTAATATTTGGTATACTAGACATAACATCTAGCACGTTAAAATATATGCTAATTTATTGCATTATATCTCTTCAGTATAAGAAACTTAATTTCATAAACATTTATCTGTTTTAATTATTACTCTTTAATAACAGCTATTACGTTAATGGATAATAAATATGCAGCATTACAAATATATAAAGAAACACTAAATGAAACATATCGCAATCTATAATCAATATTATATGGTGAACATTTAGGGTCTTCTCGATTGTATTGTTATAATGTTATGAATTAATTGATTTAAACTTGAACCTCGAATTTTGACCTTCGAGCAATGGTTCGAGAACAACGCTTTTGCAGTCTGCATCATTAATAGTTCGTCATTATATTAGTTAAGACGGTCCAATGGATCTTTCTAGATGTATCATCGTTGAAATCTTATAATGTAATTGGAAAGTCACCATTCACCTTTCATTATTGTAAAATTACTCATCTAGGAATACTTTACAACCAAAAAGCTCTATTTCTAAAGCCTACAATGTTATATCTGTAAATTATAATACTGATGCTAATGAAAGGTGACAATTGTCAACGTAACTGTACACAACAGTTTCAGAGGTCAACGATATATATCGTTTTCATCCGGGTATGTAACATTCGAATAGAACATTGTAATCGCCGTCCCGTCAATAGGTTTGTATGTTTCTAAAAAATATTTGCAAAGTTCACAGATAAATAATGAAACGACGACAGTATTATACTAACTGCACGGTATTGTTTTTGACACGCAAGCAGATTACGTTTAGTTTGTATTTTAATGTAAAACAAAATACTTACTTCCTTTGCATCTTTTCTTCCCATGATAAATGGTCTAATCGGCGTTTCCTCGACGGTGCCGACTGTGTGACGTCGACAACCACCTTTGTGTCTCCGTCATCCATTATGTAGTTCTTCGGCACCGTTATTATTATTGGAGCACTCATGTTGCCTTATAAATTACACCACACTTAACAACAATACAAATCAGTGTTTCATTACCATGCTATCTAGAACTTTCTCTGATCGTTTTGTCAGAGCGTTTTTATCCGATATTTTTTCACGCGTGCACAATAACCGATTGCGTTGTTCATATTCGACCTCCGGATGAATAATAAAGTATTTCCCAACCTACTTGAAAGCGAGTATGTGGTAATTCGTGATTGGTTTAACGTTATCAGGAGGCAGTGAAACAACATTGATTGTGTGCCAGACAGAGATATATATAGGCATCGTATTTGCTAGAATGAGATAGATGAAACGTCGTGATGATTCACTGAATGAAACAAACATATCGTAAAGATACAAGTGCGAAAGAGATCAAAGTTAAAGAAAATATACGAATTTGATACTCCCATTGAGAGGGAAAGTTAATAATTTTGAATTTTGATAAATATTTCTACGATCTTGTTTCTTCTTTACGCTCATTAATAATGATATTTTACGTAGAATTTATATAACGAATATAGCGGCACCTAATTATCATCAAGTGTGCCAACTCAGAGTTTTTAACAATTACGAAATATAATATTGACGTAAGCTCAAATTCAGAGATTATTTATCTGATGCAATAACTACGTTTGTGATGATGAATCAGTAACTATTCTTGTACAATATTAAAGACAGACGTATACAATATGAACATGGAGTTAGTTTTGACGTATTGTATTTTAATGTACAATTTTCAAGAATTTTCCTAATTCTTTACAACTTTACCTATTCAGGTGTCGTGAGGGACTATGATCATATTTATATGTATTTTTATTGATACCTTTGCTCAACGGTGGTGGTGGTAACTTAGGTTCAACTAGAGAATATTTTCTTGAACGGACTAACCGCTATTGGACTAGTAGGTTTTACAGTTTCACCGGGTTTTTAGGACGAGGCAGCAGAGCACTCAACTGAATGGTAACAAGTTCAGGAGTACCACATGGCCTAACTTTGGCATGGGATATTGCCTTAAGTACAATTAATAACTAAAAGAGAATTAACTGTTAAGAATGACAGTATTTATAAAAAAAATATATACAACCAGTACACAATTTTATCTTTTTCTAGTTGATACCTGCGACTTCATCTGCGTCATTTGTCATCTTAATAATATTGTTTATGAAGATATCGTAATACATATTTTTTCATTCAGACCAATATTCTAAGAAGAAAATCCAAAAAAAAAGAAATCTTCCCCAATAATTTTTGAATGATGCTGGCACAAATATGCCTTTATTGATTTATTTATATATAAAAAGAAGAAGATTACGCAACCTAATAAAAATGCTAGTTTGTGGTCATATATAATTTATTCTACTTAAAAAATTGATTACTGACATGGAAAGAATGAAATTTCTCTCTTTTCTTGAAAACTTAGTGTATCTTCGTCCGCGCCTTGCTGTTTGCTGATAATGTAAAAAGTAAGAACAACTATTTCAAACAATAGTATTAATGAGCGACGAGTGAAAAGCATATTTAAACGTAAATAATACCTAAGCTATATTTAAGAAAGTAATATTTAATTATTTTTATAACTTTACGCGTCTTTAGTGCTATTATTATAAACAGGTCAAATTTGTATTAACAAATTAAAATTAAAATAGTAGATAAACTCAGAACTGGTGATTCGACTCTAAAATTATTCCACTATTTCTTCGTGCTATAAGTAGGATATTATTTCTTATGAAATTTTATATTGTTATTATTACGTCCGAAGTCGAGGCGCGTTTTACTAAAAAATATTATAATGTTGTAGTCCAGACACAAATAACTAACACATTAGCCTATATAATATATCCCATCAAAATTATTTATAGTTATCAGATACTAACAAAGGGAATAAGGAAATGTTGATCTATTAGCAAGTAGGTACCATGACATAAATTTATGAATTTCTAGAGGGCAATGTTGTTGTGGCCGTTTAAGCATATACAATTTTATTATTGTCAGAGTTATAACTAAATCTATCTAAGTGGCTTAAAAAGTAAGTACTTACTTATAAAAAAATACATTTTAATAACAAGTTTTGAGTACCTATTATAAGTTATTGGTAACACTAGACGCTATATTTTGTCATTACTGTCAACAATAGGGTTGCATATAATAAAAGTTGCCAATTTGTAATGAGTCCTCAAAATACGTAGAATTTTAACTCGATTGAGAATTGGTAATATACGAGCATGTTAATTTTTTATGATTTATTAATTATTTCATTTTTTAGAGATAAATAGTTTGACGGCCTCTATAACAGTGAGTCTAAACTTTTGGTAAAAGAAAAAATCTTGTCAAAGTTATAATAGTAGAGCATGTTATAATTTTTTAACGAAAATTGAACTAACATAATAATAGTGCACTTTATAATATATTCTTAAAAATTGAACTAACTCAGGTTGGAAATTTTCTTTCTTAGCAAGACAGCTCTATTCTGATAAATATACTTGAGAGCCTGTTTTTTAATCTAAGGATTATTTCACTATTATTGCTAATCACTTAACATAATAATTTTATTTAATTAACAACTTATAAAATAATATTGACAAGAGAATAGAACATTTTCTATTTATTACTTTATTGTCATTAAATGCATTCGCATGCGGTATTCAGTTATATCTACAGAAAATTATAAGTAGAAGTTGTGGGGAATCAGAAATTACTCTTCCCAAATTTGAGGATGAACAGCCACATTTTGTGGTATTTTGAAACTGAGAGTGGTATCGTTTTCGATAATGATATCTACCGTTTGTTGAATTAGGATATTGTTATTTTCTGTAGTAGCTATTCCCTAATACTTATTATTCTCTTTGAGTAGCTGAAAGAAGAGCAAAAATCCTTATTATAAAGGATAGATTGGCGATCAAAGTAATATTTAACAACACAATGGCTTCAACAAGTGCTGATTCGCAGTCTAATATTGCTCAAAAAACCTGGGTATTGGCAAATAATATGGAAATTGTTTCCAATGTGGATGATATATACAGATATGACAAAAAACAACAGCAAGATATTCTAGCGGCAAAACCTTGGGAGAAAGAGTAAGTAATTATCGACCACGGGATAACGTAATGTTGCAGTAAAATATATATTTTTTTCATTCATTTCAGCCCACATTTTTTCAAAGATATCAAAATCTCAGCTCTGGCATTACTGAAAATGGTGATGCACGCTCGCTCTGGTGGAACTTTAGAAGTTATGGGGTTGCTCCTAGGTAAGAATGAAACCTAAAAATATTTACCTGACTTCAGTTATTTATGAGTTATCTGTAATTTTTAGAAATATTTGTGATAAGTAAATCTCATTGTATAAAATTATTTTTTCTAAAAAAACTAACATGTCAATAAGTATTGAATGGTGATCAAATTTTTCAGTTTAGTTTGTGCACATGAACATTGGCTCAATGATTTTTTTTACAGTTACCATTAACAATCAGTGATTTCTTATATAAAAATGTTACATTTCTTTAAAAGAACTAAAGTCACATTTGTATACAGGTAAAGTAGATGCAAACACTATGATAGTTATGGACTCATTTGCTCTCCCGGTGGAAGGAACTGAAACTCGTGTTAATGCACAAGCACAGGCTTATGAATATATGACAGCATATATTGAAGCTGCAAAACAGGTATGTGTAACTACTATAATACAATCTAAACCATTTGCAAATAGTAGATATAATATTTAGATGTGCAGGTTTTTCTTTTAAATTTAAGAATACTTTAATTGGATATGAAGAGTTGAGTTTCTTAAAATCATTGTTTTATGACAGAAAAAATATTTTCAACAAATTTTTTAATAAAGAAAAAATACTAATATTCAATTTGGGGGCATCATTTTACAACCAGCTATTAAAATCCAAAATAAATCCAAAATTCAAAATTGCTTCTATTACAGGTAATTAATCAGCTCATATACACACATATTCTTACACCCATTACAGCTGTACATATTCTTAAATGTCATTTGCACCAGAAGAAATGTATTTTGTACTTTTACAGACAAAAATTGAATCACTATTACACTAAGTTCATAGATACTTTTATCTTATAATGCTGAAGTCTCAATCCTCCTGAAGATCACATCCTTGGTTCTCTTTGTGTTTGCTCTGATACCTGGAATAGAATTCAACATGAGCGTAAACTGTTGGACACTTATATAACCATTTAATATTGGTGGCTGAAAAAATCTGGAAGGCTATAATTATTATACCTAGATTCCAGAAAGTTAGAGATGGTTATTTTTAGAACTCCATTGTTTTTGGTTCCCATGTCTATGAACTATTCTTTGTTTATTTGCAAGGAGTTTCCAAATGGTGTAACAATATATAAATATTTAACATTCTAACACAGTATTGATAATTATGTTTATTTCAAAAAAAGTCAGTGATGAGATGGAATTTGTAAATGCTCGCTTTCCTGCTTCGTAACACTGGGACGCAAGATCTATTCATTTGCATTGGTATAGAAATGATATAGTAACATATTTTCAGGTGGGCCGTCATGAGAATGCCATTGGTTGGTATCACAGTCATCCAGGATATGGGTGTTGGCTCTCTGGAATTGATGTCTCCACTCAGATGCTCAATCAGAATTTCCAGGAGCCATTTGTGGCTATTGTCATTGATCCTGTGAGAACCATTTCTGCTGGAAAAGTATGTCTTGGTGCATTCAGAACTTATCCAAAGGTTTGTTGATAATATGTTTAATCTGATATGAAATAAAAAAAATTGACAGAAAAACAAAACTTATTTCATAAAATCTACTTTAGAAAATTACGCCATTACAAAGTGACATAATAAATTGACCATCCTTAGGTATCCACCTAGTCTAGGTTATCATAAACCTACATCATCATTATACATTTTTTATTTGATTCTGAAGAGTTTCCAGGTGTATCCTTAAAATTCAAAGTACAATGCTAATTAAATTAAAATTGGACTTCTATAGAAATATGGCCTTACTAATAATAAAAAGCCTGGCAGATATCTGAGGTGACAACATAAAAAAATATACTCCTGTTGAGAATCTCCCTTATTTGAAGTTGAAGTATAGAACAAAGAACTATGAATAACTTATAGGGAGTTAAAAGCCTGATTTTTATAACCTGAAGAAATCCTTATGATCATGTGAAGGTATACTCAGATACAGTGGTTTGTGCGGTGTCTGGCAATCATAGCATACGGCAGTTGGCTCCCTGCTTGTGATCCGGTGCAGGTAACAACTGATGCACCCATGCCCTGTTGTTACCTGCACCAATCGAAACGACAGAGAGCCTCACCTTTTTGCACACCATTCCGGCAGAACCTGGTGTGCACGGTAGAGCCCTAGAGCAATTCTAACAATTTTTTACAGGAAGAAGTTCTCCTTAATAGAAAAAGGCTTATAATCTCTATAAAATGTATGCACGTACTGTAGGAGATGCAGTTCTTATCATTCTATTGATACATATATGTATGTGAAGGGTACAGAGAAGGGTATTATTTACTTTTAATCCAGAACACATGTACTGTTCTTAAAGGTCAATTTTCCAGTATCCTCAGAGAAGCTGCGAGCAAAAGCTACAAATATGTATTTATTTTTTATGTCTGTTTCACTTTTCTAAGGGTTATAAACCAGCCAATGAAGAGCCATCCGAGTATCAAACAATCCCACTCAACAAAATTGAAGACTTCGGTGTACACTGCAAACAATACTATTCCCTCGAAGTTTCTTACTTCAAATCCTCATTGGATAGGAGGTTATTGGATTCACTGTGGAATAAATATTGGGTTAACACTTTGAGCAGTTCCAGTTTGATCACCAATGCTGATTACACAACAGGCCAAATATTTGACTTGTCCGACAAGTTAGAGCAGAGTGAGGTGGCTTTAAGTGAGTAAGGTTTTCTATTATCTAAAAGTGATTGAATGCTGATTCCTTTGATTTTTTAAAATTTTGTTTTTCAATGTGTACCATGATACTAGGTTGCACAGGAACTGAGAAGATTCACCAAAACACTTATCTGCACATTAGGAAGGTTCCTCATCTTACACAGCTATATATTAACAGGCCTCATGCAATTTTCTCTAGTTCAAATTAGTTATAAATGCTTAGTAATAAACATAGCTTAGTTTCATAGTCACCTTTTAGATTCAAGTTTGAACTGTCAGAGGAGAAAAACTGAAGGCATACAGAAGATGAAAAAAAATAATTGTGTGCTATTTTTTCAAATAAATACTGGTTATTGTTATAATTTATTTTTTGTACAATGAAGCTTCTATTATAGTGCAGTTATATTAGGAATAATGAACATAATATGCAATTTACAATATGTCATCCGAATCTCTGTTCCAACTCATTTTAATAAGAAAAAATATCTACCCAGTTATAATCAATTTCTCTGTTATCACTAATCAGTAAATGTAAAAAGAAAAGCTACATTTGTACACTGATTTTCTAGTTTCTATATTTTTTACTTAAAAAAAATAAAATAAGTTAATATATTATGTTTATTTACTCTGTATTAGTATTTATAAATACAATTAAAAATGTAGCCTAAACCCTTTCATATCACAGGAACCCATATTATGTTCGTTCAATTTAATTTTTTAATTATTATTACTTAATCCTACACATTAATTGAATTTTAAAGTACAGAGTTATATTCCTATGCAGATCTTCATGTGTATTTATTAATATTCTATACTAAAAACTTAACAAAGAATATTTGGACTAAATACAATTTTATAGTAGGTAATAAATATGTTCAATTTCATCAAACTTGCTTGATTGATGTAGTCCGGTGAAACTGTAGAGGCCTTGCCAGGTCAACAGTGTAGACCAGAGGTTCTCAAACTTTTTTTCTCATAAACCCCTTTCAACATTTTACTGGTTCCAGTGGACCCCCTGCAGGTTCAATACTACCATATGAAGTCAATCCAACATAGTGTGAAGAACTACACTATCGAAAATATACCAATTTTCATAAACCCCCCACTTACTAATTGTGCACCCCCACCCAATCTCTCGTGGACCCCTGGGGGTCCATCTGGTTCACTTTGGGAATCACTGGTGTAGACAGTTCGACAAAAAATAAAAATCTTGATTGATTATATTTCTCCATTAAATTACGATTCAATTATAATATAAAACCATACAAAAGATTTATTAACTATATGTGTAACTATCTATATCTCTGTCGTCCCTACTTACTGTTTTGTACTCATTGACAAAATTTTTGTTTTAAGAATTTGTCAACTTTGATCTAAAATTACATTTTTTCAGTTACCCTTTCAATTTTTTTTAAAATACTTTTATCAATTGGATTATTATATATTCACGACATTATCTGAATTGTGGATAACGATTGCAGGTGCCAAATAAATAAATTACAAAAAAAGATCGTAGCATGTGCAAAGAAATGCAATAGTTATTTTACATTTACATTTACTTACATTACATTTACTTACGTTACATTTACTTACATTACATTTGCATTTATTTACATGTACTTACTTATTGTATGTTTCTTGAACAGGTCGCGGCGGTTTAGTGATGTCCGTGACGGACTACGAGAAACGCACTGAAGATAAACTCGGGAAGGCGACTAAGGACGCTTGCAAAACCACTATAGAAGTGATCCACGGGCTCATGGCGCAAATGATAAAAGATAGGCTCTTCAACAGCGTCAGCGGTCGCCCTGCACCACCCACCCCGATGATCGAGTAGATTCTCTTTAGCTTTTAATCCCTGTGTATATTTTTTTCTAAGATAATAAATATATATACCATCGATATGTGCTTTGTTTATTTTAACGTGTAAACGAAAACCGTCATCGTGTTATGCCTCTCTAACATTACTTAACAAAGCTTCCAATATCTATTGAAATAAAACCGCAGTATAAACTAGTACACAACTGTCATTCAAATGATTCGAATTTACGTTCCACTAAACATAGAAAAACTGGATTTCGTATCAGACCGGAATGATTTATATATTAGAAACTGGGAACTGATCATCCCATGTTTCAGACTCAATAAGACCAGTAACACCTTTCTAATAGTATTTAGTTTCAAAAAAAGTTCATCCGCGCGGAGGTAACCAATGAATAGGCTGGTGGGACCGTGTAAATAGGGAATGCGGTGAAATTAAAAATGTATTAAAAAATGCGTGGAAGGAATAGAGAGCGTGGGGCGGTAAGTGGTCTTGCCTATAAATAAATATAATAAAGACCCTAAATAAAAGGCGTGAATAATGGCGCCGTCGCCGGTGTGGTCAAGTTTTATTTATCTTTGGAATACTTATTTTAACGAAATATTCATAGCGTTCGTATCTAGGTCTCTTCCGAGTCGCAGCATGTATTCGCATTTTTCCCTAGATCGTCAACTACTTGAAAATTTCCAGTCATAAATACAATGATTAGTTTATAATGAGACCACAATCATAACAGTAAAATAATTTCTTAATAGTATTTTCACAAACACGTTTGTAATGGGACGATTCGATCGTTCCGATAATTACTACCTCTCTCTGTGTATTCACTAAAAGCAATTGTAATTTTAATATAGTATAAATATATGTACGTTATCAGATTTAAGTCCTTATCTATTCCTTTTTGTCGTGGACGCACTAACATACAGGAGGAAGCACCTTGTTGTATGATATTCGCTGATTATATTGTTCTTGTTGGTGAAAATGCTGCCGAGGTTCAGAGTAGGCTGGAGAAATGGCAAGAGAAACTGGAGAATGTTGGTTTAAAGATTAGTGGTATGAAAACTGAACATTTGTTCTGTGACTTCGGAGGTCCATCCAGTTTTTGTCATAAAACCTACCTTAACTGTGTATTCTTAACAGCCTGCTCCAATTTTCGGTATCTCTGCTTATTAATCTAAAACGACGGTGGAATAGACAAGGAAGGACGTGAGGAATAGGATAAATGCAGGGTGAATAAATTGGCGAAAGGTGTCTGGGTTGGTTTGTGATACACGAAAACCGTTGAAACTCAGTGGAAGATGTATAAAACTATAATAAGACCAGCCGTGTTATATGGATCCGAGTGCTGGGCTACGAAAGAGACGGATAAGGAAAGATTGTATGTGGCAGAAATGCGAATGTTAACATGGATGTGTGGTGTAACAAGAATGGATAAGATTAAGAATGAGTATATCAGAAGTTTGATAATAGCACCAGTGACAGAGAAGTTGAGGAGTAATAGGTTAGCATGGTACGGGCATATTATGAGAAGAGATGAAAGTCATGTAACAAGAAGAGTTTTGAGTTTGAAAGTGGACGGATATAGGAGTAAAGGAAGACCGAAAAAGGTGTGGATGGATTGTGTGAAAAATGATATTGTATAAAAGGTGTGAATACTGAGATGACATCTGACAAGGGAGAGTGGAAAAGTAAAACATGTTGTGCCGACCCTACTTAGGTGGGATAAGGATATGACGATGATAATGATGAAAAATATGCAAGTTAATAAGATAAGCCCAATGGAGTTTCTTGCCGGTTCTTCTCGATGATTGGCTTGTTTGTCCGAATCGATGCTAATTTTAACGTTAATAAACTTCATAGGCCTTCTCAGGGCCTAATTTTGATTTCGAGTCAGTCTGGTCAAACTATCTTTTTTCATTTCTTACTTGGTTACCATAGACAAACCATATCCAATACCAAAGACAAAACCAGCCATTCATATTTATTAGTCAGATATTTGGCCAGCATTACTTCATATTTTTTAAATTGTGTCGTTGAAAGTTGACAGGAATAAATAAAACAAACATATTGATTATATAAACATTCTCAAATATTTATTAACCAATTTACAATAAAATAATTATAATAGTTATGTACATATCTTTTAACATAGCTTTAGTTATACACAAAACCATAACATCTCACAACGTGGAGGGCCTTCTATTCAATCAGATACCGTAAAACTAAGCACCAAATTACTGTATAAATCTTCAGCCAAGCTCACTTTATACAATGAAGAAAAAAAAATACAATATAACGCTCGATGGTCTATAAGGAAAAAAATAGCAAGAGCGTGTGCGACTTCCTAAATTTTTTTTTTTTGCGATCCATTGTTTTACATACATTTGAAATAATTTTTAAACATCGCCTACTACATTATACCGCTACAAGTGCCGGTTAGTTTATTACAAACTAAAATAAAATGTGGTTTAAAATAATAATAATAACTTTTAAAACTACAATAATGTTCGATTGTTAAAATGACCCGAAACAAACTAATAGGTGCGAGAGTGTACAATTCTATAATAGTGAATAATTATTTGTATTGTCTCTATGCTATTTAATAAATCCCCTAAAAATTATTTACATCTCCCATATTCGATTTATTAAAATTATTAACGTCTCGACGAAGCACTCCTAGTAATAATATAGTCTCTACTTGAAGCAAATTGACAAATTACGTACAAGAAAAAAAAAAAAAAAAACGCTACAGATAACAAAATGCATAAGGAATAATAATAATATGATACTTCACTAGAATCACATCGAACACACGCACTAATCGTTCAAATTTGTAAACGCCAACAAAAATACGCAGCGGAATGGAAAATCGAATTTGCAAAAAAATTAGCTCCTCGTAATATCAAAAATATTAGTCGATTAAAATGACGTGTCCCCGAAAACGTCTTTCGTTTAAAGACGCTGACGATTAAAATTATAAAACACCACAACCTACGTATAATTTGCCCCAAATCTATATAGAACGTGTACAATGTTGCCAAATAATTCCCCTAAAATTTGTCAAAAATTTTTAGATTTATGTATCACAAACCTTAGAGGCAAATAATGTTACTTACAAAATCCCCCCTTGAAAATAAAAGGAACAAGTAAAATATGTGAAAATAATTATTTTACTTTCTTTTCGATGCAAAATAAACAACCCGCCTCCATAATAAGTATGTTAAAAATTATAGTAATTAAGAAACGCTTGAATTCCTCAGCTTCACTATCGTTCATCCCATGATACCTAATGTTGTGTTCCTACAACATTAAAACTCACTCTGGCCTGTGCCTTAAGGGCTCCCCCTAATAGTCCGGTGAAACTGTAGAGGACTGTCCACCCAACAGTGTAGTCACTTCGAAAAAAAAAAAACAAAACATTAAAACACCCTAAACGTTAAGTAGAAAACACCATTAACCTGGCAACATCTTGATATTCCGTTCCACTGCGTTTAGTTATGTCCTGAATTATCTGTTCGAAATTTACCACAACTCATCATATGAAAATGATTACGATATTAATATTAAGTATATATATATATTTAATTTTTTAATTCTAATTAAATTAAGTACACTCCGTACAGCCCTCCGATTCACAGCGACTCATAATAATATGTATGTTACAGTTCGATTAATCTCATTTAAAAATATTTACATCACGAGCAGGCGTTATTTAAAATTATATCGATTATATTTTTAGAAAATTTAAATTCCATATAAACAATATTATGTATAATATAATGCAAATTAAATTCATATAAAATCAGTTTTTTTTTTTTTTTATTAATCTGTAACTTATCCATATTCATTTATCTATTGCAATAACACATATAATAGTTTCAACATACATGGTTTCGTGATTCGATTTAATTAATTATATGATGTGATGTGATTTCCACAGATAATATAATAAAAAAAAAATAGTTTTTTTTTTCTTTTATTGTATTCAGTTATTACATAAAACATATAAATATTATATAAAAACATTTTACGAGATTTATTATAATACTGACGCAAAGCAAGGGGAATAAAAACGCAATATAAATACATAAATAAACAAAGCGAAGGCAGAATTTGTTTCAACGTTACTGGGATGAAAATTTTGAAAATCCTGCAATGTGATTATTATGCAAAGAATATATATATTAATACTAAGTTAAATCTCTACTCAGTGGAATATAAAAAAGCTTTTAAAAAAAAGTGCACAAGTATCTCTTTGAAAATTTAATTTACCTTATCAATCAACTCTCAAATCCTTCATATATGTCCCCGAGGACCATATCACCTAAAAATTGGAATGTCTCAAATCTCTATTAAAGTATAATACAATAAAAGCCGTTAATAATTCGAAGACGGTCAAAAGATTATCGATACATCCGACAGTAACAATTTCTAAAGTCAGCCTGTTAATCGTAGTAAAAATAAAAATTGGGAATAAGTTAGTAACAATACTGAATCAGAGTTGCGAATGAATTGAAACTAATTATCGATATTTACAATTGATTTTTATATCGATAAATCACCAAAATTCTTAACTCAATTTTATTGCCAATAACCATCAAACACATTACGGTTAAAAAAAACGTAAAATAAAAACAATTTTAATTCCTTTTTATTGTGAACTCATCGAATACTTTTAGGTAATCGTCAGTGACGTCACCATCATGTCTAGTAATCGATTGGCGGACTTTATAGAAATTAAAACTGCACAGAACACACACAACACTTTAAACCTGTATACTCTGATTTCTGAAGTAAATTGACGACACTCACTAATGTCAATCTCAAAAATAATGTTGCCATATTAAGTTTTCCTAATTAGTACTTATTTTACCTTTCGATTATTTAGATCGTGATAATTTTAAATTTGATTTTTTCAAATGTTTTGCAATATTTGTCAAGTCCGACAATCATTTATTCTCATTATATACTAGCAAACTAAAAACTATGTAATATGGCAAACTATTATAACAATCCCAAAAAAAAACGTATAGATTGGTCCACAACTAATATTATTTTGTTTACAACATTCGAATTTCACCTTAGAAGATTTCTTTTGCAGAAAAACTTAACAAAACGAATATTATCTCGTACGATGATTCCTTCGTATTCTTGGACATCATTATTTTTTATTGACATAATTGTAGTTTTATTTTATGCGATTAAAAAAAAAAAAAACAGGACATAGAGACATTAAAACACAAATCGATAATCCTTATACACGTCCGTTATCGATATCGTTGAACGTCCGCGTATCGGTGCGCGGGTGGGGTGCGCAGTCGAGGGTGGGGGGTGCGGGTCCCGGCGCGGGCGCGGCTGGCTATAGGCAGTAGCCGGGGGGGTTGGCCACTCGTCAGTTGAACAGGTCCGGCGGGAAGTTGTTCACTTCGGTCTGCTCCAGGACCGGGTTACCGTCAATATTGTACGAGACACGTATCCGGAGACGGAGGGGAGCCTGGAATTATTTAATTTAAATCACGAACTAATTATAGGTGTGGTCGAGTTTAGACTGGGTTTGCAAAAACTATACACAACACTTCCATATAATATATTATAACAAAAATTGTGTATTCACACGCGGTAGAAGTGAAACCTTAAAAAAATTTATGGTCAAACCACTCGACCATCATCAATTCGTTACTGGTAGTACCAAAAACAGATCGAAATCGTATCGACACTTGTGATTATCGCACTAACACGAAACCGGGGCGGGTCGTTAGTTTATAATGAATGTAAAACACATGAAGTTAAATTACAAATGACTTTCATGTGGCCGTAATTGAATGTTATAATAGGACTCACTCTGGACGGGTTCGTGATTCTGAGGACTTGTGTGATCTCGCCCTGCGCCGGGAGAACTGTCCCGGAAGGAGACATCATGTCTAACTGAAGTGTCTGTGGATAAAATGAAGCATATTCGTTTATTTCTATAAGAGCTTCGTGAGCTTTACTTATATTGTTTGTAACGAGAAATACTTTACAATGTAGGAATGTAAAAAAAAATATGTTTGTCAGAGTGATGTTTGAAAATTATCTATTTGCCTGGACAACACATTACTCCTAGTAAGTTGCTTTCCTTTAGTTTTCACGATTACTAAAATAATAATTTAACTATATATATATAAAGTACAATTTGCTTTATATTAAATTCTTTATATAAAATTATTAAAAAGGTAAATCTTTGGTATACTAAATTTCTATCTTATCAGGAATTTGAAAGCAAATCTAAATTTCTCAGACTCTATTGCTCAATTGTTATGATATGTCAATGTTAGTGGTGGTCATGCTCGTTTCTATTTTAATTTACCTGAGAAGCATTTACATTGAGACAAAGTGTACTGGGGAATATTTAACCTGAGATAAATTGTACTAAGAAATATTTAACCTGAAACAAAATGTACTGGGAAACATTTAAACTGAAACAATGTGTACTGAGACACATTTAACCTGAGATAAATTGTACTAAGAAACATTTAAACTGAAACAATATGTACTGGGATACATTTAAACTGAAACAATGTGTACTGAGAAACATTTAAACTGAAGTAAATTGTCCTAAGAAACATTTAAACAGAAACAATGTGTACTGAGAAACATTTATACAGAAACTATGTATGCTGAGAAATATTTAAACTGAAACAATGTGTACTGAGAAATCTTTAAACAGAAACAATGTGTACTGGGACACCTTTAAACTGTGGTATATTTAAAGCTATGCTATTTGTACTGAGAAGGAACTGTTTACCCTGGGTACTGCAGCCTGGAAGAGGAAGTCCGTGAGCGTGGAGTTGGCGGAGGTGGCGCGCATGGTGAGCGTGACGGTGTCGCCGCCGCGCTCGATGCCGAACACGATGCGAACCCCGTTCTTCTCCAACGCCGTCACCGATGGCAACTCTATACACAGAACATGAATGGGTACAAAATACGTTCACGTCTAAGTTTTCAGGTATGGCATTCCGACATTTCTGATGACACTTGTGTACTGTAACTTGTAATTGTTTTTCTTTATCAAGCCTTTAAAAGTTTTCACAGTTAACTGGATCACATTAGTGATTTTCATATTTAACAGTCTGTATAGCAAAAAATAACTTTAATCTTGAGTCATGTTGATCTCAGGTTGACCTTTGAGTAACGATTAGAAACGACATTTAGGATATATTTAGAATGATTGTTGTGTCATCATTATGTCATGTTCATGTTCATTGAACTAATAAGGAGTGATAGGATGTTTGTACGACACTACAAATGGTGATAAATTCGCCACGGTGACTCTCTTCTATATTCGTCACGATTTACGATTAGTTTGAGTATATATACATCTGCCGTGAAGCTTGCAGGCCGGCATGACACGGACTACAGCCGATGAGCTATAGATCTCTGGTCGGTAGACGCTGTTTGTTTTTTGGATTTTATTATACTTACCGTCAGATACTATGCCGTTAGTTTGTCGTGTTATAATAAAAAAGTGGGTATGTTCTTATGACTATACGATAGAAGTGAGTGCCTGTAAATAGACTTGCACATTAAAGTAATAATAATGTTTAACATTAAATGATAGTAATATTTAAATAAGCACAATGTATACTGTAGTACTTCAAGTGGTACGACACTGATTCTATAGAAAACATATATTATTTGATGATTATAATAGGAACCTTTTGTAACAATCAACTTTTCGTTAGACAGTGACCGTGGTCGATGACGAGTCGAACTGAGTGAATCCGATTCAGCGTCACCAATCGTGACGGTTTACTTACGTTTCCTCTTCAGTTCGGCTATAGTTTAGGACTTAAAGAAAAGCAAACCTTGTGGGGTGAGTGTCGGCAGGTGGTTGCTCTGAGGGAAGAGCCCGTCGAGGAGGAGCGAGGGCGGGGGCGCGTTGTTGTTGAGTGCGAGGGGTGCGGGAGCGGGCGCGGGGGCGGCGCTCGACATCATGCTCGGTGACAACTCCAAACCGCTCAGCAGGTCCAGTATATCCTTTATAATATTAATTCAAAAAATCGAATAAAATCAATATAAACCTTAAAATTAAATCTTTGCACTTAAGTATTACTTCCTTGTATTTGAGAAAAATCTTCATTAATATTATATGACGATTTGTCTAAAGAAGCTAATAAGTACAACATAGCTTGGAGTTACACTTCATATTAGTGATGTAATGTGTGAACACGATTCTCAAAAACTTCATCAAGGTATATATGTTCCTTGGCAGAAAATTTAGACATAGTCCTTTCATACATTGATACAAGTTATCGATACATCTATGGCCCATCGAGATAATCAACATGTCGACATTTGCGTCGCCATTAAAACCCGGTAGCGTATCCATTTAAAGTGTGTTCAAATAATGACTTCATCCCTACATATAAAAACATATACACTGCAAGCTGTTTGTTGCAGCCAAGGAATTACAACTTTTTTTATAGATTGGGTAAACAGATCTATCATGTGAAATGTGAATATAACAACCGCTCTGTCGTGATGTTAAAACACGATTAAGTACGAGTAAAATACAAGCATCGGAAACTACCCCATGATTATGGTTGACGAGACACGCCTACCCAGCAATTACACTTATATCTTTATTCCGTGTGTTTTACAAGTATTATATTATTTTAAATACACACCCATGTTTGAGTATTTCAATTGTCGTATAATTTCATAGTAAATATATGGACCTATTATATATATCCACAGTATATAAATGAAGTAGTAAATTATGTTACTTACATTGGTGCTTGAGTTATTATTAGTCGGTGCCGGGTGTGCTGGCTTATGTTCAATATCACCGTTCGTAAGGGGATCAGATCCGATGATCAGGTCCAGTAGAGCATCCTGAAGTAGAAAAAATAATTTTAATTATTTACTTAGTGCTTATGTTGAGTAACAATTGTAAATGCGAAGTAACATCATACGGCATTTTCCCTATTTTTCCTGTTACATAACAGGTAAACCTCCTGCTTATCCACATACTACTACATACATAGTGATCATATGTTGTATGTGTAATATTTATTGTGTTTTAAATATGAGTGTATGTATTCTAAACAAGTATAATTAAACAAGGAGATATTTTATACTTGGCTACAGAAATGATTATTATTGTAATGATTAGTCCCTAATTAATAGATAACACATTATTCGAAGTATTGGATTGAAACACACTTTATTATTTTAATTAGGACTAGTATTTGAAATCTCTTAGATACTAATCTAAAATCACATTGATAAGATTAAGCAATAATTAAACGGGAATTATTAAAATATATAGAAGAATTGCGTCAAGTCTTGGCATATTTTAGTTTAGACACATGTTCTTTTACTTTAAAGTAATTTATTTTCTCACATTTTGCACTATTTCTAATAAATTACGTGATATTTGCCGAAATCCCCTCTCTCTCCCCTACGTGAGATTCGACTTAACACCTTCCCCTCCACTCCCCTGACGTACTTAATGGACACACCCTAAGCGTCTTGTTAGGGGCCTAAACTGAACAAAGTATTTTTTTTTGAAAACGAATTTATCATCAATCAAAATAAGTATATCAACTGACTATAGATGATGTATGAGATATGAAAATGAATCGGTTTGACCTGGTCGGGTTTGTGGTCGGGCGTGGCGTCGGGTCGCGGGTCGGGGTCGAGGTCGAGGTCGAGCGCGTCGGGTCTCGGGTCGGGCTCGGTGGCGCCCTCCATCGGCGGCATGCGCTCGAGCAACGCGGGCCGCAGGTGTGCGTACTGCCTAATATTACATACCACATTACTTAACCTTTAAATGCACAACTGTCGGCAATTGTCCACAATCCATTTCCACTTAATTTTATTTAAAACCGAAGAGTATGCGTTTCCGAAAGCGTGTTAAACCTCAGAAAATACCTTATATATGAAAGAAAAAGTTGTATTTTTTTTTGTTATTATTTTAAAATTAGTTTCGAAATTCAAAATGAAAATAATGCATTTAAGGGTTAACATAAACACAATGGAGAAATTGTGATAGTTTTTAACATTTAATTAACATCAAACAAAGAATGGGTGCATTTTTGTATCACTATGTCAACATTCCATATTGTCCTAAATATATAAAAAAATATATACGATTATCATCGATGAAGAAGGCAACAGATTTTTGCCTAACACTATCCTACAAGCTTCTGCTTACGATTTAGCTCGTCTCAATATTAATTTTGAACATCATATACTATTGCCATGTCACTCGCTGGTAATTCAGCTTTATATAGTTGAAAGAGTTATAAAAATCGGTTAAGTACTCTTTGAATTTATCCATTGTAACCAAAAAATCAAATTATCCTCTTTATAATAGTACAGAAGAAATAATATTGACACTCCCGAATATAAAAAAAAAAACGCAAAAGTTTAAAAATAATGATATAAAATATACAAAAAGGAATTTACAGGAAATCGACCGAGTAAGTTTTATTACCGAGTTTCTTTCATGTACTTGTAACCGAGATGTTGAGAAGTAAGTTAGTTTACTATAGAAAATAAATTATATATGGCAAATAAAAATAACTAATTAGAAGGATCATCATCTGTAATCAGAATTTTTTTTTTTTTTTTCTCTTGTAATACATTCTAGCTTATGTATATTATACCTGTAGAGTTGAGACAGCTCGACGCCGCGCTGCTGCAGCTCAATGTGAATGTGAGATCCGAATGTGTCTATGATGACCCGGATTTTACTATAACAAGAAATAATATCCATAATTATCCGATCATAAACAAAAATAAATTATAAATATGATAATAAAATTAATGAAACATGTCTCTCTTGAATCGAAATAAAGTTATAATATAAGATTGTAAATTCTTTTTAACAAAATGTACTAAGAAATATTAAAACTAAGACAAATCGCACTGAGAAACATTTAAACTTAGGCAAAATATACTGAGAAACATTTAAACTGAGATAAAACAAACATACTGAGAAAAATTTAAACTGGGATTAAATGTACTGAGAAACATTAAAACTCAGACAAAATGTACTGAGAAATATTTAAACGGAGACAAGTGTATCGAGAAAGAGCTGTACAATTATTTTTTTTCATTTAGAACATGAAAAAAATTCAACAAGTCACATTACATTGTAAGAAAGTTTTTTACCTTATCTATAAACTTAATTGCTATATAGGTAATTAACAGTAAATATATATACATATTTTTTAAGTTTAATATTAAATTCACACTTACTCCTGACTCGGCTGAGTCGTGAACCTAGTGGAGAGTTTCGCGAGGGAGAGCAGAAGATATTCTTTAGTATTGATGGACAGTTGGGTGGACCAGAGCAGCTTCTGGTAAATGTCGATCACGTACTCCTCAGAGGGACGTGTGAAGTCGTCTAGTAGATAAATAAACGACACATATTGAACAAATTACTACAAGCTACTACTACTATCAGCACTTTGAAAATATGTCGCCAAACGCCCGTGTGTGTGTGTTCCGATAGCTGTATTTTTAAGCCAGCCCCCCTCCTTTAGGTTAAAAGTGTTTACTTACCGTCTTAATTTTACATAAGAATTAGTTAAATCAATAACATATATATATATATATATATCAAATTTAAATTATTATTATTATATTATTCTATTTTTTTTTTTATTATTAATATTATAAATTATTACATTTTCAATTTCAATGTTAAGTATATTTAATATATTTATTTATTATAATAATATTTTTACGAATAATTAGATGAACCGGGGAACTTCGTATTACTTACATATATTTGTGTAACATTTTATCAAAACTTAATACAATATTTTTATTTACATTATAAATGCAACACAGTTATGCATTCAATTATTAATTTAAAGCTTTTTCTCATGTACTATTTTTATTTCTGAAACACAACTGTTTTGTATTCCAATAAAACAGAGCAACGAGATCGGATCTCTCATACTACAGCTATGAAATACGACAAATTACTGAATGCACCAATTAAAATTAGACAAACGAATTAATTTTTTTTATTTCTAAAATGACAAAAGACATCATATGTTTCATAGCTAAGAATATTTTCTATTCGAAAATTAAATTGTCTTTTTTAGTAGTTTCCGTTTACTTATTATTTATGTTCCTAAGTGTTTAAACCTATTCCTTGAACTTCCACAAATATTTCAAGATCAAAATTAGCCCCATCGGCCTAGCCATTCTCGAGTTTTAGCGAGACAAACGAACAGCAATTCATTTATATATATATATAGATTTTTTTTTAATGATAAGTAATTAAGACCACATAATTTTACACATGGTGAGATTGTGGTCAAACCACAAAACTCAATGTAGTATTAAAAAAAGTAGAAGTAGCCAGTGACAAAGAAAGCACTATGAAAGAGACAGATGAGTGTGATAAAATAAGACAGAATAATAATTCACACGAAAACGTGTTGTTATACCATGACTTAAGTTTTTGTTTTGGTCAGTTTATGCTAAATTAAATGATTAACCTTTTCATTTATACCACATACACTGAGTTAAACATTTTTTTTAACTTTACAATTAAATTACTCTACTTTCAAAACATTACCTAAATAAATTTACCATTGTGTTTATAATTTTCATATGGAAAATCAGTGATCATTCAATTCCTACAAAATATATCTTTTGATGACTGTGTAAAAATTAAAAATATAACAGATACTAACCGACACCATCCTCATCGACCATTGAAATTGCATTGCTGGCCTCCGAGACCAGTAAATCGCCATATTCACCTATAGTCCATGCCGCTACCTGAAAGATAAAAACATGTCAATCTTCGCTGGCTCCGTCACGCACTAGCCACGTCAAGCAAGATCACCGATAATTATAATGTTCTAACAAGATGGTGGTTTCCTTGTTAGAACTGTCCATAGTTCCCATCCTTCACTTGTGCATAATAACTCAACTATATTACGTAAAATACCACCAATATTACAAAATATAGAGTCTAATAACACAAGTTTATGAATAAAATATAAAAACCACTACATGACAGACTAAGATCCCCCAAAACTCCATGTCTATCATTACAAGGTATTTTAATTTTGTCTAAAGATGTAACAATACATCTCTACCGTAAACCTGTTTGTAAATTAAATTGTGTTTAAAGTTAGCCCATTAAAATATATCTAAAAAAATACTAATTTAATCTAATTTAACGGCCTTCAGATTTTTTAAGTTGTGTTTATTTGTAACTTCGTTGTTCCAACTAGAAGTCAAGTGAAGTCATACATTGTATTCCAGTTAACTTATTATACCCAATAAAAAGGTCTAGATGAGTCGAGAAGAGTTTATTTATTCCATTTGTCGTTTTTTAATTGCCTTGTTGCCTTTTTTTGTATCAAAAAAATGTATGGGTCATATGGGACACGGGTAGACTGGTCCGTTGACAGTAAAATAAATAATAATGTTTACCTGAATGAGTGGTTGCTTCTCGGTGGCGTCACCGGAGATGGCGGAACGTTCTAGAGAACTCCACAGCCGCATCGCCGCGTACGCCTGCCGCTCGGGGGGAGCGTTCGACACTATTTGCAGCGTGCTCGACACCGTGTCGTCCCGTAGATAGTTGCCCGCCTATGAACGATGCATCATTTTTATAATATAATACTTTTTTTCGTGTATTCCTTGTGCGCTTATATCCTGATCAATCTTTTTTATATGACATGTAATTTTACATGAGAGCAAGAAGGAAAAGAGGGTTACATATATTGGCACATCAAGGTAAGAGTAATTCCAAGAATAAGGATCTAATTAGGATCAAACAACTAGTGCTCCGTGGTCTAAATTTGACCAAGGACAGAAAAAAAAATTTGAGACGTAGCGGGATGCCTGGCAGATGTGAAACATCGAAAATTATGACTGTCTATTTAATAAACGTTTATTTTCATTAAATACAACAATTTTAAAAATTCTAAAACATATTTCAAATTTTGACAACTCAATTCTTGTCGCCACACCGTACACATTTACATATAGACTGTATATGTGGCGACGCATCGCCAGGGCATCAATCAGTGTTACGTGGGGCTATAGATCTTTCCCATCATAAATGTACTGAACTATTATTTTACTTTGGACTATCTATATACAAATCCGTAAAAAAATTTTTTTATAAAAAAATCTAATAGCTTTAATTATTTCTGAAACACGTGTGAAGTATAAAGTATAAATAGTGAAAGTGGTTACCTTGAGCAGTACTCTGAAGAGCGTGTCGAGATGCCACTTGTTGGAGGGCGCGTACCTCTCCGCCGCGAGCACCATCGCGCTCGAGCAGTGCGCCTTGAACTCCGCGTCCGACCGCTCCAGGAACGTCAGCAGCTCCTTCATCATGCTCCGGATGTTCTGGCTGTTCGTCAGCGCGAACGACAGCTCCATCGCGCGCCGACGTATCGACACGTCCGGGTCCTGGACAACAATAACCATGTCGTACAAATTGAACCATTCCACCCCAAACAGTACTATAGATTGACGTCATACTGCTGTCACACAAATGAATGTCAAACTGACATCAAATTGTACAGCAGATTGTTGTCAAAGTGCTGTCGCAAATCGATGTCAAATTGACAACATATTATACCACAGATATATGTCAATCTATTATCGCAAATGGATGTCAATTTGACATCAAACTGTACCGCAGATTGACGTCAAATTGCTGTCGGAAATTATCGTCAAGACGACACCATAAACTAACAGTTGCAGCGAAATTGGAGGCAACGATTACTTTTCAATTGCATCTTAAATGAATTCATCCTCATAATCTTTACACTCTGGGATGTAACGCCATTCAAATAACAATAATTTAGGAATTAATAAGCAATAAATACATTTTTAAGCTTATCATTACAGGTTTTCCTCGTCAAGAAATTAAAAAAAAAAAAACAATTTATCATTAAAAAGTTTGCTATTATTTCAACAAATTGCTATACATTATTTATACTTTAATTAATGGTAAATGTTGTAATTTTAGATATTGTAATGAAATTAGTATCAAATAATGCGAAATATTTGGACAGTAAATTATAATTGGGAATAATTAAGAACGGACAAGAATGGCACACTATATATTGATTTGCTGTACAAGTTTCTGATAATAATTAAGACAAAATATGAGCGATTAGACGCAAATACTTCTGACCAATACTCTCACCACTTTTAAATTGTTCTATTATGGTCCATTCGATCGATGACTAATGTTTTCCGAACCGGTGGTAAGACGTTCATAATACTGAATAAAGTATTTTGATTTTAATAAAAAAAAAAAAAAAAAAAGAGAAGATAAGTCACGATATACACTACGACTTATAATTCTAAGGATACCTACCCCATTAGAACTAACCTTCAAACATTCCAGAATCGTGGTCCGATGACGCTGCACTGCGGAAGTGTCGACGTGCACGGTCCTGAGGAGAGTGTTGAGGGCGACGTAACGTATATTCTTATCGTTGTTCAGTAGGAACCGGCCGAGTATGTTCACGGCTAGGACGCGCAAACTGCTCTCGGATTTGATGTCCATTATCGACAGGACCGTTTCGTAGAGTATCGTGTTGCCGACGTTCTTACTCGTTTCCGTGTTCGTCGCCACTTGAGCGAGTATGTCGTTCATGGCTTCCGATGCTTCAGCGTCGTTCTTACCGAGTATTCTTAAGAGGCGTAGTATTTTCACCTAGCAATTATTAAACGGCTATCATAATCGACCATTACAACAATTTTCCTTATTAGGTAAGGGTTAAAACAAAAGAGTTAGCCGTGCTAATCACGTATCACAAGTGAAATTCATGTGACTACTTATGTGAATTATACATAAAATATCTGCTTGCACTGTTGCGTTTCGTTCGGTCAGTGAGAGCACCGGAGGCCCACATATATTAAAAGGCCGGCAACGTACTTGCGACTCCCCTGGTGTTGCTAGTGTCTATGGACGGCGGTGATCGCTTACCGTCAGGTGACCCACCTGTTCGTTTAACCCTTATAATATAAAAAAAAATGGAATAGGAAAATTAACGATATTACGGCGTGAATTTAACAACACGTATGGCCATTGCAAACTCCACGCAGATTTTCTATCTTGCCTTATTCTCTCTTACTTCTATCATGCTGATCTATCTCTTTCACTTTCTATTTTTTGCGTCTCTGATCAAGTACCTATTTCTCTCATTCTAGTGATACAATATAAAATTCTTCCTTGTAATTTTATTTTCAACGCACCCTGAAAACTATCATTCCAAAAAATGGTTTGAACTTATACATTGTAAGCAGCAATACATTCAATAAACCAAAAGGGTTTATGCTATTACAGAAAACTGGGATGTCAGAGTGTTCACTTTTTTTTCTATCAGCAAAATAAGTAAAAACGGTAAACGGCTTAGTGATTACATAACCTCACCTGTAAGAACGGATCGGATACACCGCTGACGTCGTGTTCCGGCGAATATCCGGCCAGTATTAAGTTCTTCAATATTCTCACCAAATTAGGCACAATCTAAACAAGGAACGTTATATACGGCTATAGAAATAAATACTAACTTCCGTACATCGCCCAAAATGCACAAATATAATATAATATGCAAAGCGGTAAGTAAATACAAGACAATTTTACAAGACAAGGACGACAACACGGTACCAGGCAACTTTTAAATAATCAAATATACTATTACAAGGAAATATCAAAAGAAATACCACTTTCTCTTAAATAGATAATAATAACTAACTGCAAGGCCATTATTCAAGTACACAATGACAACAGCAAAGAGATACATGGGATTGGGGCGATATATCATATGATATATAAAAAAATATATAAATAAATTTTATACCTAACAAACCCAATTGTATATATTATTAGTCACATCGTGTGTATCTGTGTGTATATATAGTCCAAACATGTGTCATTATAATAAATACCCTTTAAAAGTTA
Organism: Antheraea assamensis; assembly: GCA_035772565.1. Taxonomy (NCBI): domain Eukaryota; kingdom Metazoa; phylum Arthropoda; class Insecta; order Lepidoptera; family Saturniidae; genus Antheraea; species Antheraea assamensis. The sequence goes on along the minus strand of JAQQSE010000191.1, from coordinate 265,918 downwards.
GTAGGACGCCTTTTAGTTCACATGACGTCAGAAATGACATGACAACGTGGTGGTATGCTATGAATCGATGCCCCAAAACTATATGCATATTGTTTTATTATGTGCGATCTTAGAAATTAATGAATTTTCTATTATGGACTCTACAGGAATCCGAATTCTGACAAACTAGTTATGTAAATAATTCGGAGATAAATATGGAGAAAATAAATCCGAAATACGACTTAAAATCTTTACCATTTAAATGGCACGAAAAAGGTAATAATTAAAATAATATTATTTCAATTTAAATATAATCCAACTTTTACAGAAATGGAGTGCAAACTCGAAAGAAAATCTTATTCATATATAATGCAAACGCCGCCATCTTTGAAAATAACTCCATCAAACTATTCACTTTTGTATTTAAGTAATTCTGTTAATTACATACCTGTCGATATCTAAAATACTTTGATTCGATCTACAAATCAAAACAATAACTAATACACGGCATTTATAAATTTCATCTCATAAGCCTTGAAAAGCGTTTTTATATATTACTCAACTGTATATAATTGGAACCTATAAGACAAATAAACTACAGGAGGCTTTCATAAACCCAAGTGATATACATAACAAATAATAGTTTATATAGAACCGACACAAGATTACATTCATGCTTTTGTTATATATAACCTGATGATATTGTATATGTTTATTTGAAAATATTTACTACATAATAAATAATTTATACTATTTAAGAGGATTAAGCAATTCAAGACGCAAGTTGCAAAACATTCATAATGCTGTGTAAATTGTAACAACGGGTACGCAATTGCGTACGCGCCCGTAATAATGCGTGTACCGTTTGCGTGTTATTTATTACATTGGCATTTTTTTTTTATTTGGAATAATTTTTATTGTACAATATCATCAGACCACGTTTATAGGCATATCAAAGTGCAAGGACCAACGTATGACGTTACCTCGCGCTGTCCGCTTTCCTACGGGACAACACAAACAAGTTATTAATAATATAAAATATATAATCTATTAAAAAAAAAAAACATACATTATTTTATTAAATACATTACCATTTAAATAATTATGTAAAGATCTTTCTTAATTTACTAATGTGATTAATTACTGTATAAGTTATATAAATAATTAATACATTATATCATCACAGAGAAATGAGACTATGAAATTTTCAACTTCTTTATTCTACGATGTAAAATTTTTTATCTCACATTGTAACCTTAAAAAAAATATTAATATTTAATATCTGTAAAATGTTTGTCAGCTTATATTCTTGTAATTATCAGTATCATTGTTAGTTGGTTGATAATTTTCAAGTCTCAGAAATTGGTGGCTTAACTTATGCTTAATTTATATCGGCGTGTTCCGACAGTTAAACCCACGACACATTTCACTTTCACTTTTTCTTTTTTTTTTTAACCCTAAACTGTTACTATATTATGCCATATCTCATCGGCTAATTTCGTACGAGATTGTGGTCACTCTACGACGACATACAATTAATTATTATTTTAAATAGTTACAATGATGAAGACTTAAGATCGCCATACATACAGCGAATATTTGCGAACGCGTCAAATAAGTGGCGAATATTACGAGAGTTGATAGAGGCGCGTATAACGAGTGATGTTGATTTATTTGTAACGTTATATGCTAACGTATACTCTTAAACTTGAAAAGTAGTAGTCCGGTGGAACTATAGCGACTTTGCCGGGCGCTAACAGAGTTGGTCAGTTCGAAGAAAAAAAAAAAAAAAAAACTTGGGAAAAAAAAATTCTTTCTATAGAATCACTACAACCAATTTGTGAGTAATCAATGATATCATCAAACTGTATACTCGTATGGTAAATAAAAATGATAAAATGTCACTCTGATTGTAAATTATTTTGTAGTTTTTTCTATAATCAATAATACTTGTTTTTTTTTTTCATTTCATTACACAACATACACATATGATGATATTTTCCTTTAATTTATAAATTTTCCTAATGAGCAATTGCATGTTCAATAAAATTAAAACTTAATTGATTAATGGTGTAGAGAAATATTTAGATAAAAAAAACAGAAAAGGCCCATACAAACAAGTCTCTATGATCAGTAATCAAAATTAGACCATTTCATTATTTCCTTTAACGATATTGTAAAGAAGAAAATAACGAATTTGAATGGTCGTACAAGTTTTTGTAACCACCGAGAGGCAACTGACCCGCTGAAACGAGTTTTAAATGGTACAGAGATGACGCGACGTCTGCTGTTATATCATACATATGTATGAACTCTTCGAGGTATACTACTACAATTAAAACCATTTTATGAATTGAAACTTTGTGAATGAGTTGGTTATTTGAAAACACTGGTAGTTGTTTTCAAGAAATAAATTTTGTACATTTTTCAAAATAAAATTATTTTGAAAACACTCTGTATCGCAACGCTATATAATTTAGACATATGTAAAATGATTAAAATATCCTAATTCTAAATCATTTGCAACTACTGAGGTGACGATAGACATAAATAACTCAAAAAATCCTTATAAACCTCGCTACAAGTACGCACAGGTCTTTAAAGAGTTAATAATTTGCAATGTCAAATAACCCTGCATTAATTCTTCTTCCTTCAAAATTTGAATCCAATTTTTTTATTGCAGGTTATTAATGCCATTATCAGGTTTATTACGATAACTTCAATGTTCCAATAACATGGTGGAATGTTATAAAACGTTCGAGAGATTATTTACTATGATTATGAATACTTTTTTTTTATTGTGAAGTCTACTTGATATGCGTCTTTTAAGCCAAAATTCGTACTATTTTTAAACATTTTCAAACAGCGCTCCAACAATTGCTGCCTTGTTAATAGTGTAAGGAAGTTTCGTCAAAACTCAACATAAAAAAAAACACCATAAAATATATCAATATACGTTCGAAAAATTCAATCTTAATAATTTTTGATCAAGTGTTGCAAAAAAAAAAAGATAAATTGTAACTGACCTTTTTAAAGTGATTGAGCGTGTCGGGGCTGTTCTCACACATCTCGGTGATGAGCGTTACTCCGGTGATGAGGACACCTGAAGACATCGAAACACGGTCTTTTCATCTCCATAATGTACATTGGAATATTTACAGTTAAAAAATAACATTTTTTCTTCAAACAGTTGACAAACCAACAGGTATTTCGTAACTATTTTCATATTTGTATTGCTTATCTGATGTTTAGAGTATTTACTTTAATTATGATTATTCGATTGGTATTGGTCGACTGAACGATTAAATGTTAAAGATGGCGTTACCTATGATGACGTCATACTTGTAAAACCTTGTAAATGTTGCCTCGATATAATAGCGGCACGCTATGATGGCCGTTTTGCCCTTTGTCAACTAATGAAGTTTCGTATAAATTAATAAATATGTTTAATGGCGCAAATTGCGTGACCTTTATTATCAATAGTGAGTTGCAGTTGAAATTTATCCGAACATATAATTTGAACGACACAAAACTCATTTGGTACATATTTGTAAATTATATATGTGTATAACTATATACTAAATATCCATCTAACTACTACTATATCTACCTATATAATATGATCCCGTAAACAAATATTTTCACGTTTTTACTAACAACAAAAAACTGCGCCATTTGACAGAATCCTTATTGAATTATAATGATTAGTGTACTTATTTACAAGACGATTATATTTTTCGAAATATAATTACACATTTTTCAAAATTCGATATTATATAATGTATATTTATAACCCATATATAATTACACATGTAATATCGCTGGCCGACACAATAACCACCTCAAGCAAACTCGCGTCAATTGCGCTTAATTCGAAACAAAGCAGCATTTGATTTGTATTTTCGATAATCGGTATTTCACGTCACTATTGTAACAAGTCAAAACGGCCATTACAGCTTGACGGTACTACAGACACGTAAAACATAAGTAAGCGCTAACAACGAACCGTGATTTTTCTCCGTCAATAAACTCCTGGTCGCCGGTAGGAACATCTCCATTAAATCTGGCACACGGCGTATGATGCGGAACGCGCAGAGCGCCGCTTTCTTCTTTATGTACGCGTTCGGTGATTTTATTAATCTCTCCACTTCCGAGGCGAGGTCTCTCGCCATCTCCGGCGAGGCTATGGCCCCGAGAGTGCATAAGGCCAGACCAACTACAAACTGAGTGTTGCTGTTGAGATCGCTATATGTAAAAAAAAAAAAACTCTTTTATTTATCTCCTTGACCTAGTAATAATTCTTTTTAGTATTAAAACAAATAATCTCAGTGTTAAAAAAAGTGTGTGTACTTATATACACGCGTTAGAAGTTATACTTCTTGGGCGTAATAAGATAAAAAAACTTTTCAAAAATTTCATCTTTCGCCTTTTTCTACGTTTGTAGAAAAAACGACACTAACGATAGAAAAGAAAATAGCGACATCTGTGGGGAGAAAACGGCACTAGCAATATAAATTAATGAATATCGTGAATACAGTTCTCAGTTCTCACGCAATACTTAGGTGTCCTTACTTTTACTTTGTTGGTAACTTTTTTGTATAAATTTAGCGACATCTGTTGTGAAAAAACTAAAATGTTGACTATAGCTAACTTCAGGGTGTCGGTTTTTCGTAACGGTGTGCGCGCGCATCGTAAAAATTTACTGCCATCATTTTTTCCTAACGCGCCAAAAGAAGTATAACTTCAAAAACGTCATAAAATTTAAACATATTCCTTGGAAACTTTGACATCACACTTAATTGTAAAATTTGATAATGTATTATTATTGTGGCACGGTAATCGAGAAGGCAGTATGACACATCTTCTTATTCTTACTTAAAATTATTATTTTATTATCGTGTCTCTTAAGCGCCATTTTCTAACTGGTAAACGCCTTTACTGAATACATTACCATCTCGATGACCACGACGGCGTTATAAATATGGTTTCTTTGGTTTAGTTTACATATGGGTAAAGTAAGAATGTCCAGGCATGTTAGTCAAATAAAAGTATTTATTTACTTTGAAATATAGACCTTTTGCTGTGTACCGCTAAACATATACATGTTCCTTGTTATACGTATACGTAGTTCAGTAACTATTTGTGTAAATACCAATTAATTGTATAATAAACTAGCTGACCGTGGCGAACTTCGTAACGCCTAACAGTCGATTTTTTAATATTTATTCTGCTATTCGGGACCATCGTATAAATATTGACATTCATATTTCACTCAATTGTTTTGCCTTCCCGGAACCTCTCCACTAACACTTACAACTTTATGCTATGGTATTAAAGTTTAAAAATTGACTTTTAAGTATTATTACGAATCGTTTGTATGGAAGTATAGAAAAGTGTTGTTTTAAGACTTTTCCAGGTAATTTTTTAAATTTTTCTCTCCGTAAGATCCATCCTCGTACTTCAAGGAATATTTAAAAAAAAAATTAGCGAAATCAGTTCAGCTGTTCTCGAGTTTTGCGCTTAGCAAACACATTTAGCGATTCATTTTTATATTATAGATTACCGTTATAGCAATATCTTTAATTATTTACTTGTAACGTTGCATAAATATTATATACTAATTATATTATCGGGAACAAATAAGTATGTTTTTAAGCTCATTAATGCCTTATGATTTTATATAAGGGAGGTTTCACAAAGTTCACTGTTCAAGTCTGCGAACTAAAATCGATGCCGAAACGTACAGAGGGGGGAGCACACGAAAGGCCGGTACGAGTCATTGGCCCGAGGCAAAATTATGGTAAACGCGCGATAAAAAAAAAAAAGGGAACGTAATAATACCTTATCAGATAATTTATGTTAAAGTTGTCGCGCATAACGAAACGTCGATATGTGTGGTTTAAGTACACACGACTACACTAAACTTGAAAGTAGAAATAAGAAGGTAAATTATATGTAATAAAATGTATTTCAGGTCGTATATTATAAAATGGATGTTACGTATTTTGTTTTCATTTTTAAAATTAAACTTTACACGATTTTGGTTTTTGCCACTTTATTATACATTTATACCGTCATAGTAACAGTCTATTTCATATTTCTTTCTATAAAAATTACATTTCTTTTAACAATCATCCGATTGCTAACATGTGCCGCTCATATAATAATATATCACACATTGTGTCACTTGCAGTGCCGATATTGACATAGACATCTTTCAACATAAGTCTGAGTCAATTTCGACGCGTAGTCTATAAATACAAATTATCATTCTAATATTGGTATAATTTAAAATAGGATACTTGCATATGTTTGTATGATTGTATTTTATTTAGCATAGATGTGCATGCATGCATAAATTTGGATAATATACCTGACTAAAAAAAGGCACTATTTATAATAACTGTAAAAATGTATACTTATTATCTGTAATGTGTGCCTTGTAAAATAAATAAATAGTATGAGGTGATGTAACGGATTGAGATTTTAAATAATACTATTGAAAAATAAAAACTTAAAATGTAGTCATTTTAATTTAATAACTTCTATCAAATAATTAGTTAACGGTGATTTCATAAAGAGGACATTCGATTTTTATTTTCTATTATTAAAATTGTAAATAAACACAACGACAGAAGAAGCAGCACAGGGCAGTATAAATATAGAAATGGGCTTAAAACGGATAAGGGTTCTGATTACGAATAACTATTAATTGTATTATTACAAACGTTGCGTGGGAATTTTCAATGTTAAGAAATGGCAAAAAATTAAAGTGAATTTTATATAACAACTAGCTGGCCTGGCGGACATTGTCCTGCCCTGATAATAAAAAAAAAATATATACTTATGTGCATGAAACGCTTAAAGCGGCTTGACTTTTTCCGATTCTTTCAACAATTATCATTATATTTCCACCAATTTACAACAAAAAAAACATTGACAAATTATATACCTAATAAACCTTTCCCGTGAATTACTCTATCTATTGGTGAAGACCGCATTACATTCCGTTCAGTAGTTTTTGAGTTTATAGCGAACATCAAGACAGACAGACAGACGCGCCGGACGACTTTGTTTTATAATATGTATGATGATATACTAAAAGGAATCGATAGTAACCTGTTAAATAGGTCAATAATTTCTAAAAAAAATAAAAAAAAACAATTGTTACAATAATTTCATTAAATACATATTTATGAAAGTGTCACTCTCCTCCTAATACATTCGGCCACCGACCGAATCACTCAAATCTCTCATTTGAATACTGCGTTTCAGCTTTCACATTTAATTACAGTCTTAATATTCAAATCTACCGTTCACATTTGAGTGTAATATATATATATTTTTTTTATATTATAGGGGGCAAACGAACAGGTGGGTCACCTGATGGTAAGTGATCACCACCATCCATAGACACTAGCCACACCAGAGGAGTCGCAAGTGCGTTGCCAAAAATAAAAAATATATGTGGGCCTCCGGCGCTCTCACTGACCGAACGAAACGCAACAGTGCGGGCGCACTGTTACTTCACGTCGGCTTTCTATGAGAGGGTGGTACTACCCCGGGCGAGCCGACCCATTCATGCTGAAACCAGTAATAGCTTCAGCGTAGCTCTACCACCTACCAAGGTATTCACAAGAACTGAAGTCGAAGTTGTAAACCGTGTTAGTTCATCAACCAGTAGCAGGGACTTTAAATACAAAAATACTTTACGCAGTATTAACTATCAGCCTTATTACAGTACGGTTTTACTTACAACAGCCTAAAGGCGATATATCCCATGTGTTTGCTCTCGATCTTGAATAACGAATGCCCGACATACCTCTGAATGCGCGCTATTGTGATTTCATCCCCACCAATTTACTTGCTTATGATTGGTCGTTGTAGATTGACAGTATCTCGACCAATCATAAGAAGTACTTCAAATATAGAACTTTATAATAATCATTAGCAATTATTTAACTAACATGAAAATAATAATTGATATATTTAGACATTTATAAGACTTGCTTATGATTGATCATTTAAGATTGACAGTATCTCGATCAATCATAAGAAGTACTCTAAATATAAAACATTGTTAAAATGTTTAGTAGTCATTTACCTAATATGAAAATAATAAGCGATATACATATTTAGATATTTATAACAAAGTGATACTTAATTAGTTTTTAAAAATAACATAAGGACGTTCGCGTTATGTTTTACTTTCGGGATCCTATGATTTCTGTAAAGTTGCATATCAACTAACTGCATCTTTACAAAATTATTACATTCGTTAATAATTTAATCTACAACTGAATAAATAATAGGTTTAAAGAAAAACACGCTTTTATAAGTAACCGAACTAAAAGGTTGAAAATAATTTATAAATATTGAGTGTTCATGCTATCGGGTTGTACGGCGATTTATTTCGTAATCTAATCATTTCATCGAAATTACATGGGATTCTGATTAATCAATTTTCAATTTTTTTTAAAATGAAAATTATAATGTATTTAATCTAAGTAATTTTTTATATGAAAAAATAATCAAAATAAATAGGTTAAACTTATAAAATTATCCTGTTATAGGTCCTTGACAAATATGCTAAATTACAATTTCATTTGACGTTTTGAAGAGGATGAAAAATCACGTTCCACGATTCCGTTACATACATAAATAGATAGATACAAGTGAGGGTAATGAAAGCGTATTAGTGAAACTTCAATTAAGTATCCAATATATCCAATTTTTTTGTCCAGCTTCAATCCAACGAAATTACGCACGTTTGTGTACGGAAAAGTGAAAAAAAAAAAAACTTGGTGAAATGTGTAGCAATATTAGTGTCATGTGTAGTAATTGATCAGCTGGTTGTATATAACAAAGTTAATTATTGGAATTTTACATTAAAATTGAAAAAAAAACAACTGTTACGAAAACTGGAAAGAATATTTTGATGAAAGAAGTAAAAATATTGTGTGGTTTTATAAAGCCACAGTGCAAGTGACACTTTTTGGGATCGTAGCCTTTTAAAAAAACTGAGTATATTATTTATTTAAATTATTTAATCATTTAGAATTGAGCCATATGTGCCGCCATATTGACCTTGATTACTCTGCCGAGCGCCTTTCACTTTACCCCTACTCCGTGGCCGGCTGTAATGCCACATGTGATAGATGGACGAAAATATTTGAGACGATGTAAAAACGTTTCACTTGTTTTAAAATGTATTTTGTTTTAAACAATACCGCTAATCTCTTATCCGAATAGGTTACCTTGGATTAGTGTATATCGTTATACAGAACACTATAATACAACGGAACGTTTTGCATATCAAATGAGAAAAATTGTGTATCTCAAGTTTAATTTATGTGGAAAGATAGATTAACGATGTGCATAATTTACCTATTGAGTTTCCAAAAATATAATCGAAATAGAGAAAACAAATCAAGCTGTAAAAATATAGGTATTTGTGAAAATGTCCAAATGTTGCGACATTATGGTAGAATCTTGTACAAATTATGCCGAGATGCTATATGACCTTGTAATGCTATCTCAATAGTGACTCTCTTGAAATGACGCTAGAAAGGGTTAGTATACAATGGGGTTGATATGTTCTTCTGAATAACAAGCTTTAAAACGAGAAAAAAGGTCATAAGACTTGAATTATATTACAGTAAAATTATAAGTAATGTTTATACAGAGACAAAAGTGAGGAAATTTCTACCAATATCTATCAATGTAAAGCAGCACATTAGTTAAGAATACTAAGGCCATTATATGATAAATACCAAGCGACATATGTACACGACTTATATGAGTTTATTGAACTATATAATCCGACGTATTCTATTACGTCATTACATAGTCGCGTTCACATTTTTGCATTTGTAATTAATTCTACATTAAAAAATATAGTGCAATACATTAAATCTATAAAAAATCTCACTAATCAAGTTTTGTGTCTCGTCAGGAGTGATCTTTAATGAAATAATAATTAATTTTTTTTTATTAATGTAGTAATTATAATGAAAATACAGTTTCTTTGAGATTCAATGACGTCACAACTAATGATAATGTATCGCCATAGGACTATGGCTATTCGACGCGAATTATTTCGTAGATCGTTCTAGGCTATTTATTGTTTGGTTCGATTGTCCATTATTATTTCAATGACCGACGAAGCGGACGGACTTCATTTATTGAATGAATAAATGCAACGTACATACATATTTGTAATTTTTTTCAACGAATAATGTATATTTTTAACTTATATTTTATGATAGCTTTTTATAAAATATACATTAATTGTATAATTTTTAAATGCACAGACAATTTTATGTATGAGAAACTTTATCAGAATAACAGAGTAGTTGTTATTTTGTTATAATATATTAATCAATTACCTATTGCTATTTTTGTAAGATTCGACATTATTACACCGAATGTACGTTAACTTTTTAAGAAATAGGATTATTAACCCTGATATATCGGGTAACCAAAGTCTTATTCCTGAAATAATTAATCACTAACATAGTATAAAACAAAGTCGCTTTCTCTGTCCCTATATCCCTATGTATGCTTAAATCTTTAAAACTACACAACGGATTTTGATGCGGTTTTTTTAATAAATAGAGTGATTGAAGAGGAAGGTTTATATGTATAATAACATAAATTAAATAGTGGAGAAATACTGTTATTTTTGAAGTTACTCCAAATTTAACACGTGCGGGCAACGGGCAGTAATGAATAAATCAAAACTACTGGATCGATTTTAATCATTTTTTCTGTGAATGACATAGGCTATATATTTTTATACCCGTGCGAAGCCGGAGCGGGCCGTTAGTTATATATATATATAGAGATATTAGTACTTACTTTTTCAAACAATTTGTGATGAGTAGGTGGACGTCCTGACGCTCGTCTAGCAGTAACATTGCGCCTAAGTATCCGACACGTTTGTCCGTAAATCTCGGGCTCGCGATGAGTTTTAGACATTCCAACTGGCCAAAGTGGGCAGGGTAGCCCAGCATGTGGATGTAAAGGAGCTTGGCGATGTTCCGACATCTGTATAGGACAGTACCAAGATAAATTTCAGTAATAAATGAATCAGTAAAACGTACTTCACATTAAAAGTATATGATAAAAACATATCAAATAAACTGTATAAATAACGCGTGCAATTATGATTCGTCGATTCGAGGTCTTTAGTTCCCTATAAAAAATCCATTTAATACTATCTGGTGGCTGAAAAATGCAAATACGACTATAGTGTAAATGTCTTTGCTATTATTAAAACGATTATTATAAAACCGAAGGCTGAAAGTTTTTTTAATGCAATCGATTCTGTGTTACGTCTCTGTCTCTGTCTGTTCCTTAGTTCTTTTAAATTACGCAACCGATTTTGATAAGGTTTTCACGATTGTTTAGAGAATTACTTTCGAAAGCTTCATATGGACAACACATGTATAATATACAACACAGTAATATTTATTTTATATATTATATTATGAAATAATTTATTAATTGCGACGCTAATACGTTGTCCAATGTAATACTTTAGTTACGTTGTACATTTAAGGTTTTTTTTTTCTTATGCGATGGGAGGTAAACGAACAGACGGGTTTATCTGATGCTAAGTAATCACCACCGCCATTAGACACCTGCGACACGAGACACATCACAAATGCGTTGCCGGCCCGAGTTGATCCAAGTTACCTTTTCAGTTTATAATTTCAAGGAATATCTGAGACGGTATCACAGATTTAAAATTACACCCAATTGAAAAATTTACTGCTTATGTCATTACCTCTGAAGTTACCTATATTAATTTATTTGATATTTTAAACGACAGACTTTTTGATAACGAAACATAAAAAATCGAAGTATAAACATTAAACCTTGGTAATTGATATATCGTCTTAGACTTATAGTATGACACGGCCAACCGCTACACACATATGGGTTTCGACCAAATATGACGAAATCAACTAAAGTAGAAGTTACAAAACATGTGAAAATCAATACAACTCCGATATCTATAGTACGTACTACCTACTGTTCTCGTTTGTGTAAAACAACGCAGCAACGTTCTGTTTAATTAACACTTCTTTTGTTTACGAATACAATAACAAAACGTATATCGGTATAAACGAAGCAATACATAATAATGGAGCCGAGGAGAGGCTTCGCTACCTGACTGGATTAATAAAACAACGCGCTCTGATGAATCAGTTTACGCTTTGTTTTTCGAGATATCACGCTGACGTCTTATAGAATTAATTATAAAATGGTCTCTTGTTTGTTAATCATCAAATATAGTTATCATAAAGAACTCAGTACTATGGAGAACTTGTAGACAGTTTTCTTTTTTAAAATAACATCTATACATATCATAAAAATGAAGTGTCTGTATGTAATATCAAAATAACTACTTTTTTACTGATTGAATATGAACGTATACAGGATACTGATAACAAAAACACAATTTTTAAAATTTTTGTCAGTCTGTTTGTTCCGCGTAATCTCCGAAAAGGCTGGACCGATTTTGATAGAAATTTCAATAACGGATAGTTAAAATTACAGCGGGTGACATAGGCTACTTTATTTTAGACTAGCTGTCATCCGTGGTTTCGTCTGTAGTAATATCTCCAAAACGTTTGAACCATTTTTCACGGAACTTTCATTAACAGATACCTATCTTATAAGAAGTAATTTACAATTATAAAAAAAAACGCACGTGGAGCTGTGGGCAACAGCTAGTCTATGCATAAAAATGCGATGAAGAAACAGTTCAGTATCTTTTTCTCCTATGTTTCTCAACTGATTCTCAATTTTTTTTTTCGTTTAGTACTTAAGTATGGATGTCCTTTAGTGTTATCAATAAAAAAAAATGGGAAATATTAAGTTTTTTTTTTAATAAACTTTGTTTATAAAAATCTCTATTCGTCATAATTTACGATTCTTACATCTACGGAACTCCCAGCGGCGACGTTTCTGGACCAATATAACCTACACACCTTCAAGAAACGAGTCTACTCTTTTCTCGATGCCCTTCATGTCGCAGATGTCTATGGGCAGCGGTGATCACCTATCATAAAGTAACCTGCATATTCGTTTACCTCCAAACGCATAAAAAATACTAATGTACAATATTTGTACACTCTTTGAAAAAAAAAAACCACTTCAATAATATTGAAACTTAAAATATATTATATGTGCTTATTTTTGACGACATACGGGTCTCGTATATGAGACGCGTTTTCTTATTTACCGAGTCACCATCGTAGCCCTAGTAGCAAACTATTATAAGTTAATTCCTGGATAGACCATAAACTTTTTATATCTGGACTGCGACCCATGAATTAATAAGGAAACCAGCCCAGATTAAAACATATTTATATAAATGTTTACGCTAGTATGGGAGGGGGGTAAGAGCATTGCTTACTTTTGCTGACCAGTACGGACGAGAGGGCCGGTAAGATATAAGAAAAATTCTGCTTACATAATACTTGAAAGGCCCAATAACGGATAATCTTCTAACATCGTAATTAGTGTATTATTTAATAATATAGTAATCTATCAGAAGGACTCGACTCTTCAAGAACAATATCACAAATTAACTATTTCCATGTAAGATTAGATTGTACAATCAACGTTTAGAGACAATATAAATGCATTTATTATCTCAGTGATATGAAAAACAAATCAAAACTACCTTTGTTTGAACATACACATATATAATTTTCAATAACTATGAATTCTTGTTCCAAGTGAATGAATATTTTCACATATTCAAATTTCAAATAATTTTCGAAATGTACTCGTCTTCTTTTTCTTCGAACTGCTTAACCAAAGTCGGTCTTAGTGGTGTTCACAGCGTTACTGGGCTTTTCAGCCGAATGGTAACAACAAGCTCAAGGGCGCCAAAGTGGTCGAACATCGGCTTGGGCTGTTGTTGCCATGAATACAACAACGCGAATCGTACTGAACTAACCATACGAGCTAAGACATGTACACTTATGTATACTTTAGTGACATACGTATATGTACCTTCTTAATTTATTTAAGATTAGATATTTAAAAGGCCGGCAACGCACTTGCGACTCCCCTGGTGTTGCTGGTGTCTATGGACGGCGGTGATCACTTACCATCAGGTGACCCACATGTTCGTTTGCCCCCTATAAAAAAAAAATTAAAAAACAAAAAAAAAAATGTGCCTGTACCTACATCTACATGTATTTTTCGAATCTGTCAATTTTAACTTTTTTTTTTATATTATAGGGGGCAAACGAACAGGTGGGTCACCTAATGGTAAGTGATCACCGCCGTCCATAGACACTAGCAACACCAGGGGAGTCGCAAGTGCGTTGCCGGCCTTTTAATATATGTGGGCCTCCGGCGCTCTCACTGACCGAACGAAACGCAACAGTGCAAGCACTGTTACTTCACGTCGGTTTTCTGTGAGAGGGTGGTACTACCCCGGGCGAGCCGACCCATTCATGCTGAAACCAGTAATAGTTTCAGCGTAGCTCTACCACCTAGACTGACTATGGCTAACTAACCAAAACAGGAACAGAATATTCAGATAGTTGTATTGTTTATGTACCATTGTTGATATATTCGACTCGACTTTAAAAACGAATCGAATTCAATTCGTCGACGAATAATGCGACACATAGAGACCTAATTTTAAAGTGTCTATTGTGTCATAACGAAATTGTGGGTTTTTTTTTTTCGTAGTGACCACACTATTGACTCGGCAATGCCTCTAACAGTTTCACCGGACTACACGAATTTGATGTGAAATAAATAATAATAGTGTTTATATAGTATACACAATATTTTTATTCTAAATTAGCTGACCCCGGCGAACTTCGTAACGCCAACAGTCGATTTTTTAATACTTATTCTGCTATTCGGGACCATCGTATAAATATTGACATTCATATTTTTACGATACGAACGTCACTCAATTGTTTTGCCTTCCCGGAATCTCTCCACTAACACTTAAACTTTATAGTATGGTATTAAAGTTCAAATTGACTTTTAAGTATTATTACGAATCATTTGTTCGTTTTATGACTTTTCCAGGTGTTTTTTTTAATTTTTCTTTCCGTAAGATCCATCCTCGTACTTCAAGGAATATTCTACAAAAAGAATTAGCGAAATCGGTTCAGCTGTTCTCGAGATTTGCGCTTAGCAACACATTTAGCGATTCATTTTTATATTATAGATTACTGAAGTTTCAATACATTTCATCCTTTAGCATACAAACATCGATGTGTTATATATAATAAATATTTAAATGCTGTTATTTGTATATTCATATTATTTACAGCGGTGTAACTAACCGCGTTATACATATAGCGTATACTCGTATATCATTCACAGTAAATATTGTCGACGAACAGTTACACGATTGCGGTTTTACGCGCGGTTTTTATTACGAGACCTTCAACACACGTTATTGTAACGTTAGACTTCTATAATAATTTACATACATCGTGATAGAAACCAAATTAGAAACAATGTAACGCGTCAAGGTGACTTTTACCTTTATTAGTTTATTTTTCACGTTCGTTCGTTGGTTCGTTCGGTCGATAAAAAGATGGCGACAAATATTACGTGAACCAAAACTGTAATAACACTGTAGTAAGCAAAAAGCGAGATTAAATTTTCACTTCTTAGTTCTCTTTGGCATTCATAATTTTGCAATTTTTCATATCTGTTAATAAAAATATATTCAATGTCACTAATATTAGGCATGCATGAAAATAAAAATAGGTTTACTATACGCTGCTAAATACCCTATACAGCACTCACATTCAGTTTTTGACAAATATTTTCACCACGGACACGACAGTTCTACAGTTTTATTATAGAAGAAAGTGAAACTCGTCTCACCTCCAAACGCTGTCTTCTTCTCTGAAAGTCGATCGTATGTAGGCGCACTCCTTGTTGACGACGCTCCGTTCTTCGGCCGCTGTTCTCGCCGCCCTGATCTGTCTGATGAGGTCTCGGAGCCGGGTCGGGGTCGGCATCCGCACTGAAACCGGCGCGACTGTTACGGACGACACACACACATAGAAAGCATTGATCAGTGCATCTGTTTACAGTGCGTTAATCTTAATAGCTAAGCGTCGATGAGAGTTTCATGTCGAAACGTAAAACTGGAATTAGGTTTCGGGAATGGGTGAAACGTGTATGGAATGTGCTGTGCGATTAATTCGAGAACCGATTTTATAATATTCGACTATTACTATCCGTTTAACAGAAATATCACAGCATTTAATTAAATATACAAATGTGTAGTAACCCTAAGTACTCTAATATCTAGCTATGATAAGCAAAAAATCTATGTCACAACTAGCGATTTTTTCTCGTAAATGTAGTATAACGGACGGTTTTTTAGTTTTCTACTTATATTCTAATCATATTTCTACCATGCGATGTGTCTCGGTGCTTGTATGTTCCAGATAAAATCATATCAATTGACGTAAGTTGTAATTCAACAGACAATGGTGATGTCTGGAATTGACTCCCTCTATCTACGCATCCATTGAAAACGATTGTAACGTGTAATGTACGCCAGAAAAATAAACCCGATCGAGTTTCTTGCGAGTTCCTCTCGATGACTGGATTGTTTTCCGAACCGGTGGTAGTTTTGACGTTCATAAAAGTCTTCTTACGGCCTACATTGAATAACGTACTTTTGAATTCGAGTTTTGAATAATAAGCTTAGGCTTTCGGTGTAGGAATACTTCGTAATGGAATCTTAGCATGGTAGTAGGTAATATGGTAGTAAAGTATTCTATTACCCATCTAAACATCTACCACTCTCGAGTTGTTAATCTGTCTCCAAACACAAATATGGGTGTTCCATGAGAACCGTAGTTCTAGATTTAGCGTGTCACCATTTTAAGCCACATTGTCGCTTATTAATGTAGGTGATATTTTGGTTAAACCATATTTGTATGAGGCATTTAAAATATATGACAACAATGCCTCAATTCCCGAGGGTATAATGTATTAAGCGTTAGACAGAATAGTACTAAATTATAACGATAAGATTCTAAATCCAGAACGACCGAGAAATATTCAGAGCAACATTACCTACATGGAGTTGGATTGTGAAAGGTTCCGTAGTAAGCTATCGTTTGTCTCGGCGAAACATCACGATTTAGGTCACTGTCTCACAAGCAAATTCAATCTTGTAAGACTTTACAATTGATTCCAAAATCTATACATATAATAAAAATGTAATGTGTCTGTTTGTAATATCAAAATAACGACTTTTTACTGATTGGATATGAACGTATACATGATACTGATAACAAAAACACAATATTTAAAATTTTTGTCTGTCTCTCTGTCTGTTTGTTCCGGGTAACTTCCGAAACGGCTGGACCGATTTTGATAGAAATTTCACTGACGGTTAGTTAAAATTACAGCGGGTGACATAGGCTACTTTATTTTAGACTAGCTTCTACCCATGGCTTCGTTTGCAGTACTATCTCCAAAGCGTTTGAACCATTTTTCAAGGAATTTTCATTTTTCTGATCTTATAAGAAGTAATTTACAATTATAAAAAAAACGCATGCGGAGCTGCAGACAACAGATAGTATCAAATAAAAAGAGATAAATAATACTTTGAGACTTTATAACACGTTTTGGTAATTTTAGTTTCGACATAAAATACCATCTTTATGTTAGTATCAATAAAAGCAAAGCTGATAGCTTAATTTAAAGCTAATACAGTTAAATTCTGTTTTGTTAGTTGTGAAAATAACGCTAAACTTTACAGCTAAATTAGGTTAAGACAATAAATGTTACTGTGCAATTTATTCATGCAGATGTTTGTGAATTAAAGAGAATCTGATAACTAACTAACCATTTTTAAATAGCGACATTTAAACTGCACTGCGTAATGTCTCCCAATGATTACAGAATTCATTAATATAATAATTAATCAAAACATATATCTTACTTGGCAATGTTATTTTTTAATACATGGACGGACGTGCGCTCGTGGAACCTCAAGAGACCATTAATTGGTGCAAAAACAAATTATGCCCTTTACTACATTTAGTTTAAGATTACTCTAATAAAAAACTCTTCAATTCAGTATGAAATTACAGTGATAACGTCTCCTTGTAGAATAGATATAGGTACTATAATTGAAGGCTGCATTATTATTACGGCAATTAATAAGTAAATGTACATCAACAGAATTATGTATATATATGTTGAAATACAGTTATTTCCTGAAATTCCGTTTAATATTTATATTCGAGATATTGTGATAATAATTAATATTAAAAATAACAAAATATATATACTGTGGTTGTATAATGGTGATTGTAGACGTATCATAAATGTGAAAAAAAAGGCACATACCTAGCTTACATTCTGTTTACTGGATAAGATAATTAATGAATGATGTGTACTCTCACCTCTTTCTATGGCCTCGTTTACCACTTGCTTAATGGTGGCTATATTGAACGCCGGGTTGAACCTGCAAACAAAGATTACTCTCGTTTTATTTTCGGACAGTTTCAAACGAGTCGACACTATAGTATAACGTATTCTAATTTTACTTGAAATATGGGTTTGACAGGATAACTGAAAAATACAAATAGCACAGTAATCAGCATCTTAATTTAGATAGCTACATAAAATTCTTTTGCTAGTTCCAATTTATCAGGTATTTGAAGTTGAATGCTCCTTTGTCGCTGCAGTAAACAGCGCATTTACTTTATTCATACACTAGATGCTACCCGTGCCTTCGTTTACGTTGTTTCTTATCTTAGCAATATATTTTATGTACAGAGGAAAAAATCATAAAATACAATATAAACAATGTTATCCGTTTACTTCCCCTCTCCTGCATATGCGAATCACATCGCTTACCCCATTTCGCACATGGCAAATCGCGTAGTGCTTATAAAAATCGTAGTTTCTTACAACTTTAATAACTGTATATTAAATGAAGATATCGTGGCATTTTTTTTAGATAAGGACCACGTTCTTTTAAGTAGAAGTAAAAAAAAAATAGAAATCTGTGCAGTACTTTTTGCGTGATGCGCGCATAACGGCAGACTACAATGATTTTATTTAACACGGGGAGAGAAAAATATTATAGGAAATATAAACATTGCTTTTGTTGCATACCTCTTGGTATAAAGAAATGAAAATTTGTAGGGATTTTGTTGTTATCCCCTTTTCTTATCATTTCTATTGCATGTAATTTGAACACACGGCCGTTTATATTAACTACAACAGGTTGAATTGAAATAGAGTGACGCAACAAAAGCACATGTACCAAAAAAATGATTAATATAGAAAAGATTTCAGTATTAATAGTATTATTCTTTTTATAATAACATGGCAAAATGGTGACCCTTTGTTTGAGGGTAAGAATAAATTTAAAACAACGGCGGTGACCATCTATAGATCACTAATCCATTACAGACTTTTACTATTATGTTGGTTTTTATTTTAAGTCTTTCGGTTGTTGGGTATACAATAGCTAACCTAGAAAGGTGATTAATTGAAAAAAGTCACCGTGTATATGATGTTCACAACCCAAACGGGTACATATTTTTTTAATACTTTACATATTTAACATTTGACTACAATATCATCTGATGTTAAATGGCGATGTGGTCAACGTTGATAAACATGTTAAACCTAGAGGGGAACTGGTTATCAAGTGTCACTGCCAGAATACACCAACAGGTACTTGGCGTCAGATTTTCAACTTGACGGTGGTAGCCATCCAGGTGGACTAGCGCTACCACCGTCCATGCATCTCTAGCATTCCGCTTGGTTACTGAATATGCATCGGTGGATCCTGGAACACGACACAATATATTTACAGCCTTTTTTTTTTTTTTCGAACTGACATACCCCGTTGACTCTTTGGCCTCTATAGATTCATCGGACTATAGTTTACAGCCACAAAGTGACGGCTCTGCACCCAATGACTATCTACAACAAAAGCAATGGCGCTCGTAGACCAATCTAGAATTCATAGGCAGTTACCGCTGATTTATACATCGTCTAATCACGAAACACAACAAACGGGAGAACCGTAACAGGTGCTCTTTACATACAGCACTATGTATATGGTGACCACTCGGCTTATATAATGAACTAGTAATTTCCTGCGGCTTCGCACACGTTTTTTACCCCTTTTTTATATCTATATATATAAAAGCATAAGTGACTGACGGTAAAATGTCGGATTTTCATACAAACTATAAAAGTTTTCACCTCCTTAGGGGTTGAATTTCCAAAAACCCTTCCTTAGTAGGCACCTACAGTGTAAAAGGTACACAAATTTGCAACAAAAAAACAAATTTAGAAAAGTGCAAATTTTGACTGTCCCAACCACAGCAGTTTGAGCTATATTAATATGTCAGACAGTCGGTTTTTCTTTTTTAACACCAACTGTTCAATTGCCATGTACAACTATATAGCATAGAGATTAATTTAGCACTATTATTTATACTACAATACATTTGAGATCATTAATTCCCTGTTTGTGTATTCTAATTGTGAAAACCACTCAAATGATCAACAATTAGGCAATTCACCTTACAACTTGAGTATAATATGACATTAATTATGCTAAAAATTATTAATACTATACAACTCTTCACTGAACATATCCATCGAGTCCATTACAGATGTAATTGAATCAACACAGACAAAATACCCATAAAGCCTCAGAACAAATGAAGTCAATATGATCAATTAGGATCAATTACCAATAACAATGATTAGACATCAATTTGCATGAGACTTGATTCAAGCAATGTGTGTTGTGTAACCTGCCATTACACGACTACTTGTTTTAGTTAATGTATGAAAAACATATCACTCTAGCTTGATGTCTATATTTATCGTAACATTTTAAACACACACCTCTAATGTTACAAAATTATATTTATTTCTAAATCCATCAAGTGGAGAAAATTTCCAACTACATCTAAATTTTAATACTTCTCACAGAATTTAATTATATTGAATCAAAGTTTCCATAAAACCAGTCTAATAAAAAACACCTGAAGTAATTATTAAGGTAGCTCGAGTTTCTTGCTGATAATTTTCAAGGACATGACGTCTTTCTAAACTATTTGTTCTGTTAATATCCATTAACATATTCTACTCAAGACATAAATATAATAAAGATACCGTTGTGACAGTTATAATTAGTATATTTTAAATATATCACTTCATTTTTAATAACGTATATACTTATAGCAAATACACTAATACCAGAGTGTACATTTCAAATTCCTAGGCAGTTCCATAACTCTAGAATATAGGATATTCTCAGTATGTATAAATGCCTTTATTCTTATAAATTGCATCAATGCATTAGAGATATGAATAATGTGTTACAAATATTACTCATAGTTGACTTAAAAATATCAAAACTTTATGTGGATTCATAAAGAAACTAATAAACACCCTGTCTGTCAATTTGTTCATGTTTATTACAACATACACTTTCTTCTTTTTATTTTTTGGCTCCGTCACGGTTTGTGCACTAGCCAGCGTCAAGTAACAAGATTTTGCCAAGTAAGTGTCTTGTAATAATTATAATGTTCTAACAAGATGGTGGTTTCCTTGTTAGAACTTTCCATGGAGTTTTGGTGGCATCTGAGAATGCATGCTCCGTGGTATTATTTCCCATCCACTTCACTTGTGCATAATAACCGAACTATATTACGTAAAACACCACCAATATTACAAAATATAGAGTCTAATAACACAAGATTATGAATAAAATATAAAAACCACTACATGACAGACTAAGATCCCGCCAAAAACTCCAACATACACTTTAATAACACTAAAATATATATTCAGGGAAACTAATTACTTATTGCATTTTTAGTTAGAAAACTTAATGCAACAAGGCATTTTCTTCCAACGAACCAGTGGAAGAGGAAAAAATTAAAAGTTACTGTAGGTAATGCACATTTAATAAAAGAAAAATGGATAAAATAAAGATGTAATAGAAACAAGCTTAACTTAAGTATAGCTAACATAACAATATATAAAATAGTTTACTGGATAATTAAATGAATGAATATCATATAATGTTTAGTGAATACATACACAACCTTAAACTGCTCAGACATACATACATACAAATGTATAACAATAATAGAGATGCTAATATAATGCATATATATATACAAAAAGTTAATCATAAATTAAAAGTGTACTTCTCTTGTTTGTAAAACAATTTTTTTTAAGCTTTATAAGTTAACCTTGACCACAATCCCATCTAATTTTAAATGATGATGTGGTCTAAGATGATAGCCACGCTAAACCTAGTGGGAGACTGGATTTCAAATGCAGCTGTCAGAACACACAAACAGGTGCTTGGCGACAGATTCTCAATTTGAGGGCGGTAGCTAGGCATAGAAAAAGCCCTACCACCATGCTATGGTTTCATCACAATATTTTCCTTCACAGAAAGCTCTGACTCAGTTGCTGGGATTCAAACCTACGTCCTTTGACGCTGTGTCCAAACACACTATCAGCTAAACCATCATCTCTTCAATCACAAATATTGGTGTAATTGGATTTTAAAGTTTTTACAGTGAAATATTACAATTATAAATGTTATATACTATTTCCCACCACCTTTTACTCCTTTGGAGATTGAAAACACATTTTTTTAACATATAGCTATATTATAATGAATAGCACATATCAAAATATAACCAGACTCATTATTATTATGAGAGGCATAGCGGACTTGGTTTCATGGCTGTTTCACATCCTTTGTCATAGAAATGTCAAAGCTTTGTTCAAATATTACAATGGTGTTATAATATTATGTTACAAATAATAGTTAGTAGGGGGATAGGTTACTGTTGCATGATCTTGATATACGTGTAGAAATATTGTATTTAAAATTGCATAACTTTATTGTTTATAATTACAGTAATATATTTTACATATGAAAGTTACAGAACAATGGAAGAACCAAGTGAATAAATAATACTTTTATCTATGGCTATTATAGACACAGGTGTCTATTTTTTGTATATAATTTACATTACATATTAAAATTAAAATTTCAATATGCATATAGTATTATTCATACTATGTATCCTTTTTTATAATTCAATCGGAATAAAAGTATGTATTTGTACAAAAATAGGAAAATTGAACATAAAAATATATTAAATGAAAATATATGTACATTTTTTTTTTCAAATGCTGATATCAATTAGTGAACTAACACATGTTAGAAAATCAACAAACTAAAATAACACTAATGACTAAGCTCATATAAGTTTATAATAATATTTTTTCTACAAATGTAACCTTCATAGATGTTTAAAGTAATGTTATTATTAAAAGAACAACTTATTAATGTTATTCAGAAATTTCACACAACTTTATTAATAAATATGTTATCAGAAATATATCATTGCTAAATTGTTTGGAACCTAAATATTAATAAAATATCTAAGTAAAATCCATACTCAATTATTTTTAAATAAAAGGTACATTTATGTATTATGTTTTCACTATCTATATTGTATATATAAATATAACATTTCTGTATATATATATGCCTTTGTAATACTTCTTCCCAAAACATGTTCAAGAGATCGTAATAAAGTCTTCTCTTATATGGGTTTACTTGAATTATTCTTAGCTATAATTGTCCTCAGAGGTGGTGCTATTGAGATCTAGATCTTTTTTAATTTCCTTGGTAGAACTTTTTTATATATCTTTTTCTTATTCTTGTAAAAAACATATGCAACACTTATTTTCAGGTTTCACAAACCTCTCAATATTTATTTTATATTTATAACTTATTAGGACACCTGCCTACTGGAAATCTCTGGAGCTTCAAAGTTATAAGTAATCAAAATTTGATTATATTTTTATGGTATTGATTACAAAGTGTTGCATGAAACACATATATGTGTACCTGTGTACCAGAGTTGAAATTGTTTGTTTGAATACAACGAATAAAGTGTAACATATTCAGCGTGCGCGGTTCGTTCAGAAACACGTATGTCGCTTATATCACCGAAAAAGGTGTGCAGTGTCATTCAAGACCTATTATGTACAAAGGTGATATAACCTTATTCAAGAATATATATATTTGAAACTTTACCCAGATTCGGAGCCGTTCATCTTGTGGATTTACAAAATACTTCGTTTTTTCTCAATGACAAACGTTCTTCCCCTTTCACAAGCGCTCGTAATCTTTTTCGACACAGGCAGGTGTTAGAACGGTTCAAGAATGTATTATAAAAACACTATTATATTAATATTATCACTTAATTACTTTTTAAATCATAACTTTAAGGAACTCAAGAGTAATTTACACGTTTTTAGTCAACCATAAAAGCATTTTATTTCGTCACAAACCATAGAAATGCAAGAGAAATTTCACTGCCACCTCTGACTAATTTCAGTCATATTTTACACTTCTAATCAAGACTAATATGAAACATTTGTAGTATATTGAGTCGATTCGTTATCATCTAATAGAAACTCTAAACAAAACTGAACTTATTATCACAATAATTGTGGAGAAATAATACAATTGCCAGCTGACATTTCTGTGGTGCGTTGCACGAAATTCAACATGGCTGCCGTGACTCGCACATGACGTTTACGATTCATTCCGATCAAATCTCTTTCTTCAATAAACAGAGGCGCAAAAAGATTTTGCCATATTTCAACATTAAAAGTTGAAAAAAAAATTTTAAAATTTATGGGTGTAAATAATAACTATCTCAAATGTTTTCAAATAATAACACTGCATAAGAAGTATAAGAGGCACTGTAACTGAATCCTGAACGAACGCTACGTGGAAAACTTTACTCGTTGGAAACATTGGAAAAAGGAAAGTAGGTAGTGAAGTTTTGCCTAACTCATTATTTGAAGTAAAACGATACATAAAATATCATACAATAGGATTAAATACATCATCACATAATTATTTTACCCACCTTCTATTCTGTTCTGGCGGCAAAACACTCCAATCAACTTCATACATCGGATATGCCATGTTAATAATTAAAACACACAATATTTATACTAAAAACGTTTTAATAAAAACATTTCACAATGTATGACACAGTATGTCACGGCAGCACAAACTGAACTGTTATCAGAGTTGTTTTATCAGGTGCAGGTACTCCTCAAATATTCAGTCATAGCGTATCTCTTATCAAAGGTACAATTTATCACTGAAAAAGGACAGCAATAACACTTTAGTAATATTTGATTCTTAAACCTCAATACTGTACATAACAATAGTATGTGCGAGTCACATCTATTATCTTAATAGTATAACTAATTAATATTCATTTGTATGACTTTGGAGTCGTAATGTACAATGCGTCATAATCGATATTATAAGCTGTTATCATTTTGATTTCGCGGCGGTCTGTCAACGCTATTACGTTTTATGCAGTCCACAAGCCATCTGATGCCTTCGTCAACACCATCTCTGTGAAAAATAAACACTGAGTAACATTATTATGTAAATTACTTTTCACTTAATATTCACTTTGATACTATAGTTACCTATAATTTAAACAGCGTTCTGTTTAGTGGGTATGTAAAGTAGTATGTATAATGATTACCCAGTTTTCAAAGAAGCTATGTATTGGCAGTATTATTACATTTTTTGTGACTGTGAGCTGTGAATTATTTAGCACAAACATGCTTGCCTAGTAGATAAGTCTGTTTATCTTGGTTATTTATTATCTTATAACAAAAATGATTGTATATCTTTCTGAGAATATTTATGTAAGAATTCTATGTTTGAAAACTTCAATTTTAATATATAGGATATGCATAAAATTAAGACAAACAGTGAATGATTACAAAGAAATATGTTGACAGAGTGAGGCAATTATATTGATGTGTATTTGTATTAGTTATCTCTATATGTTTATTTAATCTGTTTCAACCTACTTATAAGTAATTAGTTATATACATGTAAATAAAATTGAAGTGTGTTGTGTTTTGTCCCAATTAATCTATGACATGCTTGAACCGATTCGGCAAGACTTTTACTGGTAGGGCTATTCAGAGTAGCATATTGGCTACTTATTATTAGTCTTTTCGATAGGGGTTAATTAGTAACGACAAAATTGCAATAAAAAAATATAACACAGTTCACAGTTGATTCAGATAAAACACATACAATTTTTTTTTAATACATTACATAGGTTTTAGCGTTTGATGTTAAATGTTGACGTGGTTCAAGGTGGTAAAGACGCTATACCTAAAGTGATTGGCTCTCAAGTGCAGCTGTCGGAACACACCCATAGATGCTTGGGACCCTCTTATTTTCATGAGAACAAGGCCGTTGACGACAGTTTTGTGTAGAATATATTAGGTTATATGTATATATAGGCCTTTGCATCTCTAACAGATAATTTAAGTAGCACTTTGCCAGCATTTCCGTTGGTGGCTGACGCTGACTTATGACAAGTATTCATAACCCTAGGTGGACGGGGGTTGGAATAACACGGACGGAAATGAATAATAATAATAATTTTTAAAATGTGAACATAGCAGAGATATAAACGGATTTGCTCTTTCTTGCAGAAGCGTTAATTTTGTATCATTATGTATTTTCTACAACGGCAATTATTTCTTAGAATAGCACGATATCATTTATATATATATAACAAAACGAAAAAATATAAGCTTGCAGACCGGATATTAGTTTTTTTAACTTTTTTAAATTATGCAATAATTTTTAATAATCACGTACGTTACTATTAATAATTTAAGACAACTAATTATTATTTTATATTCTTTGAATGTCACGTGGAGGTGATGGACTCTCATTGAACGAGTTCATAGGAGGTTGATAGGGGAATGCCCCTCAGATATGACGGTACTAGGGAAATCAAATAGCCCGCGTGAAACAAAACCAGTAGTCATGGACATGCCTTCAGTGCTGTAAGACATAACCTAAGGGATCTCACCCTGACAGAAAAGATAAAACTGTGAATCAGCAAAATCTTATATGAAATGGCGGAATTCAAAACTAAACTACCCCAAGAAAGTACCTCTTCTTGTGGAGAATTCCTTTCTGGACACTGTTCCTCTGAAGCTCAGGCTGCCCCTAGGTTTCTCGGGCCATATTTCATTCTAATAATGTAATTACAAAGATAAATGATCCTAAGTTAGGCACTTACGAAATATTTCATTAAGGAATGTTCACAAATAGACTCGGAATGAATTCTTCCCCTTCGATTGACATTGCTGATGTTGTTGTCACAAACGAAGTCTCTATAAATAATGACCTAGCCATAGCATCGAATTAGACTAAGCAACCTGTTATAGAAAAATAAAATAATAAGCACAACTAGTAAGAAGTGAATAATCGTAAAAAAAATTGATAAGCAGTCCTGAATCAGCATTAAGGAATCAGAAACAGACAAAGCTCAGTTATTGGCTTACTGTTCCTGCACGAACTTCAAATACTTTTACTGAACTGGCAGACACTAATATTTCAAAAACCACAGAACCCATAATACGAACAGTAATAACACCTACCTCTCTTTATTAACAAGTTCAGTAATATATACCATCTTACAAAAATGTTAGAAAGTGTAGTCTTCGAAGACTACAAACTTAACATTTTACAAGACGAGCGTGTAAAAATCCAAGCTAAATCCCCTGAACCCTACTCTACTGTATACAAAAAACTGAAAAGTAGAAGAAACACCGAGTTTTTTCACTCACCAAACTAACCAAACTAACCAAGAAATGTGCTTCAGACTTATACTAATAAAACATATGCATCCAACAACTGACATTGAAGAATTGAAACAAGCTTAAATAGAATAGCACTAATATCTGAAATGTAACACACAGTAAAACAAAACAACAACTACCGATTTTCTACATAGACTTGCAACCTAGTCCTAACAACAAAAATGTTTTTAGTGTTGAAAGACTACTAAACTGTGGAGCACTATATGCACCACCCAGACCTAAACGCATAATTCCATAATGCTCCAACTATTCACTATGAGCATACACAAAAATGTTGATACTGACAACCAAAATGTGCAGAAACCCATCACACCAAAAACCCTAGAAAAGAAATGTTCTCATATAGATAAATGTATATACACTCTGCGGAGGAAACCACCATGCTAATTACAAAGGTTGCATCGTTTATAAAGAACTACAAAAATTAAGGTATCTAATATCCCCCCTCCAAAACACCTCAGGCAATTCGACTAGAAATATCAACCAGGAAACATCACACAAATATCGGGTGAGTCTCCTTAGTATTTCAGTGAAGCTGTTAAGCCACCACATGTGTCACCAGCGTAGGTCAGAAAAAAAAGCAAAATCACACAAATCTTGAGCTACAAGCTCATACGCAGCAGCTGTGAAAAATGGCACAAAACTACTCAATAATAATACTTATACAAATATCGAACATAGTATGTCAGACACCCTTCCTTCTACCTTCAAAGAATGATTTCATGCAAGCATTAATGAACCGAATGATAACAATGATTCAAATGTTAATAGAACTCATATCAAATTTGCCATTACGGTAGACTGCATTAAAACTGTATGTATTGCATACTATTGGCTTGACCAATCACTCGAATGAGTTTAAATGTTCCTCAAAGTGATTGAGGTTGGTATCATGTTTATCTCTGAAACTCACTTTAAGTCCAAAAGATTCTTCAGAGTCCCAGATTATACATTATACTTTGGACATACAAAGGACTACATACATATACATAGTTGTTGGGACTTAGCATCGGAGCACTCTTCTACCTTGGTAGGAATTAAAACTAAGGTCAAGCAATACGATATTTAAAAATGCGCACGCATAACAAAAATACTATCTGGTCTCTTTTCCGCTATCTTATAAACGAAGCATTTGCTGTAGATATTTGATTTCAAATAGAAAATTACAACATAAGTGCTGTTGAATTTTTTAACACAAATATTCAAAATGCCCCATGGAATTGTGACTCCTATTAATGAATGCAAATCAGCTGATTAACTAATATTCGGAACAAAAGTGAGAAGAGTAATCTGCAAATTATAGTAAAACAACAGATGCCATGCTGAAATGAATGCAATAATTTATTACCAACGAACAACTGCATCATGTCCTACAAATAAAAACAGTTCATCAGGAAATCTTGGAACAAACAAAAAACTATAAGAAAAGAATAAAAACTACCCAAACAGCCTGGAAATGGACTCGATGGAAGAAAATCAAACAACTCACAGATTAAAACGAAAATACCCCAGGATATAGATAACTCCCAGTTAATTGAAATATAATGCAATATAAGTCGCATACTAAGCATGCCAACTATAACTCTGACTAACATAGTATTTATTGTCCCAGAAAGGAGACAGATTGTAGTATGATGCATTAAAAAAAAGTTCTTTAATCTATAAAAAACATGCAGTTTGTTTTAGGGTCAATCATGTAAAAAATACTGAATATATCATCATAGGACTATGACCATTTGATGCGGATTTTTTTTATAGATGGTTCTAGGCTACTTATTTTTGGATACAATTTACTTTTTGCCATTTATTTGAATGCCTAACTAAGCAGACAGGAGTCAGTTCGTAAACGCATATTTTAAAAGTTATCAAGTAAGTTTTATTATGATGCTGTTTAGAAAATATAGGTATATCACCATCTTAGTTTCAATGTTACTTTGAAAAGGGAAAATATCATTTTAAACACTATCATTGTTATAAATGGGAACCTGAGCTTGTTTGTTTGTCATGCTTCAACTACTCCACCAAACATCATGGAAAACGACATAGGGTGGAATTTTTCATCCACAAAAAAATACTGTTACTGAGATAAAGGTTTTTTTTTACTAAATACAAGCAAAGCTGCGGGTTTAAGCTAGTGTGTAATAAATTCAAAATAATATTATTAGCTTGTAATAATCACCCAGTAAGCGCAGAGGTAGCCATTAACATGATGTCTCTTGCGCCTATGAGGTGTGCATTTTGATTAAATATCGGTTTGACAGTATGCACACCCATGCAATCTGGAATGTCTTGTTTATTAGCCAGCACTAGAAGCGGGACACCGGACAGGTGTTCTGATGCTATCATTTTATCTGAAACATGTATATAGGCTTTTTAAGAAATGTAACGTTTACTTAGTATATATAATGTTAGAATTTACTATGTGATTCACATTTTTTTAACAATTGTCAATTAAATTCATGAATGTTTTATTAACAAATTATTATGTTAATGTAACATACTTTCTTACGAACTTACAATCAGATCTAATGATCCATAGACAATGGAAAAACCTTTAAAATTTATTGTATGTATATTATGCTATAGGTGCAAGTTATTGAGGCTAATCTTGCTGTTAATATGTTGATCTTATCACACAGGACAAACGCTTGTGTAATAAAAATTTTTTTTCTCGATTTTTTATATTACCTATCTATGTTACATCTTTCGTTGTTCAACCATTCCAGTACAACATGAACATAGTAATCAAATATTGATTTGGACTTTGTTCTTTAAGTTTCTAAATATTACAGTTTCCTCTGAAAACAAAGGGAAATGTAATTGACCTAAAAATAGTATATTTATTATGTGCATATTTTTCATACAGTAGACAATGAATTTAAAAAAAATAATGTTGTGAAGTTTACACTTACCAAAAGTTTCTTTTGATTCTGAAACCCTTTCTCTATCTGAGGAATCTACTATGTAAATAACTGCATGGCATTCTGCATAGTACTGTAAAATGGATCATTATTGTAATATATTTTATTATAATATTTCTACAATTTTATGGTATTCTTTATTAAGAATCTAATTAGAAATTGCCACATTTAAAGAATAATTATACTAATACTTTTTTGGACATACATTGTTATTATTGTAATAATCATTAATTCTTAGGAAGTTTTGTTAGCTATAACATTGTTATTTACCTTATCCCATAGAGACTGTAGTTCTTGTTGTCCTCCAAGGTCCCAAAAATTTAGTCTTAACTCCATCTACATCTATTTTACCTATATTTAGACCTACTGTTGTTGTTATCCTATTGGGGTTCATTGCCTTATATTTTTTAGTAAATTTTGTTTTGGTAGCCTCCAAGTATGTCTGAAAAATTACCGTAATAATTTAACTTGTGTAAGTATCAGAATTAATTTATAACTGATGGAAAGTATATTTTAACTTACCGTTTTCCCAGCATTGTCGAGTCCTAATATTAATACACAGTATTCATCTTTTTGAACAATGTATTTGTAAAAACCATGAATTAAAGTATACATTTTATAACATTTTTACTTTACTTAAAAACGATATAAACAAAATGTTGTGATTATGAATATAAAAAATAATTCTTTATTGACAGGCAGATAACATTTGATTTTTGTCCTTTTTATTCATATGCGTTACAAGGATTATAGAATTAAATTATGCTAGACATATCTATAAATTTTATGTACCTGGGAACAAAACAGTTGACGTTTCAAATAAACGTCAAATTTGTGCATGAACCGTTGTCTTGTCATGAACGATCAAATCTTGATCTTTGCGTTCCTTTTTCTAAACTCTGTGTCTATATATTAAATTATTACTATGCCTATAGCAAACTCTGTGCAAGCTATGGTGTGTCATTAAAACCAAAATTAGGATTATTTTAAACAGTAATATAATAGGCATATAATATAATTTGTATTTGTAAAAATAATTTTCCTGGTTTTAAGGATGGCGCAGAAAATATTAATGAACGATAAATCCAGTACAATTTTTGAATCTGAAGAAACGGATTTTGCACCGTGTTGTATCAGCCTCTCTCTATACTTATGCGGCGAACTGCCAGGCCCAGGAGATTGGTTATTTCTGGTATTATTTAAAGGACAAATTTTACTTGAAGTAAAATGGATACACGGAACAATGTGTCAAATTGGAGCATTACCGATGAATTTAAGAGAAACATATTCTCAAGACTCACTTGCCGATAACCCTTTAATATTTATAATTCGTATTTCAGGCGGTAAAGGGTCTAAAGACCTTGATCCCTTACTTAATGTAGACAATCGTTTAGGCGGAACTCTTGATTTGCTTCCCTTATTATTGGGTGAAGAAAATATATTTATGTGTGTGCCGCTTAAATTTATCAGCACAGGTGAGTCATCAGAATGTAAAGTAGACGTTCATGTAGATACTAAAGGATCCTGTAAAATTACAAAAGTTCCCCTGATAATGACAATGATTTCTGCTCACTGTCTACCTTATGCAAGAGAAGGAACAGTTTATCTTGGTGCCATAAGTCTTGATGGTGTTTTTGAGCCTAAGTCAGTTAATTTTGGGATGTCTCTCAGTTCTATTGACGCTAAGAAATTAATTTGGGCTTCTGCTAGTAACATGGGCCAGGCAGCAAATACAGAATTTAATGTTCCTAACCAAGATGTATACATTCCATATGATCTTGTACAGAAATATAGCCAAACATGTCGTTCAATTTATTGGAATGCAATGAAGAGAATTCTTATAGACCCTCAACTCTTAAAGCAGAGATTGTCATCTCCATTTTATTTAGAGATAGCTGGCGTTCCTAAAACTGGCAAAATAGACGTACGTGGCCGTTATATGGGATTCGTTGACGCTAGTGCATTATTGGAATCGGGTCAATATGGTGTCTCAATTTGTACTAAATTATTGTTTTATAATGAAGCAGAACTACCCGAAGGAGTTGGTGCTTTATTAGAGCTTCCTCCTTCAAGCGCAAAACCTAGTGCTCGAGAGTCAAATTTATTAATGGATGAACATGGGCATACGGGGTTTGTCATAGTCAGATTTGATATAGCAGAGCCACTTGTTTCAAAAGTAAAAACAGCTTCTTTGTTCAACACTATTGGCTTTTCCCCTCCAGACGGTCTAACGGCACCTGTTCATGAGTTAGAAATAGAACCAGACCCAGAGGATGCTCTGGTAGATGTTAGGCGTATAAGTAGAGAAAGTGGAGCTTTAGCTGTTCATAAAGAATTGAGTAATTTAGCTTGTAGAGGACAGGTACCGATGAATCAAGGGATTAAACGCACAGCAGCTAACCGTCTTTTAATACGAGTAAGAACAATGCTTAAACAGTTTCCACCTGGGAATTGTGCACTTATTGATTGGCAAGATATAGTAACTGCTCAACATGGAGCCAGTCGAAGAGCAGTAACGTCCTCTTTTTCTCCACAACCTCCACTTTTACGTCAATCTACTCGGTTTGCTGCAGCGAGATGTCGTAATGCTGGTGATACTAGAATAGCAGAGGAACATATTCAAAATAACCTAAATATTGCTAAAAATCATCCTAGAATGCTACTGTCAAAAGCCCTGCGCTGTTTAGAGGACAGAAATGAAATAGATGGTCAGAATTATTTGCTTGAAGCTTTGAGTGTACAGATACGAAATAAATATTTATTATGGACTTATGGAGGGCAGGAATTTGATAAAGGCTTTGAAGGTGCAGATGCAGCTGCTGCAGCATTTCGTATTGCAGTAAAAGGGGATTATTCGGATGGTACTGCTAACGCTATTGGTTGGGCAGCGTTACATACTTTTTATCATTATATCGGAAATCCATATGCGGCATTTGTAGCTGGCATGGAAATGAGAAAGGCATACGAGTTACCAAGAGAGTGGAAGAAATTCTGTCAGCGATGGACTGATATCAGTGGGGAAGAAGAACGTATGTGGATTCCATCTGCTATAGCCTCACATAATCCTTTGTTGATAACTGCCGCTTTTTTTTTGTGTCTAAGATGTTATAAGTTTTCGGAAAAAGTTTTATACTGTTATGAACACGAGTGTGCTACTCGAGGCAGCCGTAATAATTTGAAGACTAAATTAAGTCCGGATTTTTATTATTTACAGGCTACATCACTGCTTTTAAGGCGTCAATATGATAAAGCGTTGGAAGTAACTGAAAAAGGAATACATTTTTTTGGTCCTTCTCCCATCATGTCTCAAATGCGTACTAGTTGCTTAATGTGTATTCGTGGATGGGATGTAGAGTGTGCGAATGCTTTAAAGGAAAGTGAACGATTCGGATCAGAAGAATGCCCGGCAGTACTGCTATGTGCTGCGATAAATGGATTTAAAACTAATCCAACAATATCTTTACAAAGAGCTGCTAGAGCTCATAAAATAGCACCCTGTGCTCATTCAGCGCTCATAATTGGCCGAATCTATAACAAACTAAGAGAAGATACTTTGGCAGAACGTTGGGCAGCTATTGCAGTTAAATTGGAACCGTCTTTAGCTGACGGTTGGGCGTTTTTATCACTGTTAGCAATGTATGGTAGGAATTTGGACAGAGCAAGAATGATGCTACGTACAGCAAAGCAAGCTGGTCCCATAAGTCGAGACATAGATGAGGAGGTAAAAAAAGTCTCGGCAATAGTCCAATTGGAAACGCTGCCCGATTCGCTCGTAAAGAATTTATGTTTATGTGACTATTTATAATTTCTTATTTTTAGTAAATATTTTTTAATTTTGTCAAAGTTAATAAAATTTTGGTTTTAGTAGAATGGAATTTTTGGTATTAACTTATCGACGAAAAATACCTTTTAAATAGGTCAATAGAGTTTATAGTTACAAATGTTATGAGGGCATTACAGATGAGAACGAACGGAGAGATGAAAATAGATATGTCACTGATTTATTTTTATAATGTGCAGCACCTAACGTCTGAAAGTTAACTCGAATATCTATCGAGCTGAAAAGTAGGTTAGATTACAAAAGCTACAAAATACTCTGTTATCTAAATGATAAACTGATATGGTTGAACAAAATACTAATACAGTAATGTGTCATTCTCACAAATATCTTTTCATATATTTAGCATTGTTGACGCACCTTTCTATTTCATTTTGTTATAGTAAAGATAATACGATAAGTAGTGTTCGTGTTGATTAAATGTCGAATGTTTAATTTCGTACGGGGTTATAGTCGCTCGGTTGCATCACTATTAACTTACGCGCGGGACCACAAAACAAACATTCCTTGAGGTGGAACGGCCGGGCTCTTTGTTTTGAGTCTAGTTTTATAACTGGATCTGTGATATGTGAATAAGTAAAACAATGGGTATTTCTACGAATTGTTGGAAATATTTAGTTTTAACTTTTAATATACTGTTCGCGGTAAGTAATTGTTAATTATTTTTTCGAAAGTTTCTCACACTTTTTTGTCATTAATCGCTGAATCAGCGATTTTCCAGTTACTTGTAACCACTTCTTACTGATAATAAATTTATGAGTTCGGTTTATTGTAATGCACAAATATTTACAAGGAAAATAAATCACGAATATACTAATAGTTTTTGTGACACAAATATTTTTAATAGCAGAGTAAGAAGTATGCTTTGTTAAATTAATAAAACGAATGAAATTTTAATTGTTTATAACCATTGCAGTCACCGCTGTTATTGACATAACAATTCCTAAGTGTGAAAGAGATAGGCTATGCTTATTTCCTGGTATTCGTTTTCGTCGGGTTGTCATTGACGTTTGAAAAGTTGTTAAAATTTGTCAACAGATGTCAGCTGTTGTGCTGTTCGCGACGAGTGGATTTCTTTTATACAGATTATTTTTGTATCGGCATTTTATTGGAATAAATGTGGAATATCCAGCGATATTACTTCTTATGATGGCAATAATCACGTGTTCTATAGCGTGGATCGGTTGGAGGACAGCCATGTCGATGCACCAAATTCACGTAATAATAGTGGGTATTCATGAATACGTTTATTTTCTAATTAAAAATTAAATAGATATACGTTTTGGTGTTCATATTTTATTCTCTGTAATGATTGATATCA
Organism: Antheraea assamensis; assembly: GCA_035772565.1. Taxonomy (NCBI): domain Eukaryota; kingdom Metazoa; phylum Arthropoda; class Insecta; order Lepidoptera; family Saturniidae; genus Antheraea; species Antheraea assamensis. The sequence continues at coordinate 230,076 of JAQQSE010000191.1, read as the reverse complement.
AAGGTTACTTCTTTTTTAATTTATTTATTAATACAGTATGAAAAGACAAAAGTCTTTACAGTAAAATAGTTTTTAAGAGTAGAAAATAATAAATAATTAACGGTTGGCTATACACTTAATACCCTCCTTTATCAATCTAACTACATCATATGTATACGTATCAAGAAATAGGTGTTCATAGGTGTCGTGGACAGTATACAATGCGAGGAACTGATTATTAATCTTCTGTCGCTTTTGATCACAATCTCATTTGACATTACCAGTGATGTAGCTTTAGATGGTCATGTTAATATTATAGAGTCTACTAGTTCTCAAGTGTGCCCGTTGTTGCCAGATGGCTGTCCCGTCATCCTCCGAAATCCAATCCTGAATCCCCCTAAATTTGAGCTTTAGGCTTAAAACTCGCTGAGGCTTAATAATGTTACTAGTAAAACCATTTTAGTATTTCAATTATCATCATCACTATTTTTCAAACTCGGCGCTGAAAATAGTGGTCTTAAATCTATATCTGGCAGTTCCAACTTGGCGACCTTTCTTATTGAAAACTTTTGTCTTGTTTTTTTTTTCCCTACATAAAAACATAATTGGTCCTATAGTCCGAAAATAGTATTATTATTCTATTCGTGTACATAAAACTTTTCCTATACACCTTTTTTTTTTTTTTTTTACGTGGGGAAAATCCGTAACGGATACCCACCCCGTCGGGCAGCGGGGGGTGGGTTATGTCCGATTCAAGTACACACCTGCTTCATTTTTTCCACCTTTCAAGTCCCCGTACATCTTTGCACCCTTCAATTTTATCCAACGGCCCTTGAATGCATTGGTGGTAGTGAGTCTCACTGTCTGAATACAACTGTAAGTGCTTAGTATTAGGCTTTAAAATTACAGGAGTGTAATTAATATTACAAAAAATTCTATCATTACGCAAAGGTATACTTTGAGACAGAATATTGACATTATGTCTCAGACCAAAGTTCTTAGCTACTTCTATGGTTATTCTTGTTGATGGAAGGAAGATTTATGTGATGAAAACTCAATTGTACCGTAGTTGGGTTTTACTTTAAAATACACGTATCCGTATTCCATAACGGGTCTGAAGCGATGATCGTGTTTGGATACTATGTCTACAGATGTAGGTTCGAATTCTTGCCAATGAATCGGAACTCTCGGTGAAGGAAACCATTGCATAATGGTAGGACTTTTCTAAGCACGCTTGGTTAGCTACCATCTTCAGGTTGAAAATTTGCCGCCTAGCACCTTATACCACCAACTGTGTTTCGGCAGCTGTACTTGAGAGTCAGTGCATCTAGGTTTAGTGTGTTTAGTGTCTTGGACCACATCATCATTTAACATTTGAGGGGATTATGGTCGAACACTAAATAACCTATATAGCATAAAAGCTTTTGTTGAAAATTGGTATAGTAGTATTTTTATATTGTTTATTACTTATATATATATGTTTCGGTAGGCGACACCCGAGAGATAGTTTTCTACCAAATTATAGGCTTTATGAACGTTAAGATCACGTACATTATGGTTTCGGTAGGCGACACCCGAGAGGTAGTTTTCTACCAAATTATAGGCTTTATGAACGTTAAGATCACGTACATTATGATTGCTAAATATTAATTTAAAAAAAACATTCCAGACTGGTCTGCTTATCGTATTGGTTGTGGTGATCGAGTTCTCTTGTTTCGTGTGGGCTATGGTGGTGTGGGACAGCGTCGAGATTGAAGTTAAAACCACCATGACGAAATATTTCGAAGAGACGCACGGCATCGAATCGAATTCGGTGGATACGATACGTTGGGATAAATTGCACGTACAGGTAAGAGAGTTAATGAGTTTACCAGGGGTGGAATTAGTTTAAACTGCGTCCTCGATCGATCCGTTCTGATATTGTATCTTTGTGTATTAAACTAATAATTTCTTGAATATTTACTATGACACAAGAAATATTACATATTGTTCATATATTTATTTTGCCTCATAATTCAATCACTAATAAGGAAACACGACCAGTCGTATAAAATTAGAATAAAAAAAAAACACAAACAGAAGCAAAACATATTTATAATTAAATAATGTAATTTAGGGGAAATATAGACACAAAATTACAAAACACGATAGCATGGTGGTAGGGCTTTTTCTAAGTCCGTTTCGCTAGCTACCACCCTCAAGTTGAAAATTTGTCGCCAAGCACCTGTTGGTGTATACCGGCAGCTGCACTTGAGAGTCAGTCTCCCTCTAGGTAAAGCGTGACTTACCATCTTAGACCACATCACCATTTAATATCATATGAGATTGTGGTCAAAACGTTTACATATAAAGCATTAAAAAAAAACATACACATACAAAACTAAACCAACATTCCATGTTCAGGCGTTACTAATGTAATCCTAAATTTGTCACTGACACGAATTTATTATTTTATATAAATAAAAAAAAACATACAATTAAGAGCAACTCAACCTTATATTCGTTCACTGCCTGATCTTCAAAAGCAACGTGTAGAAGAAATTTGGGATTTTTTTACATTACGGTAGCCGAGATAAAACCAGTCATAAATACTTTTTTTTAAACAATAATGAAGCTCGTGTAATTTAAATGTACGGTAATTTTTTTTTTCTCGTGATATTACCGATTGCTTATTTGAATTTGAAATGCATCCTAAGTTGATTTTTGAAGGCTTGAATAGTTTGTTTATACTTCCTGCCAAGAAAAATCCCGCCGTACATAGGAACGTCAAATGTAGGAAGGAATAAGCACCAATTTCAAATTTTCGACCCCTTTCGATAGAATTGTATATTTAAAACAATAAAGAAAGAAAAAGTAAAGAAAGTGGAAACAATAAAGAAATACATTTTGGAACTTAATATTATATGTGATCAAAAATAGACATTATAGCTTATTATAAATTTTTGTAATTCTCTGAATTTTCAGTAGAAAACGTTTATTAGCATAAGTTACCGATTCGTTAAGCACCTGAAGTGGTTATTATGGCCTACATTACATTACAGTTCGAATGCTGTGGTGTGATCGGGCCCAGCGACTACGCTTCGACTGGCCACGTGCCGTTCTCGTGCTGCGGTCAGGGCCCCCTCGACGCTGCCTACAAGCCGTACGCTTCAGAGTGCTCCGCGGTGTACCAACGAGGCTGCGGTAAACAACTCCACGAGTACACCAAGCACCAATTACTGCTGGTTTCGATGATAGCGCTCTGTGCATCAATACTCCAGGTAAGTTATTATAATAATAGCACTTTAAAGTACAAAATAATTTTATCTCAGTTATAACTAAGGCCTAACTTTTTTTTTTTTTTTTTTTCATGGGGAAAATCCGTAACGGATACCCACCCCGTCGGGCAGCGAGGGGTGGGTTATATCCGATTCCCACGGATTAAAAACCCCATGGTGCCTCACACACCTATTTGGCCAGGGAGCAGGAACTGCCAAAGGCATTACTTCTGCTCCCCGGCAGGTGTCGGCCCCTCAACAGGGGCCCCGTCTGCGGTCTGAGGGGTTAAGATTGTAGACCCCTCAGGAGGGGGCGGGTGTTAAACCCCCCCCGACGAACTGTGTGAGTTGCTCGGCACAGGCGCCTCCACCACGCGGGCCTGTGCAGAAAGCACTGCTCAGAGCGACGGACGTGCCCGCCCGTTCCGTCACCCAAAGGCCCTTTTTACGGCGGCCCCTTTTTACGGCGGCATTAAGGCCTAACCTACCATAGGACAAACGTAGTAGTCGCTTCAGGCGACAAGTCCCAGGGACGACCTAGTGGGAAAAAAATGAAGGAATATTTTTAAATTGAAACTTCTTTAGACGAATTGAACAGAGAACGAAATAGAACCGTTACGCTCGGGTCGTGACACTGAATCGGGTTTATTCGGCGCCAATCGTCATCAAGCATGTTTACTGGCTGTCAAGGAATGCATCGTTCCAATAATTCTGTTTTTATTATTACGAAATATAATTCATAAATAATTTTATATATAACTTGTATATAATCAATCAATCAATCAATGTGATATGTCGCTTGTATTAATTGTGTCTATTCACATACTCGTATTACTATTATTTATTTACATTCATAAATCTGTATGAACTTTAATATGCACGTGTTCATTTATAAGTTTTCGTTTCTATCGTCTTGGTCACAAGTACACACCCACTCTTTTCGACTTTCGATATTTCGTTTCTATCGAAGTTCCATTTCTCCATGCACGACTGTGGATATATGGGGCAAGTAAGCGGGCGCCATAATAATCAGCTATCATTCCTTCCTAAAATGTGCCTCGAACCGGCATTGGGCGATCCATGCAGTTTTCGAGCGCGTTATCATGAAGTCATTGTCACTTCAAATTTGTATTTTAAAGAGTTTTACGGTACGAATATTTATTTTATAATAGCGGCACGTTGTAATGGCCGGATTGACGTTTGCTCACTCATGTAGTTTCGTATAAATTTATAATTACATTTGAAGGAGGAAATGGTTGTTCAACATTATTGTTAATAGTGTCGTGTAGTTAGTTCTAAAATTGATATATGATATAAATACATTGATACGTTATTGTTATATACGTATAACTATATACATATCTATGTAACTATGACTATATTTAACTATATAATTTGGTTCCGGCGAACAAAACATTTCACGTTTTTAGTAACAAAAACACAGCGACGTTTGACAGAATCCTTAATGGATTATAATTATTAGTACACTTATTTACAACACAACTTGTCATTTATATTTTTCAACATTCGAAGTTATGTAGTTATATCCTATTTATGATTATAGGGTTGGTGGCCAACACAACTACCACCTCCGGGATATTGACTTCAATGCTTAATGCAAAACAAAGCAGCATTTGATTATATTTTTATCGAAATTAATCCACATTTCACGTTACTATTGTAATGTGTCAAAACAGCCAACATAGCGTGCCTCTGTTATAAATGCTTTTTCTAAAACCATTATATCTATTTTTGTTGTTATAAAATATGTATAGAGGTACGTTTTTAGAGTTACATTATAATGTAATATTAATTTGCTTTCTTGTTTGTCTGTTTATTCGCGTGTTCTGTATATTTAAATAATTTTTGATCACTTTAAATCTAGTTTATAGGTGGTATGGTTAAATGCTTAAAAAAGAGAATTTTATTTAAACACTTATTGTGTACCCCGAAAGTATAAAAATGTAAATTAACCAATGTTAAGAGGTGACTGTAATCAATAACTGATATCAAATAATATTTCAATTCAATTTCAATAATTCAAATAATCTTCAATATCTGCTCCTTAATTAAGTATTTTACAAGTAAGAAGCGACGGTAATAATGCCCAAATATAATCTAGAAAATGACAAATTCAGTATTTGCCAATAATTACAATCATCTAAGGCTACGGTGGACAAACTTTTTCAAATCAGTGCATAAAGAAAATTTTAACAGCGTGGTGGGCGCACGTAATTTATTTTTAGGTGGGTAGGAGTAGGAGTGTGGGTACTACAAAATTATTCTCATAGGGGTAAGAAAATTAAATAAATAAAAAAACATCTTTTTAATTTAGTGTTTTGGAAATCTTGCAGCGAACGCCTTAGATATCAACCGTCGGCACATTTGCGCCTCGCGCCCGCAATCTAGGGATTGGCCATCACTGGTCTAAGGAAACCAACAGCAGTAGTTATATTAAAATCTTTTTACGGATATTTATATACAGAAAGAAGAGTTTACATTATTGTCTGTACATTAAACTAAATTCGGCAACATGGTGTGAAGTCGATATTTATGTATTTCTATTATCACTTTGTGTTTGCGGAATACATAATAAGGGAGGCGGATTACGGAAGCGTGAATGTGACGTAATTAATACAAATAAATAAACATTGATAATTTTATGAGTGATCCGTATATATTATGCTTAATAGATAGGTACATAATTACTTTGATAAACATTAATTAAGTGTAAAGGTCGACACGATCGATGGAATATTGCGAGAAGATAATCGTCTCTATAGGGCTTTGTATGACGGCATCGAATTTAATTATGGCGTGCGATTACTGGGACAATAATTATTATTCAGTCGGTCGCTAATGTCGTATTGTTTTAAGGTTGGAAGGTCGCGTCGGCCCTGGGGAATATTTTCGATGACTAAAGGTCAAATAGTAGGTATAAATTATAGGCTAATCGTAACCAAATAACTGCGCTTTGTTACGCATTATAAATATGAGGAAAAAAATGTATTATTTAATTTAGTTATCATACTAAATGAGTCGATATACATGTAATTACGCCTTAATCTCAAGGAGGGTTGATGTCAAGCAGATGGTGGTCAATCGTAAAAATCAATCCAAATCATACTTCACAACATGACGAGTATGAAAAGTGAACTAGGGAAGAGGAAGATTAAAAGTGTCAATTTAAAACCAGTAATAATTATGTAAGAGTTCGTACGTCCACTTACCCAGATATATATGAGAATTCGTCCTATGAGGGATATTTTCTTTTTGTCTGTTTACCAATAATAGTTAAACAAACTGTATAAATATATGCATATTCTGAAATGATAATAGGAGCTTGAATATGAAATGGCCGTTTTAATCCACTGGCCAATTAGAATAAAATCAAACCTATATGGACTAAGATTGTAACGTGAAAGTTTTTTCACACGAAAACTATAAGATTCTTAATTTAAAAATGAATAATATTTGAACGTTCGATTCTCAATTGTTTCGAATTCAATTTAACTTTCGAATATGAGTTTCAACCTCCGACTGACGCAGCAGAAATTGCTCGTAATGTCCACGTTATGTTTGGAGAGGATACGGCTAACAAACGCACCGTGTGTTTTTGGTACTCTATCGCATTTTGGAACTGCGATTTCAAGGATGAACCACGAGTAAGTCCAGTCACTAAGGTAATTAACGATATTTGAAGATGATGAAGGAATCTGATCCGTACCAACCTACAAAAATATTAATAGCATGGTTTGAAATTAGCATGTCCACAATGTTGATCCATTTGCAGAAACTCGGTAGAAAGAATTATTTAACTTGAAAAATGGTTGTCGCATGATTTCACCGATCTGATCGCCAGGTCAAACGCTACAACAATGTCTTAAAGCCAGAGTTCTATCACAAAGGTTTTCATGATCTTCCAATTAGATGGAAGAAATCTATAGACAATGAAGGTAATTTTGGTTAAATAAATATATTTCATCCTACAAAATATGCCTTAAATACTATAAGACAATTTCATACTTTAACTCCTGATATGGTACAATGAGTTCGAATACTAAATTAGTCAGATTGAATTCGGGGAATTACATACGTAGCAATAGTCCAAGCTTAGGCTTAGTCAGTTTTGTTGCCATTTTAGCGGAGCGTCTTTTGATGTCATCACGAAGCCGGATGAAGCTGTTAAAGCGCTTCAAGCCAAAATTGTAGAAAAAATGAGCATTCATGCATGTTGATGGATTAGATATTAGATGATACAATCCTTGCTTGAGTACTCTTGATATGTGTAAGGGTATTCATTAATAATTCTTCTAGCAGTGTGAAAAAGATATCAAGCAAGAGTCATTCGTGAACATCTCTTGAATAGACGTCAGTTCGAGTTCTGCGATAAGCCTCACCCTTTTTTTTTATATTATAGGGGGCAAACGAACAGGTGGGTCACCTGATGGTAAGTGATCACCGCCGTCCATAGACACTAGCAACACCAGGGGAGTCGCAAGTGCGTTGCCGGCCTTTTAAATATGTGGGCCTCCGGCACTCTCACTGACCGAACGAAACGCAACAGTGCAACCACTGTTACTTCACGTTGGTTTTCTGTGAGGTTTCCTCTTTTGAGGAAGTGTTTAATTTTTACGTATTACTATTACTAATATTATATATTATAATATTAAATCGCGGTGGTCTAGTGGTTTCACCAGTGGAATATTGACCTGATGTCCGGAGATTCGAACCCCGGTGGCATGTATCAACGAATTTTCGGAATTTTCGTACATTTACCAATTTAAATCGGTAACACTATCGGCTGACGGTGAAGGAAAACATCGTGAGGAAACCTGAACCTGAGAAATGTTCTTGTAGTACGCACCGTGTATGGGGGAAAACATAGAATTGGGGATTTCTCAGAGTTTGAAATCGCCACTACTATGTCGTTGGCTGCCGTGATGATTACGCCTATACCTCTAACAGGCTGATGATGATTATGGATTGATTATTATGTAGTCTATATATTATTGTATAATATATGTATGCTACAGTCTACGTGCTGCTAATTTATGTAGTATTTACTAGTTTTATTTTATTTGTATACTCTAAATACCGCCGATTCTACTCACTGGAACATTATCCATATAGAGGTTGCATGGAAGATTTTGCTATTAGTAATAAGGCCGCCCTTTTTACCAATCACATAAATTGAAACGTTTTATAGTGTACATTTATAATAGCGTACAATCAAGGTTAAATCATCACCATCTTACCCTTAACCCACCTAAGTAGGGTCGGCACAACATGTTTTCCTTTTCCGCTCTCCTCTGTCAAATGTCATCTCAGTATTCAAACCTTTTATACACATATAATTTTTCACACAATCCATAATCAAGATTAAATAAATAAAGGTATTCTGATGAAGCTATACTTCCTAAAGATCACTTGGTTAGTCATCTTATCTGTAGTCCATCGTCAAGCACTCATATGAGTGTTCCTTCTGTACTATTTGAGAGCTAATCCTGATCTAGACTTAGCGTATTATTGTTTTTTGTCACATTAAGCATTTAATATCACGTGAGATTATAGTCAAATGCTAAACAAATCAAACAACTTAGAAACTCTCAGCTATTGTTGTAAACTATGTCGATGTTTATAAGAGACAAACGTAAACATTTGCGACAGAATGAATATGTTTGTTGTGTTTTGCTGGCAACGACCCTGTTTCACCTTCAAATTTTAAAAGCGCGTCGAATGGAAATACTTTATAAATAATGTTTGCACGTCGAACTATTTTTACTAAAACGTCTGTATACCTGTTAGTATTATACATAAATACTTCAAAATTAAGGTTTTCAGTTGTATATTTGGTTGTACTTTTGTTTGCTTTTTTTTTTCTTCGAACTGACTACACTGTTGACCCGGCAAGGCATCTACAGTTTCACCGGACTACTAAGGGGAGCGCTTAAGACACTCACCCGATTTTATGTAGGCAACCAGCACAAAGGCGCACGGCGCGCCTCGGCTTGGACTGTCACCAACTCAGTTGGTACTTGGTAGTCTAGTGGTTTGACCGATGCTATATCATTCTGATGTTCGTAAGTTCGAACTATTCGGATATTTCGTATTCGTGTATATTTGGATACATTTAATTTAAATTGGTAACATTACTGGCTAACTATGGAGGAAAAATCGCGCGGGAAACGCGAACCTAAGAAATGTTCTTGTAGTGTTAGTCTATGTGGGATAACATAGAACTGTGGATTTCTCAGAGTTTGAAATCGCCAATACGTTGTGGGCTGGCGTGGTGATTATGCCTATACCTTCTTCGGGAAGAGGCCTATGGCCCTGCAGTAGGTGTCTTACAGGATGATGTTGAGTTGTATACTTTCACTAGCTATTACGTAAGGAGAAATTTCCGCGACGAATCCACGAGGGATAATACTTCGTTAGCATATGCATTCACAGTTCGGTTCTTTTAAGTAATGCTCGATTTTTTTATAATTAATTTTTTACCTTTTGATCGCTCGTGTTTGATTTTATTATATGGTCTTACTGTAAAAGCTAATTTACAGTCTCATATTTTATTTAATAGACTTGTGCGAAGCCGACGCGGGTAGCTAGTATGGTACAAACTATATGTATATACCCCATTGAGTTGATAACTATTTGCTTAAAGGGTGTGGTATAAAATTGCTAACGTTACATAAGTCAATGGAGAAAAGACAATTTCTCACAGCGTAAATAGATACCTACGTATTCACTCGGCTGTAATTGACACCGATCTGGTTTCTAACTGGGATGAAAACTAGAACAATGCCGACTCGCTCAGGAAATATCTGCTTCAATAAGTCGTCATGTATACTTATAGCTACAGTAACAGACCCGGTAGAGAGACCAGTGCTACTACAGAGCTTAGAACTAAGTCATGTAAATATACAAATGTTGAATGAAAAAATAGAGAGGTTATATTATGTTTATTAGAGAGAGAATTAAAAAAAAAATGATAGAAAAAAATCTATATCTCAACAACAGCGCCATCTACAGGATCCATTAATAGTTAAAAGTTATCCGGGTGATCCTGGTCATTGTAATAAAGACAATCATCGAAATCGATCAAGTCTTTTAGAAGGCGACGAATTGCGAGCATTGTAATTTGATTCATAATTTTTTTTATATTATATGTATAATTTTGTAAAATATTATTATAGAAATAGCAGATAACAATGTTATTTATACAAAATACTGGTCTGATTTATGCGAAACTTGGCATGTTACTACTTTATCTAAAAATGTTGGAACTTATTGCGATAACGTTTAGGAACTTGCAGAAAGTGAAAAATATTAATTCAATTGAAGTTATGTTCTGGAAATACGGAAAAACATTTTCACTTGGACTAATTCAGTTTCATTAACTGGCGTATTAATAAAGTCGACAGGCGCGTTAGTTAGTTTAATTACAGAATATGACGCAATATACGAGAAACTATTTTTAGGGGTGTACGTCCATTTAAGTCAATTTTAGATTGTACTAAATTTGCTATTGTGAATGATTATGCTATTTTTGGAAACAAACCATTTCGTCGATCCAATCGTTCTATTAATGCTGAGAATAGTAGTAATTATGAAATTTGTAGATAAAATAGCTCTACAGATTGCTATCTATACTTTTAGTGGCGCACATAAATCTTTTATAATTGGGGGACGTAGCCATTATTACATGATCTGTCCATCTAACGACTGACTTACCTTTAGCCTTTCTGTCCTTATTTGTCAGTCATTATTAGGTAATGTGCCCAAAAAGGATAGCATACGAGATCGATACATTATAGGTTGGTGAGAAATAATTTTAGTTCCTCTAAATTTGTTGGATCGACCTTGTGCCCGCCCAGTCGTTGTCTTCAATAACACATTTCAAGTGCATTTATACATCTCTGCAGCCTACAAATGGTCGACTAATTTTTTTGAGTCGATTTAAGAAGAGAATTTTTAAAGTAATTTAACGAATTAATTATTTAATTAGTTTTTTAGTTTTAATTTTGTTGAGCGTGTTATAAGAATTCATCACAGCAGAGGCTCGCAAAACCAACTGTATATAAAGTTTTGGTCAAAATATTTTATATCCTTCTTACTGTTTCAAAATAATTATAGCTTTTGGCGCACGTTATGAACATTTCAGCCTGACAGAGTTAGCACTGAAATAAATGCATAATTTAAGATATGCTTTAAGATATTCATTCATAGCAGCAAAGTTTAGACAAAAATAACAAAATGATTTACTAGCGTGTACCCGTGACTTCGTTCACTTGAAAAGGGCTTTGTTTTGTCATAATAACTATTTATTTTATCTGGATTAATTCAAAATCAAACTATACTTTATTCAATTTAGGCCCTAAGAAGGCGCTTATGAATGTCTAAATTACCACCGGTTCAAAAAACAACTCAGTCGTCGAGAAGAACCGGCAAGAAACTCGATCGGGTTTATTTTTTTAATAGATATATACATTTAAAATATATTACATGTTATAATCGTTTTTAGTGGATACACACAGAGAGGAGTCAATTCCAGACATCATCATCGTTCACATATTGATCCATTCTATAATAGCTTTTTGTCACCAAAACTCGCTTGACATGGCGCTTAAACTTACTGTCCGGCAAATTGGTAATATGCTGAAATACTTTATAATCCTTATTGTCATTTGGAATAATCATATAGTATCCAATTTGTTCTGTTTCTACTAATTATTTGCAACGAGTTATTATAGTAATTTTAAGCCGTACTCTCTATTAATAATGTAATTTGCTGAAGTGACTGCTATACATTTTATAACGCGTCTAATTCGTAAACAGGTCTAATCTTCACTTTTATCTTGTAATAAATGAGATTTTAGGCAGAGTTTTGTGTTAAACGTTCATAATCTGTTCCCGTAATTGGAAAACAAGTTAAATCGGAACAGGGAAAAATTATCTTGTCAAACCGGTCAGTACAATAAACGTAAGCAACGGCCGTCGGTTACGCAATCTAGAAAGCTGTAGAGTGAGCCATTCTCTTCGCCCACTTGTAACGATGTAAAGGCCTTTACAGTTCAATCGGCTACCCCTATTGTTTCTTAATATTCGAATGATGCGGAAGTTGAGGTAGCTCTTTTAAACTGGACGATATGATTCGACAGTTGTTCGTAGGATGGTAAAATATTGAGGTGTATTTTACGTTTCGAGGTAAAGTGGAAGTGGAATTTATATTTGCCAATTTGTTTCATTCTCGATTTCATATTCTATTTGTGTAAGCTTTTAAGTTGGTATAAACTATAAATTTATTTCTTCAAACGTTACTATTTTTAACTGTCACTAATTTTTTTTTTTGGTTTCTAAATGTGAGACACCTAATGGCGAGTTTTGGTAGAAATATCACCCCCATATGCCATCACGGCAAACGGCATGACGCGTTCTTATGCCATCATGCTATACACTACGTTGCTTCTCTATGTCAGCTGCGTGCTATTTCTATCCAACTATAGTCCAATTATATCCAATTAAATTGAAACGTTTTCAATTAAAAAATCTAATATCTATTTAAATATTACAAATCTGCCGGGCGTCTCGTGTGGCGTCCGACTTTTTTTCTCTTTACATTTGAAGATAATTACTTGATTAACAGAAATCTATGTTAAATACTTGATTGGATGTTACTTTGCACTTCAGCAAGGAATTCATCTGATTGCTTACGTGATGATTTCCATTAGTCAAGTCCTACTGCAAACCGCTTGTTCCTAATATATGTATATACATAATCGATAATACATTTACAATATAAATCGGTTAATACACATTAACCGAATGATAAGTAATTATTATTGAAGTTATTATCTTCCTCACGATAGTCCAGTTTAAAAACATTTGTTTTTATATTCGAAGCATCGGTGCTCTCGACTCGTGGCTTATTTATATTGATAGGTTCACCACACTTTCGAGGTAATTGATTGTATTTTTAATTAATAAACATGTAACTGCTGTATTCTTTATTATTGCATTTTTTATGCTAGAATATCCTTTATCTCTCCTATGCCAATTTTTTCACAGTGGTCTAAACCTAAACATAAAAATAAAAATTATATTCACCACTTGAACACTTTTCTAGATAGACTTCGTTTTGAAATTGGTGGTTATAGTGTATATTTTAGTAATTGTTTATAAACTATTATAAATGTATATTTAATTATGTTAAAAACCAGTTGACAATTATTTACGTCTTTAAAAAAAATAATTAAAACTGATGAAAACTCGAGATTTTGTAATATATAATAGGACTATACTATATAATAAATAGGTTTAATGCATTTTTGTCTTCTGTTACTCAACCGATTTTCTTTTGCTTAATAGATATGATACTACGAGCTTTAGTGTTATCAATAAAAGTTGTGCGGTTTTGCCACGTATGTCGATTCTTTAGAATTAACTACCAGCAGCGGTGTTTCCGAAACGCTATAATTTGCAAACATTCAAAAAATGAGCCTACTTCTCTCTAAAGGGCCGACAACGACATCTGTGATTCCCCTCGTGACGCAGGTGTCCATGGGTAGAGATGATCATTTACCATCAGGTGATCCGCATGTTAATTTGTCCTCAATTTCATAAAAAGAAAATAATGTTCTTTTTTTCAGTCCGTCGAGTATATGTGTCTATTCGTTTTTTTTTTTTATATTATAGGGGGCAAACGAACAGGTGGGTCACCTGATAGTAAGTGATCACCGCCGTCCATAGATACTAGCAACACCAGGGGAGTCGCAAGTGCGTTGCCGGCCTTTTAATATATGTGGGCCTCCGTCGTCATAGTTAATAATTCTAAAGTCTGTAATATTTTTACAATACTCAATAGGAATAGTAGTATATATATACTAACATGTCCAGAAAAATGTTTTACGTGAAAAGTATTCAAACGTCTACCCATCCTCACAAACTATAATATAAATTGGGTAATATTATTATCATTAAGAAATAATTTTACAAAAAACTTCTAAGGGAGAAGAGACCACATCGGTAGCAAGGACGAAGGCGGACAAATGGAGTGTTCAAAAATCATAAATACTTGTAACATAGTTTTATAAATGAATATACATAAATAGAGAAATGTCTCAGAATATCCTTAATTTATCGTCACCTTATTGAATTGTATCACGAGTTTCGAATGACCCGTCTGCCCTATATAAAAGATAATATCTCTTACAAACGAATTTTAATGTGGGATTCGTTCACATTTCTAAATATATTTACTACATATATATCAATCAAATTTAACTGCCGAATGAAGTGTGAAAAAGTTGTGATTAGAAGTCGCTGTCAGACTTTTAATTTGAACAATTTTTTTTTTTTTTTTTAATACTTTATAGGTAAACGTTTTGACCACAATCTCATCTGATATTAAATGATGATGTAATCTAAGATGGTGGTAAGTCACGCTTAACCTAGAGGGAGACTGGCTCTCAAGTGCAGATGCCGGAAAACACCAACAGTTGCATGGCGACACATTTTCAACTTGAGGGTGGTAGCTAGCCAGACGGACTTAGAAAAGCCATACCACCATTGTATTAAATTGTCATGATTTAAGTTTATATGAAACATTTGCAATGATCAAAGCTACCATTACCTTGGATAACACTCCTAACTGAAAATAACCGACAGGAAAACAAATAAATAGCGTTTATTTAGTTTATGTATTTCAAATCACTTCAAAAAAATGTACACTACTTTATGTCTTTTTCTTATCTTTTTTATATTGATCTAGGAGACCCAAGTATTTGCTAAATATAAGATGCCTCAAATTTATATCTTAAAAAGAAGACTTGTTTTCAGAAAGCGCCCAGCATTCGGAGCGCTTAATTCTATTGATTATTAATTTGATTACGGAACGCATCCAAGGTGAATTTGGAACGCGCGTGTAATTTGTGTGATGTCTCTGCCACGGGGATTCCCGTTCTATTTATAAATCTCAGGTGGTCGAGGAAAGAGACGCTGTGGCGTTGCCTGCGCTCGGAGAAATTGTCGTATTCTGGGGTACCTTTAATTTAATTTTTTTTATGTTATCCAAATGTTTATTTTGTTACATGTTTCATGTATAAATATGTTGTGAGCCGTAATATTTAACCTTCTATCGTGGCCGACTTGTAAAATCAATTATGGCCTGGTATTACTTCCTACGGTATTCATATGTATGCTGTGCAGAGATTAACGAGGCCGCAGGGAGGCAACAAGATGCGCGTGAGTGCCGATTGCCTGGTTGAGTGAGGTCATCGTATTATGTAATGTTTGAACAATACTATAGTGTACTGGTAAAGGTGACAAAAAATATAATTAACAGTTTTTTATGGTTGCGTATATTGTATTTTAATGGATGTTGTAATTTCTTTATTTGTAGTTGGTAGAAATCACTTCTTGGGAGTACAGTCCTTTTCGTGATGCATGAAAGAATTTGGTATCGATACAGAAGGGTGTTTAAAACATGTGTTATTTTCTTCGACATTGTAGAGCTAGTTGTCACCCGCGACTTAGTACCTACTCATGAAAATGCCTTTGTTGTTTCATGGCCACTAAGTATTATATTTATATAAATTATGGTTGTCTGTTTTATTCTAATTTTTTGATTGTTACTTGACCTCTATAAAACTTTTTCCATTACACATTATCTCGTTACTATTTGGAGAAGCGTAACGATATATATAGACTGGACAATATTTTGAAAATTCCCCTACCTACCAGTAAACAATACCAACCGGGAATAAATAACGAGTCTATTAATATGTATACACTGTGACAGATGTACTAAATATAAATGATATTATTTTATATATTAAGTACAAGGATTATCATATAATAATGTCGAGATAAATGTTCGTCAAGGAGCAATAAAACGGGTGGGCAGCCTTGCTCCGGATCTGAACGTTTACGCGAGTGACGTCACCGGGCGTGGTCCCACAACGATACGTCGCGACTCAGGCGTAGGCGATTCGTTTCCTATCATTGCATCGCGGGTATCGCCTCAATATCTATCGTGAAGTGTTCTGTAATTTCATTACTTTATTTACAAACAAATCGATAAATAAACAAAATTTCAAAATAGTTTCAAGCGGTAATACTACCAACGGAAGGAAAGGGACGTATGTAACCGAAACGCAAATCGAAAATTCGATCGCTTACGCCTTTAACGAAATACATCGAATTATTTCTTCGATTTAAATTTAATTCGAGAACAAAAGCTCATACGTGAACAGAAAAGTACTTATTCGATGATTTATTTTCTGGATTCCAAATATATATAATCACTACATAGTATAAAACAAAGTCGCTATCTCTGTCCCTATATCCCTATGTATGCTTAAATCTTTAAAACTACGCAACGGATTTTGATGCGTTTTTTTTAATAGATAGGGTGTTTGAAGAGGAAGGTTTATATGTATAATAACATAAATTAAATAGTGGAGAAATACTGTTATTTTTGAGGTTACTCCAAATTTAACGCGTGCGAGCCACGGGCAGTAATGAATAAACAAAACTACTGGATCGATTTTAATAATTTTTTCAGTGAATGACATAGGCTATATATTTTATACCCGTGCGAAGCCGGAGCGGGCCGCTAGTACTTAATATGAGAAGAAACGGGACATGTGTTCCTTCTTCTTGGGACAGCGTAGTAATGGAATAAGGTTATATTAAATTGTAATGTTATTCGGGGGAGGCGTTTTCTCTGTAAATGGAAGCTTTTTGACCGAATGCAAGTTTAGATAGAAGTTTTTTTCAATCAAACAATTGTTGTGTATACTTCGCACAGAATTTAACAGTTCCATTCATGGTCACGTGAAACGAGCGTTCGCAGAAAGACTGCATCATTTTGTACAATAATATTAAACAAAACTGCTTACTTAATATTTGTAAATGTTATTATTACACTAATGTTTGTTTATGGTGTTCGAAAATGTATTATAAACTTGGTAACCGTTAGCCTTTTTTGTTATGTTGAGTAGTGTTGCTAATTTTTCTTTATTTATCTCGTAAGTACAAATAGCCTGTCCGGGAATATCAATCTTCTTCTATTTTATTAATGAGAAACTTTTTTGAAATATAGTTTTGTCTTTCATATGAGCGGGCTTTGAAAATTCTGATACGCAACTTTGTTATGTGACGAAAAGTGGTGGGGATAAACACTGTGTTGTGTAGAGTGTTGAAAACACCAGTTCTTGTCCGAATGGCGAAGTTAAGTAACGGTCTGGCATGGTCAGTACTTGGATACTTTTATTTGTTTTATTGTTATACTTTTGCTAAAGAAGTTTTCACTTCTTTCGTGGGATCATAACCACACGGAAACTTTTTTTATTTATTATCGAAGCTCAGTTTTAATCTAATTGTATAAGTATATTTTGTTTGATACCGCGGAATCAAGCTTCATAATTTGTACTAGAAGACCATATTGTTATGCTTTTCCATAGAGGTTAAGCTGTAATAATGTAGTAGTAAGTTTGTAGGTGGTAGAGCTACGCTGAAGCTATTACTGGTTTCAGCATGAATGGGTCGGCTCGTCCGGGGTAGTACCACCCTCTCACAGAAAACCGACGTGAAGTAACAGTGCTTGCACTGTTGCGTTTCGTTCGGTCAGGCGAGAGCGCCGGAGGCCCACATATTTAAAAGGCCGGCAACGCACTAGCGACTCCCCTGGTGTTGCTAGTGTCTATGGACAGCGGTGATCACTTACCATCAGGTGACCCACCTGTTCGTTTGCCCCCTATAATATTAAAAATTTTTTTTTTACCAAAGTAACATAAAATAGGTAAAAGGGTTGTACGGGTAGGGTAGTGTCAACATTACAATTATAAACATAAGACACAGTCTACAGTTAATCCATATAAAATACGTAGATCCCATGAAATATCAAAACCATTTTCACTTGAACGAAATCGCGGGCATCAAGTAGTAGGTATTTAATGTGTACATTTAAATAAGCGAAGACAAAACAGCTCAGTACCTTTTTCTCTTCTGTTTTTCAATCGATCTCCTTTATTTTGAATGTAGAGGGTATCGAGGATCTTTCAGTGTTATTAATAAAAACATTATAAATAGTTTTTCCCTATTTTCGTAGACGTATATATTTTAAGTTCGTTGTATGAATATGACAAAATTTTTACAATGATAAGATCGGTGTGATATTCCTAACATACTTTAAGTTTTACTTGTACTTATATATAATTTAAATTGCATTGAAATTACAATTTCAAGTTTATCGTATTTTATTATTTCATTAATTTATTTTGGGTCAATTTTACGTAATGATTGAATTTTGACCAGTGGGCAAACACTAGTTATAATAATGCTACGTTCGCGGATAACTAAAATACTATGCATTGTGAAGAAATCATTTATTGTCTCATACAAGACATTTTTTGGAATTATTCACAGAATGCCCGGTGCATTCATTCTCATAGTTCACTAGTAGATTGCTTTTTAATCGCTTTAATAGTCCAACTGGAATAATAGTCAATATGCGATCCACTTACATACCTGATAAAAAATCTCGAAGGTTCTGGAAATATTTAATGGGCTTGTTTATTATATTTATTTAATTAACTTATTTATCACGTTTTACTTTTATGATATTATTGTTTCGTCCGTGTTCGCTGCTTTGCCCATTATCCTCGATTCGATAACATTCATGGACATGCAAAACTCCAATTAAAAAATATGTTTAGCACGTTTCAGGGCTACAAAACTTTGTAGGTCATAAGGAACAATAATAAATGTGCTTGAGAACTCTAACATTGAGATGATTTGTGTTGTGTTGTGTTTCAGATTTAACTTTGTCGATGATGTTTTATGTTTGGAATATATTATTACTAGCCCTTGTTAATGTAGATTTCACCTGTACTACGGGAACCGTACATTTTTTGTATATTCTTTCTGTTACCCTAACAACGTGTATGCATAAGTATTATTACTAGCCCTTGTTAATGTAGACTTGACCTGTACCACGGGAACTGTACAATTTTTGTATATTTTATTTTGTGCCCCTAACAATGTCTATGCAAAAGCATTATCGCTAGCCCTTGTTAATGTAGATTTGTCCTGTACCACGGGAACCGTACATTTGTTGTATGTTCTTTTCTGTATCTCTAACAACGTGTATAATAAAGTATTATACACGTTGTTAATGTAGATGTCACCTGTACCACGGGAACCGTACATTTTTTGTATATTCTTTTCTGTACCTCGAACAACGTGTATGCAAAAGTGAATTCCCTTTCATCCAGAAAAACGGTACTGTTCCCCAGGGATAGATCAAATGTATATTATCGCGAGTGAAGTCGCTAACAAAAGCTAGTATGGTATAATCATTAATACATTAAAAATATAAGTATTATAAATATATGAGTTTAAGTCGTCAAGCACCTGTCGGTGTGTTCCGGCAGCTGCACTTGAGAGCCAGTCTCCCTCTAGGTTAAGCGTGACTTACCATCTTAGACCACATCATCATTTAACATCAGATACGATTGTGATCAAACGCTTACCTATAAAGTATAAAAAAGAAAAAAAAAGTTTTATCAGATAGCTAATGTATTATAATAACCTATTTACAAAAAAAAAAGTAATCGCTATGGCAACTACTTCTTTCTACTCTTCTTTCTTTTTACTCTTTAGAAGAATTGTGTTAGTGCGAGTGATTCTTGTCTTCCGCGTTCGTAACAACATCCAAACGGTTGAAATCCGTATCAGTCTTTTGTTTCAAACTACAAATCTAGTAGAATATATTTTAAGTATTGGCTATATCGTGGAATGCTACGATCTAGAGGCGACTGTATTTTATTACATCGTTAGACTACATCCTCTGTTCTACGCCGGGAGGCAATTTTCATATTATTACGACGTTTTTCAATATCATTCATCTCCCTATTTTATTAGGCAGTCGGTTGCTATTTTGGTTATCAGTGTGGCCTTATGACACTCCCGTCGGTGACATTGCGAAGGTCAATAAGGTCAGCATTATCATTCGACTAACCGGTGCCCGCGACGCGTCGTCGCACTTGTGGATATAATTTTACTTCGTGGGACCGACTCGTTATGTTTAGAGACATTTTCGGCTGTAGAGACATTTTGGATTGTCTATTATTTTTGGGTTGTCTATTATTTTTCAATTGTGAGCGAATTTCTTCACATTCTATGGATTT
The DNA here is from genome assembly GCA_035772565.1 of Antheraea assamensis. Taxonomy (NCBI): domain Eukaryota; kingdom Metazoa; phylum Arthropoda; class Insecta; order Lepidoptera; family Saturniidae; genus Antheraea; species Antheraea assamensis. The sequence continues at coordinate 209,648 of JAQQSE010000191.1, read as the reverse complement.
TCCGTGCGGGTACCGGCAGTAATGCTTTGGGTCTTTACGACCCAAGGGCAAATTTAAGGGCCTTATTGATGTATGTCAAGGCGGTGACATTACTACATTCCTGTAATAATTTTACCGATTTTAAACTATCCAGTGTAATAACAAACATACTATATTTAAAAATAGGAGGCCGTGTCGATTCGATGTACGCAGATTTTGAATCCCGGCATGTACTAACAATTTTTCTTCAATTGGTGTACCTTTACCAATTCAATTTGGTAACACTGTCGGCTGACAGTGAAGGTAAGCATCGTGAGGAAACCTGAACCGTGAGAAATATTCTTATAGTACTTACCACTCTCTTTGGGAAACTATAGAACTTTTGATTTCTCGGAGTTAGAAATAGCCGATACGTCATACGGTATGGCATAGTTAATATTAAGCCTATACCTTTTTTTGGGAATGGCGCCTATAACTCTCCGGTGGGTTTCTTATAGGCTGATGTGATAAATAACTAACTTATGCGCTCAATTAAATAAATAACAATTTATAATTAATATATAGTAGTAAACTCAGGGAGCCTCATTAAATCGGGTCTATTCTTTTAGTCGAGTATTTTAAAATCAATATTTAAACTCTCTTTTCATGATAAAACCGGCATGGACAAATACTATTGCCATCGAAAGGTGATCGTACATTATTTTTAGCGATAAGCTTAAGTCAATTTTTGACGATACAAAAACCGAGGTTCGCCCATTTTAGCATCCTTGAGCTTGTTGCCAAGCGGCGAAGTGTTTTAAGCGCTCGCCTTAGTTGCCCGGTGAAGCTGTGAAGGCCCGTCAAGCCAATGTCGTAGGCAGTTCGAAAGAAAACAGTTTTGCCGTTGTCGAGCCTCAAAGAAGTGTATTATCATTACACATACTAATCAGTAAAGACAAAGAAATACTGAAGAGTTTTAGGAAAAGGTTATAAAGTTTAAATGTATGTCAAAGGAAACAACGATATCTTTTGTTATTTTAAAAATGCTTTATTGTTATCGACTAACTAAAATTTACGAAGAAATACGTACTGTGATAAGGAACTGTTTGACTAACTGTTGCTTCACTTTTATCTAACGCGCGTTTCCTTATAACATAAGCTTCTTGATTATTTATTTTAATTTTTATCTCTACCTATATTATACTAACAACTGCCTGCGATTTTATTTCCGATAAATAAAATGGTAGAGGTCTGCTGTTGTGCGCGCATCAGGTAAAAACTACAGGATATATTACGATAAAACATTTTTTAGTTTTCTTTTATCAGACACTTACCTTACTTACCTTTTCACTATATCTTCGTCTATAATAATAAAATCAATTGTCGAATGTATGTAAGCGTGTGGTGTTCCGCCTTTTTTAAGTACATTTTTAACTATGATTTGTTTGAAGAAAGTCTTATGATTTAGATATGTAATGCGAGGCCTGCAAATTTAGCTGTCAACAAACAGAGGACGCTTAAAGAACTAGTCTTGAGGGATTTAATATAAGTGTAAATCCACTCTTTTCCCTAGGAACGCTAGATTAAAAAACGATAAAACAAATATATAAAGATATCCTGTATTCAATTTAGACCCTAAGAAAGATCTTATGAACGTCAAAATTACCACTGGTGCGGAAAACAATCCAGTCATCGACAAGAACCGGCAAGAAAGTCGATCGAGTTTGTCTTTTTAACATATTTAGATGTATATTTGAAAATACATTTCACGTTACAATCATTTTTAGTGGATGCACAGAGAGGCGTCAATTCCAGACATCACCATCGTTCACATATTGATGCACTCTGTAATAGATTTTTGACACCAGAACCCGCTTGACATGGCGCTTAAACCTTACAGTCCGCCAAAACGATAATGTGCTTTGGGACTTTGTTATGAAACCTGAGACTATTATGTGGCTATAACATTATAACCTAATTAGTATAACGTATAGAAACCAAATTCGGTGGAACACCTTCATTCGTTTTATTTTACTACTCCGTCGATAAGCGACGTGAAGCCTCGAGGCTACATATCGCCAAAAGCACCCATCACTTTAGAACGGCTGCACATATTTGCACCTTGTATAATTGTCAGGATAAGGTTTGTATGGAAGATATTTGAAAAATTCTACGGATAAGTGAACAATTTGGGCTTCAAATATACATTTAATTTATGAGTATTAAAAAAAGTGTATGAGTGAGACAGAATACAGTAGGGAGATCTTCAAAGGTTGACGTTCAGTTGTTAGTTGCTATTTTGTTTCATTAAATGATCGTACTGTAGCCAGGGATGATTTCGTATCCTTTTTCATGGTACTATACAGACGGGTGCCTGTCCGTCTAATTTATATATATGTATATATATATACCGTATAATTTCTTTGTAAACAAAACTATCCGTTTAGTTCCCCTCTTCTGCGCTTGCGTACCACATTGTTTGCCTCAGTTCACATGACGTTGAATGCAAGGTGCTTATAAAAATCATAGTTTCTTGAAACTTTAATAACTCTGTATTCAACTAGAAGTGGGGCAAGCGATGTAATGCGCAAACGCAGAAGAGGGGGACTAAACGGATAATATTGTTTACAAAGAATTTTTTTTTTATGTAATACAATCAGTACGTGAAACATATTGTTAAAATAATAAACATCGCAGACGGTGTCGCGGGTATCTGCTAGTTATAATATAAAACTTAATAATCTATTTCAATTTAATTATAGATTAGTATCACCTATTTGCCGGTAGATTCCAGTAGTACCATTTGTAGTATTTAAAGGAAGGTTGGAAAGTATATTAGGGATACCTAAAGATATAAAAGCAAGAGATGCAAAGAGGAATGGCGTGCCTTAAAAAGGGATACATGATCGACAGCTACTAATTAAGGAAGAGTTGAAAACGTTTTATATACAAATCAGACATGAAATGTTGATTGTCATATATATGAATAAGCGTTAGCGTAAGGTATTTTGCTTCTTAGCTACAATGTCGGTCGGTGTGTACAATGAATCATTTATTAAGAACCGGTTGTGACGGTCGTGACCTTCGCGCGGGCGAGCTGAGCGACGTCAAGATAGCAAGCAAATGCCTGCGTCGGCAGTTTTACTCGGCGATGACGTCACCGAATTACAATTGTTAATTCATCCATGACACGTATCAAAGTTGTTCTGTATCCAGTTAGTCGAATAAAGAGAATCGGAAATCATAAACGCTGTAATTCTTCAGATATTATTTGTAAGTGCAAGTCTTACCAATTAATATCCTTACTAATTTTATAAATACGAATGTTTGTTTGTAACGGTTTGACGTCTTAACTACTCATTGTGAAATTTTGTTCACACGTTGTCAGGAGTACAGAAAAACATATAGAATATATTTTATCCAGAAAAAAGTACTGTGCGAAGCCGCTAGCAAAACCAGTAAAGAGTATGTACACGTTTCATGTCAGTTGTGTCCTCGGCCATAGCGTCATAAGACAAAATTATTACGTCAATGTATGCCACAGATAATAAAAAATATATACCACGTTCATCAGCCTAATTAATATTAATGGAATAGTTTTTCTCAGGAACATATCTCAAGCTGAAGAAGTTATTCATTGTTCATTTTAAATGGCTATTTAAATATTTGCATATATATGTAAAACTTTTGGGCATATAATACGTAAATGTTATAAGTGTAGAGAAAAACTATAAATTATAGATTAATGAGCGCTTCACAATATTTACTATGTAATAGTATATCATTTGTCTATTGTTCGCATCCTATGATTTTAATTTCAAGTATCTATTGCAAGTATTTATATAATTGTTAAACATGTACAGGAATTAAATACTTTACTGGTTTTAATAAAAACTTGACACAGCCTGTAGAGTTCCTATAAAAATTAAAATATTCGGTGCCTCAACCCGGAGTTGATGATGGAAATGGAAGACAATGGAGTGAAACTTCCCAAACGGTATTTTTTTTATCGTGGAGGCCCCATTTTGTCGGGATTCCCAGCAACTTCGGACGCTATCATTCTTCCTTCATATTAGTGGTAAAATGTATGTTATGCTTTTTTATGCGATTGGAGGCAAACGAATAGTTTTTTTTTTCGAACTGACCTACACTGTTGGCTTCGTCAGGCCTCTATAGTTCCACCGGACTAGCGAATAGATAGGTTACTTGATGGTAAGTAATCACTGCCGCCCATGGAAACGGGGCATCATAGATGCGTTGCCGGCCTTTGAGGAAGGAGTAGGCTCGTTTCTTAAATGTTTGGTTCATTCCTTCTTATTATTGCTTGCAATTATTTTCATTTCATTTATTTTCATTTCGTTTGACGTCATATATGCCCATTTATGTATAGTTCTTGTATACTCGTTACTTATGTATATTATTCATTGTTTTATGTATATGCTTTTTAGTGTCATTTAATTTTGTACCAAACAAACTATTCGAAGTCGATTGTAGATCAGACAAGACATTGCAGATCTGTAATCCCAATATGTAGCGTCACCATAATCAGAAAAGGTATACTCAGAATAAATCCCTAACGGAATGTACTTAAGATTCGATCTAGATCGCCAGACTCGTTTTTTTTTATACTTTATAGGTAAACGTTTTGACCACAATCTCATCTGATATTAAATGATGATGTGGTCTAAGATGGTAAGTCACGCTAAACGTAGAGGGAGACTGGCTCTCGAGTGCTGCTGCCGCAACAAACCACAGGTGCTTGGTGACAGATTTCAACTTGAGGGTGGTAGCTAGCTAGATGGACTTAGAAAAAGTCCTACCACCATGCTATGGTTTCATCACGATGTTTTCCTTCACCGAAAGCTCCGACTCAGTTGCTTGGATTCGAACCTACGTTCTTCGACACTGTGTCCCGAACACACTCGTCTAGTTGTAACTCTCCATTCCCGTACGGTCTTATTGGTTACTTACGTTGAGAGACTGGCGTAGGTTTTGGGCATTCCTGCACTAATTCAGCTGTGTCTCAGGAGATACAGAGTCCATGATTCGCGAGTTCCGTATTCGGGATTGTTAAAGATGTGTCAAACCTAGCACGTCACTAAAAGATAACGTAACTTCCTGTTATAATTATAGTGAAAGAAATTTTCGAGTCATATTAGTTGTTCCTGAGATTACCTTCTATAAACAAACAGACTCTGAGTAAATGATGTTTATATATCTGAAGTCATCGTTTGGAAAACACTGTGTCATGGAAGGAAAAAACATTGTTATTTGAATTATGGATTTTATACTTACTAATACTGTACAGTACTAAATAATAAGCGAAGTTAGTTCAAGTCTAATTAAATACACGAACGATTATGACTAAGATTTGATATACTCATTCAGGGCTTATCTTTTGTTGACTATTAAATTAGTTCAAAGGTATATGACGAATGTTTGTCATGATCCTGATATGTAAATTACATACGTCTGTGTCAAGTAACTGTAGGTTAAAAGATGTACCTCGCCAAACATTTTGACCGCTCTGAATATAGATGTGCAGAAAACAAATTTGGGTATAAATACGCATTATAATATACATATATAACATCGAGACAACTTAAGGGTACATAAATGGCAATTTTAAACTTGTTTTGTATTAAACTCTTGATGATATGCGCAAACCGTAACTTACGCCTATATTAACGCGTCGAGTGTTTGTTTAGGATAGAGATCTCAAAATGGCGGATTATGTTTTTATTCTTTGTTCTAATTTCATGATATTGTACATTGTAAATTTCATGGTTTAGTAAGCAAAAGTTCGTACAGATGAAAAAATTATATAAAAATACATGAATATTATAATTTTACAATACATGATTTGTTATTTATCAAAGTTTTGTAATAATTCGTGTATTTTTTTAAGCGTATTCTGCCAGCATTCTGTTGACCTGTGCCTCATGAGATCAATATTCGTTTGTATGGAACATAAACCTTTCTGGCTTTGGATAGTCCAGGAGTTGAGAGCGGCCAATAAGATTAGCGAGGGCTGTACATATATTTAAAGCCGCGTCGAAATTACTCGCTCTAACGTATTCAGTTATGTGTATGCATATATTACTATATACTATAGTACTGTTCTGTATAAATAACTATTATTGCTTCTGTACAAGTGATGTTATAAGATGCTTTAGATGTGTTTGTGAGATTTCTGGTCCACCTAGTCGTATATGTAACGGCACGTTATATATTTTGTCACGTTATAGTAGACATTTAAGTCAGCATTTTCTCATTTGTTGGATGTACAATAATATACAAAACTAAACTAGCGACCGGCCGTGGTTTCGCACGGATGCAGTATGCATGTTAATTTGATATCACAAACGACCAAAGTGATTAGTATGCTCAACAGGAAAAGAGTTAAACTATAATGGTTATTAAGTTAAAGTCATATTTTTGACAAACATAATTTACAAAAACTTATAAATAAGTTCTTGTAACATGTAACTTGTGAGCTCATCATTTTGTAACGTTTGATAAACAGGGCATTGGTTGTAATACATTGATTTCTTTTAACTTTTTATATATGTATAATATGCATGTATTTTACATATAAACCTTCCGGAAGATATTACCTAGACATGAGTGAAAACCGTATCAAAATTTATTGCTTCGTGTAGAATAATGAAGTGAACATGCAGACTTACGCGAAAAACGACTTTATATTATTTATTGAAGACATTAATTGTTTCGTATTGGTTTTTGAAATTATACTTCTTTTGGCGCGTAAGGGAAAAATGATCAGACTAAATTATTACAACGCCCGCGCACAACGTCATGAAAACCCGACATCCTGAAGTTAGCTATAGTCAACATTACATTAAATACCTTTTTTCTATTCGCCTTTGTCATTTTTTCTACAAACATAGAAGAAAAAGGCGAAAGTTAAAATTTTTGAAAATATTTTTCTCTTGTTACGCTAAAGAAGTATAACTTCTAACGCGTGTACATAAGTACTCACACACTTTTTTGTTATTTAATCTCATTAAAACAATATGCGTATGGTATACAATTTACTAAAGTAATTGTCTATTATCCATTTTTTTCTCGTTGCAATATATTTAATTTTTAATTTAGTTGAAGTGTAACGTCTTATGGGAGTGCTTCGAAATTCGGATCCGCAACCTTTCTGTGTGACGAAAAGTGGTTGGGGTAAACACTGTGTCGGATAGAGTGTTAAAACATCAGTTGCAGTCCGATCATCGAAGTTAAGCAACGTCGGGCGTGGTCGGTACGGTACTTGTACGGGTGACCGCCTGGGAACACCGCGTGACGTTGGCTTTTTGTTCTACTTTTTATAAAGACGTTTTCACTTCTTTTATGTGGATAAAGCACACACACACACTTATTTTTAATTTTGTTTATGGATTCACACTCTGTAATTAATAACATGAGTAATTGTAGTTACTTATAATTCTTTTAATTATCTTTTTTTATCGTTTCGTCTTATATGATATACCTAAGTTGTGTCTATATTTGCAAAAATCATCTCTGAATTTTATTTAAAGATCTTACATTCTTATCGAATTGTTAAATTTTCTTAACCTTCGTAAATTAAATAAAAGAAAGTACTGTTAATACTGTTTATAAAACATACAGGTAAATGTAAAAAAAAATACTACTTCACCAATTTCATCAATTTCGACCTATGATTGCCGTATACGATCGATTTCAATATTGATAAAAATAGTCAGACTGTAATGAAAATAAGCCGCCATGTTTTTGTTATTTTAAATGTGGAACACGATTGTTTGGGCGACGCGGCCGGTAACTACGGGCGTCGTGTTACAAACATCACGAACGGTTTACGTGCGTTTGCGTACTTGAACCGTTAGGGTTGCTCGATAATAAGATTTTTTTTTTTTAATTATTACTCAACAAAGTTTTTGCCTCGATAATTGGTAATCAAAAACAATACAATCTCTATTCAATTAAGTAAAATAAAGGAAAATAAATGTAAAAAATATCCAGTTGAAATATGTATATGCTTATCGTGTAGAAATAACAAAATACATTATAATACATTGGTAGGTTAAACGGGGCTTAATCGAAATATTATATAATAGTCGTATATAGAATCTTATGGAATTATTATTATGTTAATAATTATTATTATAATCATTTTAATGTTTCCTGTTAATAATGATTATTTATACTGACGTCAGAATCGCTTATTGACTAACAAGCTTTATTTTTTATATTGCACGTTAGCCAATCTGCCATTCCATAGTCCCTATAAATATATAAATTTGCAAGTCTCGGGTGGTTCTGTTAGCTTTTTTAATATATAGATTTAATAGATTTTTTCATCAAGCGAAGTGACGTATACGCATCGATCTAGTGCTTTCCGGAAAGTAAACTTTTTTTTTATTAACATGGGGAAATTCACCACCCTCCCGGGGGGGAGAGTGGTTAGTGTGAGACTCCTACTCACTAACTCCCCGCGGTGTACCCTCTACTGCTATAACGGGACGTCACGGGCTCGTGCTAGCTAGCACCATGACGTCCCGGTAGCCGCCCCAGCCTAATGCCGGACCTCCCGCGCTAAGAGAGAGAGACAGCCTGGTACATCCTGACCGCCTCCCAGACGGCCGAATCAGTGCAATGGAGAGACTGGCCTCCGATCCATCTCCCCTTGGTCCGGCTTAAGGACGGACATAGGATGCGAAAGAATCGCCTCCTCATGTCCACCCAACGTCTACGCTGACGCTGGTGGTTCTGGAAAGTGACCTAACCTAACTTTTTTTAAGATTTAATATTATTCAGGTATTTTTTGGCAATGGGTGGATCTGTATCAGCAATGCATTTTCTAATTTTTCCTCATGACACTAAAGCTCGTAAATAACTAGTGAAGAAGAAATATATAAAGAAAATTTGTTGAGAAACAGAAAAGAAAAAGGTACTGAAATTTTTTATCTTTGCCGATATATATATATATTAAAATACGTAAGTAACCCTAAAATGCCACGTTATTTTGTCCGAAATTATTAACAACCCTAATTACAGTTACGTTTAAAATAGCATTTAACTACATAGAACTAAATACACTTACTTCTTAGGATATTTTAAAACGACTAACTAGAAATAATAATTTAAAAGAAAATGCAAAAACAATGGCTGTTTTAATTAGATCCAGTGTTAATTAATTAACAATTTTAGGAAAACTGAAAAATAAAACTACTAACGTATGTAATTTTAAAAGTGCATCAGTATAGTTTCCTCGAATGTTATGAGGGATAAGAAAATGTGTGACGTGTGTGTCAAGAATTAAATTCTTTACACTTTTTCTTCAACTCCGAATCGGATGGGAACATCTAGATTGTTTATATTTGTATATTTTCGTCATATAATGAAAAATCGTTATATCTCTCTTCATGTGATTCCCGTTCTCTCTCTATTTTAAGGCAAATCGCACCCTCAATAAAGTAAGAGCACATATATATTTTTTAGGTATTTGCAATAGAAAGGCTCATTATAAATAGTTTTACAAGGTGTATCTCTCAGAAAGAGTACATTTTTATGGCAATAACGCTGTAAATCAGAAAGTTGGGGCTAGTTTTGTAAAAAAATTGTGATCGTCGATTTGTTTTTTGCCGTTTCCCAAAAAAACTACTTTTCTAAGTTAAGCCTTTACTTTACTAAAGGTGCGAAATATCGGATAGTAAAAAAAATATTCATTTATTAAAAATGACATATAAAATATTAAACTAAAGTTGTATGAAAATATATAACAATAAAGTATAATTAAGTTTTAATAAACCGAATTAATGAAATTTCTACGCGTTCAATATTGAGTCTATAGAACCGGCAGCGCACGTTATTCCCCTGTTTGGAATTTCGCTAATCGTACTCACAGCATATATAACAGAAAAAGACACAGAGAAACAGAGAGAGAGAGAAAAGCGTTTAAAGGTGCTTAACGCTTTTTCTTTATAAGAGGATTTTTACTAGTTAGCTTCTACCGCCATCCGCGTTAAGGAACTTCACTCGTAAAATAATATCGCCTTTGATATTTGCGTCTACAAATGCATAATCCACTTCAGAAAAAAAAATACGCGCTGAATTACTTAATAGTGGGATATAAATGGCATAGAACACAAATTTAGGAATTAATACATGTTACATTAAAAATAAATCTAGATAACCTAAGGATATATAAATGTCAAATTCCTATAATAATATTTGAACTTTGTTTTGTGTTAAACTTTTGCCTACATTACTGGCAAGTTTAACCTTACGGCTGTATTCAGAGCGGTCAAAAACATTCAGGAGGACTGTATTAAGTAGGAGTTTTTGTTTCTCAGTCTTCTTCTTTCTTCTTTATTTTTTTTGGCTCCATCACGGTTTGTGCACTAGCCAGAGTCAAGTAACAAGATTTTGCCAAGTGTCTTGTGATAATTATAATGTTCTAACAAGATGGTGGTTTCCTTGTTAGAACTTTCCATGGAGTTTTGACTGCATCTCAGAATGCATGCTCCGTGGTATTATTTCCCATCCACTTCACTTGTGCATAATAACAGCACTATATTACGAAAACACCACCAATATTACAAAATATAGAGTCTAATAACACAAGATTATGAATAAAATATAAAAACCACTACATGACAGACTAAGATCCCGCCAAAAACTCTGTTTCTCAGTCTGTGTGAATTCAATTCGCAGTCTAGTCCGAGTACTTATTGAATTAACTCACAAGTCCGTTGTGGGCGGTCCACTTCGTTACTTCAGTACCTATTTGTCAAATCGTCATGCTTCTAAAATAAGAGCTTGCACTGAGTACCTACCCAATAAATGTCATCCTTTTTAATAAACAAAGACTTCAGTCCTAACGTGCTAACTAATATACTAAATAAATATGAATATAAGTGTTCTTTTGTAACGATTTCACATGTAACTAACTACTTAACCGCTCGTAATGAAATTTTGAATACACGTTCTAAGGGTTACATACAAAAATAGGATAGGTAGGTAGTAGGATAGGATAGGTCAGATATACATTACGCGTGGTCGGTATTTAGAGGAGAATGCTCACGTGAACCCTCAATACCGGTCCACATACGCGCACCACGCGGAAGAGGGGTTTTTAGTGAGTAGGAGTCTCACATAACCCTCACGCTGTCCCCCGGCAGCGTGAGGGTATCCATGATGGATTTTCCCCTCTATAAAAAAAAAAAAGGTCATATATACATTAACGCGAGCAAAGCCACGAGCTATAGCTAGTGTATACTAATTAAATAATAATATAAATAATAAACAAATAATAACAAATAATAAAATAAAGGTACTGTGAAACATTACGTTAAAAAATGTATAGAGCATATATAAAATTCCGAACATAGGACTTTGTTCGTAAACACCTGCATCAATAATGATGTTATTTTTTGTATTTATGGGGGTCACTTGGATGGCTTTCCCCATAGGTGAGCTCGTTGTTGACATCTACATTTTATGACTTTGACTCAATTTTTCTAAATATCTCTTTTAATTTCACACACATAAACATATAATTACAACTTTTCAGCGTCCCGTACGTCTCAGTACATTTTAAATTGAATATCTTTTATATTAATTACTTTTTAAGCTTTGTTATAGGTTTACTAAAAAAAAACCGGTTTTTTTCAACTCTCCGGAAAAGGACGATTTTACCGGGACAATAACGACATGGTTAATAAAATGTAACAGTTAACAGGAATGTGAAATTTAGATGATTGAAGTTATCCAATAAACATGTAGACCGCGGCTTGCGGCCGCCACGCTGTCGCTAATATCACTTCAGTACCTATGTGTTTAGTATTTTGATACCATTGGGACGATTGAATAATATACCAAGAAAGGGTTCAATTCTTTATCAAATCTTAATAAACCTATAAAGCGGCTTAACGTTACGGCATGACGGCATGCGTGACGGTATGAGAGAGCGTCATGTCGTTTGTTGTGACGGTAGACGGGTTGAATTTCCTGTTAAGGCATCCTAAATCCCAATAGATCGCTCACAACGAAAAGGTTTACGGATTGTAATCTAATCCTGAGTTTGGTGGACGGACACTTAACTGCTTGTGACATATACGACAAATATTTATTTATTATAAGGATTTTGACAAAATTTATAAATATTTATCCTTGTTACAGAGTACTGGGATATTCTGCACGTTCTTCCTCGCACATGCTATAAGCCAAAGGCGGCGCGCTTCTATAAGGAATTCCACGTCCATACGTGAGTCCACGTTCGCAGCGCCAGACACTTCGTTGCTGTCGTCACCTACCGCTCCTGCCCCTACCTTGCCTAAGTACTAATAGATGATTAGACCCACAGGTTACTAATGACGAGATAGTATCAAACTGATACAATGTGTGAAGTATATGCGCAAACGTCATAATAGAATTATTCAAAATAAATCAGTCAGAAACAAACCGACCGAGAGACTATGAAGTCATTTTCTAAAAAGTAAATGCCAACATTATTTTGGTAATGATATTTTTAAATGCAGAAAAATTGTCTTCAACTACACAAATACATAAAATAGCCTAAGTTTTGTTTTGAATTCACTTCACATACATCGATGGATATTTAATAATAATATGCGATATTAGCCTTGTTGATTGTTCGATATTTCGCGTTTGCAAAGTAACCTGTGACTCACTTAAATTATATAGTATAAGTATTTTAATTTTAATATTAAACTGCCCTATTAGTTGCCCTTAGAGTTGTAGGTAAAACCAGCTGATTGAATATGTTAGTTTAAGTTGTAGGTTCTGTAGCGGGTCAAAATATGATTGCGTTACGACTGTCAAGTGATTTCGTTCTAAGTTTTAAAAAGAAAAAGTAACGTGTTCTCTACATTTCACGAGTACTTATAACTTAAATGTTCATCTTTCGTGATTCATATGGATAGGCATGTAGTGTTTAATGCTTCATTTTAATTTTTCTCATGAAATTAAATATAATTCTTTATAAGAAAATCGTGAATTTATATCACTGCTATTTTTCATATAGTATAAATTTATTTGTGTCTCTTGATATTTTGCGTATGGTATAAATACATATTATTTATAATTTTCACATAGTATGTGTGTTATATATAGTAGATCGCGAGCGTAATTACAAAGAAGTAGTTCGGGTAAACTTCCCTTGCGTAATTCCTATTCTTTTAAATTTGGAACATTTTCTTCTATCACCTGTGAAATAGCTATTATAAAAAATAATTTAACTGTTATAAAATTATTATAAGCTATAATTTTCTTATCTATTCCCCGATGTTATAAAACCACCTATTAGACGCAATAGCTTCTGTATACAATAATAACATATACACAAATTATCTACTTAAATAATACTTCGTTGTAATATAAAAATGTATCTATTAACATAAATAATAAAACCTCCTTTTTTTTTCTCAAAACACATTTACAGTTGAGGAAATTCCAAAAAAAAAGAAAAGAGCTCAGATAACCCAAAGACATGACAAGTGGTTTACGAAACAAAAAAAGTTCCTGGACCTCTGACTACAGTATAGTTGGTAGATCTTAATAACCAGTAAAATAAATTACAAATATCACGCTTTTAGTGAATTTCGACTTTTATTGTTGCCATATTCCACACATTATTGTGCTACGTGCACTGTATTTTACCGAACATGAACTCCTAAAGCAATCTAATTAATAACTGTGGAATTGTTCTCTCCAACATCATAATCCTCTCTCTTCCTTAATGTCAACATATACTCTTGTCAATTTCTTCAATATTCTCGTTTTGGTACCCTTACATCATGAATACATGTAAGTACCACAGAGCTCATGGACTATATCTCTTTTTTACTGCCTCTGTAACTTTCCAAATATATATTTTAAAAGCATTACCAACGGTTGTGAAGTATTCTAAATCATTGTCAGAAAAATCACCCTCCAGTTAGTGACTTAATTAAGACAAAGATTATTATTGATAAATTATACGTTCAAAATTATTACAAAAAAAAAAACAATTTAGAAACTGTGACAATTATAAAAATATTTTGCTAAAATTATATTACATCATTGTAATATGAATTTGTTATGTTGTATTAAATATTCAGCTGTAATTGAAAAGATTTCATTTTATTCGAATAGGGTGACGAATAATGGAAAACCAAATGACAATAAGGCGGTAAATTAATACAAAATGTTCAATGATTATTAAAGTTATTTTGATAGATGTGCCTGTCTGACATCATAATATTGTTTAAATATAGTAGTACTTTATTGCATAACGATATTTGTATAGCTACTAACATTTACTTATTGTTTATTGTCCAGAAATCATAGAGGGCATGTAAATAGGCTTGTTGATTGAGACTTACTATCACTAGAAAAATATTACTATTACTTTTATAAATTGTGTTTTATATCTATAATTATTTATTTAAAATTATTAAATGCAATTACATTTAATGTAATCAAATGACTCAGTAACTTTAAAGCATTGAATTAAATAAAACTGCCAAAGAATTAGACATCTTCCGATTGTTTACATTTTGTCACAAAAATTGAATTTATTGGTAATTAATATTACATTATTTTTATTTTCAAATTAGTTTAGTATTAGTTAAAAGAAGCATTTATTACCTTTCGCTTAAAATTCTTTTAAAGATCCTTACATGAATTTTCTACAGATTCCGTAGACATTTTATACAAAATGGCGGCTATACACCGTACTTTCATAGTTGCGTTGCTGTTCTACTATAATAACCTATAGTCATGTTTTTTTTAATTTTATTTTTGGCAACCAATCTTCTAGATTATTACTGCCATTGTCGAGTTTGTAATAATATTATAAGTGTCTTGTGATATTTTAATGTTCTAATAAGATGGTGACTCCATAGTTAGAACATTCCATAGAGATTTTGTTGCAACTCAGCAACTAAGAATTCATGATCCGTGGTATTATTTCCCATCCATTTCACTTATGCACAATAAACGAACTGTATTACTTAAAACCCCACTAATATTACAAAATAATATATAGTTAAATAACACAAAATTATGAATAAAATATAAAATCCATTACATGACAGACTAAAATCCCGCCAAAAACTCCAGTTCGTTTGTTATGTGAATGGTTAGAATACATTTTATTTCGTTCACAGTATTTATTATCTACGCAGCAGTGTACTCAAATCTATTTATTTTCTATGTCTAAATGTGATTGTATGGTTGTGTGTTCGTTGTTATAAGTTCTAATTTAATATTATGTAACGTTACCTATTATTGTAGATGTTAATGATTAAAATATTTTTTTTCTACAAAGATTATTTTTTTTTTATCATTTTGTAACAATAAATAAATAATACACAATGGTACTTTGCGGTTTTTTTTCGAAGTCGTACGTTATATAATATCCTTTTCAGTCCAATATTTTATGTCGATATATGGCGCTTCGGAGGCTTTAATGACGAATTTTAAAATTCTTCAATGAGTTTTAGCTTTCAGTGTGCTGGAAATTAGAGTGATAAAATGCATTTTTAATGTCAAGTGTGCATCTGCAATTCTACTTGAAGAGACAATTCCCTCTTTAGGTTTTAGCCACTGACATTCTGAGAACACATTATAAGTATATATATACTTTTATTATACGTGACTGAATGGTTAGTTAATTATAAATAAATCATATATTGTTTGATCCACGTTTCCCAAAAAAAACCCACACGTCATATAGCTGGCTATTTTTTATAACTTATGCTTTTTTAATGTTTCCTTATGGCTACTAAAGTTTCGATTCGTGAATAATTTTATTTTTTGGAGTACGAAGAAACTCACCTGTCTGTAATTACCTATATCGGGCAGCTCGAAAGGGTTATGTATGAGTCCTACTCACTTAAACCTCAACTTTTTTTAATTTTTATATTATATGAGGCAAACGAACAGGTGGGTCACCTGATGGTAAGTGATCACCGCCGTCCATAGACACTAGCAACACCAGGGGAGTCGCAAGTGCGCTGCCGGCCTTTTAAATATGTGGGCCTCCGGCGCTGTCACTGACCAAACGAAACGCAACAGTGCAAGCACTGTTACTTCACGTCGGTTTTCTGTGAGAGGGTGGTACTACCGCGGGCGAGCCGACCCATTCATGCTGAAACCAGTAATAGATTCGGAGTAGCTCTACCACCTACTAACTACATAACTATAGTTGGGCTAGGAGAATCTCAGCTGCTACATCCCTAACCTGAGCTTCAGCCACAATGGCTTTACTCACAAGGAACCTCAGAAGGTACACACATACAAACATGTCTTCTTATTTTCAGATTTGAATATACTCGGTGCTAACCGCATTAGTAATTCCCAGTAGAAATAAACATTTCGATGAATTTGACTTTATGATGGTAATAATAATCAATAAGGTGGATCTGATACCAATGTAGGAAGAGAAGAAGAATTATTATCGACATAAGATCCGCAGTCGATCTTGCACTGATTGTAATATATTAAGCAAAATATAGATAATAACGATAGTATTAAATGTGTTTAGCTCGCCCTCTAAATAGACGTAGTGAGATTAACCCTTTATTATAATAATAATAATTAAAACAATAAACTAGAAGCTTACAAAGTAAATGTAGTTCATTTTAAACAAGAAATTCTCAACTCCGGATATACGGTCTTACAAAACAAAAGCGTTCATAATATAAAGGAAACGTTCTCCGATCGTTTTTTATTATCTTTTTTCTGGATGATGTCAGGCAAAGAACATTTTTTGTGTGTACGTTACATGGCAGAAAGAGGTAATTTGATTTACCAGGAAATCTCTTGTAATTTCGTGGAAAATGTTGATCTTGCCTCTGTATCTGGCAAAAATGACAGATTTTTATACAAACTTTCAGTCTCTTTTATCACTATATTAGCGTCAAACGCCTTACAAAAATCCTTACTCAGTGGTTCGTTACAGGAACCAGAATGCAATTTTCACGTGTGTACTTCACTGGAATTTACTAAAAGAAGTCGGTATACAAATACCACATATTTGAGAATTAATTTGTGTTTTTTTTTTGCACTTTTGTGTCCATTGTTTAGGGTCTCAGTATAATGATTAAAAGTTTCCTTTGGACGAAACAGTTACGAGAATTTAGCGTCAAAATTAAAACTGTTCTGTTGACATAAATCATTAGGGAGTAAATAAAAAGGGAACTGCGAATAGCAATGTATTGGAAAGTGTTTGCACACGGAGCGCATGCCTACTTTCCCCCTTCGCCATGACACTCGTAAGGTCGTTTTATGGTCTGGGCACGAAGTTAACAACTACTTTTTGCAGTGTGAATTGAAAGCGACATAAGTATTTGCTGATTTACATTCCGTTATCGTAACCAGATCTTTGCCGGGAAGCTTAATATCCTGTTTCGTTCGTAGATTACTTGAATTAACGGTTCATGTTAAAATATATCCACTTTTATATACATACTAGGTTTTAATCTCGACTTCACTCGCGTTAATGCGGATTTTGAAGACAAAATATGCCCATGTCGTAGTCCGCGTTATTCTCTGATAATGTAGGTTTTATATAGGTGTAAGAATTTTTAAAATCGATTAAGTACTTAATTGAGTTTATTCCTTACAAACACAAAACATTTAAAAAAAAAATACTTTATTGGTGTTTACAACCACAATCTCATCTAATAATAAATGATGATGTGGTCTAAGATGGTAAGTCACGCTTAACCTAGAGGGAGACTGGCTCTCAAGTGCAGCTGCCGGAACACACCAACAGGTACTTGGCGACAAATGTTTAACTTGCGGGTGGTAGCTAGTCAGACGGACTTAGAAAAAGCTTTACCACCATGCTATGGTCTCATGACGATGTTTTCCTTCACCGAAAGCTCCGACTCAGTTGCTTGGATTCGAACATACGTCCTTCGACGGTGTGTCCGAACAAACTACCAACTGAGCCATCATCGCTTCAAAATATCATAGATTTAAAATTACAAGCTTCAATGAGAAGTTGTTTGCGTGATGATATTTGTGAAGTAATTTTGACTTCGATGAACTGTAAACATCGAAATGCCCAAAAATACATGTAAATCATAGAATATCGTCTTGATCGAAGTAGGTTCGGGTCGTACAACGAGTCTCAGTGTCCTATGAAGAAAATACATCGTGATATAACCAAAGTATGATGGTAAATGCTCGACTAGCCACCACTTACCACTTACCCTTACCACACATACCACACTCGTGTTGAAAATCTGTAAACAAACATATATGTATATGTTCTGACACCTGTCTGTCCTCCTCTAGACCGTATTATGACATAATATCGAGTAAGATTGTGTTCACACGATAAAACCTATGAAGCGTGTAAAAACAAAACTGAAAAAGTAGTCCGGTGAAACTGTAGAGGCCTTGCCAGGTCAACAGTGTTGTCAGTTCGAAAAAAAAAAACAAAACTGAAAAAACCTCAAATTGGATTCAAATTTTTAAACCTTTTTACGTTTGATAATTATTATTAACATATATTTTCACACGCAGCTACACATTAGCCTTAGAAATTAAATGTAATTGTTAGAGATACTATAGATTTATTATATTCACTCATATGGTACGCAGAGAACGACCTGCAGACGTTACCTACATGTTACATGTATCGTTTCTCTGAGTATCTGGAGTGTTAAATTTTACTAAATAAAATACAACCCGGAGCTTACCATCATTTGTAAAATGAAATCTATAATATAAAAATGAATCGCTGAATGTGTTGCTAAGCGCAAATCTCGAGAGCAGCTGAACCGATTTCGCTAATTCTTTTTTTAGAATATTCCCTGAAGTACGAGGATGGTTCTTACGGAAAGAAAAAATTTAAAAAAATGCCTGAATGAGTCTAAAGCCAACATTTTTCTATACTCCCATATAAAGGATTCGTAATAATACTTAAAAGTCAATTTGAACTTTAATACCATACCGTAAAGTTTAAGTGTTAGTGGAGAGGTTCCGGGAAGGTAAAACAATTGAGTGACGTTAGTATCGTATAAATATTAATGTCAATATTTAGGTTTTCTAGGTGGTAGAGCTACGCTGGAACTATCACTGGTTTCAGAATGGATGGGTCGGCTCGCCCGCGGTAGTACCACCCTCTCACAGAAAGCCGACGTGAAGTAAGACAGTAGTTGCACTGTTGCGTTTCGTTCGGCCAGTGAGAGCGCCGGAGGCCCACATATATTAAAAGGTCGGCAACGCACTTGCGACTCCCCTGGTGTTGCTAGTGTCTATAGACGGCGGTGATCACTTACCATCAGGTGACCCGCCTGTTCGTTTGCCCCCCATAATAATATATAAAAAATAACATTATATAGTGTCCCGAATAGCAGAAAAATATAGTAAAAAAAAGAATCGACTGTTAGGTGGTACGAAGTTCGCCGGGTCAGCTAGTATTCAATAATTTATACTTTGCAGCTATTCAACATCGGAGCAAATCCTGTTACGCCTCCTAATTCTCCTGGCAGAGACATTCAAAACTCTCTACACAGTGCGTTCCAGAATCAAAATGAACGTCATTGATAGTACAATGCGTCTTACACTGCTTACTCCTGTATTTCCAAAATGAAGCTTTAACTACTTATTGCGCTAAAACTATCGTCATATGCTACTCCCACATCTGCGTGACAAAGCTTCGGTCACTTGTGCCGCTAAAAAGTAACCTCAAAATTAATTCCGATAAAGGTGTAGAATAACGTTTGCACACCATTGTCATTTCAATAGTAACTCGAAATTAGCATCTCCAAGTCCCTTTGATGTGTGTAGAAACCGCCGCCCCAGTTATCGTGCTGCGTGTATCGTCACGCAATCCGATAGTTCGTAACGCATAACGATAATATCTTTCCACATCTGCATTTAGTCTGACCATAGACAAAACTTCGTGCTGATACACGCAGGTATGGGAGTAGCAATAAGTTATTCCGATAAATGCGCAGATTAGACGTTTTCCACAGCTCTGTTATTTCAATTGCTCGAAATTAGCGTTCGCTAAACTTATTTAATGTGCGTAAAAACCATCGGTCCATTTCGTAACGCATTCATATAATGTCTTCCCACACTTGCATTTATTGCGACCATAGACAAAACTTCGTGACGATATCCGTAAGTATGAAGGTAGCACTAGATATGAGAAGCTTTATTAATACTAGTATTTTTTATATACGAATTAGCACCCCTTAATAAGTGTCTATAACAGGTACCTCTGTTTGCTTCCTCCTTGAGATACACCGGGTACCGCTACTTAAAAATTGGAACATTACAGCAAACTCTTAACATACATATAGGTTTTCTTTTGGTTAAATCTGAATTTTTGACTAAAAATCATGTTTTTTTAATGTCAATACAATAAGTATTACAAAGGTTGATCAATTACTAAGTACATTCTTATATGTCCAAGAATGGACCCATAGCAATTTCGATGGCATCTTTTAACGAATTTCGGATGATAGAACACCTCGCTGAGATGAAAAGTGTGAGAAAGACAGAAAACAGTTGACATGGTTCAATGTATAAGTGCAAGGGAGATAGATATCATGTTGAATGAGGGGTCTTGACTAGGGTGCCCGTCAATATTGCCGAATGTTTGGGACAGTAATAGTTATTTGTTAAAAAAATATATCGTGGTATTATACTTTAGCATAAAAATAAGTAGCTTTATAGTACCAAAATATAGTCAAAAGTAAAACCAAAATTCCTTTCTGAGCAATGATGACAGTAATAGTTTAACACTACTTTTCATATTGTTTAGATTTATTTTTATTTTTTATAGAATGACAGCAATTATCTAATTTTTGCAGATTTGAGTTTCAGTATTATAATATAATTACTGAATAATAATTATAATTATAAAAAATATTTTCTCCACAAACGCGTACATATATCACAAACTAAATACAGTTCTCTTTTATTTCTTAGTGTCTATATAATCCTATGCTTAATAATGAGATGTTAACTAGCCGATATGCTTTTACAATAATGGCTTTATTTCAATCACAACTAATATTGAATGACAATCTAGCTGAATATTCACGGATCCTGTGTGTAAGGAAGTTTTATTCGCTTCTAGTTTTATTTTATAGCTCGAATATCATCTTGTACATTTGTTTTTAAATGATACCTTACTCATATATTACAATAATATAAAGCAGAGAGTATTTGAGTTTTCCTGCTTTATTTAATATTGATGATGGTGATCCCATCTCCGTCAAACGTTATTAAATTACCAATATTGATTATTTTAAAGGAACTGTATAACAAATTAAATTATTAACGTACCTAATTAATCAATGATGCCTTCGGTAAGTCGTTTATTGGTTAGTAAATGTAAATAACCATGTTATAGCATTTAATTATAAGCTGGATTTAAGCTATATTAAATTAGAAGCAATATCCTTAAACATCTGTCATAAACAGTAAAAAGATATATTTTAAGGTCTGACGCAGTTATTAACTCTTGGTCACCATAAGAATGATTCATTTGTAGTTGAGGTGTGCGGGGGGACGCGCCGCCATCGCGATCTTCCACTCATTTTCATTTAGTCGTATTTACTACTCCGAAGTCAGTGTTGCGTGCTGCATCGACC
This sequence comes from Antheraea assamensis, assembly GCA_035772565.1. Lineage (NCBI taxonomy): Eukaryota > Metazoa > Arthropoda > Insecta > Lepidoptera > Saturniidae > Antheraea > Antheraea assamensis. The sequence continues at coordinate 188,070 of JAQQSE010000191.1, read as the reverse complement.
GAGAGAAACGCGAGTGTAGTGTTTGTTTGTGAGCAGAATTAATAGTGTCCGTCAAGATGGGATGTGGAACGAGCTTTGTGAAATATGTGCTGTTCTTCTTCAACCTGGTTGTCGCGGTGAGTTGAGGGAAGGGAAGGTTACAATTATTTGAAACCGGTTTTTATGTTCCGGTGGACTTGTCTTGTGCGGTTCACCCTAAGCGTGTGGCTTGAATGCGTCGATTGCTGCCTTGGTCTATAAAAAAAGTTAACGGATACAGGTTTGATTTGAATCACGTGGTTAGACAAATATTTTTAAAAGTCTATCCACTTTACTGCAGACTAGCTTGTTACTTATTTTTAGAAAAAATAAATTAGCACGTATTTTGTGATAATAATCTAAAGGCAGATGGATGTACGATAGTTTTTTGCCTTATAGCTTTTTTGTGTGATAATTTTTCTTATAATGGATTAGAATATTTTGAGCCTTCTCATATTATACTTTGAGAGGGCGATGTGCTTTCGATTTTTTTAATATCGTAAATTGAAACGTTATGTTAGAAGTTTTTATTTTTTAATATATCAACTGATTACACAACACAGTCAAAGGATTACGTTATTACCACTTAACCGAAGAACGTAATATTTGCTGGTGTTACTGGAAATGCAATAGATCTACTTCAAGATTTAAAACGTACGAGAAGCGGCTTTGTTATTTCATACAACCTTTGTTGTTTTCTTGTTTTGGCACCGCAGAAGCATTTGCCAGTGTCAATGTTTTGAGCAATTTTCGTTTAAAATAATTCCAAGGACATCAATCTTTCTTCTAATTATTCCAGTGTTGACGTAATAAATTAATAATAATAATTTATATAGTATATAGTGATAACTTATTCTTATCTGTTACTCTGAATCTAAAAATGTCACTAAACATATATTGATTTTCCCGACGTGCTTTAAGTGGCATCCTCCGTTTTAGGTTTAACTAATTACCACCTTTATCCACATCGGCACTCAAAAACAATACTAGACTTAATTATGCAAGTGTGGATTGGTGGCATCTTAATCGGTGATATTGTGATATAAGTTTTTTTGTCCTATATTGTGCAACATTGGTGGCTTATTATTTGACATAGTTTCATTACTGTGCACAATTGATTTGTATAATACTTGTACTAGAAACATGTATTTTTTGTTGTCATAAAAACTATCGAGTCGTCAAACAAACTACCTGGACAATTCTAACAAGAATGCCACTAATTTTTAGACGTTTATATATTAGAAAAATAGTACAATCTCAGGCCTTGAGAAATTTAGCCGTAATAAATTATAAAATAAAAAGTTATTCAAGTGTGACCCGATAAAATATAAACTGAATAATAGTCTTTGTTTTAATTGCAAACTTGAGGATATTTGTTATTTGTACGGAGTACATTTCTAAGCAAACGTGACTGAAATAGTTATGATCTAAGTATGAATTCATCCTGAGTCAAAAGAGCGCGTCATGTATTACGATTTTTAATACCTTAGAATTGACTCAATGCTGTACAAACAAACAAATATGACGTCATGTTTATAAGAGGTTCCATTGCGGGAACATGTGACTACGTCAACCGCTCGCAGTGGTCGGCCATTGTTAATAATATGCATTTTTATGTGTATTGAAAATGACAGTATATTTAACGCCATCGTTAGGTTTTGTGTTCATTTATTAATTATATAAATCGTTTAACTGATTACTTGTTGTTTTTAGTTATATAAAATAGCCTTTAATTGTTTAAAGAAGGAATTATTAGACGTAAAAGTTTTCAGCCGTTCCCACAACCGACTTAGCATCAAAGCTTGAATGAAACTTTCCTTTACATTATAGAAGATATAAAATAAATGTTGCTCAATAACAATATTTATTACGATGATTTCATATAAATAGTTTATTTCAAATTGTTCATTTAATGATCTCTTACTTTTACGTTATATTGTGGCAAAATAGTTAGAACGTATAAAAAGACTATTCAAACAATTCTTTCATACTACTGTTTTACACTCATTTATACAGGTGTTTCACCACATTTGTAAACGACCGTTATAATGATGTCAATCTCATTACTAATGTATTTTAATTATATGTTAATTAGGTTAACTATTTCATAACAGAAACAAATATAATTAATTGCAATTATGTTAATGTCAAATACCTTATTAATATTATAACATTTTAGTATTTTGTAATGTGTATAATATTATGAATATATATATAAATAATTACAGACTTATATTAGTACTACCCATTAAAGTGGAGGCTTCTTCCCACTGGAGTTACGGTAAGCCTACACTGAATTGGCAATTTTAAACGCCGAGAAAGCTTACGTAAGGCTTTATGTTCTCAATATATTGGAATTATAATCAATACTATGACATATTTCTCAGACATCTAATTACTTATTAATGGCGTTTCCTTTACCACTAATTGCATTATTAATGATTAAAAATCCTCATTAATAACTCATTTAGTGCTAATTAGAATTCTGTAAATCTCATTAGTCAATGGTACATCAATGGTAAAATAAGTTGTACTATCATGATTTTGCCTAATTTCTATGACAAAAAAAAATAAGCGTGCAAAATGTCAATAAGACCATGACGTCACTACAAGTGAATTCACGTTTGTATATGTCAAATGATGACAAACTTTTACAATCTGTAGCAATTGGTAATATCGTCAATTGTATACTTTTTTTTGTGTGCCAAACTTCAGTGAGAATCTGTCCTCACAAATATTCTTTATTAGAATAAACTAGCAGGCCCGACGGACGTTGTCCGATATTGATAATAAAAAATATATACTTATGTGCATGTAACGCTTAAGGCGGCTTGACATTTTCCGATTCTTTCAACAATTATCATTATACTTCAACCAATTTACAAAAAAAAAACCTTGACAAATTATGTACCTACCTAAACCTTCCCCGTGAAGTACTCTATCTATTGGTGAAGACCGCAGTACAATCCGTTCAGTAGTTTTTAAATTTATCGCGAACATCCAGACAGGCAGACAGACGCGGAGGACGACTTTGTTTTATAATATGTAGGGAGTATTTATTATTTTAATGCAGTCTTTGTTGGAGATTATGCACTTTCTCGGCTTGGTCTATCGCTAATGAAGTATGGTTTTTGTGGACATTATTGCTTAATAATTTGCCACTGATCAACTCCAAATCTATATCAAAATTGAAACGAAAATCTCAGTTGAAAACAGAAATGTTTATAAATACATGTCATAGTTAACGAAGCGTGATGTTAAGCCGGTAGGCAGTTCATTAATTCGGTTCACAAACTGGGTCGTAGGATCGTGGCGTGTTAAAACTTATTTCCCCCTATAACGTCGCCCTCGGAAATTGGTCAACAGGTGAACAACGGAGCCTTTGAATAATTAATGTTAGTTGACTTGGTCTTCGATTTACTTCATTTTATGACTTTATTTTTGTAGTTCATAGTTTCGATAGTGGTCCTTATGAAAAAAATGGTGTTAAATTTTTTTAATACGTTATAAGTTTTGACGAAGCACTACAATCTCAGACAATATTCAATTACAATGTGGCCTGAGATGGTAACATGCTAAACGTAAAGGAACACTGGCTTTGAAGTACCGCTGCCGGAATGCAGCTTTAAGCGCTTGGCGACAGATTTTTAACTTTACTGTGGTACTTTACAGACGCGCATTGGAAAAATGTTTGATTTTGATGTTTTCCTTTGGTTAAAACGACGGCTCCATTGAAGGATACCTTTTTTTACATGGGGAAAATCCGTTTTGGATACCGACCCAGGTGGGCAGCGTAGGATGGGTTATGTCCGACTCCCACCGACTAAAAACCCCATGGTGCCTTCTCCCACTCATTGAAGGATACCTCCGTGTATCGATGGTCTATCCGAAAAACACTACCATCGATCTATCATCGCTTCAAATTGAAGGAAACAACCAATTAGTTTTTTTACAAGTAACATTAAGCCCTCCGCTGATTGTTTAAGACACAGATCTCAAAATGGCGGATTAAGTTTTTTTTTTTTTTTACCTCATGGTACATCGTAAATGTAAAAATAGTTTAATAAAAAAAAAACTCGTCCAAATGAAAAAATACATTTGACATAAAAATTATAATTTGTTATTTTTCAAAGTTTTGTAATAAATCAGGTATATTTTTAAGCTTATGCTGCCAACAGTCTGTTGACCTGTGCCTCATGAGGTCTACATTCGTCTGTATGGAACTTAAACCTTTATGGTTTTGGACAGTCCAGGGTTTAAAATATACAATATAATAATCCTGAGAGAAAATACTTTATTATCATAAACATAAAACAATAAGATTGGAATACATAAAGTATTGTTGATTAAATATTATTTATTATGACGATAAAACATTAAAAAAAACACAATATCATCGTAAATAATATCATAATATGTTTCTATATAACCGAGGGTGAGTAGGTATAGTGCATCACAATTGAATTTCCTTATTACTCACTGCAAAAATAATGAATAGGGTTATGTCCTCAATATTATAAAGTATCCTGGAACTTAGAGCGTGATTATTGATGCTCCTATTTATTTTCTTATACTTATATTGACATTTATGTATGTATATACTAGCGGACCCAGCGAACTTCGTAACGCCTAACATTCGATTTTTTAATACTTATTCTGCTATTCGGGACCATCGTATAAATATTGAAATTCATATTTTTACGATACTAAAACGTCACTCAATTGCTTTTCTTCCCGGAACCTCTCCATTGAAACTTAAACTTTATGCTATAATAGTATTAAAGTTCAAATTGAGTTTTAAGTGTTATTACGAATCGTTAGTATGGGAGTATAGAAAAGTGTTGTTTTTAGACCTTTTCAGGTAATTTTTTTATTTTTTCTCTCCGTAAGATCCATCCTCGTACTTCAAGGAATATTCTAAAAAAAGAATTAGCGAAATCGGTTCAGCTGTTCTCGAGATTTGCGCTTAGCAACACATTCAGCGATTCATTTTTATATTATAGATAATCAAATTACAGTTATTTTGAGTCTCAAACATGTCAATGGGGTACAGGACTATGACGCATTTGATGCGGAATTTTTCTTAGACGGCTCTAGGTTGCTTATTTTTTGGTTTCAATTATTGACCTCTTAGTATTTTTTTAATGCCCAACGAAGCTGGCAGGAATTGGCTAGTTATTTATATACGATCATGGGGTTATTGATGTTGGCGTGTTATTTTGTGTAGAAAATGCTGACAACAGAATTGTAATTTATCTATTTTTATTAGTACATAGTTTGAGAATTTTCATAACTTTCTATTTATGTATGTATCGCTTTTAACGCTATAAGTAAACGCTTCTATACTAAGTTTTCAAGTTTTAGTTCTATCTTTTTTTAGCGGTATAGTTTATATGTCACTAGCGGTCCGGTACGGCTTCGCACGGGTATAAAATATATAGTCTATGTCATTCACTGAAAAAATGATTAAAATCGATCCAGTAGTTTTGATTTATTCATTACTGCACGCGTAAAATTTGGAGTAACCTCAAAAATAACAGTATTTCTCCACTATTTAATTTATTTTATTATACATATAAACCTACCTCTTCAATCACTCTATCTATTAAAAAAAAACGCATCAAAATCCGTTGCGTAGTTTTAAAGATTTAAGCATATATAGGGACAGAGAAAGCGACTTTGTTTTATACTATGTAGTGATGCGTTATATATTTATTATAGACGAAACTCTTTATCAGTATTTCGTGTTTTGAATATTTATAATGGTGGTACTTGTATTATAAATTAGGAACTCTAGTCCTATATAATTGTCGTGCATACACTGCGATATACCACGTCAATCTACCTTATGAGTAAGTGAGTCAAGGGTAAAACCATAACTGTCAAGGGGAAGCACAAATGGAATGCGATTCCGACTCACAGTCGTTGCAACATTATCCTTCTGATAGTTTTCGGACAATTGACGGTCATCCATCATCGATCCGTCATACAACTGACAGACGTATTGTGGGTTTTGGGATAACCACTTTTCAAATATAACAATCAAGAAAAATGACAAGAATCAATATGGTTATTTTGTCCTGGTCTGTTGCATACATAAGTTTATATTTTATGTGTTTTAAAACCAAGCATCATATAATTACAAAAAGAAAAATCAAAAAGAATTTAATCAGGCTACACAGAGACAATTGAAAGTCATTCAATTAAAATGAATTTCAGTAGACGAAATCTATTTTTAACTACCTTTGAGTAGTTTGTAAAGGTGAGTCATTTTAGGCCACACCGAAAGACCGTTGAAGATCATTAGAGTTAAATTTAACTTTGGTAAATAAACTTTATCTTTGACAACTTAAATAACCGTTTATCATATTATGAGCATAAAAACTCGATTATAGCATGCATTGCAAACGTGATCGGAGACGAAGCGGTGACATCATGAATACAATGGCATCTTAGACGACGTACTGGCGCCCGAAACACTTAACATGCCCGCTCTATTAACGAAGTTTTCCTCTACTATTTGGATTGGAATAAAAATGCTCTAACAATGGCTTCTTGTATTATACGTTTATTGTATTAGTCTTATATACTGCAGAACCAACGATGCAAGTGAACCTTTTTGGCTCGTAGCATTTTAAAAACTGAGCACAATATTTATTTAAATCATTCTGAATTTTGCCATAGGTGCCTCGGTATTGGCCTTGGTTGGTCTTCCGAGCGCCTTACTTTACCCTTACTCCGCGGCCGGCTGTAATGCGATAGACGGATGCATAAATTTGAGGCGATGTAAAAAAAAACATTTTAAACTTAAACTTGATAAATATTTAAATGATAGAATAGTGAATAAGGTTAAGTAAAATAAGTGTGTAAAACTATTACAAGACATGTTGCGATAAGTATTTCGGTATTGGATTAAGAAAGAGACGGATTATCGAAGGTTACATGGGGCAAGATGCGAATATTAAGATGATTTTTTTTTTTGTGCTTTATACGTAAAGGTTTTGACCACAATCTCATCTGATATTAAATGATGATGTGGTCTAAGATGGTAAGTCACGCTTAACCTACAGGGAGATTGGCTCTCAAGTGCAGCTGCCGGAACACACCAACAGGTGCTTGGCGACAGATTTTCAACTTGAGGGTGGTAGCTAGCCAGACGGACTTAGAAAAAGCCCTACCACCATGCTATGGTTTCATCACGATGTTTTCCTTCACCGAAAGCTCCAACTCAGTTGCTTGGATTCGAACCTACGTCCTTCGATGCAATATCCAAACACAGCACCAACTGTGCCATCATCGTTTCATGAAATAACTAGAATTAGTAAGATTAGGAATTAGTGGATCATAGGAAGTATGGAAAAATCACTTATTTCAGAGATGTTGAGAAGTAACAGGTAGGTAGGTAAGGTATGGGCACGGTGTGAGGAGTGATAACGGTATAATACTTAGAAGAGGATGGCGTATTAATGACATATATAGGAGCAGGGGAAAACCTTTGGAGGTATCGATGGATTGTGTGAAGTGAGTGTACTGAATCAAGTAGCCAAATGAATAGAATACTGTAATAATTGTCGAAGAATAAAATACGTTGTTGGAATACTGAAGGTAGTCTGGAATGTTAATGTTGCAGATTGGTAAACTGCGACGTCGACGTGCGTTCGTCATTACCTATCCAAAAGTCTGAGTGGACGGACGTTCTATTCTGTCATTATGTTGGTTACTACATATAATCGCGACAGTAAATATTGAAGGCGATGAACGGTGGTGACTCAAATATATTTCGAGTACGATTGGAGTGATGAGTAACTCGTTATCTAATGTACTAATTACTCGTACTAATTATACAGACTTGATAAATTTGTTTTAAATGTAAATTTATTATTAGCGTCGTGTTGTCGTTTGACTATTTTATAGATTAACGTATTATTAGCTGTGTCCGGGTCTCCGTACATATTTACATTCGTTACTATTATTATTATTTAGTTTCAAAAAAACAGGATACTGTTTTTAATATTCTCGGAGTGGTATCTACATATACTAATTTTCATGGTGGCCGGTTAGACAGAACCATCTGATGGCGAGTAATATTAAAATTGATACCGCTAAAATGTAACCTGAATCTGACAAATAAATAATAATTTATGATAATGATACAAGCAAGATATGTATTGAATTTAGTTGTACCGATACTTATTATTTTGTAACGTTTACATAAGAAATTTTAATTTAGACGGACATTCTTCATGACAGTATTTGCGTTCCACATTGTCGTTTGGAAGGATCTGTAACGAGTGTTGTACACGATTGCAAATATGCCGGCGGGCTGGTGGTTACGGTGGTGTAAATTGTGTATATGTGGCAATCAGAAATCTCGTATAAACGAGAGAAGCGTAATATTGTTTTAAACACAAAAAAAATCATTTAATATTTTGTATATGTAAAACAGTAGTCATTAACATAGTGACAATAGCCGTGGTGGTCGACTGGTTTTAGTTGTGGAATGCTAGTTCGATGTTCTCGGCATGTACCAACGGATTTTTCGGAATTCGCATGAATTTACTAATTCATGTTTGTGGTAACGCTATCCGTTGACGGTTAAGGAAAACATAGCGCGGGAACCTGAATCTGAGTAATGTTCTTTCTGAGAACTGTGAATTTCTGGGAACTTAAAATTGCCAATATGTTGACGGCTGGCGTGGAGATTATGCCCATACTTTCTCCTTCGTGTAGAGCAGAGGTTGCTTTTTTTTCTCATTTTTATTTTTTATATTATAGAGGGCAAATGAACAGGTGGGTCCCCTGATGGTAAGTGATCACCGCCGTCCATAGACACTAGCAACACCAGGGGAGTCGCAAGTGCGTTGCCGGCCTTTTAATATATGTGGGCCTCCGGCGCTCTCACTGACCGAACGAAACGCAACAGTGCAAGCACTGTTACTTCACGTCGGCTTTCTGTGAGAGGGTGGTACTACCCCGGGCGAGCCGACCCATTCATTCTGAAACCAGTAATAGTTTCAGCGTAGCTCTACCCATTTCAATATTTTACTGGTCCCAGTGGACCGTCTGTAGGCTCAATACTACCATTTGAAGTCAAGGTAATATTGTTAGTTCTTCACACTATCGAAAATAGACCAATTTTCATAGGCCCCTCCGCTTACTAATTGTGCACCTCCATTTTATTTGTCACGCCAACGTACATCCCCACGGAGTCTCTCGTAGATCCCTTGGGTCCACCTGCACCACTTTGGGAATCACTGGTGTAGAGGCTTATAGGACCTCTTGAAGGCTGATGGGATGATGATGTGTAAAACATTCCGAATCATGGTTATTGATTGTAAGGGTTTCGCAGATTCCTCGCATCACTAACTAAACGCTATCTGAATTAACTGTAGTTTCTGTAATATTTTTTATTTGACAGAGAGCCGCAACAAACATTTAAAAAATCTCTTTTGTTATAAGTACCGTAAATACTTTCATGTCCATTTAGTAAAAAGCTGTTATTTTGATATTACAAACAGACACTTCAATATTATTTATACATGTAGATATAGATTATGATTTGTATATAAATCTGAATTTGCTATTGTGATACCGATATTGAGCTATTTCTGCCATCGCCATCTGCCATATTTATTTGTTGTCTATTAATGTGTAACATACACCCATTACGCTTCACAATTATATAATAGTTTTATAAGATTAAAATATAACTAATTTACATTTTGTATATTTATTCATCGGGACGATACCTGTATTGTATAGTTTCTCTTTATCCCAAGAGGATTCATTATTCCACCCGTTCGTGAATAACTTTAATATAGTTCACTCATACGATATTGTCACCCCATTATGATGTAATTCGCCCACCCTTACGAGTGTCGAAAAATAACGACCTGACCACATTTCACCCTCTAGTGTGTATTGTTTTATATAGGGCGCTCTTCCGGTAGTTTATTCTGTCGAATAGATACATTGTATGAAGAAAGTAGCAAAAATAAAAAAAGAATGGAAATTCTCTGATAACGTCAAACGAAGCGGAAAGGGAAAAATGAGGCTCATAATATATGTCAAACATAAAAAAAACATAAATAGCTTAGGTGACCTGACTGTAGTTTGTTTCAAAAAGTTGGACTTGTTCAAGATACATGCCAGCAAGTACTGATATAAGGCTCAACGGTCCGATAAACCTTTGCCTATTTATAAAAAAATATACATTGGTCTTACCTCATTGGAATAGCGATAATAGTATAACGTGGCTAAAATTCGACATTTGATTAGTGCAGAATTATTTATACATGTAAAAAGTCGACAATCGACACTAATTAAGCACCAATATTGATGCGAAACAAAATTTAAATTGTTACCGGATAGACCGAAAGAGACAAACTAATTAATTGTCTCTTTCTACACGTTAGTTGTATTTGAAAATACTATTTCCAAAACATTCTCTCTTCTTATAAAATATAGTATTTTATAAATGATTGTAGGAAAGTATTAAGGTTGTATTTCTGTCATACCTTGAAATATACATTAGCTTATGACATTGGACATTAGAGCACGGAATGGTAATACATAGCATTGTACCGCACGTGATTTATATATAAATAACATTATTTCCTCTTGCTTATCGTTAATATCTATTTAAACATTCTGCTCGTGTAAAGATACTTGGGTCATAAGAACGAAGCCGATTCAACATTTATTAATATGGTTTATTAGGTTTGGCAGTCTATAAGAACAGTGGGTTATTGATGATATTTTGGATGATGTTCCCAAATGATAACCAAGGATACACAGGGGATTTTCTCGGGATCCTGGAATGTCACGTAGTGGATTTTATATTTTATTCATAAACTTGTGTTACTTTGCTCTATATTTTGTAATATTGGTGACGTTTTACGTTTTTTTTTTTCGATCTCACTATACGCTGTTGGCTTGAGGAAGGCCCTCACAGCTTCACCGGACTATATATAACTATATTGTGCACAAGTGAAGTGGATGGGAAATAATGCCACGAAGCATGGATTCGGACTTGCCACAAAACGCCTTGGAAAGTTCTAACAAGAGGTCCACCATCTTGTTAGTTCATGGAAATGATCACAAGAAACTTGTAATATCATCACTTATCCGACAATGGCATTAAAACCTTACTTAGAAGATTAGTTACCAAAGAAAATATTAAAAAAAAAAGAATATACATCCGACAATAAAATGACATATTTTAATGAACTACTTTCAAAATATACGTAACTTGTTCAAAATTTGTTAAGACAGATTTTTTTTTTTTGTTCTCTGCCACTTTTTCTCTATTATATTTCAAGATATTGAAAAGTATAAGTATTTATTTGCTAGCCGCTAACTAGCAAGGTATTACTGACATTATCATGCTCGCTTGCCCGTTGTCTAGGGCGGCTCTCTGTTATTGTCTAATGGTCATTGACCCTGACTTATGCAATATTCATTTGTTCACCTGGAAGTCGTTACGGATGAGATAAGCTATATTCCTATATACAAACAGACACGACTAGATAATTGTTACAAAAACGAAATGTTAATACATTTTTATAATAGACGCGGTTTACCTGAAATAAAACGTATATTAAAATACTTACCTCATTAGAAGCTTTCTATTGAGAGTAGCGTATCCGTTTCCGTTCACTTCTCTTTCTACCTTATATAGCTATCTCTTTCGCACCTCCTACAATTATGATGTTTTATTATTGTCTTTTTCGTGTACACCATTATTTTACACAGTTTTTACATTTTATTTAGTACGTTTTTTTTATCATACCATTTTTTTTTTGCGGTAGAAAACGATAAAGATAAAATTATTAATATTGCGTTTTAAAAAAATCAAATGTCTATGGTCGTCTCTGGTCATTTTAACTCTTGTTCTACTTACTTTCGTTGTATGTTCGTGTTAATGAGCCTAGATAATAATATAATTATCTGTTCTTTTACTTCGATTTATTATGTTACGGAACAAAGAGAAGGATAAATATCAATAATATTAATGTTCGAGAACAATCTACTAACGGTCGCTTGATTCCAAACTTGAATGTAGGTCGTAATATAGTAATTGGTTCTAATAAAACACATATAATCTATTTATAACAGAGACTAATCGACTACCATAGATTATAAAAAACAGGGAACCATTATTTTTTATCTATACTGATAACACCAAGACATACAGCTTACAATTATGATTGTTTACATAGAAGCATCTCGTTTCGTGAGATACAACTATCGCAGTCTGTACCATCAGGCCTGTCGAAATACAATTGCAATAAATGATAAATATTTCCTTCCATAGACTAAAAACCCTATTTAAAATGTTACGTTCTATAAGAGTTTAATACTGCTTTCATAATCAATACAATCGTTAGCGGAACCACGACGAAACCGCATGTGACCTAGATCAGGTTATTTCACTTACAAGTAGGGCCCCGTGTTTCGGCCATTACAAAATCTAGGTCGGCGTAGTAAAACAATTGGTGACTGAGGTTGTAAAGTTTTACCACTATATTCACTCAACACGGATAGAATGTTGATTATATTTTGTACTTTATGAAGTAAAACATTTGAGCGCTATGAAAGTAAAAACTCCAAACTCGGAATTCTAGTGTAAGGTGTTTCCAACGCACCGTTTCTTACTGACTACTTACTGAATGGTGAAAAAACAGTATATACTCGTAGATATACGATCATAGTACTCGTGGGTCATTTGCTGTTAGTTATTAAAGAGTCCCATTGTCTATCTGTGAAAACTTTCATCTAGATTGTAATATATTATATACTTAAACCCTGCAAAACTAACCCCATCGATATCGGAAAGGTAGTTTTTGAAGAAAATCGTGGACACTCAAGTACATACATAAGGGTCGAATACAGAACCTCCTTTTATTGGAGTCGGAGTTTAAATGATGTAAAATGGATACATAGACATTGAGGGAGAAAAGGAAAGAACTATCTAATAAACCAAGAAAGAGATGGATAAGCGCGATAGAGCAAGGCAAATGTACACACTAGCGAAATCAAGAAACAAAGCTAAATATTGTGGACACACTAGGTGGACTATTGATTAATTGAACATGGGTATGATACTCTATCTGACTTGTACCAGATTCAATCAGCAACCACTATACATGCAGTGATAAATCCGGAACGATGATTCTCTATTAGGTTGTCGCGTTTTAGAATCATTCCGTGTATATCCAACTGGCAGTTGCTAAGTTACGATGGTCCGCCATTGCACTGTAGTTGCCATCAGCTACAAAACAGTTACTGTGTCTAAGTATTGAATAGAAAAGAACTGCGTTCATGGCCAATACTTATTTCTTTCAGAATTATCATGTTTTTCTAGACTCGTCATTGCTACAATTACGGTTATTGTATCAGCGTTTTTTAGATCCGCTGGCGGTCTGCCATCAGGGAATTCCGAGTTTATACTCCATTGAGTCATTATCTTTTTTTTATCGATTAACTTGTGCCGGTGACTTCCATCTAAATGAAACGACTTCTGCGCCATCTATTGTAAAGTGTTCGCACTTAATTAATAAGTAAATTTTAATGCAGATAAATAAAACAAACCAAGAAACATAAATTCTTATCAATACTTATTTTAAATATTCAATAATGGAAGCCGCCATTTCGTTGCGCAATCGTAACTAACATGTGCATATAGTTTACTCACCGCTGTCACAGAATCGACAGCGCAAAAGGGTCATTATACGAACAAATGCAATTTTTTATAACGTAATCTCTCATATGATTCAGTTAAATTATTTATGATCTTTCTTTCATCCGAGCCTATTACAGTTAAGTCCCCCTAGTTAATTGGGGTCGAATAAGCTGTATTCAATTGAAACCCTGGTGCCTAATTGAGGTCGGAAACTTCATGACTAGTGTTCGTGCAACTTCACATGCGGTCTGCAACAACTGAACACGATTGTAATTGGTTTCATTGTGATCTATTTATTATTTTTGTGATTGTGTTTTTTTTTTGTGTGAGTTGAATAAATTAGTACTAAATTAAACATTTATTAGGCGGTAGGAGCGGCTTTAAAAGTTTTCCATTTCTATTTATTTTTATTGTAATGTTTTTTATCCGCTAAAGCTCGAATTTGGTTAACGTGCACGTTCCTTAACCATTATGCAGATTAACTAATTGACTTGGTTGACGTGTGAATACTAGAGTATTCCACATTTGCTCGCTGCTCATACTTATTTTTGTTGCAAGCCCAACATAACCTAACCTAGCCTATTGCTATGGACAATAAGGATGGTAGGATTTAAAACTCATCGGCGTGACGCCGCGTATGTCTCCACAGTCGAAATGAATTATGAAACAATTTAATATATCACCTTAGTTAATCTACACATTACTTATATAGTCTGTATAATAACTGATTTCTGCTCTGTTGTGGTAACGTTTATAGTATAGGAATAAAAAACTTTTACATACACATGTAAATATAGTATAGTATTGTAGTTAAAGTAAACAAATGAATTCTCTTGAGCGTATATTTAAAAATTATTTGCCTGTTTAAAATGTTATGCCCATAAAGTTACCTGTTAATTAAGAGCCGTGGATTAAGAGTCTAAAGGCAATTGACTACAGGCCGCAGGTCATAGAGTTCAAATGTCAACAGAACACTAAAGGCTTTTACTTGGTTTAGATGACGTCAAAGGAAACCTTACATTCGCAATTTTTGACAATCGTTACTACTTACTTATTGGTACGACATTATTTAATCTGTGCCGAGAAAATTGAGTATTCTTTAGTGAGCTGTGCTGTGTCCAAACAGGTTAGAACGCAACAGTTATGTAAACGCAGCCGGCTGTGAAATATCTCGGCCTCGGCTGTAGCGAAGTTTAAACCATACATACATTGACGATTTTAAAAAAGCGGGTCGCCTAACGAAACGTTTACTTTCACGGTATTTAAAATTAACAAACTATTTATGTCAATATTGTACAATCGCAAAAGGTATATCCGAACCGCTGCTGAAAAATATTTCTCTAGTACAAATATAAGATATAGTTCCGGGAATGCCAGGGCATTCCGTTTCTAATACCGTTAGAAACATATCGTAAAAGGAGAAGACACACGAGAGGAACAACTACGACGCGTTTCAACCACAATACGAATCCATTATAATCCAGTTCCATTATGTTTAGAAATTTCAAGGCTCTATATTATTTCAGCCATTATCTCAGCAAAAGCGTGAATCTTGAGTTGTAATATTGGCAATTCCAGTGTAAACCACACCCTTTTGTTATGTTTAAAACGCATTTAGAGGTATATTCTCGCATCTCCGTTGCTGTCGCGACGTCTGGTCTAGATGGGGTGGTTTGTCTCGATCTATCGCCCCTTGCAGCTGCGCAGTATGAGATTTCAGAACAAAGACTTTCTTTATCGAACAATACCTATACGTATATATATATATTTGATTTGTTATCATCCAATCCAAACATATAAATAAGAAGATTTGTAGGAATGAGAGGATGTTTTTTCACGTAAAAAGTTCTGAACGGATTTTAATGGTCCTGCAATAATATTGCTTATACATCGGAATAACACAAAGGTATAATTTATTATTTAAGTAGGGTTGGAATATAACGATAAGTATCATGAGTTAGAAAAAATCCTGCTGTACTATTTGGATATGCTTGCGATCCTTAGTGTTACGCGAAGATAATGCATAGGTGTGTCATCATCTATACATATATTAAAAATTAAGTGTCTGTATGTAATATCAAAATAACGACTATCTACTGATTGGATATGAACGTATACACGATACTGATAACAAAAATACAATTTTTTAAATTTTGTCTGTCTGTCTGTGTGTCTGTTTGTTCCGGGTAATCACCGAAACGGCTGGACCGATTTTGACAGAAATTTCACTGACGGATAGTTAAAATTACAGCGGGTGACATAGGCTACTTAATTTTAGACTATCTGTAATCCGTGGCTTCGTCTGTAGTACTATCTCCAAAATGTTTGAACCATTTTTCTCGGAACTTTCACTAACAGATAGCTGATTACACTTATAAAAAAACGCATGCGGAGCTGCGGGTAACAGCTAGTTTATAATATGATGCAAAAGAAAGTGCGTACGGCTCTTAATCTCATATAACCTTTAGTGACCTTACAACGAGCTTGAATCTCAAATGTTTGTGTCTGTTTCAGTGCTGTAAATATATTGAATGTATTCTTCTCGAAATTTCTATCCAGGTAGCCATTCTTTACATCTTTTAAAGTTTATTCCGGTTTCTATATAGTTTGTTTTTTTTTTTTTTATTTAATTTACTTTGAAATGTATATCTATTGACAGATATTTATCAAGTGTGGTAAGGTTATGTACCAAACTGGATAGTTACCTCCTTGCACATTCTTTATTGTGTTTAAAAAAAGAATTTTAACTATTTCTCATAAAACCTTTTTGTTCCCAAATTTTTTGTCACACATTTGTAATATACAATAGTCCGTACGGTAAATACCTTCATGATTCGTGATGTTATCATTAACATAGAAACACTTTAACAGAAATTTCGTAGCGGTATCCTTACAGTATGAATTAGAAAAGCACGATATCAAAGTAAGTGCAACGAACGACCCGATATGACCTCGTAGTAGAAAAATATACACTATGGTATGTACCGTATGGTGATGTGGCATCGGTCGCTGATGACCGCTGTTGCAATGTTCTAGATAAATGTATTTATTTATATATTATGTACAAGATTCGACGATTGGATTAGTGAATCATGTTCCATCGGACAAAATTACCAAAGCTACTCTCTTCCTTTATATTTAATTTAATGTTTACCTTTTAAAAATGATTCGGCCATGTGTCATCGAGACACTGTAACACTAATAACTGAATAAATTATCTTTAAATAATATACATATTTTGGAAATGTAAAAACAAAGGTATAATAAAAGTAATTGTATTTTTTTTTTATTATGTTTTTTATAGTTATTTTTTTTATAAGGTAGCGATTTTTTTTAACTCAATTTCACATAGGGTTATTTCATTCAAAACTAAATTTAGCTTTTATGATGGTAACTAAACCAATGCGATTTCATACATATATAAATGTAAAACACTTAGATATTTGAATTGGTAATTACGCTCAAAATTTGGCCATGTGTGTCAGTCGAACCCGCTACCTGTAGACTCAATAGTAGGGTTTACTATGCTCTATGAGACCTGTCAAATATGGTCACTTATCACGCGTTAAGCGAAGATGCGATTATATATTTCTATACTTATAAATGCGGCTGACTCTTAAACGCTGCTATCGAAACACATCCATAAGTGCTTGGCAATAGGTTTTCAACTTAGGAGTAGTAACCAGGCAGGCGCCTTGAAAAGAGCCCTGATACCATACTATAGTGTCATCACGATGTCTTTTTTCTTTTATCGAAAGATCTGGCTTACACTTATTACTGAAATTCACATCGTTCAACTGTCGACATCACTTGTTATGGAATGTACAGGGTAACCGGGTTTATGAGCAATAAGTCTGGAATTCTTAGTATTCAAGCTGAATCCTCGTAAGTCGACAATAGGTCGACCATTACTTTTTTTTTTTTTTATGTTATAGGGGGCAACCGAACAGGTGGGTCACCTGATGGTAAGTGATCACCGCCGTCCATAGACACTAGCAACACCAGGGGAGTCGCAAGTGCGTTGCCGGCCTTTTAAAAAAGTGGGCCTCCGGCGCTCTCACTGACCGAACGAAACGCAACAGTGCAACCACTGTTACTTCACGTCGGTTTTCTGTGAGAGGGTGGTACTACCCCGGGCGAGCCGACCCATTCATGCTGAAACCAGTAATAGCTTCAGCGTAGCTCTACGACAACACTAGCGTTAAAATTGTGGTCCTAAAGAGGTTTCTAAAACATAGATAACATTGAAAAATTCTATCGTTCTGTTTAAATTAAATTGACCTTCCCAATTTGTCAACTCTGCTCGTAATAAATAGGTAAATTTACAATGGCTGCCCATTCGATAATTATGTTTACGTGTTCATGTCGCCTCAGTTGATATTATCTACTAACCCTTTAACCTGATTATTTGTAATGGATATAACACGATTCACATTTGTCTAGAGAAGGAAGTGTTTTTTCTTTGTCAAATTGAGGTAATATTTTAAAGAATAGGGATTTTGGATATCTTTGACGTAGCGTATAATAATCGACAATTATGTGCGATTGGATAACGACCACCGTTTACCATAAACCTATCATTCTATCTCATTCTGTTGCACTTTAAATCCTATTGATGTATATGGTTGTCTCTTTTTTGTTTCATGGGGCTTCGAATCACAACAGGGCTAAAGGTGTTTTCACTTGAAAACGTTAAGAAGTTCAAATGTCGATAATGAATTATATAAAAAAAACTATATTATTGGTTAATTTATACATTACATAAATAGAGATAAATCACCAATATGAATTGTATTGTTATATTTTTACATTAGATTGTTTTAATAAATTATTTAACACGCAATCTACATGTGAAAGTTGAGTTTAGGTATATTTAGTCTCTGCAAAATAGAGGTTAGAAAACATAAATGCCGGTGCTCAGAGTATACCGCGCCGCGCAGCCGCGATGTCGGTTCGCTCGATGTTAATTTTAGCACAACATGCGCAGACACACGCGCTTGTTCCGATCATGTTTTCGCTATAGTTCTAAAACGGAACCGTATATTATCATGTTGATAACAATAAATGTATTAAAATGCATTACATATACGTTCCTTATTTGCTTGTATTTATAATAAAGTAGTTTCCCGCTTCGACTTCGCACGGGAGAAACCAAAAGAAATCGCATTCGCATTGCATTCGCAGAAATGAGACCAAATCTTTACCTTAATCTCCCTACTATCTTCCGTTTCATTCACACTCACACTCGCTCACTTTCTTATATTGAGATTTATTCAAACAATTTTTTTCTATCCCATATGATTTTTCAAACACTTTCTTTCATATAAACTTTGACGTGACAATTACAAACACATGAAAAAAAACCAAATAAATGCAGCCGTTCTCAAGTGATGTGCTTACGTACATTCAGCAATTGATTTAATTTATATAGATGTTATTCACACTTGATATTGTAATAGCAAAAGTAATTAACTCTGTTTGCTACCATTTCGCGACAAATTTTCTGAACCGCGACTGTAAAAAATGTAGCATAGGAGTAATCCTGCAGAAGGATATTGACTAAATTTTATTTCTGAATATTTACATGTTTTTTTTTTAAGTTATACTACTTTTAGCGCGTTAGGTAAAAATGATGAGAGTAAATTTTTACGATGCGCGCGCACACCGTCACGAAAAACAGACACCCTGGAGTTAGCTATAATCAACATTTTATTCAAAAAAACTATGTAGGTATTAAATACATTTTTTCTATTGTTACTGTCGTTTTTTCTACAAACGTAGAATAAGGCGAAAGATAAAATTTTGAAAAGATTTTTGTTTACTATTATGTAAATACCGATTAGGTGATTAATTCAAATAACACGGACAAAGTCGCAGGAAAATACATACATTTTCTATAATATATGTACAACATAAAACTATAACTGCTATTGTGATGTATTAAATCTGAAAAATTTGTATGTTGCAATGTTCTATTCTCGAGAATTACTAGTCGGCAATGAAAAATTATTTTAGTTTAGTTAGCTCATTTACTAAGGAGAGTTCTAGAATAAATAACTTCACGTTAATACCATAAGGGATTATGTAGTAACCGCAAACTTCAATCAATCTGGATTCTATTTGGTTCAATTTAAAGCTAAAATTAGAACCGTCCTCCATAATACGATTTACAATCTAAGCAAATAATATACTTAAATAAACATGTATTTTACATGAATTATATCTTATTACTATCTGTTGCCCGCAACTCCGCATGCCTTTTTTTATAATTCTGAAATACTTCTTATAAGATCAGCTATCTGTCAGTGAAAGTCCAATAAAAATAGGTCCAATCGTTTTGGAGATAGTACTACAGACGAAGCCATGGATGGAGCTAGTCTGTAATTTTATTTTATTTTATTTTATTTTAGAATAGTAGGTGATCTTACAGCTAACAAAAGAACAAATAAAGTAGTAATAACATAAATAAAGCCATTTAAAAGTTCACACATATATAAAGTAGCATATGTCACCCGCTGTAATTTTGACTATCCGTCAGTGAAATTTCTGTCAAAATCGGTTCAGCCGTTTCGGAGATTACCCCGAACATACAGACAGACGGACAAAAATTTTAAAAATTGTATTTTTGTTATCAGTATCGTGTATACGTTCATATCCGATCAGTAAAAACTCGTTTATTTTGATATTACATACAGACATTTCATTTTTATTATACGTATAGATTATAATTACAAAGAGTAGTGAAATAGAAAAAGCGTATCTGATGCGTCACCCTATAAGAACTGAAAGGCTCTCTGCCGCCTATCTTTCACACTCCACACCGTTATACTACGCTTTTTAATTAAAATTAATGGTCTGTAATATGTTAGTGTATGGGTATATTATTATTATTGTCGAATAACTCTTTCAGTCCACTTTTATCATATATATATATATATATGGGTATTTTTCCACTAAAATAAGTAGGTATTTTATTGTAATTGAAATGTTTTAAGTAATTAGCAGAGCGACCTTAAACTATTTTAACAGCTATATGTAAGTAAAAAATAGAGGATAATGTGCTTTAAAATTATGGTCAATCTAATTTTAAACGTATAGGCTATTTTATGAATAAGTAACGAGCGGTTCGATCCATTTCTACTTCGACCTTTGTCTATCTGATTTTGTGAAACGATTGCATGCACGCTACGTTGTTTTTAGAACCGGAGACGATTATCAGAGTGAAAATGGGTAATCTCTTACCAAATAACTTTATAAATTAACAATAATAACTTTTTTGAACAAGATATAGTATGATCCAGAAGTTACGATGTACAGTATTGTTACACATCTATATATTCTAGCACATGAAATTAGGCCGAGCATGTATCTCAGACGCTATTCTCTTCCCGTGACGCGTAGTACTACAGAATGTCCTAGATATGACTTACATACATTTTAATTAAATTACATGACAATATATGAATATATGACATAAGCTTAAGCTTAAGACATAAGCTATGGCATAAGCTACGATTTATTTTTATCCTATCTTACAATAATAATGTAACAAGTTCGAGACTACAATATTGTGAACTATTGCGCGATAACTTGAATTTTTGTTTTTCATATAAACCTTGTACTGGTAATTACAAAAACAAAAAAAAATAGCACAATAGGTGCAACCGTTCGAAAGTGATACGCTTCTATACATTTGCCAATTGCTTTTTTATTAATATATATGTCAGAGCATTATTCTGCTATAATAATACCAAGCCAAAATAATTTGCAAAATGATAAAACACAAAAAGGCTACGTTTATAAAGTTTAATTTTCTTCTTTACAGTTGCTCGGCCTCGCCCTTATTGGTATCGGCGTCGCTTTCCTGCTCAACTGGAACATGATTAAAGATGAAGTTAAATCCCACTTGACGGTGGCTCCGTGGCTGTTCATCGTTATTGGGGCCATCATGTTCGTGATCGCGTTCTTCGGCTGCTGTGGAGCGATACGGGAGAGTCACTGCATGGTTGTCACGGTATGAATTGTTTTATTTTTGTGGGAATAAATACACTAAATCTTCTTCATAAAATTGATAGGACTGATAGAAAGACAACGCACGCACCTGAAAGCATGAAATTTTGGGAATGGATTTTTTTTGAAATATGAGTTCCTAACAACATTAGAAAAAGGATGACCTATAAGGTGTCGTTGATAAAATTTTTCATAACACGGCTAGCAATCTAATAAAACAGTGAAGCGATAATTTTTGTTCATTGGTACTGGTCTAACCTGATAAATTCTTCGCAGAACGCCATTGTTTTGATATGAATGGTAAAGTCAATAACACGTATTGGTAAATTCCATCTTTAGGGTTAGAGACATATTAAACCCGATTGGGACCGCAATTCTGTTTGCTCTATTGTTCCAATAAGAAAAAAGATTAAAAAATATGGGTTATTTCCGTAAGAAAGCCGTAAGTTCAATTATTACGTTTTTTATCTGTTCTTCTACTCTCGCAATATGTGAAAATAGAATAGGATAGGTTTAACTGTGTAGGTTATATACAGTCCTAATAATATTAATTTGTCTTACGATTTCACGCCTTAACAATTCAACCGGGCATCATAAATTTTTTTATACACTTTGTCACCCCCAGAAAGAGATAAAGAGTACACCTCTTACCCAAAACAAAAAGTCCCTGTTCCCAAGAGATAGGTCAAAGCTGTTTTAACGTGACCAACGAAACCGATGGAGAAATAGAAAAATATATTCACAATGACGGAACGGATAGTAAAAAAAAATATGTTCCGCTGACGAATTCGAGGAATCAATATTTATATAACGAAGGGGGGGGGGGATTTAATTATCGTACCATTCAACTATCCAATTTCCTCAAACCCACAAAAAGATCCGTGTCGATTCCGATTTCCTCAGATGAATAATGTTATAATAAGGTAATATTCCAATTCGTTTCAGTACGCGATATTCCTGCTTGTGATAATCATAGTGCAAGTCGCGATTGCTGTCATACTGTTCGCTTATGGAGATACCATCAAGGAGGGTCTGGTCAAGTCTATCGATTCGCTGTTCGACAAGAGATCTGGCCCCGAAGTGGACAAGGCTGCCGATGCCGTATTCATGAACCTTCAAGAGCAAGTAAGTATATTATTTTTCTATGATTTCTTTTGTATTAGAAGGAGTTTTTTGGCGACTAATATTTTAACGAACAGTTAAAAGATGCTCACTGGTGAAATATTTTTGTATGGCACACCGACAGTTATAACCATATTCAGTGTTGGTACCTAATAATTCTTTTATTATATTTGAAGTTGTATCTTGTCATTTATGTACACTTGTCCGTAAATTTAGATTTAAACATGCATTTGATGGCATATGTTTTTTCCCGAACTGAGTGTACGCACGCTGTTGGACTGATTGACCTTCATAGGTTCACCGGTCTAATGGCGCAAGCGCTTATGGAGCTTAGCCACATGGCAACAAACTCAATCCATTATTTTCGTCCTTACATCGATTTGTATTATTAAATGCAACAAAAAGACGCATAGGACGATTAAAAAACAAATCGTATACGAGAAGCGTTTTCAAAATTGGTGTATAAGTTGATATGAGTAAAAACAAAATAAATAAAGGCGCGCAGAGCACAGTTAGTTTTATATACCTATATAAAAACACAACGAGTACTGTCTATTTCTCTACGTCATGAATGCAGTTGAGCAAAATAAAATACAATTTTGTAATATTTTTTCCCTTAGTTCGAATGCTGCGGCAAGAAAGGTTCCCAGGACTACGCCGCTGCCGTTCTCCCAGACTCGTGCTGCAGCCGCAAGGACAGCATCCTGAGCACGTTGTCCAGCGGCCGCTGCATCATAGGCGACGCGAACCCCGGCTGCTCGACCAAGATAGGAGAACTATACGAGAAGTGGAACAAGCCCATCGCCGGTGTCGCCATCGGTGTTGCTTGCGTTGAGGTATGTTCTATATATCTTCTTCTTTATTTTTTTGGCTCCGTCACGGTTTGTGCACTAGCCAGCGTCAAGTAACAAGATTTTGCCAAGTGTCTTGCGATAATTATAATGTTCTAAAAAGATGGTGGTTTCCTTGTCAGAACTTTCCATTGAGTTTTGGCGGCATCTCAGAATGCATGAATGCTCCGTGGTATTATTTCCCATCCACTTCACTTGTGCATAATAACCGAACTATATTACGTAAAACACCACCAATATTACAAAATATAGAGTCTAATAACACAAGATTATGAATAAAATATAAAAACCACTACATGACAGACGAAGATCCCGCCAAAAACTCACGTTCTATATATTAACATTTGATAGTCGCGCCACAGAATTTTAGTGATAAGACAATGTGTATATCGATATTTTATCGGTAATCCTTAAATGGGACAATGTTTGTTTGCTATTATGCTTTTACGAGTTAATTACGTAACCAATGATCATACATGTTGTGAGGGGTACAGAAGAGGATATAGAGTGTACTTTTTTCCAGATAATCAGTACTGTTTGTTCCCTAGGTGTCAATTTAATTTAAATGAACGCTAGCGAATCCGTGGGCAAAAGCCAGTATGAAAACAACGATAAGCGACATATATTAATGGTCTTCGTGTGTATACGTTAATCGATTTAAATTAAATATTCAAGATAGTTCTTATTACTGGATCAATGATAATCATCAATCAATCAAGCATCAATCATGTACATGTAGTTGTTGAACTCGCGACCCATTTTTACGATATCAAATGATATAAACATTTATTTACAATATTACCAATAAAACAAACCCTCTTACCGACTGCACATAACGAGGGTAATAATTTTGGGATATACGTGTCTGTGTATGGATCAATGTATGTATCTCAAATTATATGACACGCTGTAGTCTGAGAGGTTTAGGTTTTAACATACTATGAAGTATTGTGGAATTCCTCTTAATTATATTAAAGGAATATATTCTAGAGATAAAAATAGGTTTGGAAAAAAAATATATATAATTAAAAAAGTTTCAGTGTTTTTGCATTCAGATTATATGTTTTTCTCTATTCAAAATGGAATAATTCGATATCGAAATCGAATAAAAATTTAAAACATTTTTTTTTCACACTGACATACCATGTTGATCTCGGGGCCTCTACTGATTCACCGGACTACTATGGGAGCGCTTATGGCACTCACCCGATTTGCTGGTTTATTTAAAACATTTCGAAATCTGAATCGTATATTACCATTCGTTTCGGTATGGACACTATTCGACGTACAATCTACAATTCGATGTGTTATTAATAATTTTTCATACTTTTCAATCGATATAAATGTATATATGTTTAAAATTCAACTTTACATTATGTTAAATATTTATTGCAACTGTTTGTTGTGTTTTCCAGGTGGTCGGAGCTCTGTTCGCGCTGTGCCTCGCCAATTCCATAAGAAACATGGACAGAAGGTCACGCTACTAATATTTTGTACATTTAAAACTGGTACCTATGAACACAATATTTTTTTTTGGTTTCTTTTATAATTGACTAATATAGTTCTGGTTACGTTCACCGCATGCCTGACTAATCAGTTTCTATAACTTCGGAGGTATCATTCCATTTAATAAATAAATTACTCGTAAATTCCTATTCAATGTATAATCATTAGTTCCATGATAGACAATACTAATGTAGCTTTTTATACTCTATGCCAATATTCGCTGTCAAACTATACGTTATCACACTTTTTTTTTTTTAGTTAATCTGATTGATTAAATCTAAGTAATTATAATGTATAATTGTTTTTGGGGTTTAATTGGAATGATTACTCCTTAATAATTTGAATTCACTTCAAAAATGCTAATAAATTAATGTAACGAATTTTTTTTTTGACAATAAGTCATAAATACCATTTTATATTCTTGAAGTGCGGCTCAAAAATACTAACACATAAGCACAGCTACATTTTTATGTCTGTCAAAATTACATGGGAATTCAAAAACGTCAACAGTGATTGACATTAAAGATATAATTATATCGATATAGTGGTAGCTAATATCGATACGGAAATAACATGCAGTACTGCCATATTTATAACTAGTAGCTGCTTGAGATTTCGCCTGTGTTTGTATCTTTATAAAGATTTGTATTTGCGTGAAACGTGTTTTTTTTTATCTAAAATAAAAGTAATAAAAGTTACTCCTCATAATATCGACTATCGTCCAGTAAAAGTTCCATCCAAAATGGACGGTCCAACCAGCCATTTCGGAGATTAGAAGGAACAAACAAACAGAGAGATGAAAATATAATATATATATTTAGTAACAAGCTATTATTTTGACATTACAAACAGACACTTTCGATTTTATAGTATAAATATTGTCGATATTAATCGAATTTTAAATTAATGTATGTTGTCAGACGAACAAACTTCGTACGGTTTTTGCAAATTATATTTATTTTACGATGTAAAAACTAGATACGCTTTTCATTTTTCGATCAAAAATAAAATTCCATAAATTTATCTCAATTTTGTTACTGTAATAACAATAGCAATTATTATGTCGAAAACAAACTTCTTTATTTAAGTAATTCTAGTATTAATTTGGCAATGGAACAGTTATTTTTAATCACATAAGTTTGTCAGTGTTAGACGTTGCCAATTTTAATAACCTTTAAATTTTGATCGAACGAGTAAATAAATACGCCTTTTGTATTCGCGCGCTTTGAAAATACGTACTTATGACGTCATTAGTAATTTTGACAGATTGTGTGTATAATATACAGTCGGTTTAAATAAAGTAAATAGATTTCAGGTTCATTATGAATCTTCGAAATGAAAATAAATCAATTTAATTAAAACATTACTACAGTAAATTGTTAAAACATCTATTTTATTACTTTTGCTTTAAATAGACTGTATATTATTGTATTATAACCTGAAAATGCACCATAAAATTTCGGTCAAGGCTTTACTAATAATATTTTGTGATAAAAAAATAACCGTAAAGTTTATTTATTTAGTTATATACTAAATATTATTAGTAATATTTGTGAGTCTCAAAATTGTTTTATAATTATATTTATCGATTTTTTTTATCGATACACTTATGTCAAAAACGTATATCGAATCTAATAAACTCAAACTTTAATGTTTGTTACTATGAATTATAAAGGCTTATCGAATAGAGTCTTATTTTAATTGTATCGATATTATGGAAATATTTATTAAGGAAATATAAATCTATAGAAAAGAGATTATTACAAAGAAAAAAAAAACAGTATAAGGTAAGCTTGGAACCAATGCAGATCGCATGGACCTTTAATAAAAATATTACCATTTACCATTATAAAAAAAAAAGTATAGAGTATTTCAACTACTAAGACTAAAATAGAAAAAAAATACTTTGTAATATTTTAATGGGCATTTTTTTTGTTTAACTGCCTCTTAATTACTTTAAAACTGTATAATCTATAGCATCATTTAAATTTCTTGAAAATTTGATGTAATAATTCGTTGGAAAATGTATAAGTATATATAACAATACCTGTGTCGGTATTCAGAAACTTAACTATTTTATTATAATATTGTTCTTAGATGTTTTAATATATTAAATTTATTACTATATTCGACTCATGTTAATGAATCTCTGTTTATTTTTATACTGTGTATTTAAAAAAGTCGCTTTTTGTATTTTTCTAAAGCTAATCGTATATTAATATATTCTAGGGTTGCCAACTACTTCGTTATTCCCAGATATTGCAGAATTATATCATATCTCTTATGTCGATTAATTTAAAGATAACAATGACATATATAGGTAGAACCAAATATTTAGCATGAAAACTACCATTACTATATATATATATATATTATTATACTTATCTTTACCTGCTATAGTCGATATTAATTATTTTTTTCGTTTTTATTAGGCAACCCTATATATTTCTGAATAATATTGAATACATATAGTAATTAAAGATGTCACGATGAATATTAAACTATTTTTTGGATGGTTGTAATGTAAAAACTTTGTAGGTATAAATATGTATGTTAATCTATACTTTATCTGCTTTGGATTGTACTATCTCTTTTATAAGGAAAGACAAATTTGATGTCTAAATAAGCCTCATACACTTTTCAAAGCAAGCAAAATTTATATAACAATTATATGAGGAAAATATCCACTGAACAAGTCTACAGGCTGTATAAGTGTTAGTAACCAGTGTATTTGAATTTTAATCTGTTGAAATAATTGGAACATTTTGATTTCCTGTTAATTGTAATGTGCCAAAATTAAATAAAAAATCGTGTTATTATTATTAAAAAAATAGAATCTCAGGTCTAGCGATTGATCTTATGGTTAATAGATCAAACTATATTTTAGTGGAGATATGTTACAATACGAATCAAATATTTCTTATTTTATATATAAGCACATAAATGCTCGGTGTATGCTTGTTTGTCTCTAATCAATAAAATGTGTCTTAACTAAGTGATTTTATTGTTTATGTGTTTCTATTTCACCTTGTCAAAAACACAGCGTATTTATTTTTCAAATAAATTATATATACAGGAAATACAAGAAATATGTTTTATGTTGTTAGTGGTAACACTGATGATGACTGTCAATAAGTGTTTGTAGTAAAAAAAAATAACGAATAACGAAAAAGTATATAGGTATTTTGTAAATAGAATATGAAACATAATAATGGAATGCCTGTGTTATCTGTGGTAAGTTGATTGTACTAATATGCATGAAATTTATGTTTTTCTTTACTGTGTGTTAATTGTTTTGTGTATTCAATTTGGTACATGTTGATATGACTTGAAAATCACTCTTATAATCGGTTGCAGTCATATCAGCATCTATATGAGTTGAAAAAGTAATATTTTTTATTAGAAACTATCTTTACCAGTATTTTTCTATAAAGTTTTAACAATCATTATTACTGTCATAATTTGGCAGGTTTAATTGATCTCATTTTGTTTACCGTCATCATTAGAAATAAACTAAAACCTATTTGAGGTGAAACTTTTAAAATTCGGGTTGAAACTAAAAAAAAAATTAAGACGTCAGTGATTATGTCATAGTAGTAGTTATTTGTTTCTGGTAAAGATATTGGTTTGCATTGGTTTTAGGTGTATAGTTTTGTGTCATGTAACTTTTGTGTTTGTTGTAATTTTTTTTATTACTTACTCATTTGGTACCAGTGTTCATATTGTTTTGTTTCGTTTTCTTTTTTTTTCGTTTATAAAGTTATTTCAGAGAGTTGCCAGTATCAAAAATTGACTTTCTACATTTTCATTTCGCAGGTACGCATAAGACAGAGACATCACAACGGGAATATAATTTTTTTAATAAGCAACGATACAATACTTACATAAGTCACTTATGTATAAATTGAAATAAATCCGAACATGCGCAATCCCCCCACCTCAACATCTTGAAAGTTTGCTAGGTCTATATATTCTTAAGTTCCCATAAATATAATTAAATGTATGAAGTATTGACTCAGTGTCCTTTTTTTTTAATTGTTGTACTTTATCCTCGTTTACAATTTTTGATGTATTTAATTTTAAATCCAACGATTTCTATGTCTTTTTTTATGCTTTCTTATCGTAACTATAAAAATGTACACTTATCTATTTTATACTATTACGGACTCTAAAAAATTTTCACATAATTCATTTAACACCTATGCAGACTTTTAAGACAAAATTTCTCATTTAAGACGATATTATATTGTGTAATTTTTCTTTTAGTGTTTACATAAATATCAATGTAATGTTGATATCTGACGTAGACAATAGGGCAAAAACACTGTACCTAATTACCATTATTTTAATTTTTGTTTCTCCTTTGTTATACATAAATATATTGAGTTAAATATAAATTTAGGATATTGTTAAGTTAGTTAAGCGATTAAATATAATCAAATAAATAAAAAAATAATAGAATATATGATACGGGAACGTTCAAATTTATGTATAAGAAATTGACAACAAAATTATTATAAATCATAAAAAATGGACCATAAATTGTGAAGTTGACTGATTCTGTGACTTTGTATTAATTACTTTTTTTTTAATTCTTCACTTTTTACGATTACTATTTTTAGTAAACCTTTAATCATTTTAAATCTAAAAATGGTTAAAAATCAAGTGATATCATTAATATATAGTGTTGTGAAAATATAATTTTGAACGTACTTTCTAAGATTAAATATAGGTACTTGCGTTTTGATAATTTCCTGACCATAGATTATAAATACTTACTAGTGAAAAAATCTTTGCTATTTAATACAAATAAAAAAAATGTTTATAAACCATTATATATGTCCAATAGAAAAGGTCCTATATTTTAACAACTTACGCGACGCATGAACGTTCCCTTATATAATGTCTAAATTTAAAAATTAAAGTATTTTCTTAACCATTGAAATTTGTAATTTTACGTCCAATATATATATATATATACAACAAATACTATATTAAAAATGTTATAATGAATACATATATAAGCATTTCTATTTAAAAAATCGTGTTTAAAAAATCTTTGTGTATATAATAACGGGAGCAAATATTTAATGTGTTTTGAATCTCTTTTTTGCATTTTTGATGAAACAGCTTTGTGGATAATATTTTATGTCAATAAATAAATTTTCTATTATACGATTTATTTGTTTGATTTATATGATTTAATACCGGTATTAATTGTACTACTTCCTATTTATTTTCTTACCACGTACTTATTATGTTTTATTTTCTATAGCAGATTTCCTGCAACTAATTAAGTTCTAAGACCCAGACTTTGTTTAGACATAACTAAATATTCCAAGCCGTTATTTCATGCATTCAATTAGAGTGTAATCCCGTTATTAACTAGTCATGATTGTAGAAGCTCATTTTTTCAAGAAAATTAGTTACGATTTGTTTTTTTATAAGAGTATATATTACTAAACATTTATATAGTGATTTTTTAACTAGTTTTAACGACTTCCATTATGTAATTTAATCTGGGTTGAAAACAACATTTTTTTTTATACTTTATAGGTAATCTCATTGAATGATGATGTGGTCTAAGATGGTAAATCACGCTTAATCTAGAGGGAAACTGGCTCTCAAATGCTGCTGCCGGAACACACCAACAGGTGCTTGGCGACAGATTTTCAACTTGAGGGTGGTAGCTAGCCAGACGGAGTTAGAAAAAGCCCCACCACTGTGCTATGGTTTTATCACGATGTTTTCGTTCACCGAATGCTCCGACTCAGTTGCTAGGATTCGAACCTACGTCCTTCGACGCTGTGTCCGAACACACTACCAACTGAGCTATCGTCGCTTCAAAGCATTATTGTAAACTAGATAAAAAGCCCTGTATTTATTTAGTCGTAAGACCTTTTTTTTTTTTTTTATTAACGTGGGGAAATCCCTTATGGATACACACCCTCTCGGGGGAGAGAGTGTGTTATGTCCGACTCGCACGGACTAAAACCCCACGGTATACCGACCGCCGCTTTGCTTAGGGCGACATGGGACCGTACAAAGCTATCACCATGTCGCCCCTGCGGTCAGCCCGGCGGAAGTTGGCCGCCGGGCTCCGTCCTTATAGGGAGGTAGACTGGGTATACAACCAGCTACCTCCCCTCGTCAGCCAGACTTAGACCTTACAACGTGCATTTAAATACGTTCAAATGAATTTGTAAGCTATGTATGTTTTCTAAATTCTGGCTTTTTTTAACACGGGGATTTGTACTTTATTATTGCAAAAACATGTTTTTGTGTATGGCGCTTTTAACAACCTTTTTCTTTATTATATAATTTAGAAATTTTTTCACTTTGCTTTACTGTGTTGCGATTCGTTTATTTGCTCCACCAATATATACTCAAAAAATATCCTTTATGTTATGAAATTAGTAAATTAGCAGAAGATCGTTGCCCAAATTAGTATACCTGGATCTGGCGTTTCTTTGTAGTGATACACGGAAGCGGGAAAATCGAAGATAGTGTCGGCACAACATGTTTTCTTTCTCCATGTTGTGAAGTGAAATTTGTATTGATATTGTACTACTGGCCGCCTCCCTAAAGTCAACCCTTTGTGTTTGTGCCGATAGTTTAACAACTATTACCATCACGATTACAGATCACCCTTATAATTTACAATACTCAATAATTAAAATACAATTTAGAATGAGATACCCGAAAAATTATAACAACGAATATACCCTGCTTTTAAGATGTCGAGTACATAACAAAAACGTGAATAGTTCCCGAACATTGCATTAAACAAGATTATTTATTTATTTTCTACGACAGTATTTCATCTGCTATAATACTACTCGTACTGTAGCGACATAAATAATACCTGCACAGTATATGCTACCAGGTATAATCTATATACAGAAACAAATACTGCATAAAGCTGATCATTCAATTAAAGTACTCGATCATCTAACCTCACCGACCAGGTAGTGATCAAATATTTTGTCGAGCTAAATATAGCTAATAAATACAATGTGGCGAAATGTTGCCTACTTTAATTTTATAAGTAATATAAGTACTAAGTTATTATACGTATACTAAGTAAGTATATTAAAACAGTAATAAGTTAATTATTGTTGTCTGGCAATTTTTATCTCTTAATTCTTTGTAAATAGTCTATATATATACATATCTCGTATGTTTGTTTGTGTCCCTCAATTTAAATAAACAGGTTCAAAGTCTGTACAAACCTTTTTTTTTAATGTGGGAAGAAATCCTTTATTGGACACCCACAGCCCTAGGGAGCTGTGGGGTGTCAGACTTGTAGCGACACACATACCTACATCAAACGTGATATGTTTGTACTACAACAACTTAGGCGCAAAATCAGCGGCACTACAAAGTCTGAAATTAGTTGGCTTAACAACGCGACTAATTAAGACTTGCCGCCCAGGTGACGACCACATGTTACCTGGGTGCAATTATAATCTGACCGACAAACCCTACAGACAATGCGGCGAATTGTTATAATCCCAAGTTATTGTTTATATTATTTTATTACCCAGATTTTATTGTTAATTCTTAGTTGTTACTTTACTTTTATGACTTCAGTATTGGTTGCATATTTATGTCTGTATATTGTTTTCTCTGTAATTCTTGCACGTGTTCTGTTTTGGTTTCCTGTAAATATAACCTGCTCAGCTCAATAAGAAAGATTCGTGAGTGCCTGAGTGCCCTAAGCGCTCGCCCTAAAAGCCTGGTGAAGCTGTGAAGGCCCATTAGGCCGACAGCGTTTAGTCAGTTCGAAAAAAAAAAAAAAAAAAGAAAGATTCGTAATCCAGCTGCCAAAGCGATTACTAGTCTGCATAAACGGAGTCAGATATTTCATTTATTCCAACCTTCTGAAGTTAGCAAGTGGTAATCACACTACCACTTCCGCTAAAGACTCTTACTGACTAAAAAACCCACGGGATACCGTCTGCCGCGCTATGGAGTGGCACAGGATCGAACAAGCAAGCACCATGCCATCCCGGCGACAAGGCCCAGCGCGAACGCCCTGACCGCGACAACAGCCTGGTCAAGCTGCCTACTCGTCTACCGAACCAATCTGCAATGGAAAGTCAGGTCCCCAGCCCCTTCCCTCCTTGGTCCGGTTTTGCAGTCAAGGGGTCACCCCCTTCAGCCACCACCACCTGTAACTTTTTTACGTGGGTTTCTACCACGGTGACTTTTTAACGAGGTTTTCTCCCTCTCCCTCCGCCCGAAGGCCTCCCCTCTGTCACTTTTTAACGTGGTTTCCTCCCACGGTAACTTTTTCATGAGGTTTTCTCCCTCTCCCTCCGCCCAAAGGCCGTCCCTCTGTCACTTTTTAACGTGGTTTCTTCCCACGGTAACTTTTTAACGAGGTTTTCTACCTCCCTCCGCCCGAAGGCCTCCCGTCTGTTTTTAACGAGGTTGTCTCCTCAACACCCGTAACTTTTAAACATGGTTTTCTCGCACGGAAGCCTGTACAAGCCTACCCAATCCGAGTCATCTTCATTTCACGTATAAAATCTTCTAAGAGTAGCAACGTGGGGCTTACATTACCACATGCCTTTTATTTATTATAAAAGGATAATATCTACTCGAATCATAATTAATTAAAACAGATTATTTATTGTACGTATAAAAATCGCCATAAGTTAATGATTAAATAATGCCAATTTAAATTTACTGTAATAATATTTTGACATCGTTTTGTATTAATCTCTTGATTGTCCTATGCCACGGAAGAAAGCTTCATTCTTTATTCCGTGGTCCTATGCCCAAGACCAAAGTTAAAGATATACTCAGAGTGGACAACAAATTTGACTCGACACATGTATAGTGATCATAAAATCTAATAATTTATACTCTGTTGCTTTAAGTATTGGAATGCAGTGACTGACAGTGACAGATAGTTGAAGTTGAAATTGACATTTATTCGTTTCTTCTTTTCGTTCCAGAGAATAACTTAGTACTTATATTTTTAGCATTTTGACTATTAACATAATTAGTTCTGTAGGAATCTATTATATGAGTAAAAAGGATATCACAATGGAAGTTATCATATTAGTACCCATCTCCTGACGTGTACTTTTCAGATACAAAAATCAAAATGAATTCGGTTGTCAACTGTCAAAACACTACTAAAAGATGAAAAGTGTGAACGTTTCGTCGCGCACGTCCTCCTTATTAGACTTTAATATTATTACTTTCTCTTTTTGTTGATCACTCGACGTTCTGAAACATTCGTGAATGTGCAGTGACAGAGTAAACTCGTCAGTATTATTATATCACTGATGCCATGGGTACGATGGTATCGGAAATGGCAAATAGAAATTATTGTATTGTGTTTATAATCTTCGCACTCGTGATAGTTCAGGCGGTCAGTTACGACACTGTTCTATATGAAACGAAGCCTTGCGACAGCGCTGCATGCTTCGACGAGCTCCACGGCGCTCTAGGCGACTGTTCATGTAACGTTGACACCATTGATTACTTCAACAATGTGAAAATTTATCCTCGAATACAGAGCATTGTAAGCAAAGACTACTTTCGTTTCTACAAAGTCAATTTGAAAAAGGAATGTCCGTTTTGGGCCGACGACAGTCGTTGTGCAATGAAGTACTGCCATATCAAAACGTGTTCCAAGGAGAGTGTACCTGGATATGAGAATGGGTACAACAATGATCATATTGATGATTTGCCAGCAACTAAATACTCTAAAGAGGCTGAACCAGAGTGTAATTCTGGCGTTGACTATGATCCGCAGTTGAGTTACTTGAATATGACTATTAGTGCAGCCAATCAATTTGAGATAGCTAAATGGAAGGTTTATGATGAGGCACATGACAATTTCTGTGCGAGTGATGATAGAGATGCCGATGCCGAGTATGTAGACTTGACTCTAAATCCAGAGAGGTACACCGGTTACAAAGGCCCATCTGCACATAGAATTTGGAGGAGCATTTATCAGGAGAATTGCTTCCGCCCTAAACTAAACCCTTATGAGTCATTCCCATATGTACTTAGCTCCGATTTGAGTAATATGTGCTTAGAGAAAAGGGTATTTTATAGAGCAGTCTCAGGTTTACACACGAGTATTAATATTCATTTATCTTCCATATATTTATTGTCCGAGAAAGGTATTGGTTTTGCTGCTCCACCAGAAGGCGAATGGGGTCCTAATTTGGAGGAGTTTCAAAGACGTTTTGACCCGTCCCAGACGATGGGCGAAAGTACTAATTGGTTGAAGAATCTATATTTTGTTTATTTATTAGAAATGCGTGCATTGGCAAAAGCTGGACCGTATTTGGAACACGAAGAATATTTCACTGGCAATGATGCAGAAGATGAAGAGACACAGCAAGCCATTAGAAACATGATCAGTATAATTTACTCATTCCCTGAACATTTTAATGAGTCTTCCATGTTTAATGGGGGTAGTCAGGCAGCAACTTTAAAGAACGAGTTTCGTGAGCACTTCCGTAACATTTCTCGCATTATGGACTGTGTTGGCTGTGATAAATGTAAATTATGGGGCAAGTTACAGACCCAGGGGTTGGGAACTGCTTTGAAAATCCTTTTCTCGGGTTCATGGAACAGCCCAGAAAGTGATGATGAAATTCAAGGGAAATTACCGCTGAGACATAAATTGCATAAAAGGCTTCAGAGGACTGAAATAGTGGCTCTGTTTAATGCCTTTGCAAGGTTATCCAATAGTATAAGACAATTGGAAAATTTCAGAATTATGCTGAGGTGAGTGTGGCATGTAAATTTACACTTATAATATGTGCATGATTGGTATTTACCTAATCTTTATCATTTTGTACATAATTTCATAATGGATGCATAACTTTCATTATATAAACATATTTTTTATAATTTTACATACTGACTTAAAAAATGAAATTATGTCACAAAACTTATTATGCTTTAAAGCTTTACTGCCTTTGCTTCACTAACAATGGGATTAACATTAATTAAAGAGCTACATTAGTATATATTTTAGCGAT
The DNA here is from genome assembly GCA_035772565.1 of Antheraea assamensis. Classification (NCBI taxonomy): domain Eukaryota; kingdom Metazoa; phylum Arthropoda; class Insecta; order Lepidoptera; family Saturniidae; genus Antheraea; species Antheraea assamensis. The sequence goes on along the minus strand of JAQQSE010000191.1, from coordinate 151,861 downwards.
ACTGAATAATGAACATGTAATTATCTAATACTTGTTTATTGTAATTGTGTTAGTATTTCCTCCTGTTTCATGTAATTTTCTCCAACATGGTCATTATATAGGTGAAAGAAACTTCTAGAAAAAAATATCAAAACAGTATTTGAAGTAAATTATGAAAACAAAAATAATGTAATAGGCATGTATGACATCAAACAACTTAAGAATAAATAAATGCTAATTATAGATTCCTATAATAATATTTTAAGTTTATTTTGTATTAAATTCTTGATAATATTATATGCAAGCTCTAACTTAAAGGCTATATTCAGAGTGGCCAAAATGGATTATGAAGACTGTAGTTAAAACTAGTGGCAAAAACATAATTTATAAATTTGTTTTATTGTTAATACATAGGTAATGTAAGGGAATTAATACTATTAGTGTTTATAAATGTTTGGAGCTAGTTAAAAACACCATTATTTTAACTAGCAGGTGACCTTGATTTCTTTCTCCTGATAATAATTTTATAATTTCATGGGAACTTTTTGTTGTATTGTATTTTTGTTTTAATTTAAAGTTATTACTTACCACCTTTAATTGTTTTACCAATTCTAAATTATGTCTGTGAATTTTTACCATTACTTCTTAACTTCCACAGAGTCTGTGTATTATTGTAATCATATTGACTATGGATATTTACTCTAGAAAGACTTTTGATGTTACTAATTCTCGTAAAAATTGGTTCAGTATAATACAGAGATTAATTTGCATTTAAAGCAGACAATGCAATTATATTTCCTATGTATACATTTTTCACACATTCTACAAACCTCATTATTACTTATAATTTCTTATACATACAACTTCTGTGTTTACAATTTATCCGATTTGGAAAATTGATTTCCCGGTACATTACATTTTTATTTAAAACTAAATGCCCAGCCCAGCTTCACATGGGTGCACTAACCAAGAAAATGAGAGCACATCTTCCATTGAGTTCAGATTTATCTAGTAAAACAAAATGGCAACTAAACAACTGAATGTCAATTCTGTCAATTTTTTGAACACTGTAGGTAACTGTATTCTATCTCACTCACTTATTAACCATTTATTAGAAGAATTTTTAATTCAAATTTTTTCTCTTTTTCATTACATTTTTACGAACATTTGCTTTAATACAAACTTTATCCAGACGATTACTAACAACAAAAAGGAATAGTCAAATAGTTGCAGCAATTGTTTTTTTTTATATAGATACAATACTTTCGCCAAAGTATGAAAATTTGCATATCAGTATGAATAATCAATTATTTACCTTATTTATCACATAAATTATATAATCGAGTGCTTATAAATTGTTTTCTTTTCAATTGCATTGTTTGAACATCTGGTCTATTTCCTTACGAAAATGGAATCCCAGACATTCTATTCGACGTATTATGACTGAAACAATTTTGAACTTTAAAACAAAGGATAAAGGTTCATAATACATTTTAGACTATAAATATTTATTACATCGATTAACACGTCTGGGTTTGCCTTCTGTAGAAGAGAGATATTTTGTGATGCAAGTATGTTATATAATTGAATAGGTTCATATATATTATATTTGGTATAAATGCAGATTCGATGTCGGTTACGTGGTTTTAAGGCAGAAAAACGAGACCATGTTATATAGTTAAGATGCAGACAGAGTATTGATGTTTACAGCATAAGAGAGGTCTTCAAAGTTCGTCTATGCACGCACCACCGTCTTTTCTTTTTCTCCCGAAAACCAGCTGTACTTGCGAATCGTTGTGGTACGGTTCGAAGGGTGTAGTTGGCACATGAGTTGTTGTAGGCGCCAGGAGTAGCGAACTATTAAAATTGCCCTCGGATTTGCGGTCCTAACTGACGCTTGTAAATAACTATAGGTTATAGTAGTAATAACTTAAAATTGGGTGGACAGCGTGCAAATTGGATGCATGTTCGGTGGTGAAGAACGTCGTGACGTATCACTTACGTCATATATATGTAGAAACAAACTTTGGAACGCGGTTTTACTTGCGTTTATTTCATAACATATGACATTCGACATCTTAGTTAGATTCTTAGTTGAATTTGCATGGTGGTAGGGCTTTTTCTAAGTCCGTCTGGCTAGCTACCACCCTCAAGTTGAAAATCTGTCGCCAAGCACCTGTTGGTGTGTTCCGGCAGCTGCACTTGAGAGCCAGTCTCCCTCTAGGTTAAACGTGATTTACCACCTTAGACTACATCATCATTTAATATCAGATTAGATTGTGGTCAAAAACGTTTACCTATAAAGTATAAAGAAAAAAAGCTTTACTCTTACGTTATGGTATAGTATTTCGCTGACATAGTTCGTCTCTTCTCGGTAATGCTCGGATCTCGGCGGGTGTTCAACCTGTTACAACCCACCCACCACACTATTCGCTCTCATTCAAAATACTTTATAACCTGGATTTTGTGTGGCACTTGTTTACTCCTAAGGGTCGTAGAATGATGTTGAATATGTTGTAACCTCTTTCAATAGATAGCCTACCGAATGCAAAATTATTTTTTCCAGATCAAGCTGGTAATTCCAGAAACAAAAAACAGAACGATCTCTTGCCCTTCGTATAGATTATACTATGTGTACTGTGGTATTTCCAATTACTTCAGTAATTTGTTACGTTATCTGTTTAGTTGCGAGAGTAACGTTTGTCGAAGTTAAAACGTTTTCTTTAAATACTTTATACTTATTAAGATATTTGTATAATATTTCGTTTTTATAAGTAAATTTCAAACAGACTCGAGTTAAGTTTTTCTATGAACAAAACGCGATATAAGATTTACGAAATATCTCTTTGCTGGGGTCTGAATATCCCGTTGAGAGTAAAATGCCCTTCAAATAAACAATTTTGATAAGAGATTCGGTGGTAATAATATATCGAGTGGTGTTATCATGAAAAAAGTTTTTTTGGTAAATATGATGTAACTTTTCACGTACGCTGTCAGTTATTGTGGGCATATACAGGATTCCCTTTAATACGCATGTCTGAACATTGACGTAATACTCCTTACGTGAATTATGCATAATAAATACACGACGATAGAGTTATCAGTTTGTTACGTGCTGTACGTATATGAGGGCACGTTGACATACTTTTGTAAGAATTTGCATATATTATTATAAATATGTAGGTGTCTAGGTTAATAATATACGTTATGCATGTCTATTGATTTGTATAAACTTTTGAACATTTAAAAAGATTAAGATTAGTTAAAATTATATTTAATCAGCGACCCACACCCATGGGTCTGACGTCATAATTGTCTAAGCGATTTATAATAGCAGCACTCTATGATGGCCGTTTTGACGTTTGTCCGATCATGAAGTTTCGTATAGATTAGTAACTGCGTTTGAAGGAGCAAATTGTTGTTCTTTATTGCCAGTAGCGACGTGCAGTTGGTCCTAAAATTGATGAAATGTATAATTTTATTAAATATATATATATATAAAAATCCACAAGAAATTCAAAACGAACACACAGACAGACGCGAATTATAATTTATTTATATTGAATAGCAGCTATCCGCGACTGCGGACGCGCTTTTATCAATGTACAATTTTATCAAAATCAATAATCGTGACCTCAGAATGGTAACAGTGTGGTTTAGTAAAATCTCACCAAATCTCTTCCAAAGTACCCTTCCTTTTTTTTTACGTGGGGAAATCCATTATGGATACCTACTCTCCCGGGGGATAGGATGGGTTATGTCCGACTCGCACGGACTAAAACCCCACGGTGTACCGACAGACCGTGTTGTTGGGGCGGCAAGGGATCGTGCTCGCTAATCACCTTGAATAGCCGCCACAACGGTCCGCCCGGCGGAAGGTGGCCGCCGGGCTCCTACCTATAGAGAGGCAGACTGGGTACACACCAGCTGCCTCCCCTCGTCCGCCGGACCTGTGCAATTTAGAGAATGAGTAAAAAAAAAGTACCCTCCCTTCCTTGTCTTTTGAAATAACATCGCTTTATAACATCTATGTACTTAAGATTACCATAGGAGATGTCAATATTAACGCTGAGGTATTTAGTGACATGAAGGAAAATACATAAATTCCTGAAATAAATATAATTATTTCGGAATTATCTTATAATACCTAAGCCATTAGTCTGAACGTATTTTCTAAGAGTTAAATATTTTTAGAACAAAATCAGTAGTATTCGATTTCAATTTCAAGCCAGGTGTTTAATCCTCGATATATACATAAATACGAAATAGTGAGCTGGAATTAATTACCCGTGATTTAATGTATTAAAAACGATTGTTGGATTATTTACCAGACTGTCTGAATCGCCAATCCTACGCCCCCATCGACACGTATGCTGTGAGCGAGTAGGCGTGATTCAGAATGTCTTCATCATTATTTGCATTGCGTATAAAATCTGTACACGTCATATTATTATCTCTCGAGTTTTGGTGATGTGTGGGATCAATAAAATCAATAGTTCCTTACCGAGTTTAAAATAACATTTCATTAAAATCGATTACAAATAACATAATTATTTAAAATAATATAATTTAATATTTTTAAATAGTTACAAGAATTTATGAATTATTTTATTACCAATCATTAATTGTTTATCAGCAATTAACTAATTAATTATTTAAAAAAAATGTGTACACGCTTCTCCATTATATTGTTTAGTGGTCTGATTACCTATTTACAGTATCCGACGTTTGATTTGGCACGTCGCTTCATCGGTAAAAAGAGTGAGACGTCCAGTTAAGGTCGACTTGTTTCGGTCTTGTTAAACGTTCTCTCTATCGCACAGCGCAATGTCCAGATAGACATAGATAACGCTATACGAAACCGAACTTAGGCGACTATCTCCGTCTTCTCTCCGACGTGCCAAATTAAAAGCCGGGTAGTGTAAGCTTTAAATGTATAAATGCCATTGTCTTTTTACTGTTCGTTTTGTTTTTATTTTGTATTGGATGTTTTACGTCAATTCGCTCATCTTTTTATCATCGAATTAAAATCAATAATTGTTTGTACTATAACATATATTATAGAATTAGAATAATACATATATGAGTTGTAGTCGTAGTTTCAAAATGAACAAATGAGACATAAGGTTTTTCATGTTTTTTTTTTATATTTTTAGATTTTATACACAATGAACGAAATTCAAAATGTTGTGTACATAAGATTATTCGTTTTTTTTAATGATTTTCATATTTTATTCATTATTTTACAATTTGAAGATTTTTGAAAAGAAAATTTTCAAATATTTTAAACGGCCGAAATTGAACTCGGCTCGGTTTGAAATGTAACGTCTCATATATTCACATACCGCGCGTTGATGCAAAGAAGTTAAGTTGTTTATCGCAACACCTACATAATAGGAATTCGTGCGCAATAAACACTATGGAGTTATTGAATAACATCACGAAACTATAATGTATATATATATAATATGTCAATGTATGTATTTACAGTGCAGTACAGTACAGTACAGTGAATTGTTGGACTTTTTTTCCTGTAAGTGCACTTTCTCTCTATATAAATGGGTAGCGTAAATTCCATTTAAGTTTTGATAAGAAACTTATCGTTTATCAATAAGTGGAAATTGATAACACTTAAGTGGACGGAATTACGCGATAATGTGCTTATCGGTCCTTTCTTTTATAATTAATAACTAGTCATTTGCTTTTGCTGGTTTTCATTGGTATTTTGGAACGACCTTGAACCAGTGACTATGTCGACGTGAGTTTGTACACCATTATACTTAGGTACTGTATAATTTTACTTTATAAAATCATCGTGATTCTAATACACCTACTTTTGTCTACTTTGTCGGTGAAACTAGTAAAGTTCTTATTACCCTTCAGCCCGCCACCCGTGGTTATTACATAAGCGTATGCATATTTTTTACATTTCATATTTCTTTATTTAGTTAAATCGGCATCGTGCCGTTGTACTTTATTTTTTTAGCTCGATTCCCTCTCAAAAGATGCGTGTTTGCGCCCACGCCCGCGACTCTCTCTGCTTACGCCTCCGTGAGCGGGGGGTGAAGATTCGATCCCGCACACTCGTTGCGATTTTTCTTGTAACAGCTCGAGTCTAGGTAGTCCCTCGGTGTGGAGCCCTCGAGTATGTTACTCGCGCGAATACATTGATTTACACATGTTCTACACTTACACGATCACCCCACACTCTTGCACATCTAGGCACTCAGTGGTGGGCTGTTTTTTTGCCCTTTTCGGACTGAAATAGGTCACATAACACAGTAGTCAGATACCAAATACACATATACATTCGTGAAACATGCATGGTCACACATGCATTTTTCACGAATTCATATATGTGTATTGTATGGATAGATAGCTTAGCTAGCTTAGTTAGTTCGGGAATCCGGCGACAGCTCAAGCCGAGGTGCACCGAGTCGAAATCTGCCGCCATTTATTTATAAGTGTGTTGCGGTAGATGCACTTGACAGCCTGTCCCTCTCTAGGTATGGTGTTTATACCATCTTAGACCACATCGTTTAACATCAGCTGAAATTGTGGTCAAGCACAAAAAACACCCAACATGTTTTTTTTTTTATTTCACGGGAAATACAAGTTTTAATTGTGTTAATTGTTCGCAGTCTTAGACTTATTTTCATATTGTAATTTTGTCATCACTACTAAATGTCTACGACCTCTTACCGATTTTATATTCCATCTGATCAATTTTATCGGTACTGCTTAGCTCTTATTGAGAAGCGAAATGATATGTAGCCCAGCTAATTATCTAAAAAGTTGTCTAAAAGTCTTGTCAAAATCGATGTAGCTATTTTCGAGAAACGTTCAATTTCATTTATATGTAGAATTAGGAGTTTAATGGGTCTATGCGTTAATAGAAACTATTAATAGAAATTCAATCTTTTAGTATACATTATATTTTGCGTTTTAGTGTTATGTATAACTGGGCATTGAAATTATTATTATTTCGACATAATTGAATAGCAATGGAATTATGCTATTATCACTGTTATTTCACTGGTGATCATTGAAATTGTGTTATGTTAAAAATGAAAGGAAATACTTCAGGGGGCACCTACCAAAGGAAAATTTATTTTACTTTCCAATGAAGAATAACACGGCTACATATTCACAATTATCAAATGACAAATTATTTTTCATTGTAATGAAAAATAACAGTGACACATAAAATGTTCCAAGACTAATAACAACCGCAAGGAGATGTTCTAGTTCGATCCAGTTATTGTCCTTTATCATCCATTATCAGTAACGTATTTTCTTTTTACATGCTTTGTAAATACTGCTTGTAATAATTCTTTCAATGTATATAGTACTATCTTGCATGATTTTGGGATATTTTGTAGTATTTAGATGTAAAAATATTAGTTACTAGATTTTAACACCTTGACCAAATTGGTCACGAAAGGTATTAGAAGCTATACCCACCCACACAAAGGTCATTGTGAGTTTTCACAAGATCATAATTTGAAACAATAGCATAGATAACAAAAAAAATAAAAAAAACAATGGATTCGTTTTAAAATTATTGTAAAGTTTGAGTCATATTTTCTTGTTTGCTAATATATATATTTTTTAATTTGGTAAGTAATTTTAATGTATTTATAATTCGTGATAACATTTACATAAGTGGAAATATGGCCTGTTAAATTATATATTTCGGTCTGAAGGTCAGTTTCAATTCAATTTTTAGTTCATTTAAGTTTGTTTAAAATTAAACATATATTTATAGATAATTTTAAAATAAATGCACGTAATCATTAATAAAATAATATATAATTTCTAACGATTCAAAGAGTTTAAGTTGGATCACGCTTTTCCTTAATATTTCATTGTAGTGTAAATTTTGGTAGCAGCTTTATTTACAGTCTCACATCTTAGAACTAGATCATTGTTACGTTAAGTGCACAATTTAACCGGTTTGCACGTACTTTAAGGTGTTACTTGAGAATGTAACGTGACTTTTTCCGTTGTTTTTTTTTTTCATACACAGCGCACAAAACGAGCAACCAAAACCTAGTACAGTGTTTGGAAGGTCTCAAGAATTCATCAAAACGGACGCGAGTAAGGAGGATTGTACATCTGGTGGCGCTAAACCTGGGATATGGAGTTAAAATTTGTCGCAACTGTTAACAATGTAATGGCGTTATAAGAAAACCGGTGATATTTTTGGAATAATTTTAATATCAAATATAAATTTCTGTACGTTTATGAAGTCTCAATTACACCTGATTTATCATTACAGTGAAATCTCTAGATTGTTCGATTGTTTCAATGTTAAAAATATAGATTCTCAGATAAATTAGTTTCATACTGTTAAATATTTTCTTCTGTATTTAAGTATTAAATATATATACACGGAATGTTATCCAGTTAATTTGAAGAATAAATATAAAATATCGAAATTAAATAAAATTAAAGTCTGTAAAATTTAATTAATTTATTACATATTAGAGATGTTTACAGTTTTATGACGTCATAAAAGTAACTGCTGTAGTCACTATTTTGAATTGTTTTTTTTACACTTCAAAATTGTTTATAGTACTTAAGCTATAAATTAATTCGCATAATTCTATATCAAGTTACGTGATGACTATACATTTAAAAATAATGATTTGTAACTATGGAAACTATCGTTATTTTAAGGTTATTATTGATTAGGTAATAATATTTTTGCCATCTATACAGCAAGTACAAATTTATCAAATAATGTTTATAATTAATGAATTGTTTTTAAATTTTAATTTATTTTCAAACGTTTTCTTATAACGCCACTAACAAAACATCACAAAAGACATAATATTTATATAAATCCAGTGATGTGTTTTTAATTTTGTAAGAGCGAGGCCGAATCGTACATTGATTTGTTTTTAATTTCCTCGTACAGTAATTTGTGGCGGCCATTATAAAATTTCACTGAATAGACGAACAGAACAGAACTGTTGATTTTGTAGTGATAAAATTTGTCACGAAGCCACAATGTGGTATAATTTTTTTTGTATATCAAATACGATTCTGTTTTTACAGCTTAGTATATTTATTTATTAGTAATAATTATTGATTTTATTATCTGTGAATCACTTTATATAACTATTGGTGTCTTATTTCAAAACTGCTTCGGTACAGACGGATTGATTAAACTATTCTAAGATTATTATATATTGTGACTTCGCATGGATGCAATGTACTAAAGTGTCTAAACGATATAATGTTTTGTCGCTTCAATATTTACAATTTATAAATGCCATAGAAACTACGTAAGAATCTTCACGCAAATAGTTTTTTGTTGCGGGGAAATTTAATTCTGTGATATGTTCATTAAAATGGTATACTCTAAAAGGCAGTTTTTTCTCTAAATGCCAAATGTAACTATTTCATTGGATAAGTATTGATTAATTGGTCAAAATATTGTCACAAATAACCAATTGTTTTTTTTATATTTTAATATGTGAAAGATGTACACATTCATTTGGTTTATTTCTATTGTCATCCGGAACAACTATCCTCCGTTGTGATTTGTACTTAACTGTACCTTATGGTATAAGATTAAAGAGTTGCCAGGTACATATTTTATAGTATTTACTATTTCTTCCAACTATGTTAAAAGATTTTTACATATAGCTTGCAGATGGTTCGTACATTTCTTTAACATTAGAAAATATGTTATGGCAATATAAAAAGATATAAAAAAAAGCGAAATCAATGTAAAATTTCACCTCTCTTATATTATAGTTTAAGAATAAATGTTAAATTCTGTAGATTAAAAGAAAAAACATGAAATTAAACCTTATATACTCAAAAACTAGAACATTGGTGTTAAAATGCTCAGTTTGAAATTATATATATATATATATTTTTTTATTTTTATGACGTTGCCCATGGAATTCGATTATGTGTTTTATACGTATCAGATTCTTTCAATCTTTTCTAGTCAATGTCTCTGTCTTTCTAGTAAATGCACGTCAATTAGACATTCCCTACATTAATTAATGAAATCACTTTTAAAAATTATCAAGCGCTTTTAATACTTTTGCAATAATATCCAAAACAATTTTTGTTTGTAAAAAAATGTTGGGATTATTTATTAAGTATCAATGAGTGAAAATAATTCCATGGCATGGAATGCGATCACAGTGAACGAAATCGTTTTCACAAATCACATGATTAAATTACACTGATAAAAATTCAGATTTACAATTCAAGGTCTAAATAAATTACATTTGGCCGAAATCCCGAGTACTTACTGTGTTGTACATAGCTCGAGATATTTTGTTGTTTTCGACTATTTATATGCATAATTTCTTTACACGTTAATAAATGCTCTTCACTTTAAATATTATTGTATGAAATTACACATGGGCGAGGTGGGAAATTTCTTTTTATAACGTTAAACGAAACGTCAAAATCGAAAAATATTTAAATGTAATGTGTATAGTTCCCGTTATGAGTTGTGAGTACGAAACGGACGTATTCGCGCATGCGCGTTATTAACCAATTATCGTTGACGATACTGAATCCACTAATCACGTGTAGATATTACACACATAGCGTAAGCCGCACATCAACACAAAATTATGTCCAGGACTTGTGACGGTGGTTATGTATTTTTGTGTTTAAATATTCCGAATGTATAAAGAGTTATTTATAGTTTTAATTACTTCATAGCGTGTAATATTGGGTCACAATGTTTATAGAAAATAACGTACTGTTAAAGTTAACTTAAACTTAGACGTTTAGTTTCGTTTAATAATAGTACTTTAGTGTTTTTGAGAAAATTGATAATGTATAGTTATTTCTAGATGTAAATATTTTCGTTTTAACCTCTCCTTAAGTTCCTAACGGATTTTTTGAAATGTATATTTTTGTATTATTGATTTTTATTATACCGTATTTATTTTATATTTTTAATCTATTCCTTCATATATTATTATTGTATACAAGAATTTTATTCTTATTCTGTTTAATTTTTTGTGGTATTTTTTTTCTCTAAAAATCCATTGTTAATGTTTCATTGAAATATAACCCATAGGCTGTATAATCTACTTAATTTGCAGTAAAGATTAAAACTTTATCGCTAACATTTATAGAAGTTGATTTTTATTACATACGAATAACGATAAATTGGGTGTTGTAGTATGTTAACAAAATGCGCGAAATTTCCAATTAATTTTCATGTGTACATTTTAATTGCCCATAAAAAATTTAATTATCCGGCTAAAATGTTTGTGATTTTCACATTTATTGTCCATGACAAATTGTTTTTATTTATAAAATAAATATCGTGAAGTATAATTTTGTTTTTTATTTGTATGCGTGTCTCTTGTCTATGTTGATTTGAGTGTTTTAATTATTAACACAGTGTGTTGTTTGCAGCCGAGTGACTAATGAAAATTAAATAAAACATGTTACTTATTTATTTCCAATTGATTTTTGTTTCATACTTTTCAGGTCACATGCAAGTGTGTATGCGAGTGTGCCAGATTTTATGGCATGCGCTCACCGAGTGGACTGATTTGTATTAATTTTATTTTAAATTCTAAAGTGGAGTAGAACCTCGATAACTCGAAAGTCAACTTTAAAATAACCTCTGGCTTCTTCCCTTCCAACCCAATAGCTCTATTAACCGAAGTATGTGCTCTTATGAGTCGAAATATTCAGTATTAAAAATACATTTGTCCTTTCTATCAATAATTTTATTTTATTCAAATTGATTTTGTGCCTTTCCGGATTTCTTATTTATTTCAACTTTGTAACATATAATTTTGCAATATTTATTAATAATAAATGAATACAAAACCTTTTAAGCCGAACGTTTATCAACAAAATCGTAGTCCGGTGAAGCTATAGAGGCCTATCAGGCCAATGGCGTAGTCAGTTTGAAGAAAAAAAAACCTACAAATTCTATCTGAATGAAAATCTGCAACTGGAAAACTCGATAAATCGAAGTTTTTAGTGAGTGTTGTGACCTTGATGTTCGACTTATCGAAGTGCTGCTCTATAATGTTTATAATTTAATATAGTATAGCAATATTAATTGATAGTTTACATTACATTATAGTAATTTATTCAACCAGTGGCTTTGTTTATAATTAATTAGATTTTTTTATAACTTTATTAATAGCTTAGTTTTCACACAAAACATGATTCTGTGTTCTTTTACTAAAAATAATTATACAATAAATCGAAAATTGTTCCTATACATGAAATTGACGAATTATTTATCACTTGTAAGTGTACTTTCCAGAAAAAAACCATATTTTTAATAACGCTGCCATGAATCTCAAAGGGTAAAAACCTATTTTAAATAAATAATTTCGCTGCAGTTCATATAAAATTACACTATTATAGGCTGTTTTATTTATCGTTGTTTTTTTCAGTGTACGTATGTGTGTGTGTATGTATGTGAATTGGAAGAGATTAGAACAGAATGGAAGATGATTATATGTATGTTTGTTTCCCTGAGATTGTTAACAAATGGGGTAAACGAAAAAGCCTACGTGATTTTGTGTCCATACGTCAACTGACTAATCAAATTAGTCAGAAAACGCTGTAATTATGTATTTTGTACGAAATATCTGAGTAACAAATATATAACTAAGGCGTCATATATATAAAGAGAACAAAGCGGTTGACGTTTTCGCAATCGTAATTTGGTATGATTAACTCATTATATATCATTTTTTTTTATCGCTATACGTCTACATAATTACATACCACTCGGTGGGTATACATGGTGTTTGAAAGAAAAATGAATGCAACCTATTCAGGTAATAGGTACCTATATATTGGTACTTACGTGATAAATGTGTGATTACAACTGACACATTTGTGTTGATTATAGTCGTTTGATAAAATGAATTTAAGTGTGTGTAATATTATACAAATTTTCGGAATACGTTGCATTTTTTATCATAAAATCCCAAAGTTTCTTTGGTAGTTTTTGGTATTTAAATAATCTAGCTAGGATATTATGTTAAGTTTTATATAGTTGGTAAAACAGGTTGGATTATTTATATAGCACAAATAGTATATAGGAGGACTCTTGAGTCTAGAGTAGAAAATAATATATTTGTGGATCTCGTGTGTCGGTGGGCGACTTTTTTAGGTGCCTTATCTTTTGTGATTTTTGTTATTTCTACAACAAAAATACTTAAAAAACAATTTATAGCTTTGACCATATATATCTAATCTGATGTTAAATGATGTTGTTGTCTAACATGGTAAATACGCTAAGCCTAGAAAAGGAATGCCAATTAAGTGCAACTACCTGAACACACTAACAGGTGCTTGGTGATAGATTTTCAATTTGAGGGTGGTAGGTAGCTAGCTAGGCGGATGTAGAAAATGCGCTACGGTACGACTTTCCATTAGCGTCCGTCGAATTAACGGTGGGGAGGGGGATGGGAGGGAAGGGGATGATCAGTACTAACACCCCTTAAAAGGAAAAGTTGCGGAGCCCCCACCTTTTCGAGTTTTTAAACTTTTAATTCTGCGGAAAAATTCCGAATTTCTGTATCTATTTTGACTCTGCAACGTCTCCGGCGCTGCGGGAAGAGCAGCCTCGACGCCCTTGCGTAACATATCCCAGGCATCTATCCTCGCCTCAGCAGCCTCGGCTTGTTGGTCGCCTTCGGCGACCAGCCTCGGCCGCTCCGGCTCGTCCAATGCCTACGATTTGTTACAGCGGGCGGAGGCTGCTCTCCCTACGCGCCTCCGGCTCTTTAAAAACACTCTAGGGGTACAGGGACCTCCTCGTGGTGCACCCCGGGCAACGTCGGTCCTGTTGACCGGCGGCTGACTCCTGACCTGGATGTGGTATGTGCGCAGCGCATCCAGTACCGGGCTGGGGCGGATGAGGGCTCAGTTTGAGCCCCAACGGCCCAGTCCCGGATAGCGGCCGGCGGGGCTGGTGTTTCAACACTGGCCTCGGCGGGCGCACTGCAAACTCGACGTAGGTAGGGAGCTACTATGAAAGCAAGGTCGAAAAAAGTATTACCCCAGGAGGGTACCTCCCGCTCCGCGGGGGGAGAATCCCTCCCCAGGTCTCACGGCCTGGGCAGCCCCTCGTTCTCTGGGGGGGGCAAAACTTTGCGTTCCATTAGGACTACACGGACCCGAGCGACCCAAAGGAAAACTGATTCTCCGGAAAATACGATGACCACGGCAAGCTCTAGGACCACGGAAGATGATGAAAACTCGAAGACCAAGGCTACTCTTAAACGGATTACCGATTTGCCTGCGGAACAGGCAGAGAGCAGCCGACCAGTGCTGGAGACCCTCTCTGAGGAGGGCAGCGAGGAGAGTCCGGCGCGGATGCACACGGCGAGCGAAGGCGAGGGGACCCCCGCCGACGCGGACGCCGAGGCCGTCGCCGAGCCGGACCCCATACCTCGCGCGCCGAACCCATCACCACAGCAGAGGTCGCAGTCTCCGGGGTCGGAGGCGGAGGTGACGGGCTACTGCACCCCGGTAGCGAAAAAGAAGAAGGGGCGAGGCAGACCGGCCACGACCGGGGAGTTCGTCGGTCTGGCCGCGGCTAAGGCGCTGGAGGAGCGCCTCAAAAAAGAGGATCTCCGACGCAAAGCGGAGGCGGAGTTAGAGGCGCAGGCGGCCCGCGCTCGGAAAGAGAGGTCCGTCAAGAAACCAATTGTGGTCCCAACTAACACCCGGGACCAACCCTTGACGGACCTCCAACAGAGGATTTTGGCCGACGTTGACGTGGTGGTCAACGTCGGCAAAAAGTCGGGCCACCTTCAGGGCCCGTTCATACGGGCACTCAATGAAGCGGCCGCATCCATCACGGATGCGGTCAACGAAATGTGTGCCCGTAAGGAGACTGACGAGCTCCGGAGGGTGCAGGCGGCACACGACAAGCTCGCGGAGGCAAATGCCAGACAGGAGCGCGAGCTGGAGGAAGTTCGGAGGAAGCTCGCGCTCCTGGAGGTAGAGCTCTCCAAGCTCCGCGAGCGGAACGTGGCCACATGCTCGACCCCTCTGGAGCCGATGTTGACCCCGCCCCCGGCAAGATTGGAGGATCTGCCTCCTCTACCGCAGAGGAGACCGCGAGCTGAGGGGCCTCCTCCCTTCAACGCCGAGGCTAAATTTGAGGTCTTGGCGCGCTCAATAATGTCGCAGGTGGGCGACATGTTGAGCGCGCGCCTCGAGGCGTTGGAGGAGAGGCTCCTCCCCGAGAGGCGCATGCGGCCACCTCTGGCCTCCGACAGGGTGGCTGTGACGGCGGTCGAGCCAGTGGCGGCGATAGCCGGGACTGGAAGTCCCACCGAGCCAGCCACATCGCAGCCGCAACCGCCGCCGGCGAAGAAAAAACAGAGGGGGGCCAGAAAAAGGCCCCAGAAGAAGGTGAAGCCCAAGCCTGTCGCCGGCGGTGGGCATCCCCCTGCACCCGGACCGGCAGATTATGGTTGGGTGCAGGTGGGCAAAAAGGGGAGGCCGGCGAAGCCGGCCAAGCCTAATAAAAAGAAGAAGGAGCAGGCCTCCAGGAGGGACAACGTCCTGAATCTCCGCGCCCCGAAGACGTCAGCAGTGACGATTACGCTTAAGTCCGGGGCGCGGGAGGCGGGACTGTCCTACCTGGAGGTCCTGCAGCGAGTGAAGAAGGAGGTCAAGGTCACGGACCTTGGCATCGAGGGAATCCGGTGGCGCAAGGCGGCCAATGGTGGCTACCTTTTCGAGGTGCCTGGTGCCACCAGCGGCGCCAAGGCGGATGCCCTCGCCGCCAAGGTCCGTGAGGCGGTTCCTGAAGGCGTTGCAGTGTCCAGGCCCATCCGCTGTGCCAACGTGCGGATCTCGGGCCTGGACGAAGCGGTCACAGAGGAGGAGGTCATCGCCGCAGTCGCGAGGGCTGGAGACTGTCCACCGGACCATATTAGAACGAACGGCGTCCGCCCCGGTTTGAGGGGCCTCTGGGCGTCCGTCGTTTCATGTCCGGTGGCGGTGGCCAAGCGGCTGGGCGATGGCCGCCGAATTCTTGTAGGATGGGTCTCGGCGCAGGCACAGGTCCTGCCTCCCCGTCCCCTCAGGTGCTTTAAATGTTTGAGGGAAGGCCACCTGGGGGGATCGTGTTCGTCCCCGGTTGACTGCACCGACCTTTGTTTCCGGTGCAGTCAACCGGGACACAAGGCCGGCGGGTGCACGTCCCAGCAGCACTGCGCAGTCTGCGCAGCGGCTGGGAAACCCGCCGGCCACAGAATGGGGAGCAGGGCCTGCGGGAGGCCTGCGCCGCCTGCGAGGCAGGCGAAAAGAAGGAGGGGGAGGAGGGGGAAAAAGCCCCAAGCTCCCCCGGAGCCGTTAGGGGCCGTTGGGGCCAGGACGGCACTGCTGGAGGAAGTTGAGTGTCCCTAATGGCGGCACTCCGCTTCCTCCAGGGGAACCTCAACCACTGCGCCAGGGCCCAGGATTTACTATTCCAGAGCATGGCGCAGTGGTTGATCCACGTCGCTGTGATGGCCGAGCCGTATTTCATCCCGCCCGACGATAACTGGGCGGGTGATCTCGACGGCTCGGTGGCCTTAGTTTCCCAGGCCGCCGCCGGCTCCCCCCCCCTCTCTAACATCTTGAGGGGGAGGAGATACGTAGCGGCACATCACAGCGGCGTAGTGGTAGTGGGGGTGTACGCACCCCCAAGTATGAGTCTCGCCGACTTTGAGGGATTCCTCGGGGACCTGCAAAGCGTCGTAAGTCGCAGCCACCCTCACCCCGTCCTAGTGCTCGGGGACTTCAATGCCAAGTCTACGGCTTGGGGTTCCCCGGCCACGAACGTCAGGGGTAGGGTGCTGGAGGAGTGGGCCATAACATCGGGCCTACTCCTCCTGAACAGGGGGTCCGTTAACACGTGCGTGCGACAGCAGGGCGGGTCGATAGTGGACCTAACGTTCGCTAGCCCTGCTCTAGCACGCCGTGTTCGGGGCTGGAGAGTCCTTGAGGGGGTGGAGACGTTGTCGGACCATCGTTACATACGGTTCGACGTCTCCACCCAGACCTCGGACGGACCAGCCCGTAGGACCCCCGTGGCGGAAGGACCGCGTTGGGCCCTGAAGCGCTTAAACATCGAGGCGCTTCAGGAGGCCGTCGTCGTGCAGGCCTGGGTGACAGGAGAGTCACCGGACAGACCTGCCGACGTCGACCTGGAGGCGGAGTCACTCCGAGCGGACGTGACGAAAATCTGCGATGCGGCGATGCCCCGGATTAGGGGGCCGATCCCCGCCAAGCGTCAGGTGTACTGGTGGACCGCCGAAATCGCGCAGTTGCGCGTAGCGTGCACGGCGGTCCGTCGCCAGTACACCCGTCAGCGACGCAGGCGGGGCCGCTCGCAGGTCACGTCCGCAAGGGAGGCCGAGCTCTACGAGGGGTACAGAGCAGCCAGATTGGCGCTCCGTAGAGCCATAGAGCAAGGAAAGACCCTTGCTCGGGAGGAGATGCTCGAGACGCTCAGTCGGGATCCGTGGGGGCGCCCTTACCGCGTAGTACGCGGTAAACTACGCCAGGGCGGCCCCCCGGTAACCCAGAGTCTCGAGCCAGATCTCCTCCACGAGATTCTGGCTGCTCTGTTCCCTTCAAGGACAGAGCATATGCCTCCCACGATGGCTCCGCCCACGCCCAACGCGGCTGGCTGCGGCGAGGACGACGTGGTCCCCGAGGTGACCCGGGAAGAGTCGAGGGCGGCGGTGAAACGCCTTCAGGCGAAAAACACCGCCCCAGGACCCGACGGCATACCTGGCCGAATCTGGGTCCTGGCTTACGAGGCCCTCGAGCCCCGACTACTGCGGATCGTCACCGCATCGCTTCAGCAGGGCCGGTTTCCGACCATCTGGAAAACCGGCCGTTTAGTCCTGCTGAAGAAGGAGGGGCGCCAGGCGGACAGTCCGTCCGCCTACCGGCCCATAGTGCTGTTGGACGAGGCGGCAAAGCTCTGCGAGCGAATAATCGCAGGCCGCCTCGTCCGGCACTTAACAGGAGTGGGGCCGGACCTGGCGGATAACCAGTTCGGTTTCCGTCAGGGGCGCTCCACCGTTGATGCGGTGATGTCAGTTAAAATCCAGGCGGAGGAAGCATTTGCCCGGGGTGAGGTGGTTTTGGCGGTGTCGCTTGACATCGCCAACGCCTTTAACACCTTGCCCTGGGCCTGTATCGAAGAGGCACTCCGGTATCATGGAGTGCCTCGCTACCTCCGCCGCGTAGTCGGGGCGTACCTCTGCGAGAGGTACGTCACCTTCCCGGGTCAGGGAGGGAGGTTGAGTCGGCGAGACGTGGTATCCGGTGTTCCGCAGGGGTCTGTCCTGGGCCCCCTCCTGTGGAACATCGGATACAATTGGGTGTTGCGCGGTGTGCTCCTCCGGGGCGTCAGCATAGTTTGTTATGCTGACGACACTTTAGTGTTATCCCGGGGGAAGACGCACCGCGCGGCCGCGATCCTGGGAACAGCAGGAGTCGCTCAAGTCGTCGGTAGGATCCGGCGTCTGGGACTAGAGGTGGCGCTTAGTAAAACCGAGGCCCTGTTTTTTCACGGGCCTCGGAATGCGCCACCCGCAGGGTCCCAGATCGTCGTGGGAGGCGAGTCCATCGCTGTCGGGTCGAGTATGAGGTATCTCGGCCTCCTCCTCGACAGTCGATGGACGTTCGTGGGACACTTCCGGCAGCTGGCCCCCCGTTTAATGGGAGCGGCGGGCGCGTTAGCCCGTCTGCTTCCCAACTTGGGGGGGCCCAACTCCGCCTGCCGGAAGTTGTACCTAGGGGTCGTGCGGTCCATGGCCCTATACGGGGCACCCGCATGGGCGTGTGGCCTGACGGCCGTTGGCAGCGCCCAGCTGCGAAGACCGCAGCGCGCGATGGCCGTCAGGGCCATCCGCGGGTACCGCACGATCTCCTTCGAGGCGGCCTCCCTTCTAGCTGGATCCCCACCCTGGGACCTGGAAGCGAGAGCCCACGCGTCTCTGTATCAACGACGCGTGGAGGCGCTGGAGCGGGGCCGGAGACTCGCACCTCGGCAAATCGAGGTGCTCCGGTCCCAGCTCCACCAGGTCCTAGTCATCGAGGAATGGGAACGACGACTTGAGCGACCGAGCTCGGGCGTGGCTACCATAGGAGCCATTCGGCCGGTTTTGGCTGAATGGCTCACCAGGCGGCATGGCACCCTGAGCTTCCGGCTGACACAGGTGCTGTCGGGGCACGGCTGCTTCGGCAGCTACCTGTGTCGTATCGGCCGGGAGCCAACGCCAGGGTGCCATCATTGTGGCTGCGCAGAAGATCGTGCGCAGCACACTCTTGAGGAGTGTGCCGCCTGGAACGAGCCACGTCGCGAGCTCGTCGCGGCCATAGGCCCGGACCTCTCGCTCTCGACCGTCATCGTCAAGATGGTCGAGAGCGAGGCCGGGTGGATCTCCGTCGCCTCGTACTGCGAGCGAGTCATGCTCGCGAAGGAGGCGGCGGAGAGGGAGAGGGAGCGGACCACCCGGCTCCCCTCCCGCGGTCGACGAACACGGCGGCGACGGGTCGGCGACGACCTCATGCCGCCGTAAAAAGGGCCTGTGGGCGACGGGACGGGCGGGCACGTCCGTCGCCCTGAGCAGAGTTAAACTGCACAGGCCCGCGTGGTGGAGGCGCTTGTGCCGAGCGACTCCCACAGTTCGTCGGGGGGGGCTTAACACCCTCCCCCCCCTGAGGGGTCTGCCATTTTGACCCCTCAGACCGCAGACGGGGCCCCTGTTGAGGGGCCGACACCTGTCGGGGAGCAGAAGTAATGCCATTAGCAGTTCCTGCTCCCCGGCCCAATAGGTGTGTGAGGCACCGTGGGGTTTTTAGTCCGTGGAACTCGGACATAACCCACCCCCCGCTGCCCGACGGGGTGGGTATCCGTTACGGATTTTCCCCACGTAAAAAAAAAAAAAAAAAAAAAAAAAAGGGGTAGGACAAACTCGTCCCAGGTGGAGTCGGGGTCATTCAAACAGGTTCTTTAACATAAGTCGAACCTAACCTATTTTATTTGTTATCTCAATAACAACAAAAATGGCGTCAGTTTTACGTTTCGTTTCACAAGCCGGTTGAACGTCTTTACGAGTCATGAACTACACATTTTAATTTTAATAGTTCGTAATGAAAATAATGATATAATTTTATATACATAAACTGTAAAATATATGTGTGTATGAAAACTATTGAAACAAGTATTAAAAATAAATATTTATGAAAATTTATAAAAAATTAAATTTCACGTAACTTATGACAACATAACCGTAAGTAAAACGAAACGTTCAATGGCGATATTTCGCTATAATCTGTGGTAAAAATTACGTAAATATTACAAAAATAATTGATTTTCAATATTTTTTTTCTCAAAAACTACGCGTCTCCGCATATTGAAACTTTGTGTGTGTTCTTATATTAATGTAATCTATCTATAAAAAAAATATCAACTCCCAACTCGACGGACGCTAATGGAAAACTGAGCCTGCGCCTACAACTATGCTATGGTTTCGGCAAGATGTTTTTCTTCACTGAAGGCTCCGATCCAATTGCAAGGATTCGAACCTACATCGAAGGTTGCGGCGCGATGTCTGAACGCGCTATCAACAAAGCCATCATCGGTTCATATTTTTATATATTATATAGTTTCATACTTCCAAGGGAAAACAAGTTTTTATTACTTATTTTAAATTTTATAGAAATTTAGCTTATGCCCGCGGCTTTGCTCGCGTTACTGTAGATTAACGTATCCCTTGGGACTATTTCTTTTTTCTGGGTGACAGTTACTATGTGCTTTGTTGTACATGTGACAATGTATATAAAAGTTTTCACGTTGATGGATAAAGGAGTTATGACGTAAAAACATAATAAATTTATATTTGCATTTATAATATTAGTTAGAATATATATGCAGCGATTTAATTTGTCTTGGCTGTAAGTTGCAAGCTGCCGGCTGGTCCATGTGTAAATCAACATTTAACTATATAGACCAGAGTTCCCCAAACTTTTTTGTGTCGTAGACCCCTTGCCATGTTTTTCCGTGTTGGGTAGACCCCCTACTTACCTCATATTGATTTCTTGTAAATTTCTAACTGTAGTGAAGTTAGTGTTAAAAACTTAGTATCTGTTTATATTATTTAAATATTTTCTTAGCACTTTCCTTTTCAAGATTCAGGAAACGAATAAACGTATTTGTCCCATATTCGTATTTATAGAGTGACGAATTGAACAATTCAGTACAAGGTAGCGAAGCTCTGAGACTGCGACTCTCAGGTTTTTACAAGTTCAAAATGTATTGCGACCACAAAGCGAATACCAACATCCTACAACTTACACAATTATATATACATATATAATATTTTTTTTACTTCATAGGTACTTTTATAAATAATGTATGTTTTAATATAATAAGATAGTATGATGTAAGTAAATAGGTACTATCAGTGTATGTGTTGAGATCCACTATCGTAGACCCCCATTTTCATTTCATGGACCCCCAAATTTTTTTTCGCTGACGTAGACCCCCTTGCAGGTTGCCATAGACCCCTAGGGGTCGATATATAGCACTTTGGGAATCACTGATATAGACTATTTATAGGTTACGGTATGATATTAAAGTATTCTTTTAGATTTTTATTGAAACATGCATAAGAAATAATAGTAACCCATCTGATGATGGTGTGGTGACTTAAAAACGGGATTTTTCACACATTCCTTATAAATATTTATGTAAATAGGTAAGAAACCAAGAAGAAAACTATTAGCTAACTGGATATTCCTTAGGTGATATACGATACATATAATATAATGATGTAGTTTAATATAACGTGGAATTGTATATATGACTTTAAATTAATACATGTTTATTATATGTGCATATTTGTTAGGATAATAATAAAATAACAAAATTAAATTAACTAAATTCTAAATCATAAGCGGTATAATGCGTGGGCCACCAGTTATGGTTTCGCGGCTTAAAGAGTCTCTTTATTAAGTACAATAAAACAATATCGTAATATTTTACGATTACCTCACTTTTTAATTAACCAATTCCAAATCAGTCACAGTGGAAATCGAAGGTATAATTTTTTTTTAATTAAACTAATAACCATAACCTTGGCGTCAAATACGCGGCTTATTAATCATCATGTTTCGTTATGTTTTCCTATAACACTTAATTTTACTATAATATCGAAAATGGCATAATATGTGTTTTCATTATCATTCCTTTGACGTAGTAACGAGGATCCAGAGTTGATTTTCCTTTTACAATATCCACATTTAGTGATATTGATTTGGCATGTTCTGAATGACGCCTAAATGTTCTTTCAGTGAAGAGCTAAGGAAATGCCTCCACACAGCCACTGCATGATGAGATTTCTCTAGAAAACTTAAAATTGGTTATTTAATTATTTTGTGTATAAATTCTAAATATAAACTATTATATTAATATGTTGAAAGTAGAAAATATCACTAATCGTTAGGATCCTGTTAATATATCAAATGTGATGGTGATGGAGACCCAACATAAATACCTAGATCTCCCAAAGTGAACTCTGTAAGTCCCAAAGTGAAAGTCGCTGACTACGATGCTCCTACATTGTAAATCAAATCAAATCAAAAATACTTTATTCAGTTTAGGCCCTGAGAAGGCGCTTATGAACGCCAAAGTTACCACCGGTTCGGAAAACAACCCAGTCATTGAGAAGAATTGTAGAGGAATATACCTATGAATACAATTAAAACTACAAATAACAACTAGAACATATAATAATAAATATTTCGTTGTAGAAATGTAATGCAAATTTAGAAAAATATATATATATCAATGGTATACATCAAGTGTAGGTGGTTACTATTAATAATTACTTAAGAACTACTTAAGAAATTGATTTTCCTTTTTTGTACTAAAGGTCTTATCAATAGCTTCTTCGCCTATGCGAAGTGTGTTCCTCGTCTTTACACTATAAAGCTACTTTATCCTTTGCGTCGTAAGGCCACTTTTCATCACACGGCCTCTGCCTTTGCGTCATTGCATCATCGCTAGCTCCATAGGTAATTGTTGATCCAGCTTATATGAGCTTTAGGGGCTGTGATTTTCTAATATTGTTTTGATGATATGTATTGCCTTTTTTATAAATATGATTTATAATGATGATAATGTTGTATCTTATATAATATCTGAGGGTGTCTGTTTACAGACAAAAGTTTGTCATTTTAGTTTGTGGGGAATATTTAAATAAAACAATATATATCATTTGGGAACGGAATCGTTTATTCAACCCATCTGTAATAGTAGATTATTATATTGTAATTCTACACATTTTTGTACTGTTCAAAGTACCTACCTATCTCGAGTATCCACTATCTCTTATTCCAAAACGTATCGATAAAAATCCAACCAGTATATACTAAAAGCCAACCATTTTTTTTTCAAGCGTGATCCAAGTAGAATGGTAGCTACCAATCACAGTACTTCTTGATTTCACTACATAATTATATTGGGGTAAATATATAGTATTTTTTTTTTTTAGATTATCCATTCTCTTACGTGACGATGAAACTAATGTATGATAGAGTATAACATGTTGGTCGTTAGGAAAAAATAGTATTATTTTTTAACATTTAATGATTATTACTTCAGAAAAATATAATACACGTAATAAATTTATTGTTCTGTCATTTTGTAGGTTTCGAGGAGTTTTATCACAAATAGTAATAATATAAGGCATAAGAAATATTCAGATACATACATTGGTTTCTTACTTAAAGATAAGATAAACTTGTTTTAAATTTTGAACAAAACATTTTCAATTTATTAACCGTTGAGAATTATATTTCTTAGTGTATCAGGCAATATAGAGGTTAAATTCAATGATAGAAAGTTATATTACATCCTGGGAAATATGAATATTTAAGAAGGGGTATCATATAAAAATATAAGAAGAAGCGTGTCTAAGAATGGTTTGTCTCATTGGATGTTTGAGAAAATTCTTAAAATCAGTTTTATTGCGCACTGACATTGGTGCCTAGACATTGTGTAGTCTTTTTTTTTAATTTGTTGACCGCTGTCTAATAAAATGATCACGTACGGGACCGTATAAAAATCTAGTTTTGTTTTGTTATATGACCGAGATTTAGATATTTTAACTTCGATAGTATATGGGTTAATGTTTTCTCATAACATAATTTTATCATAGTGTGATAAAATAAAAACAAATTAAATTAATATTAGCCAGTGCATGTATCCGAACATTACAATATGACCTTGTAACTTTAATCGTCAAATTGACGTATACCTTTGAGTAGAGGTATAAACCGTAGTCATTATTTTGCTTAGACTAAGTTACTTTTTAGATATCGATCGAGTCGTTTCGTTATTAATAATAGGTATAAATCTCCTTTATTGTCTTCAATCTTTACCGTACAAAAAATAAGCTGGGGTAAACAGAAAAAAGAAAATGATAAATCGTGTAACAGCATAACAAGTGGTGGCAAATTATATGTCGCTTAAAATCGCTTTGGTTCAGCCATTAATATAACTAAGATTCAAAGGGTTCTCTAGGTTTATAACCGTATCCAGATAAACTATTTTTAATTAGCAAATTATTTAGCTAAAAGCTGAAAATGCGTATAACAAGCGATTTCGATATATTTAGAATGCGAACGTTTCAGACATTAAGTAAACATCCAGTGTTCAAAACTCACAGAATCCCCTATATGGATAGTGTTTTCATGCGATTTTTAGAAAGCAACAAGTTTGTAGAAATAATAACCTAAAAACGGTTTTCCATTACGTATAATTTTTAGGGATGTGATTATACTCGATAAAAAATCGCTTGTTATTCGCATACATGTAAAATTCACTCTTACAGTCGTTGCCTTACGAAATACACAATAGAAATCCATGATATGTACCTAAGTATACACAAATGATTCACTTTACGCAAAACGATACAAATCAATAAATACTCTAACCAATGACGTCATTATTATATACACATTAAACAATTATTTTAGTACCCTTCGAATTTAATGTATCTCTATGATGGTTAAACGATTGTTTGTTTATATTATTTTTTAAATGACTATTAATTAATTATTGTAATTACTAAATCGATAAGAAAAAATCATTACAATCGATATTTACATAAGTACCTACCTAATATTATAATTTACGGGAACGATTATTCGATTCAATATCGATATAAACATTATATTTGTCGCAACATTATGTGTACAGTTTAATGCTTGTCACACACACACACAAGGATCAGTAAGAAATTTTCTGAATAATTTTCATGGTACGTAGAGAGAGGTTACAGGTCAGAGGTTATCATTATACGTCATTAATCTCCATTTATTCATTTCCAATGAGAATACTATTATATATTCTAAATGTTTATATAGAATGATATTGAATCGAAATCGAGCTTATCTAGGTATGGAGAGCCTGAACAACGCAGAACTCCCGCCATATATGAAACATTAAACGCTTCGTTCGGTTAGAAAGGAATCCATTTAAATGTATATGAAAATAAGTGGGACTTACAGTATATACAAAAATATCACATTACTTCGAGGCCGCAGCTTTCAATTACTTAGTAATTATTTCGTCATCTCCTTACCTAAGTTGTGTGCTGGTATGAAGCGTAAGCAACAGACTGTGATTTGTCTTTTTAATTTTTAAGCTATTTCATTGCTGGAAATGATAAAAGCGCAACTGATTAATACAGTAGCGTAGAAATGTGAGTTATTTCATATATTTAATTAGCGACGTATTATTTACTTTTAATATCTTTTAGAACTTTGTGAAATATGTGACTTCTTTGGAAGCGATGAGAGATGTTCAATATTGGTGCAAAGTTTTCACAATGCAACGTTTCTGATGCAAAAGGGACGGAAAGTAGATATATGGTCGGAAATAGATAAAAAAAAACTAACTATACAGCTATAGAGAAAAACGAGAACGGTATTAGAATAAAGGTTATCGAATAAATAATAAATGTTTATACACTACCAAAGAAGTCCAATTTCTATCATGTGATAGTTATTCACAATCACAGGCACACGCTTTTTTTTCTCTCGATTATACAAATAGTAGCCATAATCATACCCTACTATTGGAATTCTAGTAAGAAATCGAAAGGACTAGGGTGCTTAGATTTAGTATATAAAGTGAAAGTTACAATAACTACGAGATCTATATACGAAAAGTATCGTTCGAAGCTGTAAATGTCTAAAAAGCTGCAGCCTTGCGGATCATGCAGCCATCGCCTATACAACGCTACATTAGAACGTAAGAACTATTTGGCTTAACATCGACACACTACGCGTAAGCGAGATAACACTATTACGCTCTCGTTCTGCCGTATTGATGTTAAACCATCAATTATATATATATATATATATATATCGATATCGATTATTATGCAATTTTTTTTTCATTACAGCAGTAACGAGAACAATTATTATGATAACCGCACTCGCGTCATTCGTGTCGTTTGTAACCGGTTAATTTAGTTAGTAATGGCTAAAATAATTCCGCTACTTAATTTTAAAACCTGTAAAAAAGAAAACAATATTAATAACGATATGATTAAAAGTGTAAAACAAGATACTTTATATCATATCGGTCAAACTAAATTATAATATAATAACGTAGTTATCTAAATGAGCGAACTTAAAACATTATAAAGTCCATAAATAATGGACGAGATGATATTTGAAAAGATGATTTTTGTCATCTTTTTTTTTATTCTTCCATATAACAAAATTTAACGCACTCGAGAATATTTGAATTACAATATTTAACTCTCGTGGCACAGTACAATACATGAATAACGCGAGCACAGCGATCATAGCGTACACAGTACGGCAAATGCCGCTCGACTATCACAATAGAAAAATATAAAGGTTTTAGGGGAGTGGTTTTATTGCTAATTTAGGTACAGTCTTTGGTGTCCGGCGAGGAGCCGCCGGAGAGTTGATCGAGGAAGTCGAAGGTGGCGACGGCGGCGCGCTCGCGCTCCCCGTAGCGGACGAAGAACCCGTCGCGGCCGAGGATGGTCGGGCGACGCGTGCGACCGACGCGTACGACGCGCACCTCGGCCAGCCCGCGGCTGCGCAGAGCCGCCGCTGCACCGCAACACCGCACGTTACCTTACCGCTTACCGCTCACACCGCCTGCCTACAAGCGAGCGCCTTCTGCGCGACACGAACACGCGTCAGCACGCGCCGCGCCACACAGTGCCCGCTCACTGCTCCACATACATACATATACACCGCTCCGATTTCACTTAACACCCTATTTTTGCATACCACAATGCCAAACCCCTACCGAGGTAACCAGAAAGAATTAAGCGTTACTTGTTACTTATCTCGTTGACAATCAATTGATATTTTACTTTTCACTATATATATTTTTTTAAGTTCGTACATATCTATTAAATTAAGAATCATGCGTACTTTACGCCTGCGCATTCTGTATTAGCACTTTTATCTAGTTGTGTTTAGCAAAACAAGTTTTAATATTTCATCGGCATATTTATTTACCGATAGTTCTTCTTAAAATTTGCGTAATTAATTTCTTTATCAATGACAGTTTCAGTAAACAATGATGATTTGTATTCATTTATCAGTGACAAATAATCGATTCCATTTATTTTTACTTAATGACCAGACGATTTTTATCACCTAAATGATCTATTCGAAATATTTCCTAAAATACATAAGATTAAAAAAATAATAATAAAACTATCTAATTTACAAGTTTCTCAATTTTATGATTTGAGAAAACTTGTGAAACTTAAACATTGCTGGAGATTTTTCAATTAGGAAGTAGACGAAATCTTTTACATAACATTATCGATAAATGATGTTTAGTTATAATGCTTTTAGCACTAAAAAGCATTTTAAATCGGAGCGGTGTGTCCCTAGACGCATCCCTATTTCAAAATATGAAGCGAGAGAGTGAAATGGTGCGCGTGAGTGAGAGCGGAAACAAGTGACGTGGCTGGACGTGTGAGCGTAACAAATATGGATGGCATCAAAAATGACGTTTTGACGTATATCTTTTTTATAAACAATATCTAGGTTGTGAAATTTGCTTTCATGTAATCTCGATATGAAATAGAATGAAAAGATTAATTTGTTAATACAACGAATGATTGCTTTCGAGCACACATACAGGTGAATATTATATATATTTTAATGTATGAAAACGTTACAATTAATGACTAAAGCGAATTTCATCCCCACTTGATATGTACATTAAGCGTGTTAGATTGACACCACAATTGTATAACAATTGAATTAAATTTTTATGTTAACCTTAAAATATTATTATATTATATTAGGCATTTGTACATATTCGCGGTTTTTTTTTAATTTAATTCTACAGTTCAACTCACAAGTATTTCTTCTCGAATTAATGTGTTACCATATTAATATTATCGGTTGTTATTGCCATAAATAATATGTACAACATTCTCTAGCTTTGTGTCTGTTAATAACTATTTGATATTAAAACGGCGCTTGTTTGTTACTGAGTTAACTATTTTAATAGATTATATATTAGTTAATTTAATGACAAATAAACATGACTATTTACAGAAAAAAAAACATAAAATGTTAAATAATATTCAAAACCACGATATAATCAGTGAATTATTAGTTCAGTGATTACGATATTCGAAGAAACACCCAATAAACATAATAATAAAATAAATGTAAACGGTAATGTGGCGAATGAAGGATAAGTAACGAATTAAAAATAAAGACAGACACGTGATAAGCACAAAGAGAAAAAAAACGCAAGTGAGGTTATGTCTGCCTGTCATGCTTAGTTAAAATTGTTTCACATTATTATAAGTATATAGTTTCCTGAGAAATGTTCATAGATTTACAGAATAAAAAAAGATAATGTCAATCCTGAAATGAAACTTAATGAGCTTAATGTAATTTATATTAGGATTAATTCACAATAAAATAATATATATATATATATAATGAAAATACAGTTGTTTGAGGCTGTATTTGTATGTTGTATCTTTTGTATGTGAAATAATGTTAAGGCAAACGGGTTAACAAAATCCCCCAATATCCATTGAATAATTTTATAGTTTCAATTTTATTATAGGAATTATAAATATGGTGTGTGTCGTATTACGTCGTACATTAATAGATTAATATAATTCACATATCTTTTAACTAAGCATAACAGTATTATGGACTCGTGAAATAATTATAATAATAACTGTCAAAATACTTAAAAATAAATGCGAGCACAGTGTGGGTTTAAAATTAATTTTGAAAATGTTTTTTTTTTTTCGCATTTTCTTTATTACTTTCGTTTCTAAACGAATTGATTACTATTTATAATCTATGGAAGGCGCTTGCTTTAGTCGATATCTTAAATGACGAACGTTGGCAATTCGGAAATTCAAATAATATTACTTATTTATAATTGTGATAATATATTGTGCAGAAAATTCTTAATATTATGATTTCTCCCCTTTATTACATTTTATATTGCGCTGAAAAGGTTTTTTTTTGTTTCTAGAAAGTATCCCCCCGAATAACGAGTTATTGTTATTTTTCCTATATTAATGCGACCAAAGTCGCGAGTGATTGTTAGTCGATTTTATAAACATTTAATAACAATCACCAGTAACATAAAGCATGGGGGAATTATGAATCCCCCTCCCCCCCCCCCCCGTTCATGTTATATTTGTCTACTAAGCTGATATTATTTAAGGAAATATGATATAGAAGGAGGAAACATCAAATTACGTTTTCCACTGTCGATATGAACTAATATTTTGGATAAACCTATAAGTAATAATGAACAGGGTTAACTGGGTGAAATTTACCAGTTTTCTGCCGCCTGGATCTGTGCAGGCGGTGCAGCCTCGAGTAGGGGGGAGGCGGCTCCGCGGGGGAGGACCCACAAGACGAGGGGGAGGAGTCACTCGACGCCAGCATCACGTCGAGAAGGTTCGCGCGGGCCTGTAATCGACCATTTTACATGATTATCACCTGGTATCCTTACTAAAATTATATTTATAAATTATTATTATTAGTTTTATATAAAAAATGTATGTTAATAAGATAAACCCGATCGAATTTATTGCCGGGTTTTCTCGATGACTGGGTTGTTTGTCCGAACCGGTGATAGTTTTAACGTTCATAAGCGTTATGTATATGATGTATATGAGAATCCGGTTAAAAATACAACCCATTACCTTGGGATCACTAAAATCGATATCCTTCTCGACGTGCACCCAACCGGTGGGCGCCCACAGCGCGCTGTCCTTCTGGGACTGGTTCTTGTCGGTTTTATCGTCAAGTTTCGCGTCGTTCCCCGGCGGTGTGCCTTCGCTTTGACGTATCATCCTGAAAGGCGGCGACCAACATACCTATCAGATATCTATTTCCACTGGAAAGCAGTAAAGCGTTTGAAAAATCGTACGAGAAAGTTAAAAATTTGGCTTAAATTATTGCCATATAAAAAGTGAGAGAGACAGAAGATAGTAGAGAAATCTTCTTCTTCTTCTTCTTTATTTTTTGGCTCCGTCACGGTTTGCCCACTAGCCAGCGTCAAGTAACAAGATTTTGCCAAGTAAGTGTCTTGTGATAATTATAATGTTCTAACAAGATGGCGGTTTCCTTGTTAGAACTTTCCCTGGAGTTTTGGTGACATCTCAGAATGCATGCTCCGTAGTATTATTTCCCATCCACTTCACTTGTGCATAATAACCGAACTATATTACGTAAAACACCACCAATATTACAAAATATAGAGTCTAATAACACAAGATTATGAATAAAATATAAAAACCATGACATGACAAACTAAGATCCCGCCAAAACCTCAGTGAAATCTTTCTAAACTATTGACAGATTGACATTCAATCGCCATTATGTTCGTCATTACAACTATTTTTTTTATAAAAAGAACATGAATATTAACATGACTATAGATTACTCAAAGTATTCAAAACTTTGTTTATTAATTTTTCGACGATTTTCAGTGGTAATAAAATGTTTGTAAATAAATATCCATACGGTCTCTCTAAAATAGAATAAGAAGAGAAAGTTCAAAGGACTATAAATTTAAGCGCCATGTTAAGCGGGTTTTGGTGTCAAAGGGCTATTATAGAGTGGATCAATATGTGAACGATGGTGATGTCTGGAATTGACTCCTCTCTGTGCATCCACTAAAATCGATTGTAATGTATAATGAATTTTAATTATACAAGTATATGTTAAAAAGATAAACCCGATCGAGTTTCTTGCCGGTTCTTCTCGATGACTGGGTTGTTTTCCGAACCGGTAGTAGTTTTGACGCTCATAAGTGCGCCCTCTTAGGGCCTAAATTGAATAAAGTATATTTTAATTTTGATTTTATGCCCAAGATTATGATGAAAGGTATGCGCACAGCGTTTGAAAATAATTGAACTGCTTTAATAAAATATGTAAATAATGTTGTCAGAAGAAAACATATTAACAAGAAGATTACCTGTTTAACTCTTCGATGACGTCCTTAGAAGTAGCTGCTTCGTGAAAACTTAATTTGTGCTCTTGCTTAACGATGATGGGCTCCGGTATTGCACTGGCTTGTGCTGTCACAGGTCTAATTCTCTCCGCTACAGGAATCTTCGATTTAGGCCTTGTTCGTTGGCGACGACGGAGGCTTTTTACCCATTAAGGTCGGTATACGGCTCCTGTCGCTTTTCGGTCTTACTTCTTTAAGAATTTCAGTTCTTATTACTTACTATCACAGTTTCCGCTGTCGACGTGCTTGTCGTGTTCGATTCAGTCATTTGAGGAGAAGTAATTTCCGGGGAAGAATTCTCTTCTTCTTCGGGAACGGTGAGCAAGCTCGTGCTTCTTCTACATGCGCTCATGACCTCCTCGACTAAAGACATGTCAGTATCAACCGTTAGAAACGGTATACTCGGTGATTTCGCCGCCTCCTGTTCTTTTTCGGTTGTTGATTTTTTTAACATTATATTTACAATGTTCTCTTTTAAAGCTGAATTATAGTCTAAAGGACGACTAGATTCCGTTTCATTTGCTTTCTCGTCTATAATTGACTTCAGTCCGTCTTCTGCTTCAGTTGAATTGCTCGTGTCGGCAATTTTGTTAATCTCGTTTTTCCTTTGTATTTTCTTTAGTTGGTGTTCATCTGTTTCATTTTCAGTATTTTCTGTTCTAGACAATTCTTCGAAATAACCTTCGGATTCTACATAGGGATCTTCTTTCTCGATAAATCTCGGAGTCGACTTTGGTTCGGATACGGTTTCACAAAATGCTACTACTCTCGGTCTATCGGAAATAACGTCGTTGGAATCGTTCTCTGAAAAACTGCCAAAGGAATCCGGTCTTCTGTCTTCGGAAACTTCACTTCGTGGTCCAACGGAATCATCGTCGAAATCCGCCGCAGCATAGGGAGGTGGTAACTCGCGAATCTCGGAAACGGGCCGTGAGGACATCGAATCAGATTCTTCTCTATCTTTACAGTATTTTTGTTGTTCCGCAATAAAGTGGAGGACGTTCTGTAAAACATGTTCTCTATCTTGGAGGGCCATTGCTTGAACATCATTAATTCTTAAATGAGTATTTGCGTCTTGTGAAGGCAAACCTCTGGATGAATTTGACGCTAAACTTTTTGTGCTTTCATATTTCACAAGTCGGTAAAAATCTCTAGTGAAATCTAAACCTACATTCATGCAATCTCCATCTTCGCTCAATGCCGTACTAGACCTTTTGTCAGCTCCATCAGATGTACTCGACCATGAGCCCTCCGGAGAATGAGTTCCGTTACAATCCCACCTTTTCTCCGATGTTTCGTGATCATCTCCTATTTTACATTCATCAATTTCTACAGTGGCAAAGCCACAGTCGTTCCATAAACAATCGCCCACATCATCTTCTAATTCTAATGCTTCATCTTCTCTGATACTTGGTAATGTTGATAACGATATTTGACCAGGTGTTGTTATCTCTGCAAAAGGTGACTGCCTATCTCTGAGATCTTCACATGAAAGTGATAGACTCCAGTCTTCTAACTCCGCCCTATCGTATTCTAGATCAGCCAAATCTCTGTGTCGTTGTTGCAATGCTGATCTTGCATCGTCTAGCTCTAACCAGTGTTGAACATAATCAGCATCGTACTGTGAACCGTCCCCCCTATCATCTAATGTACTACCCCATGAAACTCTCTCGGAACTCGTCGTCGAAGCTATAGCAGGTCGTCTTAAAGGTCTTTCTGGTGCTGGTTTGAGATCTAGTACTAAAACTCCTGAACTAGGCGAAGGGCTATCGAGACAACTAGTGGGGCATGTCGTGCCTGCTATCAATTTTATACATAAGTGCGAATCTGAGAAACTACGTACAACATGTTGGAATGGTAAAATTGGCCTTGAGGGTGGATAGCTTCCTCTGACTCCAGCAAAAGCTACACCGAATGGAAAATAAATATAATCAGCTTCAGCTAATAACCTAGCATGTCTCCGAGATTCTCTAGGATTGATTGAGACTATAGTTTGGTTATCAGTTTCGTCTGATGCTTCGTTGAGGTCAGGTAACGCTCTATCGGCGGCGTGGTCGCTTTGCCTTGAGGCATCAGCCTGGACGTCGCTGGACATAGTAGAATAACCTTCATCCTTAGCACCACTTTCAGGAGATTCTGCACCAGCTTCACACGCCTCACCACTTTCTTCTTCAGTTACTTTTTCATCGCTTGCTCCTAGAATTGGAGGAGAACTCTCGTTAAGGATTTTATATTTGGTATCATAGAAAAGTGTGGAAAATTAGCACGAAACAACAGAAAACTCCTATTGGAATTATTTTTGTAGTTTGCTCAGCAGTCATTTTGTTTTATCATACTATAAACATAAAGACAATGAGGGTCTTAAAAAAGAGGAAAGATATTACGAAAAAAGTTACTTATACCTCGAACAGGGTCAGCGTGTGGTTGCGGCATGCTGAGGCTAAGCGTGGCTGGTCGTGTTGGAGTTGCCCACAAAGTCGGATCCACTGCAGACAAGGCGCGCGCGAGATTCGCTGGGGTCACTTCTAGACCCTGAAATTACACATTCTCATGTTTATACCGATAATAATTTTCATTAGTGTATTAATAAACATTTATCTTGAAGAAATTTACTTATTTTTTTGGTATTTTGTACTCTGCTGTACGATAAAAAAAAATGATGACTAGCAAGTCAGTTAGTCGGCAGTATTGTACTGTCCTGTATAGTCCCGTATTATATTGTCCTATATAGTCTTGGGAGTTGAGTATATACTAGCGGATCTCGAAATTTGACAAACCAAAAGAAAGTCACCGTAATTGATTTTCTACTATGCGCCTGCTGGTAGAGGCCCAGTAAGATACAGACACTCTATCACACCAGTTGCATACTGAATATAAACCGGCAATATTATATATGGTGATTGGGATAAGAACCATAAAAAAGATTATAAAACATATCTACAAATATTATACAACTGCTTCGTTTAGTTAATATCATATAATTAACATTGTCTACAACAATTGTGATAATAGACTACGAGGATAGTACCTTCAGTTCAGTCCAAATGTCAGCCAGGATCTGATGGCGTCGCTTGTCGTCGTGGCTGAGAGGATGCGGGTGAGGTACAGGTGGAGCTGGTGGTGGGGAATCTCGGAACGAAACTAGGGATCCACAGGAACCCACGTCTACTAGGTGAACTGAAAATTTCAATAGATTTAAAATTACCTTTAAAATTAGAAAAAAGTATAAGCACACACTTCTCAGTAGACACTTGCAGTTTTTCATAGAGCATTTAAAATAAGCACAACAGTTGTGATAGACTTAGATTTATTTATGAACTATTCTTGACTACGTTTGAAATTTTTGTACTTTTGTAGAGTTTTGTAATTGTTATAGAAACGCTAATAATGCATGAGTTTTTAATTCAGTTGAAGCTGGAGTTCCAATATGGTGGTCCAGAAATTCTTTAAGCATTGAAATTAAACCTTAATTGTAAACAAAAACATGCGGCTGATATTTTACCTTGTAACTCCCTAGGCGTGTGTGGTGTAAGGGGTGTGTGAGGCGTTGCTGGCGAAGGTCTTGGCTGTGGACGTAGTTGGCGTACGAGGAGCGCGCTCAGCGCACGATTCTGTGCTTCCAGCTCGCGAACACGCGCACGAGCACATCCCAACTCTTCGCGTATGCTCTGCATTCAATTATAATATTAAATTCATTCGTTCAATGAAATTGATCCAGACAGCCATTTTGTCAAGCAGTCAATGCGTCACCTTGTAAAGGGAACATGGAATAATGGAGAAAAAATATTTAATTTATCTGTTGACTATGGATCAAAATGGTGGTCTGAAAGTTAAGATGACTTAGGATCTATGTATAATTGAATTCATGTAGAAATATCATTAACATTTTTTTCGATGAGCCTCGCCTTTTTTCATGAAGTTACTTGATAATTTTAATTTCGTTGAACTTTGGAAACTTTTGTACAGGTGTATTTTATACCAACCAGCGTGTTTAGGCTTGGACTATAACATTTCTTGGTCTCACATGACTAAGAATAGATTGATTAACGATGAAAGTATACTGTAAGCCTGCACAATGTTCGAAGATTTGTTTTTTTTTTTTCTTTTAATTAATTACAAAGTATGTGTAGTAGACATAGATGTGACAATCACGCTAATCACACAAGATAATGTGAAAAAAAGAGATTGATCTCTGAACCTGGAAAAAGCAGGAACCTATTGGCTTCGAGGCATTTTAACTGTGGCTAATCCAGTCACAGTCAGTCAGATTGAGTAAAACCCGTAACAGGTTTTTAGCAAATAAATGACGGTGATGTCTAGAACTGACACCCCTCTCTGTGCATCCACTACAACGATTATATAACATTAATGTATTTTAAATATATTTAGGTTGAAAAGATAAATCCGATCGGATTTCTCGCCGGTTCTTCACGATGACTGGGTTGTTTTTCAAACCGGTGGTAATTTTGACGTTCATAAGCGCTTTCTTAGGGCCTTAAGTAAATAAAGTATTTTTGATTGGAAGTACAGTTTGCTGTGAGGAAAGGGGCCAAAACATATTTTACTATAATGCGTTTTCCAGAATTTTGGCAAAGACCTAGATGTTCAATTAAAAACTATGAACTGATTGATTATTTATTTATAAAGTACGCACTCCAGGGTTATGTTTACTATTGAAGTTCTGCAAAATTATAATTATTCAATTTTTGGGTTCACATAATAGGGGTTGATTTCGTATCCACAGCGCTCAACATCCTCCTTCAATGCGGAAGTGGTATTGGTCTTGTATAGCATGAATAAGCTTTTAAATTGAAAAAAAAACCAAAGACAAAGTCCATTGGAGTCTAATCGCAAAATAAGAAATGCTGTAAGTTATAATAAGAAATTACACAACCAGTAAATAATCCAACATCAATTCAATTATTTCTTTAGCTGTATGACACGGGGCACCGTTTTTGTTCATATAATTACCTCGTGATTCAACCATTCCTAAATCTTCCCTGTGAAACCTTCATTATTTCTTTTAATATTGCTCAACAACGAGAACATGTTGTATTTATTAAAATCTTAAACTGTCAGCTCTCACGTTGCATTTTTTATAATTGACCACACTTTACTGCGTCAATTTCCGCGAAACTTACGCGAACTTTGGAACACCAATATATACATATTTCTAATCTTAACGGGAGGTTGTAATAGATACTCATCTCTTACGGAGCGGTTACGAAAACTTTCAAAATTAAATCAACCGTAAAAGTTTACCCTGTCTGCTTATGACCCCCCCACCCCCACCTGAACCCTCCAAATCGTCAGTCCAAATAAACGTGTACATTTTAATTACACTTCATTAGTTAAATTAAATTCGAGACGGTAATTGACGGGCTGTAATTGTAAAGGGGATCTTAGGATAGCAAGATATTGCACTCAGTGTTGCCAACTTCGAGGCGTCCTCAAAATTGGATGTAAAGTTTGTTTATTAAAAGATTTCCCGTGAAACTTTACGGGTTCGTATAAGTTTAAAATTTAATATTGCATTAATAAATTAAGTCTGTTATAAGTTTAATAAAGGCTTTCTGATAAGATCACGAGGTTAATTAAATGTGATTGATGTATTTTAAAAAAATTAACACATACACTTTTACAATTTCAAATACATATAAAGGTTTCTACGAATCTCTTTATATAAGTGAGGCCCATAACGGTGCTTTGAAAAAAAAAATAACTTACTTTTCTAGCAATTGCCCGCGACTTGTGATCATCGGTCATATTGTATTAAAAGGATTTCATAAAGCTATTTTCTATTTTGCTACTCCACCAAAACTCCAGAAAACTATTGAAGAACATTAATGCCTAAGGAATTGGGTAAAAGTTTTCTATTTTATTGGGTGATTTTAAAATGGCGGATCTCTTGTTAGAACTTTCCAGAGAATTTTTGTCTCACAGTTCATATTACCAGTTATTATTTCTAATCCACTTCTCTTTTATACAATAACCAAAGCATATTTCGCCAGAAAATACAAAAAAAAAAACAATTCCTTAACTATCAACCATATATTGTATAACAATAGTTTGATATACTCTACGCTATAATGTAATCTTTCATCAGTTCGATCCCTCAGTATCTAATTATTATTTAAGATGGATCCAACACATGGTACCAAAGCATACACTCCCAATAAACTCTGAAGGGGGGATGAGCATCTATCAAACGTAATGTGAAGATGACGTTGATTGCTTTATCATAATTGCATAAGCGTCAAGCAGAGGGGGCCGCTTTTATTATGTGCTAATGAATTTCAATTATAAAGAAGGGGTTTAATAACGTGGAAGACATACAAAAATCTACGATTAGATTAAGATTATCTTATTTCCTTCGAAGCGGTTTTAAAGGTTCGTTTAAAAGTTTGGAAAACAATAAAATTAATAGTAACTCAACAGTCCAGAACATTCGAAACAGACGGCGCCATTTCTACATAGAAACTTCATCCTAGTTCGCGCGAATACCAAACCAACTATGGCGGCCACTCGAAAACTGGATTTAAACGTAAACATTCGTATTATCAAGCAGATTATGGCCAGATTATAGTGGACCGAAGCTTCTAAAATTATTACGGTGCCAGCTAAGGCCGAATTGTCCCATTTCGTGAGATTTATGTGTGAATGTAGAATCGCGTAATCCGCGGCCGCGCGAATTCGGCCTTTATAATTATGAGAAAACAATTTTCGAGATACATCTTAATGTTCAGACGGATTAAGAGATACGAGTGTAACAGTTTTTTGTGGATTCGCATTCTAGGTGAGTGGTTTTGGATAATTTATTACAAGGGTTTTGTTTTTTTTATCAAGTAAGACCGTAGAGGCCGTCTATGTTATTTAAAAAAGTATGTGACAGGTGTAAACACGAATCTATATTTTCTGAAGTGTTGCTATAAAAAAAAAATACTATTAAGAGATATATATTGATGAAATATCACAATTTTTGTTATTGTTTATATAATCCTAATTAATATTATAAAACGTGAAGTTAAATTTTGCATATACGTTGTCAAGGGTACAGAATAGGAAGTAGGATACCTTTTATTCAGAAAAACAATACTGTTCCCGAGGGATAGATAAAATCTACATTAAAGCGAGCGAGGTCGCGAACAAAAGCTAGAACTAATAATAAAAAAACTTTGCTTTTAAGTGAGTTTAGTTATAAATGGTAAATTTTGCAGAAATTCGACAGTGTCCTTTTTGCTTTTACGACATAATTTTGCATATTTGGCTGACATAAAGTGATTCAAGAATAGAACAGTCAAGGAAACGATAACTATAATATTATTTTGGGAACATATCTACAAAAGAGATCGCTAAGGCCTACCTTTGAACTTAGCATATCATTTAATTTATTCACCTTCTGAGACAGAAGAGCTCGAACGACCTGCTGGGCTACATCGTCCAGCTTACGTTCGTGGTCACCGCCGCCCAATCCTGCTGACAGCGCTGAGAGCTGCCCTCGTAGCCGTTCGTTCTCCTGCACTCAACGTCGCCAGCTGTCCCTGGTAGTGAGCTGCTGATGCCTGGGAACACGATTTATTTTTTTATGATACATTTCACTCCATTTATTGCTATATAAGAATGAGTCCACAATGCCAACAAAAACAATGACAGCCGTAAATTTCTAAAATCATAATTATGACATGTGTTCACAAATCGTTGTTGTACCAAGGAGGGACTTTATGGCCTACTTTTTGTAAGTTAATTGTATCACTTCTAATGGTTGTAGCATTATGTTAAGTAAATAGTCTTCTTTAAAATAATGCGAAAATATATTTTTAATCTGACTGGTAGATGAAGAGTTGAGAGCGTTTAGGAAAACAATCTTTTGAGCTTTATAAATAGCATGTATATATTAGTGAAAACTGATATCGATTGATAATTTTGATAGAAATGAAGAAATAGGTAATCATCTGGACTCGCCGCGTCCGCTTCTCGCAGTGACACAAGCTTAAAGAGCCAACGAGACCGCAATGCATGCGATATAGTGTCATTCACCAGTTCATGGGTCCTGTAAGGAACTATTTTTGTAGTAGGAAACAATCATCATACATATAGGAATATTCTTAAAAACGTATTATACCTATATAGTTTGAATGAATGGTCAGGCAGTCAACTCACGGCAAGATTTGAAAAACTACAAAAAGTAGGAAAACATAAGCGAGATTTGCCAGCATACCTATTTCTGCTGCAAAGCAGAAATGCACATTCCTATTCGAAGCATGTGATTGGCAATTATGCTGGCATACGTGATATTCCAACGGTCCTCAAGGGTAGCAAATTGTTATAACCGAACTCGGGACTGTACACTAAGCATCAAATGGATGGCGTGCTTATTTTGCTATTTCGTAACATTAAAAACAATTATGATATTTTTAATTCATTACGGTACGGTTTAAAAGTCAGCCGATCTCCGAGACGGAACGCGTCGCCGTAACTAATATTATTTTTGTTTATTCTGCAGTTATATTTTCACAGGCGTTCATCAGCACGTCACAGCGGCGCTTGTCATCAAAATCGCTTTAGTAAAAATAAAAACGCTCCTAAAAAGAGCCCATCATTCACACTCTTAATTAAGAGACCGCCCGAGGTCTCGATAGAATACGAACCAGTTTAATTTGACACCTTGGGCTTTTGTTGGGATGAAAAAAAAGTATACTTCGGAAAATTTCCTACGTCACGTTGGGGGTCTGCTTAAAATTGACTGTCATTCGATTCGAATGCGCTCGCTTTCTCGCTTAAGTATTCGGAATTGTATGTGTATAGGAATACGGTTTAAATTTGAACGGTCCCAGCGTTTGTCGAATTGGTTTTCATTAGTCCTCGAGTGAGGTCGTGATACAAAGTGTTTGTATGGCTGTCTGAAATAACACGCAGTTGATGATACAGCGTGAAAGGGGTGACGTTTCAATGGTTATATTTTTGTTTTTGTTAAGATAATTAAGATTACCTACTAATTAAAAGTAAATATAATGCATACGTAGAAATGATAAAAAAATTGTATATATCCCTATCCCGGTGGATAGATGTTGTTTTGTCAGAGATCTTAATAAGTGGTGAACGAAATAAAAAAAAAAAAATTAAGAAATATTGAGAGATATATGCTAAAAATTAGGCAATATATAATTTTGTGTTTGTTACAAATACAAAAAATATTTAAAAAATAGTTAGGGCAGTTAAATTAAAATAAATTTAGATCTCGACAACAGCGTCATCTATTGAGTCCAATTCTAACCAAAAACTATCGAAGTGTTCTCATAAATCCAAAAAAAAAACATCCAAATTGATGAAAATGTTCATGAAGAGACAGAGTTACGAACACACGCACACATGCATTTTATATATCTAGATAAATATTATCTTAATAAATGACAATTGTAACAGAAATGTTTGTATAATAATAATAACAAAAGAACGTAATCTCACAGATTACATATTCATTTATATTCGTTCAAAGAAAAATTGTCAGGTTAATTAAATTTTACTTACATTTCAATAATTGTAATATTTAAAATAGTAAATACAATTCAACATTGATATCGAGACTTCATTTTCATTATGCTGGCTTAATTAAAATTACCAAGAAACGACAGCCAGATGAGATACACAGCGGATTTATTCTCAAAATCCTGGCGCACCGCACCGTCAGCCATGTTGTTGTTTGAACCTTTAATTTAGTAAATTTATATTTTGAATTTCGAATGCGCAGATGTTTAAAGGATTAGGGTAATTAAATTGAAGAGTGGAATTGGATTTTGCTTGTCTTTGAAATGTTGGAGAAAAGAGGTTTTACTACGAAATTAATCATTCATATTGCTTTTAAACGGTATTTTGCCAGGTTAAGATTTTACTGTATTACTTAGAAACGAATATAATGACGAATAATATAGAAATATTCAGATCACTAATTGATAATTTTAAAATACTTATATTTATGATGAACGATCGAACGGCGACCACTATTCAACGCGTACTCATAACTTTCACGATTCTTCTGTGACTTTCCCAATAAATCACTCGAACCCTTGCTAAACTAATTTGTCAAGTTTCCTTTGATTTTTATGAAATACTCCATGACGTTCAATTATATTAAGGGAGAGTTACACAGTTTAGAGACTACAGAAGGTATACACGATAATTTCGGACTATGGAAAATCTACATTTAAAAAATTAGAATAGTGTTAGGTTTTGCAATAAGGTATCTAAGAACATAACTGATTTTATTAGATAGTAAGTTTAAGCACCGTCTTAAGCGAGCTTTAACGCCAAAAGGCTAATTGTGGTGGATCTTTACGTAGGTATTAGTGATCTCTCTCTATGGGTATCCGATAAAAAACGACAATTACCTATGTAATACAAAATTATAATATACGATTGAGTTTGAATTGAAAAATAAATAGTCCGTTTGAGTTTGTTGCCGCCAGCTCAACCGGCCGATTACTCGGAGGTTTATTAAGCCAATGGTAGTAATTGTTAATATTTTAACGTTAACTTCTACGGGCTCCTTCTCAGGGCTTAAAATTATATTCGATTATTTATTCTGTAATTGTAACTCTTTTTTCAGTTTTCAGATAGAAAAAATAATTAAAGAATCTGTTAAGCTACCGATGACGTAAAAAATCATTATAGATGCGAAACATTTATACACTGTACATGTGTTGAACAGATAATGATTAAAAACGAAATAAAAAAACGATTGCTACACTCAATAATTACTTAATGAAAACATTTCAAAGATCCTCATTTGCTTAATTTAGATACTTATTGGATATGTCCGCCATACTGTTTATCTTATAGTTGTTTTTTGTTACGTCTTTCTTGGTAGTAAGTGTAATACTCTTAATTTAGTAAAGAAGAAGTCCGGTACCAGGAATCAATTCTGTACTTTAGTCGTTTTTGTAACAAATAAGCAAGGCAATCGTATTATGAATGTCTGTGTGTTTAAATGTAAAGCGTGTTAAGAATCAAATGATTGCCGTTTTATAATCTTTCTGTTATCGATATATACATTTTTAATTGTTAACCTACACATATTATAAAAATAATATTTAGCAGTCTGTTATTTCTCCAGGATGATCTTCGAAATGAATGAACCAAATTTAAAGAGATTTTTATTAGCGAATAGAAGATGCTTTAGAGTATTCCCTAAGTTAACTTTTTCCATAGGAGCTAAGAAGTAACAAAAGAGTAAAAAGGGGTTTAGTAAATAACGAACTAACAATTTTAAAATAAATGAATGACAGACAGATTAAAAATTAATGCAGACAAATTACGTGATTTCAATCAAAACACAAAATCATTTTCACAGGAATGAAGTCGCGGGTTGTTACTTATATACTATAAGTAAAACATAAATTTTCTTTAATATTTTCTAAACCAGAACCTCATTAGCACATGCCCATGCTTGCTTTTGTATAAAAAATATATTTGTTAAGTGTCCTCATTTCTTTATCAGTGAGTGCGTATTGTACAAGCTGTTGACATTTCCCTGTGACCCTTTATGAATACTGAAACAAAAGCAATCTCCAAAATTGAGTTACTTTGTATTAAAACAATGAAATGGGGCTCTACTTAATTAACCTTTAGTGAAACGATATGCTCTCTGACTTAAAACTCTCGCATTATAAGATTAATGATTACCGTACGATCTATCTTGAATTTTTTTTTTGGAACTGGCTAACTAACGGCCAACATGCCGAACGAGTCTCTACAGGCTAACCGGGCTTTGGGGCGAGCGCTTGAGTAAAATTACCTATATATATAGTCAAATTTTAGTAATGCACACACACACTCATATAAAAAAAACAAAGAGAGAGAGAGAGAAACTCGTATGGAGAGAGTATAATGTTTTTTCCTTTTGTAACGATTTTTACCAGCTCCTACTGCAATCCGCGTTAAGTACCTTCGCTCTAATAATGCATGTAGAGCCCTCGAGTATGTTACTCGCGCGAATACAGTGACTCACGCTAGTTTTACATATACACAGATCACCCCACAGACGTGCACATAATAGGTACACTTAGTGGTAGGGTTTATTTTTGGATCCCTTTTTCGAACTGAGTTAGTTTAGATTAACTTCGGCGGCTACATTCCGCCGGGCTGAACGCTGGGGCGGCATGGTGATAGCCACAGCACGGTCCCATGCCGACCCAACCAAAAGCGGCGGCCGGTACACCGTGGGGTTTTAGTCCGTGCGAGTCGGACATAACCCACTCTCTCTTGCGGGAGAGTGGGTATCCATAAGGGATTTCCCCACGTTAATAAAAAAAAAAAAGTAGTCAGATACAGAATACATGTATGTATTCGTGAAACATGCTTGGCTTAGATTAGCTTAGTTAGATCGGATATTCGGCGACGACAGTTCAAGGCAAGGAGCGCCGTGCGCCCTTATGCTGGTTGCCTATAAAATCGGATGAGTGCCTTAAGCGCTCCCCTTAGTAGTCCGGTGAAACTGTAGCGGTCTTAACAAGCCAACAGTGTAGTCAGTTCGAAAAAAAAAGAAAGCACGCATGTTAGGTTAGTATTACATTACAATGGAGGCGGATATATTTATGTGAGCTTACTATAATACGTGCAAAAACAAACATTCTCTATGTGAACATTGCAATTGATCGATTCCGATTATATATACTTTTCAGTGCACAGAATTCAAATACGTTAACAAGTAGAAATAAACAAACTCTGTGTACAATTAATCATGACAGGGAGTGTAGACATCATTAGCTTTGTTCGGTCACGCATTACAAACGCAGGGCGTCAGGGATTTACGAATCAAACTATGGGTTATCATGTAGGCTTTTTTTTTAAATATATTCCCTCTTCCGATGAACGATTTTGACGGTTCTATACATGTGTGAACATATATAAATAGATGTAGAGTGTTTGTTT
The DNA here is from genome assembly GCA_035772565.1 of Antheraea assamensis. Lineage (NCBI taxonomy): Eukaryota > Metazoa > Arthropoda > Insecta > Lepidoptera > Saturniidae > Antheraea > Antheraea assamensis. The sequence continues at coordinate 107,382 of JAQQSE010000191.1, read as the reverse complement.
GTCACCGATTTTGACGAAAATGTTATTGGCAGATAGAAAACCTTTTAATGTGTCATCTAAAATACATATAAATAAGCATTTTACGCTAACCAGTAATGATACGACTTAAAACAATAACTATGCTAATTCAGTCAATTATTTTCCTCGCATCACTATAACATTATTAAAGCACTCTACGTTTCTGAACGTGAATATAAAAAAGGAAAACATATAACGATGTAAACCGATAAATTATGCAGTATCTTTGAAGTGGCAGAAGTTAATAAATTAGATCGTTACCTATCCAATTTAGTCGGATTATCTTATCGAGGAGTTTTGCGAGTCGGCGCGAGATAGAGAATAACAACACATAGCTTCGAAAATGTTTCCACGATATTCTCGAACAAGCTATTAATGTTATAAACGGGAATGTTTCTGATGATGGATGGATGTTTTTTACTCTTTCATGCAAAGACTACTTAACGGTTTTAGTGAAATTTTACAGTATATATTACATTATAGAACAGATTATATTGGCTATAATATATAAAGATAAGTGTCAAGTTAAATGATGGTGTAGTCTAAGATGGTAAGTCATGCTTAACCTAGAGGGAGACTGGCTCTCGAGTGCAGCTGCCGGAACACACCAACAGGTGCTGGGCGACAGATTTTCAGCTTGAGGGTGGTAGCTAGCCAGACGGACTTAGAAAAAGCTATTACTGGTTTCAGCATGAATGGGTCGGCTCTCCCGGGGTAGTACCACCCTCTCACAGAAAGCCGACGTAAAGTAACAGTGGTTGCACTGTTGCGTATCATTCGGCCAGTGAGAGCGCCGGAGTCCCACATATTTAAAAGGCCGGCAACGCATTTGCGACTTCCCTGATGTTGCTAGTGTCTATGGACGGCGGTGATCACTTAGCATCAGGTGACCCACCTGTTCGTTTGCCACCTATATATAAAAATATATATATATATACAATTTTTATCATATTACTAGATGAGTCAGTGAACTTTGTATCACTTACATATATAATTTGTGTAAAATGTGGTCAAAACTTAATACGAAATTCTATGTGTTGTTTTGTATTAAACAAAAAAAAACAGACCAAAGAGATCGTTCCTCATACTACAGCTACGAAACAGACATATTTCTGAACGCACCTATAAATATTTGACAACCGAGTGACAACTTTTTATTTCTAAAATGACAAAAGACATCAAATGTTTCATAGCTAGGAACATTTTATATTTGAAAATTCAATTGTCTTTTTTCGTATTTTCCTTTACTTATTTATTTATACTTATTATTTATGTTTCTCACGGTTTAAACTTTCACAAATATTTCTAGATCAAAATTAGCCAAATCGTTCCAGCCATTCTCGAGTTTTAGCAAGACAAACAAACAGCAATTCATTTTTATATATATAGATTTGACGTCAACGCCATCTTTTTTCTTAGCAGCATAGTTCATAATTTGATGTTGTTGAACGCGAAGAAGACGCTAAGTCGAAAGTCGTATCGTCTGTAACAGTGGACAAAGCTTAATTGGTTTCGTTAGTTCGTAACTATGCGGCTGCAAGTCTCGTCGCCGCCGGACGCGGTAACGTGATTATGTAGATCCACCTCTCTGCCCGGCGCTCGGACCGGGTAGATAGCGTAATGACACTAATGACTACTCGCCTCGTCCGCAGATTAAAATATTTCCCGTAATTCCCAATTTGTCACGGAATTAGCTTCGTAGGTGACTTTTTTTACTAATCGTATTCGTACCATTATGGAGAAGTAAAGTTTATGGGATGTAGTCTATGGAACTATTGCATTTGTCATATCATTTTTCAGTCTTGTTCGCAAAAAAATCTTTCATTATGGAAAATTATGCTGAAATCTATAGAGCGAATTCAGACTTCTCACCCTTAAGTCCTTGTGGAAAAGTTCAAGTCTAATTCTTACGAAAAAGTATTATGGATACACCGTGGCATTTTTCGTTTTTACTATTGGTTGCTCCTAAATCTACGTTGTAAATAAAGTACATTAAGTTTTTGATGTCTATTCATACGGATACATTGACTTCTTTTGTGCTGAATGGTGTACACAATGGGAAAACATGATGAGAGATACCAGACATTAACTCTTTTTTTTCTGTCATTATTACTTTGAAACCATTTAAGTATATTAAAATTGCGCATTTTAAATATCACAATAAATACTTTATAATATTTTATACATGACGATTGATTGAATTTATTTTTCACAGTGAAATTAATTTTACAGAATCGATGCAATATCGAAACGTTAATCGTTTGACTATAAATTTGAAACCCAAGATTGCACTGAGCAAATACTCAGCGATTTTTAAGCTAAGCTAAGGTTGAGATAAGGCTGAGTGCGCTCTATAGATTTCCTAGACCCTTAGTCTTTCTCAGTGGTACAGGCTCGTTTTACTATTTATCAAATCGTAGGTTGTAAATAAAGCATATGAAGTTTTTTTTTTCTTCGAAATGTCGACTATACTGTTGACCTGGCAAGGCCTCTACAGTTTCACCGGACTACGTCATACGAAGTCATGGGTGGTTGTTGGTACTTTATATATTTTTCAATTATTTTACCTACCATTGTTGACATTGACGTACAGATATCATTAAAATGAAAAAGTCTAGCATGTTACCTATTCTGGTTTTAATAAAGGTTTTTGTTTTTAAATTAAAATTCGGACATAAATTATATGGGATTTTTTCCTATTTAGTAGTGTTGGCGGTTTTGTCGGACTACATATCAGAATAAAGAAGAAAGCAGTACTCAATTAAAATCATGAGTACCTCGTGTAATCATGGGTTTTTCTATGTATTAGGCATTAGGCTTACAATATATAAAAAGGTATATCTATATACATATATAAACACAGATGTTGATATATATGACTCAGTGGTGGAGCGATGATGAATCAGTTTTCAAGGGATTGCTTTAACGTTTTCGGACTACCGCGTCGAACGAATTCTTGCAAATTAATCGGAGCATTCGGTGAAGTGTACCATTATGAGGAAACCTTATAGCATGGTAGGTAGAGCTTTTTCTAAGCCCACCTGGTTAGTTACAACCCTCAAGTCTGTTCATTAAGCACGTATAGGTGTGTTCAGGCAGTTGTACTTGAGCCAGTACCCCTCTAGCTTTATCGTGATTACCATCTTAGACAACACCGTCACTTAACATCAGGTGAGATTGAGTTCAGACGTTAAGCTATAAATTACAACTAAAAAAAAGTTAATGAACGAAAATTGGGACAAAGTGTTTTTTCACGGAGAAGCTTGTATCTATTGCAATTTAAAACAGTCGAAGTCATGGGTTATCGTTAGTTGTAGATGGTAGAGCTACGCTGAAGCTATTACTGGTTTCAGCATGAATGGGTCGGCGGCTCGCCCGACGCGCGGACTAGTACCACCGTCTCACAGAAAACCTATGTGAAGTAACAGTGCTTGCACTGTTGCGTTTCGTTCGGTCAGTGAGAGCGCCGGAGGCCCACATATATTAAAAGGCCGGCAACGCACTTGCGACTCCCCTGATGTTGCTAGTGTCTATGGACGGCGGTGATCACTTACCATCAGGTGATCCATCTGTTCGTTTGCCCCTATAATATAAAAAAAAGAAGTTATTATAAACGTAGTCATCAATTTTGCCTCCAATACTTCTAGATTGATGAAAACATCAAAAGGATTTCGATATTTTCTTTTTTCATTCCCAGTTAATTTTCCGGCGTCGGCGCGACGGTGTGGGGCCGACGGTTTGGCGCCTCCGCTCCAGCAAATTGCATGATTAATGTTATATTCAAACCACGACGTACAAATCAGAAGTGTTTTATCACTAACCGGATCTCTTGATTGATTTATTAAAAAAAACTTTACACTATCTGATGATCTTATAACCGATGCATGGTGACCTATAATAAAGAGCAGAGAGAACTGTAGTGCTCGCGTAAAGCACCGGGCTTTGATCCAAAGAGTGTGATTGACCAAAAACGTTGGCCTCACGGGGCAATCCAACTAATCTCTCATGAATACCAATCTATTATTAACTTAAGCTTAATTATATACATATATAAGCTACAGGCTACTTACAATTGAGTGGACTGTACGCATACTTGTTACTTTTTATCACTTCATGATGAATCTACAATAGAGAGCTTTGTAGATACTATCAATTTCAGGTTGGATATCTATTGGATAATGTTATATATGCGAATGTGATTTTATTTATTTGATATACTTTCACGTTTAAAATTACTGGACTGATAATTAGGAAATTTTGTATTCACGTTGTCAGCGGTACAGTAATACAGGATATTCTTTGTCCATAAAAAAGTGCTGTTCCCGAGGGATAGATCAAAACTACGTAAACGCCGTCAGAAAAAGTTAATCGTGTATCTTTAGACATTACTTAATGTCTGCTGACATTGTGCTTAAATGCTATTAAATTTGTGATTATTAATAAATTTGCATATTTTATTAACTGCCAACATATCTACATTGCGTTTAATTTTAAGTCCATTAATATCAAAGATTAACATCGATTGGCAAGGGAAACCGTTACCCCTTCTTTAGCAGTTGTGGTCACGACGGTTTTCAATCGTGGTATATCTTCGGTATGGTATGTATCCTTTAAAACTCATTTAAATTTCCCTAGCATGTAGTTCATAGAAGCATCACAATACTTCTTCACAACTTTGGTTCGTGTATCGTGGTGCGAGGAATTTTAAGCAAGTTTAAAATATCCGCTTACAAATAACGTACAAACAGAATTAGCGTAAATTCGACGAGCGCGAAGCAGCACGGGGCAGTAGCTAGCGGGGCGACTAGGGTACGCACAGATAAACGATGCACCCCTATCATGACCAGTCTTGTAGTGATGTGCAATTGCAATGTATATCGCCACTAAGTTGTGACATAATATAAATCAAAATTGACTCCTCGTACAGGATAACAATTTTTTGGACCATTTATTTACATATTTCTTTATTGCTTGTAACTTGTCATGAATCATTATATCAGAGGAAGTATGAAAACTGTATCAGTGACAGAGATCTTAAGAGTAATCTGTTAACGTGGTATGTTGAAATATTCCTAGAGGAATGTATTTTGGAATTTAATAAAAGTTTCTTCCTGATTATAAATTATAACAACTTAGAGACCAAAAAAATTACAGAACGGTAGATTAGATAGAGCAGGCACAGATTATATTATTTCATACCATAAACTAAATAATGAAAAATAATGGAGTATTCTAAACATGTGTTAACATTATATTTATGAATCTCTAACAAGCGTATTATAAGGAGAGATAACAGTCGTATATAATTGAAAGAATGTTAAGTATCAAACTGACAAATATTTACCATTGAAGATTTTGCGGACACAAGGACCTTACCGCGTACATATTAAGTTTTGTTATTAATAGGAAAAATAAACGAAGTTATCAAACATAACCCTTGGGATTGGTATTTGCAAAACCCGATAAATAAATGATAAGTAAGATTACCAAAAGTAATCAGTATATCAATATTGTAAAGAATCAAAAGCTGTCGACATAATATCAGACATCACTAGAATCGTGCCCTCGGTAACTGCGCCCTTGCACTTCGGAAGGGTAAAGCTGAATTATTGTTTAGAGGGACGCGAGGGGGGCGGCTTTTAAACCGGGGAAACCCCAGCCATTGTGCATAACCGATTTCCAGCTGTACGCCATTTTAATGTCCTTCCGTGGACTACGTGCGTGTGAGTGGTGTTTGGTGCAATTGGAATATATAATTTAATTATTTTCGTACATTAATTTACAATATTGGATCCTTGTACTTTGTTCTACTATTTATAGATAATTTGTTTATGATGTGAACGAAGATTATAAGATACAGAACTAAACTAAACTAGCTCTCAACTGTAGTGTCGGAAAAACCTACTTGTATTTGGAGATACATTTTCAGCTTGAGAGCGGTATCCTTCCGGGCATTAGACAATGCACTATCACAATGCAATGGTGCCATTATAATATTACTAGCGTTTTATTGAATAGCTATTAAAATAGATACAAGATGAGAGTGATTTTGCATTTAAATTTTTAAGGTAACTACTTTATTTGTTATTTATTTCAATGGAATCCTAAATTGTAATATATTACTATTATTTCAATATACACATTTTGTTATTCACAAGTAAGTCATCAATCGAGCTTGGTCGGATCAGTAAAGAGTATAATGGAGATGATAGGACTACACCCGACAATCATACAGTTATTGAATTAGAATTAGAATGATGCACTAAGAGACTAGTGGGGCTAAATCCAGAACAGCAACTAAGGAAAGAAAGAACGGAGAATTAACGTAAAAGGTGTAAACGAGGAAGAGTATATGTCTTATTCTGTAAGGTATCGAAACGGCACGAGTTAAAAATATCCAGTACTAGCTGACCCCGGCGAACTTCGTAACGCCTAACAGTCTATTTTTTAATACTTATTCTGCTATTCGGGACCGTCGTATAAATATTGACATTAATATTTATACAATACTAACGTCACTCAATTGTTTTGCCTTCCCGGAACCTCTCCACTAACACTTAAGGTTTATAGTATGGTATTAAAGTTCGAATTTAGTTTTAAGTATTATTACGAATCATTTGTATGGGAGTATAGAAAAGTGTTGTTTTTAGACTTTTCCAGGCAATTTTTTTAATTTTTCTCTCCGTAAGATCCACCCTAGTACTTCAAGGAATATTGTAAAAAAAGAATTAGCGAAATCGGTTCAGCTGTTCTCGAGATTTGCGCTTAGCAACACATTCAGCGATTCATTTTTATATTATAGATGAGACGCTTGATGACATATAGTATGTGTACCGATTTCATATTCTGGTGTCTACATCTGTTTCGTTCGTTAAATCAAACGCCTTTAACTTGTACCAAAGGTGGTTTTATTTCATGTTTATCATTATTTGTCTAAAAAATATGCCCACTAGTATGTGTGCGTAACGGGGTTGAAAGGCTTTTATTACAGTTCCGCGTATTTTTCGTATTGTGGCCATTTGTAACTGAAAGGGTGGAGGAGCTTCGAGTGTCGCAGTCGATGGCTTTTTGCGGAAACCATGCACTTTCCCCATTGCCCTGAGAAGTATACTATTTACAGTATTTTTTTACTAATATAATGAGGCAGGTTTCGTTCCGATTTTTTTAAGTGACAGTTGTTGAGTCAAGTCATGGGTTATTGACGTAAGTTAGAATTTCTGGCGAAATAAAACGTTGTGATGAATATTCGCTTAACTAGTTATAACTCTCAGATCGGAAATCTGTAGTTAAAACCGTTGACGTTTGTTCCAGTAATCGCAAATGAGAGCCGATCACGCTAAGTTTACTTGCCATCTTCAACCCAATCGAAATTGTAGAATAAGGCTCAAGCACAACAAAGAGCTTTAAAAAGTCATTTATTTATTAAATAGCTATATAGTATCTAGGTAAGTACGTTTAATTAATCCGTGGATTTCCGATTCCCGCTGGAGCAGTAAACTTGTAATTGACTCAGCTAGTTTCGAATGTTGTTGGTCTTCTGTTTATTGGTAGTGATTTTAAGCATTAATGACTTATGGTAATTTATATATTATGAATTTTAGTTTATGTCATTTATCATGATGCTACTATATATATAGTATATCATTTTTGAAGGTTAGCATTTGATTATAATTTCAAGTATTAAATAATAATATATATGAAGGTGGCAATAGTAGTATAGAATCTAAATTAGGTGTTAGATTTCGAGTATAGCTGCCGGAATCATTTCCTATATGTTAAACGACAGAATTTTTACGTGAAGGTATCGGGTAATTAGTCATGCGAAAGGTACCTAAAGCACTCCACCTGGTTAAACTAAAACCAAAAATTGTTTGATTGGGTTGTATTAAGATTCAACCCCAAATAATTTTGTACACGACATGCAAGTAATTTCATAGCTTATTACCACTCACAACTTGAGACGTTGTTACGAGACCTACTGATGTATTCAGACCATATAGTAAAACAAAAACAGGAATCAATCTATATCCTGGCAACTAATAATACCTTTAAATATATAAAGAAAAACAAGTTTATTACTGAATGTCATAATAATAACCGCTATTCAGAATAGACGTAATACAGAAAGTGCTACTGGCCGAAAATAATGTTATCCTCATAAAACACTCATCTCTTAAACTTGCCACAATGACGTCACAAACTATGTAACACGAGTATAAGGAGTTGGTCCATAACAAATTCGTCCACCCATTTAGCGACATTAAAGAGCGTTTATCGAGTTTTAGGGAGCGGCGAAGGAGGGAGCCGGGGGAGGGGTACGCGATCATTTTTGGATTATGACTGCCCCTGCAGATACGGGAATTAATTTGCGAAAGTGCCACTTTACTCTGATCCCTGTCATTTGAACAGCACTTGAATTTTCTGAACACTTGTTCTCGGTTATTTGTAAAGGACGGGTCAGGTATAATTGGACCGGTCATAACTGGACGTTCTTTGAGGGTTTAGGCTCGTTGCAGCGTGTTTTAGGGGAGCTATGATGTTTTTGCTTAATTAGTGGGGCAAGTTCTTTGCTGATAAGGGGTTTGTTGTTAGATTACATAATGGCTGGTATGTATGCGTTATATATGTTCTCCACCACTTGACTTGAATATTGATATCCTCGGTTATTATTTTAACTTAAAGTTACATACGTTAATAGTCCTTATTTTTGCAATTTGAAATTATTTGCAAATTACCCTACATTGGCAATTAAAAATTAATTTCCATTTTTCCCTCACCAAATTATCATTTACATTTAAAATTTTAATATAAAAGGAAGGACAACTTTTTGGCTACAATCTGCGAAGAGATGTTCTGTTTGCGTTTAACTTTTAGGTGCTTGTGTTTTGTTAGTTATTTCAGTTAAAATAATTCAACTAGGAAGAACAAGTATATCTATTATTTTAGGTACGGTCAGGCATACTTTATAAAGGAGCATTTCACGATTTGGTAATTATTGTAATTAATTGCTGAATTGGAGCATGTTCAGATACCGTGTCGATCGATGTACATAGCTTCCAAACCTGCAGTAAGCCGGTGGTTTCGTTGAAGGAAACAATTGTAAAGAAACCATATTATGGTGGAAGTGTTTTTTTCTATTACCCGCTTGGTTACCTACAACCGTTAAGTTGAAAATTCCGTTGTCAAGCAATCACAGATGTACTCAGGCAGACACTTGAGAGCCAGTCTCCCTTCCTCTAGGTTTAGCGTTATTGTTTTAAGCCACATCGTTTTTTATTCATCAATTGAACGCAATAACCTTATAAAAAAATTGATTTCCACCAAAAAATTAAAGACACAAATAAAAATGAAGGACTATGAAAAATTGACAGAATTACGGTATACCGTTCGTTTTTATACCTTAAATAAAAGTACCTGACCGTAGCAAAATATTAAAATACGATATTAAAAGAGGGTTCGAACACAATAGAGCACGCAGGTACGTAGGCGGCGCTGGTATCATTCAAAATGTGACGGGAAATGGAAAAATCAAAATTCGCATCCGCCATTCAGAATATCAGATAAAAGTAACGCAGATGCGAAGGGTGGGAACAATGAATGAATGGTTCACCATGGACAGGGCGTTTCGTTTTAGTTAAATGTAACTTAGTATCAACAAGTATTATTTAAGACTACCTTTTATCATTGCCTTGTTCACGAATTCGAAGGTTGATTCCCAATAACAATTATCTGTGTATAAGCAACGAAACACTGTATTGTCTACCAAAATTAATGGCTTAGTATAATTTCCACCTTCAATAGTATTCAGTTACATTTTTATTTAATGTCTTCCTTCTGTGTCAATTACACAAAGAAGTTGCACGAGGATCCAAATACAATATCATATATCGAAATACCACAACTGCGGTAAAATTATTAACAAGTATTCCATACTTTTGGGTGAAACTTTCATATTGAAAAATGGGGGAGCCAACAATGCCGTCCGGAGTAATGAAATATTTTGGATATTTGTATATCAATTCTCTTTAAAAGTCTATATTAACGTGACCAGAAACAAAAGAACTTTGGATATTAAAATTTACAACAAAATGTAACACTGGTCGGGTGTCCATTTATATTGGTAAGGGAAATTCTATCGGAGCACGTCCGTTGTTGAATTTTTAATTCCACAGTTTAGAGGATATTTTTGCTGGAGATTTTTTTTTTGTATTTATTTTATGCTTAGATAAGGAATCGTCCTGTTCATTTTGATGATATTAACAGTTGATCGGTTACGTGGTTAATACCATCAATTGTGATGAAGAATTTCTTTTAAACCTTTACATATTATAAAAGAAAACGTCTCTTTGACTTTCTGCTTGTTAGTACGTTTGCAAATCGTTTACTAGTGTAGTTTACTACATAATCGATTTATATGATTGTTTCTGTAAATCATACTCACATACTTACATACATACACATACATACGCAACGCGCGCACACGCACGCACATATGTTTATCGTTTTATCATTATTTTATATAATTTAACTGAATATATTGTAGTAGTGTACTCGTAAATCTTAAATGTAACATTTTAAATATAATCGTATACATAGTTTTGTTAGGGATGCATAGCAAGATTTTTTTTTCTGTGATTGAAATCTCTTTTGGCTAAACCAATATGTTAATAACTATGTATGTAAAATAGAATTAAAAGCTGTTGATTTCTTTAAATAAATAAAAATAAAATAAAAAATAAGTGTATTTTCTGGCCATGTTTTCGTATGCATTTTATGTTATAAGGTAGTATATAGAATGAGGTTCTAAAATTACTGGCAAGTTTATCATGTTACAATATTGGACTAAAACCATTAAATAACTACCAACAATGATTAAAATAGAAATTAGTTACCGTTACGAGTGTGAATATATTATGTGCCATGCATATTCTGACAATCCTGAAAAAATACATTTTGTACTAGAGACAAAAATCTAGCTGCAGGTAATATCATAAAACATATTTTGCATAGTCATATGTAAGTACAGGCGATATAGTATCGGTAACAAAGTGGCCGGAGGATGTGACTTACGGGCAGCGCATAGCGTTCTCATTATCTTATAAATCTGGCAACAGCGTAATTTCTATTTGGATATATAATTAAATGAAGGTAAGTCGATACGAGTACTGTCCGTCAATATATGCCACTATAAAATCTAAAAGAGCGAGGGAGAGCTCCATATACTCCGTTCTGTTTACACATTTCATTGCCAGACTTGCAGTACTAATACGTACAGAAAGGCAATAATGGTGGAAGTGATTATGTTGAAAATAAAAAAAAAAATTGTGTAACAGTGCAAATAACATAGTGGAAATTTTTGGGGCAAATTTTATTTTAAGCATCGAATAAAATAAATAAATTGGTGTGTATAACCGAAAGAAGTTACACTACTTACCATTAAAAACACCCATAATTTATTATAATGAGGAACTGTCAATATTTTATCTTAATAAGCTTACCTCCAGGGCTGATGATAACGAAGCTTTCTCCTGCTTCAGAGTTTCCACGCGGCTTTTGTATTGTAGCAACGATCTGACTGTCTCTTCCATCCTGGAACAATTAGAAAAAGATATATGTATATATGTCATTGAATCATTGAAACCGTGCTATTGACCTGCCAATCGTACTAATAACCCAGTGTTTATACTATTGAAATGATGCCATAAAAGGCGGCAATGTCTAGGAACGAGATATTCTCATTTGAATCGTCATGCCGTTCAGATACTCTGTAACTATATCCATGTGTTTTTTTTTTTTATATTATAGGGAGCAAACGAACAGGTGGGTCACCTGATGGTAAGTGATCACCACCGTCCATAGACACTAGCAACACCAGGGAAGTCGCAAGTGCGTTGCCGGCCTTTTTATATATGTTGGCCTCCGGCGCTCTCACTGGCCGAACGAAACGCAACAGTGCAACCACTGTTACTTCACGTCGGCTTTCTGTGAGAGGGTGGTACTACCCCGGGCGAGCCGACCCATTCATGCTGAAACCAGTAACAGTTTCAGCGTAGCTCTACCACCTACTAAAATTTTAAAGTAATCAATTCTATTATATTCGATTGTTTTATACAATGAAATACTATTTCCAAATCGGTAATGTAATTATACATCATTATATTCTGAAAGAAATCTATTTCAATATACAAATGGATCATTCTCGCTCAGCAAGCATAATCTCCGAAGTTATTTGCATGTACTATGAGGAAACGAGATGGGTTAACATTTATGTTGTGTGTAAGAAAGGGAGAGCATCTCGTCGGAAGCGCACTTGAGCTTCGTCGCCACTTCATTAGCGGACGACATCCGTCAACTAACTGTGTCTCGCTATTGACAAATGACGAGTTAGTTAGTAAACGCTCGTTCTTTTTTCAAAATGTTTAGTAAAAAGTGTGTTATCACTACATAGTATAAAACAAAGTCCCTGTCCCTATATCCCTATGTATGTTTAAATCTTTAAAACTACGCAACGGATTTTGATGCGGTTTTTTTTTAATAGATAGAATGATTGAAGAGGAAGATTTATATATACAATAACATAAATTAAATAGTGGAGAAATACTGTTATTTTTGAAGTTACTCCAAATTTAACGCGTGCGGGTCACAGGCAGTAATGAATAAATCAAAACTACTGGATCGATTTTAATCATTTTATCAGTGAATGACATAGGCTATATATTTTATACCCGTGCGAAGCTGGAGTGGGCCGCCAGTCTATATATAAACATGAGAAATTGAAGTGTTTGTCGTTTTCAAAGTATATATTTAGGTTTCCTATCATTACGCTTTTTATAGGGACCTAAAATGTTGTGATAAAATTATAGCACAGGTAACTTAAAATCGGTTTTTATTCTTAGAGGGGTTAAACACTAATTACATTTGAAAAAATAATACACAGCCCACAATTTAACTATATTAAATACATTAGTTACCTTAAGAATTTCATGCAGAAAAGTATATACTATTTATGATCAGGGCAGGACAACGTCCGCCGCGCCTGCTAGTACATATATAAAATAAAGAGTCAAAAATAATTACAGCATGGAAAATACACGTATTTTGCGAAGCTGCAGGAAATTGCTTGTTATTATTGAGTGTCTAGTTATAACTGTCTTTTTATAATCAGTGTTTATAAAATAGCGGCCCTTTCGTAAGAACTTTTCTGAAAGTTTATGTGACATTTTAGAATTTATATTCCGTGTAAACCATATTGCGCAAAATATCACAAATGCCTATACAATATGGAGTAAAATAATTGAAAATTATGAATAAAAATAAATCCCCGCTACATGACAGTTTAAGATCCCGCCCAAACTCTTACAATAAGTTTGTAATCCGGTCAAATAATTTACCGTCCGTGGTAGAATGTGGCACAAAGCTGGAGTCTTTTTAAGCCGGGTTCAATCATTAATACTTGAAACAAAGCCGACGTCACAATCATTCCGTTCCGGTTTTAATTATTAATAATATGGCGTTGTGAGCACAGATTATGTTGTATTACGAGGAACGTTCACCGCGGGCATTACCGCGTAGAACTGAACGTACTTATTGTTTAATGTATTTAAATCTTTTTTATCATTTAAGACACCGGGAATATGGTCTTTTGAGCATGCTTTTATTCAAAACACTTCTACTTATTAACGATTGTAACAAACGTACAGTATCCGCCAAACTTTTTAACCGCTTTTAATATAGCTGCACAGAATACAAATTCATATATAAATACATATTATATTTAGATTCTTATAATAATATTTTAACATTATTTCGTATTAAACTTTTGACGATATTATGCATAAGCCCAAAATATATATAGTTGAATTTAGGGTTGAAACCATCTCGACTGACATAGGTTCGAATCTCACAATGGGTCTGGGCTATCTGTGAAAGAAGGTATAGTGATGTACGTGTTTTATGCACGCCTAAGTAGCTAGCAACCTCGAGTTGAATATTTGAAGCTACGTATCTGTAGATGTTTTACGGCAGCACTTGAGCCACACGTGACATTGTGGTCAAGTTATAAACAATATAGGAATATGTATCTTTACTAATACTATAAATGCAAATATGAGTTTATCTGTTCGTTCTGTTACCTTTTCACGCTTCAACCACTCAAGTGATCATTATAAAATTTTTCATACACGTTATCACCGGCATAGTAAAAGTCATAGAGTACTATTTATCTACATTAAAAGTGCTATTGGCTACGGATAAGTCACATCTAAATTGACGCAGGTGAAGCCACGAGTATAATGAATAATAAAAAATACTCTAGCTTGTAATTCAATAATTGTTTATATGTTTTGTTAATTATTTGAAAATAAAACATTAGTGGAAAATGTAATCAAATATGTCATTAGTTAATACTAGCTGACTCGGCGAAATTCGTACCGCCTAACAACCGATTCTTTATTTTTTTTTTTAAATTATTCTGATATTCGGGACGCTATATAATGTTAAATGTTATCATCGTATAAATATTGACATTAATATTTATACGATGCTAACGTCACTCAATTGTTTTGCCTTCCCGGAACCTCTCCACTAACACTTAAACTTTATGATATGGTATTAAAGTCCAAATTGACTTTTAAGTATTATTACGAATCGTTTGTATGGGAGTATAGAAAAGTGTTGTTTTTATACTTTTTCAGGCAATTTTTTAAAATTTTCTATCGGTAAGAACCATACGCGTACTTTAAGGAATATTCTAAAAATAGAATTAATGAAATCGGTTCAGCAGCTCCTCGAGATTTGCGCTTAGCAACACATTCAGCGATTCATTTTTATAATATAAATTAGTTGAATTGACAATGAAAATATGGAAACGTTTCTATTATTTTTAAGATTTTATAGTCGGCTGGCGGAACATCTCACAGTATATTGTTCTATTGTTAAACATTGAAAATTAATTTGAACTCAGTTCACGCCTCAAAGCACACTTTATAGACTAAAGAAAATTAATCCGATTCCCATTCATTATACGAAAGATCCATCCATACGAGCGCAGAAAGGAATTTAATTCATTCTTGAGCAGATACTGTATAAATCGAACTTTTCCAATAACTCGATATGAAACTGGCCGGATGGGGCCCGTAGCTTTGCATTATTCCATTTTCAAACATGATCTTCGATTAGAATTTAAAATTTGAACAGAACTGTTTCACTGTTCATAACGCTTTTATGATTTGAAGAGTATAAAATCCAAAGAGGTTTTGAAGTTTATATGAAAAAAGATTTCATAATCGAGGTCGGCTTTAAAATATTTGCAAGGAATAAAAATAGTCAAAGTTGATTTGTTATTACAGAAATTAGGAATTTATATGCATATATATATAAACATAATTCAAGCACTCATCGAAAAGGTTACGCAAAAAAAAGTTTTATAATAATTCTACAAAAAAAAAAAAATTCCCAACATGAAAAATTGTGCGTTTTCGCAAATTTCCCACGTGTAATATCTAGAAAACGAATTTGTTGCGAGCTCGGGTCGATCACCCGGTCTACGGGCGTCCGTGGCTTATTACACTCTAATTTAATGTATTGTTTTTTTTTTTTTTTTTTTTCGACCAACGCTCTTTTTTTATGTATATACAGGGTGTTTATTACCGCCAGTCACGACAGATTATCGATCGAAGCGAGCACATTTTTCCGTACAGTGAGTACTGTCTGCGTTTGATTGATTATTTATGCACATATTTTGATTCTGTACATTTACAAGTATCCTCAGTATTATGATACTTGCGATATAATAATCCTCTCTCTCTATTATACATGCGATATAATAAAAGTGAAAGTAACTGTGCAAGTCCTTTTCAACGGCTGAACGTCAAAAAGTATCCTGGATATTGACATACAATATACTACATACTTATAACGATACAAGCTGCTTCTTGCGCTACAATTTAGGCATTACATTCTCGATCCCAGATACCCCGCGCGACATCATACGAATTATACTGCCCGATCGCACTATTGCTTTGCCTTGCCAGGTCATCAGTATAGTAAGTTTGAACAAAAAAAATGTTCGTTTCTAGCATTTTGACCTCGAATTGAATGATAACTGTTCTACTCCGAAGGGTCATAGCGTGATCTTCAACAGCCTATATCGTTCCTTAATAAATATGCTATAGAATACAATAATAATTTGTCAAAACTTATTGGTCGTTCCAGAGATTGACGCGTTCAAACAAAGAGATAATCAATTGACCTTTACAATATTACTATGGATACAAATAGTAATTATGCTCGACGAGATGCCTGGAAAGCAGCAGACAGGCAAGTGACTGAAGCACTAATACTAGTTAAAAGTTAGAAAAAGTCCTGCACAGTTGGTCTTCATTTTTATACAATTTCAGTAAGAACAATGGGACATATATATTAGATTTTCCGAAAACTTTTGCATGTCTTTAAACAGAACTAATTGTTGGAGTAGAAATGAAATCACAATTGCCTGAGCGTTTTTTTTTTGGTAAATGTTTTAATTGTGATTGGTTTAAACTTACCATAACGTAAAAGTTTAATATATTCATGGTGATTATATATGGATACGATTACAATTTATCGTTTTAGGAAAAAAGTACTATCGATCAATATGCAATGGGGCGACGCGACGCGACGTTGCTCTCTCTGTTCCTATCTAAAAAACCATGTTTTTTAAATGTCAATTTTAAAATTCAGTTCAGACCGCATCGTTGCGCCGTGTTGTCATAAATTTCAATTACCACGTGTTTGTTTTATTTTTTTTCACTGTGGCAACACTCGCGTATGGGGTATCATATACCGGTCCCTCCTGTCGCGACAAATTACGCGTCGCGCGTCCATTCAACCCTTGACCAGATGAGCACCTCGTAAATCTTATCTATTAAAACCTGCATCAGTGTTGGTAATACCTCTTCTGTTGTGGTACAATGGAAGAGCGGACAGAGGTTGCATTCTATTTTTTAAGTACAGTTTGTAAATAAATTTTTCCCGCTGTCAATACTATCATTTAAATATGTAACGGCAGTTGTAGAAAACGATTTTGAAATTAAATTTGTTAGTTGGATATCGATTATGCTAATCGTTAATTCTGTGTCTAGATATTTAATATACATGTATGAGTATTTGGGATTTAATATTTTTAAATGTAGTTTTATAATGTACTATAAATATTTTAGATATATGTATATATTCGTGTGTATCAAATTTATGTACATACAAGCATTTTAAATCCTTATCCAATTCCCAAATCCACAATTTCTAATATTTTGATTAAAGGAACTTCCTACGTTTTAATAAACTTATATTATTATAAACATTCTGTTATAATCCATCTTGAAACAAAACAATGACACTGGCAAATGTTTCTGCGGTGCCAAAACAAGAAGAAGAAGAAGAAGAGTATTTGGGATACCATAGAACTAACTAAGCTTAGTGTAGAATTAACTATTGTATCGAAATGAAAATTTGACACTAATTGAATGTTATAAATACGTCTTTTTAGACTTGTGATATATTTGTGTCACATTTAGTGGCTATAAATGTTATAGCATCTCCAAAAAAACTGTAAGCGAATTCATGATTAGAAATATGAAAAGTGATAAGTATGTTGCAATACATATATATCGATATAAATCAAAGTTCCGTTATTGGTGCTGAGTTGTTACGTATTTAATTTGACATCTGTGATTGGCGATGGACGGTAGTTTTTTTAGTGCTTACTGTTATTTTTCAATTGCATTATATTTATTACCATGTACCGTATAGCCATTATGCAATACTTAGATAGAAAAAATATAGAATTTGATATATAATCGTTCGTCAAAAGTTATGTTAGAATTTAACTATATTTCCAACTTAAGTATTACAGCATTCTAGTCGAGTAATAAACATACACTATAACTACGGAGTTCTTCTTCTTCTTCTTTATTTTTTGGCTCCGTCACGGTTTGTGCACTAGCCAGAGTCAAGTAACAAGATTTTGCCAAGTAAGTGTCTTGTGATAATTATAATGTTCTAACAAGATGGTGGTTTCCTTGTTAGAACTTTCCATGGAGTTTTGGTGACATCTCAGAATGCATGCTCCGTGGTATTATTTCCCATCTACTTCACTTGTGCATAATAACCGAACTATATTACGTAAAACACCACCAATATTACAAAATATAGAGTCTAATAACACAAGATTATGAATAAAATATAAAAACCACTACATGACAGACTAAGATCCCGCCAAAAACTCATGGAATTCTTTAGAACATGTTTAACAAATACATTACATATTAAAGATAACAAAAATCAGCTAAATAAATAGACAAACGTTACTTTCAATAAATAACATAAAGGTGAAGAGTAACGCCTGTTAAAATTATTTGTATTTTATAAAACGCTTTGAGGTTATGACTTGTACTCCATACTACTAAATCACATGGTGTTCTGTATATTGCATTATCCTAAACACCATGATTTAGCCGGGATTTAAAGTCTAATATACGGTAAAGCACATTATAGCAAGTTAGGAATGATTATCCATAATGACTACTTTGTAACAGTCAAATGATAATTGCAAATAATTTTATGACAGATAACTTCTATTTTATAGCAATATAAATAATAGTGGACGTTGTTATTAAATAAAAAATTAGAGGTAACACATTGAGAGGTGATTTAGGAGTATATAAAGTTAGAAAAAAATAACGGTAGGTACCATCTACTGGGTGTAGTTATGGCTAAAAATACATACAAGCGTCCATAAGATTTAGGAGGAGAAGAATTACGTACATATGAACATTGGAATTTGATATTATATGAAATATTTAAGAAGATGTTATTTTTAACGCACTAATATTTATATCTACTAGTCAATCAGGCTTATAAAATTCCTTTTTATGTTGTACCTTATTTGTTGAAGAAGCTTAAAAACTATCTAACGTGACGCTAGCACGGCTCTGACTGGATCAGATCAGATAGTATTGTAAATAAGAATGAAGAAAAGTGTAGGGTATAGGGGCCGAAGACGGGTTGGAAGCTTAATTTTACCGAGAAAAAAGGAACTGTAAATGCTTATGTTAGTGAGGTATTACAACAAGGTTCTACCATAAAGTCTAGTTTCCATGCAACAGTCATACTTTGTACAGGATTTAGTTAAAGGATTAACAAAAATTTAAATGCGAGTGAAACCACACTGTGTGGCTAGTTTAACTTAAAAAGAACATCTAAATATTCCTTCTGAGGAAAAATCAAGCAAATAATATTACACTTGATGAAGTCATGCTTATCCGAGATAAATATTTTGGTGAATGCGTAAATTTTCTATACACTGAGCTGTGGAAATATCTTCCGTCTCTTCCATAACCAAGCACTTGAAGACCAATTTCCATAAGGCGTAGCGGCTCGTAACACAGCGTGGGAAACTCAAACGACACGTGTAATGACGGACTAAGTCTGCCGCAGGTGTGTCCTGACCCAATTTGGTTTTATTAAAAATGTAGACCCCAATCCACCATGATGTAATGTTATTATAAATACAGTACAGCAACTTCTAAAAATGTGAGTTATGTTATAACCATATAGTTCCTCGTATATATGTGAACGAGCTTTTTAGAGAAGTCCAATGTAGAGAGTACAGAGATTATTTTAGTTTAAGTGTGCGGTGTATTTATAAAGTATTTTACGAATTGAGATATGTGTGACATACGGTGACCAGTTTAATATTTGGTATCGGTTACATGGTATCATATGTCACGTATGGTTTCTTATAATTAAAATAAACTTTTTTTTTTATAGCGTAACAAAAACTAACGTCGTGAGATAAATATGTGCAAAATCTCCTTTTTTTATACTTTATAGATTTTTGTGTTAGACCACGATTTCACTTGACGTTAATCGATGATGTGGTTTAAGATGGTAAAAGTAGACCTAGAGGGAAATGGCTCTAAAGTGCAGCTGCCGGATTACACGTATAGACGCTTAGCAGATTTTTAACTTAAGGGTGGTAGTTAGCCAGGCGAGCTTAGAAAAAAGGCCTTCCACCATGCTATGGTTTCATCACGATGTCTATCTTTAGCAAAAGCTCCTCCAACTCATTCGCAAGTGTTTGTACGTACATTGATTGACACGATGTCCAAATGACAAAAGACATGGCACCATCATCACTTTAAAATATAAATACGATTTGTGTTAATTCGCAGGAGATTTGAAATGTTTTCGATACATTTAAAATTTTAAGACTAACTATAAATACCTATAATATTTTTTGAATCGGGTGAAAACATTGTACGATTAAACATTAGAAAGGCTTGAATAATATTATTAGAAAAAAATGAAAGCACATCACGACATAGTACAGTAATATTTCTTTGCCTTAATTCTCAGTATGCTTTTTATATATTTCTTTTATGTTATCAAGTAGTAAACGTGCATTCAGTCCAAGTGATGTTAAGTGGTCCGGCCGCAAGTCCGAAGTTCTCAGACCTATCGTAATAGTTTGCTTCTCCTGAGAGTTATACTGGAATGTCTTGTGGTCTAGTTCACGTTCCTAACCACACTCTTCGGAGCAAAACTCGACATTCCGAGCAGTGCTGCTTCAAGATAGAACCTAACCTTGGACAGATTCGACTATTAAATTAAATTAAAAATATATATACTCGTATTATTCATGGCTTGCGTTACTGGATATTTCAATATCGTGTTGTTAACACTAAGTTGGCGCTATCCGGGGAATGGGTCCCGTAAAACTGTTGCCTTGTAAATTTATATGGCGCGAGGCTATGAGGTGTTAATGGGGGGTAAATTTTGACGATGTAAAAATTCACCTGGATTAAATATAACTGGTATGTTTGGAGAGTTAATTAGGTGCGACCACCGTTGTATGGTATAGATTTAATAAGTTTTTTTTTAAATTTTATTTACTCTTTTGAAATTTTCTTTGGCGGGCGTAGAAAAAAGCAATGAAAAATTATTTGAACATATTTTGTTCCTATCGATTACAAATATTATTTATATTTCCTATATTCCTGTAGATTTGACCTATCCCTCAGAAACAATATCTATTTTCTGGATAACATGATGTTCCATGTTCTTTTTAGTACCCCTGACACCGTCCATCCCCAATTCCATAATGATCAGTTGAATAGTTAAGGCCTGAAAGCATGACAACAAACACAAACAACACACATTCAAATTTATAATATTTGGATAAAGTTTATTTTATTTGTAAGAGGTTATCTTTGTAACTACTGAATCGATTCCGAGAATTCTTGCACTAATTGGAAGGTACGTTCTTTCCGAGTGACATAAGCTATAACTTTATTATTGTCAAGTTTTACATTCCAAGAAATCGCGTGAAGTCGTAAGCGGTTGCTAGTATGGCCGTAAAATTTTTCGTTATACTCAGATTGATTCAAATTTAATACAATTATTAATTAAAAATTGATTTTCAGGAATTTGTTATAAAGTTGCATGACGCTCGTAGCTCATAGTAGGTAAAATGTATACATGGTGGAAAATTAAATATAGTGATTCACATAGCCTGACGAATTTAATAAAACAGCCTGTATATACACAAAACAATCGCAACTTTTATACTTAATTACCTAAGCTAACGCAATAAAGGTTGATTTGTTTGTTGACCTATATATAGTGTAGGTTGACCACAGTGAGACCCAATTAGGGACCGGGTTGAGTTCGCCTGTCGATAACGTCAGGTCAAATTGGTCCACGAAATGTGTGACATATTTTGGTCTGTTCTCAGTAAATTTCACTTAGCTATAAAACTTATAATTTACTTTATAAATATTGTATAGTGGAACTATAATTTAATTATATTATAATGGGTATAATATATGAGTACTCTTTGAAATAATCTTTGGTGCACATATAATAATAAAATTATCTTTGCTTGTTATGAAAAGCGAAGTCTCTTCGTTTGTCTGTCTGACTGATAGTGTGCTTACAAAACGTAAAATTGTGAACCGATTTTAATGGTTTTATACTAAACTCACTGAAGTATTATCTGGTCAAGTTATAGGATATCCTTTCTGCGATCTTTTTGTTTGTAGATATGTATGAATTAACTCAAACAGTTTAAACGATTTTACACTAGGTAAGCTTATGGTATTAAAGTAAAGTAAAAAATTGTCAATAAAACTGTTAGAAATCGTAAAAAATATTTTTGTATATGTTTTTTTCATTTCATTTGTTACTGAGATGACTCTTGACAGAAGAGGGGGGAAAAGGAAACATGTTGTGCCGACCCTATTTAGGTGGGGTAAAGTTAAGGAAAATGAACAAGATTTTGTTTATTCTAGACCGATTTTATTTATTTTTACTAATTCTCAGTCGATCTTGATTATGTTTTTAACAAAAACAATATACATTATTTAGAAATTAAATTAAAATCATCGATTTTATATATATATTGGAACGAATTATTACAATAAACAGCTATTTCAATAATTAATAATAGAAATAGATAATAAGAAAGCCGCGGTCGGAGCCTGTTCAATAAAAGTAAATAAATCGTTTGAATAATACGCTTAAATATAACTTTAGTATAGATAGAATTAATGACGTGGCATAAAGTAAAAGTAGAATGGCGTCCTGAGAGCTTTACCAAGGACGACCTTGAAACAACTGCGCGAGCGAGACCTGATCAATACTCGGCAAGGTTCCACAGCTGCTGTGAAATTATCTTAGACCATTATTTCTGAGAGATGAGATTAGATAGTTGAAGGTATATATATTGGTACGCAGCCCTCTTGGTATTGGTCTTTAAATAACGATTAACGAGTTTTTAAATAGGGATTAACTCTGTCGATACCAATAACCATAAAATACTCGTAATAATATTTTTTTGGACAGACTTTATTAAAATTAGAATTCGGTTTTGGGTTTTTTTTTGTAAAACTTCGAATAAAAAGGTGCTATTATAAAATCCGTCGAGAATTTTCTAGAACAATGAAGTTCCACAATAGAACAATGTGTGGGGTAAGCCCATTTTGTCGAGTAGCTCGCTTTTAGTGTAAGCGTTTGCGCCCTCGAACCAAAGCCTATGGTAAATCTACGGTCTACATTCGAGCGATTTTATACTTGAAATGAATGCACTATTATCCTCATATTGATCCTTATAGCTATTAAATGGAAGCGGTTTTCGAATTCTATCGTAGATTTGTTTCACTTCTTCGACGTTTCGTACAAAACACAGTTTTATTTTAAAACGTATTTATTCTGAAAAATTAAATTACACCGCTTTTGAACTTCATTGTAATCTGTTGTATTTATATATATTTTACTACAGCAAAAATAGTAGAATTAGTAAAATTATTGTTTTTAGAAAATTAAGATTTTTTCATTTTTATGTTCGTAAATGCTTTTATTTTTTATTATTATTATATCTCAAATTTTAATTCTTTACTAAAAAAATACAAAAACACCTTTTTTACATTTATTAATTTATATAATTAACATTATGAATAGAAAATTTATTTAAAATATGAAAATGCTTATTTTTATACCAAATCGCTTGTGCTTGTAGTTTGGGAGTGATTTCATCGCGGCGTTTGCTACATTACCCCTCAGACCTACTTTACAATGCTGACTAGGCGTCAGTAAGAGATATTGGTTGCACGAACTATTTTATATTTCATGAAATTTAGATTATAAACAACCAATAATATTTATATATATTTTTTAATTTACATCCATGGTATTAAAGATTCAAGATAAAGTATAAACACGTCGTTTTATCGATATTCGTTGGTTAAAGACTTGTAATTTTCATATATTTACCATTTAGCTGATTCTCGTCCGCTTCCTTCGACATTGAAAAACATGGTACAGTTAATATCGAATTAAATAAATAAGTAACTTAGAACAATCTACGAAAAATTCCACATCGAATGGTTGTCAGCCTTATATGAATAAGTTTAGTGGGTTTGTCACGATTGAACCTCAAAGAATTGTGTTGTCACTATATACATACATCGATATCACTAGAACATAATACAAAACGAAAGTCGCTTTCTCTGTCCCTATATCCCTATGTATGCTTAAATCTTTAAAACTACCCAACGGATTTTGATGCGGTTTTTTTTAATAGATAGATTGATTGAAGAGGAAGGTTTATATGTATAATAACATCCATTAAATAGTGGAGAAATACTGTTATTTTTGAGGTTACTCCAAATTTAACGCGTGCGGGCCACGGGCAGTAATGAATAAATCTTAACTACTGGATCGATTTTAATCATTTTTTCAGTGAATGACATAGGCTATTTTATACCCGTGCGAAGCCGGTGCGGGCCGCTAGTAGATAATAAATTATATTAGTAACACTTGATAATTGATATACAAGATAGGATACAGAGTGAACCGGCATCTGATAAATCTTACGTGAACTCGCTAGATAAATAAAAGCAGGGCCAAATGTTAAGACTGTCTTTCGGAAAAGCTTATGTACTGAAATGATTGTCTTTCGGATGACATTATGGATAGATGTACCGATAATGACTAATGAGAAATGTTTCCATGGCCACTAAACTTTAGTGGCATAAACAAGGAACATAAGATTTCTCGCGTCGTAGCTCACCACATGTAGTATGTTGGTGTACTGATTGTAGGTGGTAGAGCTACGCTGAAGCTATTACTGGTTTCAGCATGAATGGGTCGGCTCGCCCGGGGTAGTACCACCCTCTCACAGAAAACCGACGTGAAGTAACAGTGCTTGCACTGTTGCGTTTCGTTCGGTCGGTCAGTGAGAGCGCCGTAGGCCCACATATTTAAAAGGCCGGCAACGCACTTGCGACTCCCCTGGTGTTGCTAGTGTCTATGGACGGCGGTGATCACTTATCATCAGGTGACCCACCTGTTTGTTTGCCCCCTATAATATAACAAAAAAGGTTAGATTGCATTAATTCCCATTTCTAGAATTTGGTCTTCATATTTATTATTTTGATAGGGTTTGAAAATAATTAGATTCATATTTTGAATAAGTATTTTATGGTACTTTATCAGTCCACCTACTTTAATGCTTCTTATCATGAAGCCATTATTATCCTTTAAGCTACTTTTCGTAAGCAGGAATACAAAAGGATAAATGATTTTGGAAATAATAACAAATTTTGTTAAATAATCAACGGGGCAATATGATTGCATAATACATTGATGGACTTCACCATCTTGTGCTATTTCCTACCTGAGGTCATTACTGACATCTGGCAGCCATCCCTGTCAATATATATGACCTACTACGGCCACTTTGGATGGTCGAAATCGCCTCGATTAGTTGAGTAATGGCCACGGCTTACGACCCGTCCACGTAAATAGCTTTCTATGAATTTACGGACGATTTATTGGGGAGTAAATTGATATATTAATATTACTAGTGCAGTTTGTTACATCCTTAAAAACAAATGCTGGATATAAGTATCAAAGCTGAAACTAGTGCGAGGTGTTTAGCGTACAAAGTGAATTTGCCCCGTTACACGGCATTTCACTCAAGGCAGGGGGGGGGGGTGTAACCCGTTTCCATGTATAGCTCCCGTCGATTGAGTTATGTGCTCAGTTCGAAGGCCAATTTGATTTATTGAGAACCCACTTCAAAAGACTGAGAAGGTGTCTTTCGACATAGTTCGATTAAAACGCATTTGAAGCATATCACGTATTTATACATCGGTACAATGACACCTCTTTTGAAAGATAATTATAAAAAAAAATGTTATTTAAAATTTTAACTAATAATATAAATATGCAAATGTGAGTGTGTTTGTTACGCTTTCAAGTTTTAACTAGTCAATCGATTATCATGGTTTTTTTATGTGTATATTATGAAAGATACAGAAAATAACATAGGATTAGTATTCACCTAGATAAAAAAAAAACCTTTTTCAAGAAATAGTACAAAAGCAGATAAATGTGATGGATGAAGGCGCGAGTAAAATTTAGTAAATCTATAATTTCAATGAAGGAAAACGTTGTAATAAAAGATCTCTTAGTATTGGAGCAAATTTTAACGCTTGACCGGTTGGCTTTAAGTCGATATATAAGTCTGTATGTATCAATCAAGGCCAGAGATTTTGTCGCTAAGCAATTCAAGTTACAATATACTAATGAAAATATTTGAATTAACAATGGCCCAGATGTAGGTCCCACGAATACCGCGTCGGTTGACGTTGGTACGATTTCTTCAAGTTTTTCAGTATTTGATGCAGTAAAACGTAGGGTATTTTTACAACATTCAAGCTGAATATGTGTCTCTAAATATAATATATATGTATAATATATAATATATATGTGTTCCGACAAGTGGCTTTGAGAATCCTCTAGATTTGGGCCACATTATAATAACACCAAGTGAGGTTCTTGTCGAGTATTCAACTTAAAAAATAAATAACAAATGGTCATTTACGTCTCTTATTGCAGTGAACTCGTGTATAAAATCTGACAATATTATATTTTTTTGCATATACAATTGACTAGTGTGCTCTTTCTCGTAAGTAAGAACCTATGAATTTTGGAGCGAACAACTTACTATGGGCAAAACATTGTCGCTAGAGGAAATAAACAATTTTTATTCGTTTTTTTTTTAATTGTTTATGTACTTTGATTTAGACCGCAATTATTAGACTTATGATACAATTCTCTTTTTTTAATAATGTATATTTAAGAAAATAAAACAGTTTTAGTAGATTCTTATTGTATTGAAACTGAATTTAAATTAGCAGCTGTAGCTTCATCCTGACAGTTCTAGAACTGAAACTTGTATGTATCCATTGTTGTAGTACTAGGTCATCCCGCCAATATATTACTTTTTCCACATGCGTCACGTTTTTTATTTTTATGAACACAAATTTGGCACAAGACTATAAAAAATATTATTCCCCATCTACATCTATTTTATCCGTAGTTATTACTAATATGTATATAACTTATAAAACTCTGCTTTATTTTCCCTAAGGGCATTTTCGGCGATGAATATAACAGAATGTATAGAATGTTTTGCGACGTCTCTCACCTTAAGTATTGTTCAGGTATGCGCATCGCAGAAGTAATGCGATGGTTAATTGTTGCTTAAATGTTTCCCGATGAGAAACTTAGCTCGTTACGCAGCGAGCGCTACGTTTTTGTTGAATCCCCGTAAGAGATTACCGTTTCCCGCTCTCCACTTATTAAATTTTGGAACACGTACCGTCGCTGCCTTAATATGTTTTATTACTTAATGCATGACAGGAAAGAGTCCCTTTACAATGTAACTGTAAAACGCGCTGTTTTTGCGCGACTGTCAGACTATTTTTGCACGTAAAAAATTTGTTATTATTATTGATATTGGTTAGTCGATAAATTAACTTTTTAATTAAAATAAGTTGATCTAAATTATATTTATACTAGCTGACCCCGGCGAACTTCGTACCGCCTTACAGTCGGTTCTTTAAACTTTTTTATTAATACTTATTCTGGTATTCGGGACCATCGTATAAATATTGACATTAATATTTATACGATACTAACGTCACTCAATTGTTTTGCCTTCCCGGAACCTCTCCACTAACACTTAAACTTTATGCAATAGTATTAAAGTTCAAATTGAGTTTTAAGTATTATTACGAATCGTTTGTATGGGAGTATAGAAAAGTGTTGTTTTTAGACTTTTTCATGCAATTTTTTTAAATTTTTATCTCCGTAAGATCCATCCTCGTACTTAAAGGGATATTCGAAAAAAGAATTAGCGAAATCGGTTCAGCTGTTCTCGAGATTTGCGCTTAGCAACACATTTAGCGATTCATTTTTATATTATAGAAGATAATACTTTACAATTCAATGTAACATAGATATTCTGAGGAATTCATTTAAAAATAATTTCAACGAATAACGCGCGACACTCTCGGTTGTTATGTCAGCTCCTTATTATTGACGCGAATTAAAAGGACGCCATCTTGCTTCGAGGAAAGTTCTCGTAGGATTTCGCCGGTAATGAGCGCTAGACGCGTAATGTTGAAGGCATTTAACTAAATGTGAATTATACTGAGGAAATTTCTTAACATTCGTCACGTGTCTTCATGTGAGCGTTTAAGAATTAACATTGTGTAAACGCGTCGCGTCTTGATGTAACTTTAGTACGTTTTAAAGTTTTGCATGGATTTAACTTAATCATAGAGACGTGGGTATTCTATTCTGATAATATATACATATAATAAAAATGAAGTGTCTGTATGTAATATCAAAATAACGACATTTTACTGATTGGATATGAACGTATACACGATACTGATAACGAAAATATAATTTTTAAAATTTTTGTCTGTGTCGCTGTGTGTGTGTTTGTTTCGGGTAATCTCAGAAACGGCGGGACCGATTTTGACAGAAATTTCATTGACGGATTATTAAAATTACAGCGGATGACATAGGCTACTTTATTTTAGACTAGCTGTCATTCGTGGCTTCGTCTGTAGTACTGTCTCCAAAACGATTGGACCTATTTTCATGAGACTTTCTCTGACAAACAGCTAACATTATAAAAAGTAATTAAGGCTTTTTTTTATTTTGGACTAGCTTTTACCCATGGCTTCTTTTGCAGTACTATCTCCAAAACGTGTGAACCATTTTTCACGGAACTTTCACTAACAGATAGCTGATCTTATAAGAAGTAATTTTACAATTATAAAAAAGACGCACGTGGAGCTGCGAACAACAGCTAGTTTAGTATATAATAATTTCATAGGTTAATGATGTCAAAGTTTGTTATGAAATTTAATAACTACTTAAATCCATTTTTGTATAAATCTGAATATCATTATAGTTATTTTGCCGGGATAAGGTTAATTTATATTAACAGGCGGTTGGCTTTGAGATCAATCAGTAATCAACTGGAGTGGTAGGTTATATATACCTTTTTTTTTTTTTTTTTTTTTTATTAACGTGGGGAAATCCATCATGGACACACCACTCTCCCGGGGGAGAGAGTGGGTAGTGTGAGACTCTTACTCACTAAAACCCCACGGTGTACCGTCCGCCGCTAGGTTGGGGCGGCATGGGATCGTACAGTGCTATCACCATGCCACCCCAGCGGCCAGCCCAGCAGAAAGTGTCTGCCGGGCGTCGTCCTAATAAGGAGGGCAATCTGGGTACACACCAGCCACCCCCTTCTCGCCAACCGAACCTGTGCAATGGGGAGATGGGCCCCCCGGCCCGTCTCCCCAGGTTCGGTTACGGAGGTTGTAGGAGACGGACATAATTCCGCCTCCTCCCACCGACTCTGCGTTGACGGAGAGGATCGCTCAGAGGATCCTCCTCGCGGATCCTCTCCGCCGCCTCCTTCTGCGAGATGACCTCCTCGCAGAAGGAGGCCACTGCATTCCATCTTGTTTCGCTGCCGAGCATGGCCTCAACCACGCTCGGCAGCGATAGATCGCTCCCCACCGCCGCAACCAGAGTACGACGCTGTGACTCCCACGCAGCACACTCAGATAGAGTATGCTGCGCGGTGTCTGTCCCAGCGCCGCACTCATGGCATGCGGCGGTCGGCTCCCTGCGTGCGATCTGGTGCAGGTACCAACCGAAGCACCCGTGCCCGCTCAGCACCTGCACCAGTCTAAACGTCAGGGAGCCCCACTCCCTGTTCATCCATTCCAGCAGGACCGGGCGGACGGCGTCAATGGTATATTTACCATAACGTGCGTCCGCCAGATCCTGCTGCCACCTCTCTACCTCGTCCCTCCGGACCCTCGTTCTCATTTCGTCTATTTCCCTGGGAGCTGGAGGCTCCCCTCGGCGTTTCTTAGCCGCCGTATAACGATATACGGCGGAAAGAACGTCCGCCTCCAGCTCCCAGGGAAGGGAGCCGGCTAGTACGATGGCCGCCGCTGAGGACACCGTCCTGTATCCTCGTATAGCCCTCTGCGCCACAATGCGCTGTGCGCCGCGCAACGTGCGAATATTGGCGGCGCAGAGGGCATCCGCCCACAACGGTGCCCCGTAGACGGCCATCGACCGCACGACTCCCATATAAAGACGGCGGCAGCCGGCACCCGGCCCACCCTTATTGGGGAGTAGACGACTGAGTGCCGCTGCCGCCCCAGCTATACGCGGTCCGAGCCCCCTAAAATGGGGCTCGAACCGCCAGCGTCCGTCCAGGGTGAGGCCCAGATATTTCATCTGGGCCCCAACCCTGATTCGAACGTCCTCCACCAATATGTGTGCCCCAGGAGGTGGCCCCCGCCGAGGCCCGTGAAATAATAGGGCCTCGGTTTTATCGAGGGCCACCCTGAGGCCCAACCGTCGGATGCGCCCGACCACGATGGTTGTAGCCTCCGTGGCCAGGCGCATCAATTTATACCACTCTCCTCCCTGGGCTACGACTAGGGTGTCGTCCGCATAACAGATAAGGCGCGCTCCTTGTGGGGAGCGCGCTGCGGAGCACCCAGTCGTAGCCCAGATTCCACAAGAGTGGCCCCAGAGCCGACCCCTGCGGGACTCCACAAGGAGTTCCGCGCCGCACCATCCGACCTCTGCTGTCCACGTAGGCGACCTCCCTTCCCTCCAGGTATGCCTCCAACAGCCGCCGCAGGTACGGGGGCACTCCGAAAAATCGGAGCGCCTCCCGTATGACTCCATGCGGCAGGCTGTTGAAGGCGTTGGCGATGTCCAGGGACACCGCCAATAACCTCTCACCCTGGGAGGTCGCTTCCGTGGAGAGCGTCCTCAGGAGGCTCAGGGCGTCAATAGTTGAACGTCCCGACCGGAAGCCATACTGCGCATCCGACAGGTTTGGCCCCACTTCCTCCAGATGCTGGACGACCCGGAAGGCAGTTACTCTTTCGAGTAATTTCCCGGCGTCGTCCAGCAAAACAAGGGGCCGATACGCGGACGCGCAGTCCGGAGAGCGGCCCTCCTTTGCCATAAGGTAGAGCCGCCCTGTCTTCCAGGGCTTCGGGAACTGTCCGACCGCAAAACAGCGGTCGAACAGCTCCCGAGGTTATATATACCTAGCTAGCTCACTACCACCATACCATCACAATGACTCTTTTGTTTTGTCAGATTTCGGAATCGGCCAGAATATAATGCAGCTGCCGTTCGGCATAACAGTGACGACTGTTGTTACTATTGGATTTCTTTATGCTCAAAATGAGTCTACAGTACACTTCTTTTGATTTTATACGTCGTGTAGAAGACGGATATTGTATGCTAATTTCTCTTATAGCATTATAAGCATAGCGCTGTGCGATAGAGAACCGCTTTATAATTCCGAAGCAAGCCGACCTTAGCCGGACGTCTCGTTCTTCTCCCCGACGCGACGTGTCAAATCAAATGCTGGGTACTGTACAATTTTGTCGTGTTCAAAAAAAAAAAAAAAAAAAAAAAAAAAAAAAAAAAAAAAAAAAATTTTTTTTTGGATATGAATGACTTCGCCTTATATATGTATGTGACTGTAGCTTCATATTAAGGAGGAAAATAAACATTTTCTATTCGTATCTAAGCCGACCTTGCCGGAAGTCGTTGCGTCATAGGACGGCAGTCACTTGGCAACCGGAAGTGACGGCTGCGACACAATGGCGCCCGAGTTATTAGCGACGTCGAGGGCCGCGGCGACGTTTTCATATGGAAATTATCTTTAGGAAGTTTTCAGAGAAATTATTACTTTGCTATTGTGTCATCTTCCGTTTTTGTTTGTTATATAATTTTGAAATACGCATAGTATTTTTGTAATTATATATGACTAGCTGATAGCCGAGACTTCGTCTGCGTTGTTTATCATCTTTTCAATATATTTTATGTACAGAGAAAAGAACAAAGAAAAAACATAAATATATTTTGCTTATAACATGTCTATGTAGATTATCTTATCTGTTTACTTCCCTATATTTTTGCATATGCGCACCACACCGCTTGCCCCACTTTTCACATTGCAAAACGAGTAGTTTCGTAAAATTGTAATAACCTTTTAGTAAATGAAAATATTCTGCGAATCTCTATTCAGACAAGGCTCAAGATGTCGAAGATCGAAATCTATACAATAGTTTTTAAGTTCACACAAATGCAGACAGCTATGATTTTATTTAAATAAACAACGAAGTAGTTTAATTTATTGGGCTGATAACAACTATTATAATATACAATTTAAAAGTGTTTTCTTGAGATAAACAATGTAGTACATAGTATGTACATAGTATAAAACAAAGTCGCTTTCTCTGTCCCTATATCCCTATGTATGCTTAAATCTTTAAAACTACGCAACGGATTTTGATGCGGTTTTTTTAATTGATAGTCATTGAAGAGGAAGGTTTATATGTATAATAACATAAATTAAATAGTGGAGAAATACTGTTATTTTTGAGGTTACTCCAAATTTAACGCGTGCGCGCCACGGGCAGTAATGAATAAATCAAAACTGCTGGATCGATTTTAATCATTTTTTCAGTGAATAACATAGCCTATATATTTTATACCCGTGCGAAGCCGGAGCGGGCCGCTAGTGGAATTATATTTACGAGGCATTCTCTTCTACATACAAATAAAATGACAGAGGTCCAGCCGTTGTGCGTGTATCACTTAAAAACTATGGGATAGATTTTTATAAAATTTAAATTGTTTTATTTCATAGATATAATAAAATAAAATAATATTATTAATTAAAAAAATGTTACTTTAAAAAAAAACTATCAGTTTTATAAGCACTACGCGGTGATGTGCGTTTTCTTGCCTTGGAGAAGTGGGTGTAAACGGTATGAAACTCTTGTTTTTTTTTCTGTACATTAAGTATATCGTTAAGATAATAAACAATGCAGACGAAGTCGCGGATATTAGCTAGTATTATATTATAGAAGAGATAATAGCATAGATTTATGGCTATAAAAAGAACACAAAGAGACACCTACCTCATCGGTTCCCGTCTCGAACTGAAGTGTTCACTCGAGGTCTCGCAAGTTTTATAGACTTTTGTGATCTCGCGCTATTGTTGCTCGCTTTTGTGATATTTTATCGTCGTTGGCTTTGATAATTTTTATTATGAAATCATTTTTAATAGGTCGAGTGCGAAGATGTTTCGCATTTTTCACAAGCAAGATTTTGTTATGATCGAGGAATATTTTTTATTAACATTCGTATATGTATAAGTTAGTCTTAAAGAGCATATGTGTGCCATACGTAATTACTATTAGTCAGTAGTATTTGGGATGATTATAAAATAATCTGTATTTCAATTAAAAACTATATTGTTTGGCAGTTTTTACTATTGTAATCGTTTTTTTATGTCCGTGTAGAAAATTCTTGTCGCAAAATTTTATGTAATACTTAAAATAATAAACAAAACACAATAATGTGTGGTTTTACGAAACCACGCTGCAAGTGAAACTTATTTTCGGTTCGTAGGCATTTAACTAAAAATTTTCGGAAAATTATTCGATTTAGGATATTAAAATTGCGTTTTTCAATTTGCATATTATGCTACGAAATACGTAATATATACAATAATTCAGGTGATAGACGTATTATTATAACTGAGCACAATATTTATTTTGGTTATGTTGTATTGAGCCATGGGCGCCACTGTATTGGCGTTGGGTACTCTGCCAAGCGCCTTTCACTTTGCCCCTACACTGCGGCAGGTTGTAATGCAGTCTGCGATAAATGAACGAAAATATTTGAAGCGATTTGATTTTCTTTTTTTTTATACTTTATAGGTTAGCGTTTGATTTATGTGTCCATCGATCGGTCCATCTGATGTGGTCTAAGACGGTAGTCACGCTAAGCTTAGAGAGAGATTGGCTCTCAAGTGTAGCTGCCGGAACACAGCAACTGGTGCTTGACGACAGATTTTCAACCTGAGAGTGGTAGCTAGCCAGGCGGACTTAGAAAAAACCCCACCACCATGCTATGGTTTCATCACGATGCTTTCCTCCACTGATAGCTCCGACTCGGTTGTTAGGATTCGAACCTACGTTACCTTCGACGTTGTGTCCGAACATACTACCAACTGAGCCATCATCGCTTCGATTGTGTCGACGAAAATGTTTCACTTTAATAATATATAGGCTTCAATGTGGTACTTGATTTCTCCTTTAGACGCGTATTACCGTCATTGTCTTATCAGCTAATGTGCGAGGGCGGGTTGCTTGAAATCATTTATGTAAATTTATACTGCAACGTACCCCCAATTCTCCCCCTCCATCTCCCCTCCCCCCTCCCCTCCCCCTCCCCCATCCCAAAAGAGCCCCGCGACGTAGTCATTAATCATCGGTTGTCTGTCAAAACATGCTTGATACTTTCGTGATGCGTGTCGGATGTCTCATGTACTTACTCGTGTATCATAAATTGTATTTACATACAGCCTATTCCCTCGGCTCCTCTTCTTACACATTTATTATTACTTGTATCTGTTAATATATAATAGAGTTACCTGTAGCGAAATATTAAAATATATAGAAATTTTATTTTCAACGCTATCAGGTAATCGGTATACAAGTCGATATACTACAGCGCCACCTAGTAGCAAGTTATAAGTGTTAAAATCTTTTTCCATGAGATAACACTTAGGTTTACCGATCTTCAATGAGGTCTTCACTGGTTAAACTGTATCTCAGTTTATTCAACATCCAATAGGGAGATGAGCGCTTTGGAAGTATAATCTAGAACGAGTTGTGCTTCTGCTTTTTTGCTTCGTATATTGTAATAGTATGTTTTATAGTAATTTTAATACTTTATAAGTTAACGTTTGACCACAATCAGATCTACTGCCGAATGATGATATGATCTAAGGATGTTAGGCACGCCTAAACCTAGAGAGGACTAGCTCTCAAATGCAGCTGCCAAAACATATCTACTGGTGCTTGACGACATATTTTCAACTTGTAGGTAGTAGCTAGGCGGGTGGACTAAGAAAAAACCCTAATAGAATACAATATATACTTTATTATAGACACGACCGTGTCTTGTGTAATACACTTTTTTCCGTGCTATAAATACTAAGCTGTATATTATCCAGTCTACATATTTTTATAAAACAATATTCAACGTTTGACCACAATCAGATCTACTGCCGAATGATGATATGATCTAAGGATGTTAGGCACGCCTAAACCTAGAGAGGACTAGCTCTCAAATGCAGCTGCCAAAACATATCTACTGGTGCTTGACGACATATTTTCAACTTGTAGGTAGTAGCTAGGCGGGTGGACTAAGAAAAAACCCTAATAGAATACAATATATACTTTATTATAGACACGACCGTGTCTTGTGTAATACACTTTTTTCCGTGCTATAAATACTAAGCTGTATATTATCCAGTCTACATATTTTTATAAAACAATATTCATACTGACACAAAATTCCGCGTAAACTATTGTTATTATGGAACTTGAACAGTGGTACCTAAACACTGCGAAACCGCGTACTGATAATTCTGGAGGTCACACATAATCTAGTCATTTTATTGTAGAAGCAAACCTGCGACCCAACAGTTCAGTAATAGACAATTGCCGCAAGAGACCTCAATAATCCTATTGATTTAAATGCGTTTACATTCGCCGTTCGTGTTCCCGTACAAAACTTATATTTGGTTAAATAATAATAAGCTATTATAAAGTTCTATGATGATTACTTAAAGCCTATAATTTTTTTTAACAAACTTATTTTTTTTTTTTTTTTTTTTTTTCGAACTGACCTACACTGTTAGCCTGGCAAGGCTCTACAGTTCCACCGGACTACTAAGGGGAGCGCTTAAGGCACTCACCCGATTTTATATGGACGACTAGCACAAGGGCGCACGGCACGCCTCGGCTTGGGCTGTCGTCGAAAACCCGAATCTAACTAGCTAAGCTAAGCCTATCCGTATCATACCTGTATGGGTTCGTGAAATATACATGGTTACCAAGCATGTATGTTTTACGATCCCGTACATGTATTTTGTATCTATCTATCTGTGTTCTAAACTATTACAGTTCGAAGGGCAAAAAAAAACAAACAAAAACAGCCCACCACTATGTGTACCTACGAGTGAGTGTGTGTGCACGTGTGTGGGGTGATCGGTGTTGTGTTGTAGACGAGTGTTTGATCGAATCAGTAGTACTCTGTTCGCGCATGCAAGCTGCTCGAGGGCTCCATTCCGGGGGATCGGACCTCGGCTAGAGCAGTTGCCGAGGGAGGCCTAAGAATGTGTGCTGGGGCAAAATTCACAGCCAAACCGCGGCGGCGTGATCTGTGATTACGCGGGCGTGGGCGCGCACACGCTGTGTTTCGAGGGACGGAAGGGTAGTCTTGATTACCTAGCGAAATTTCTTCGGGAGGGTCGGTGAAAATGTAACGCGGACGTCTTTTGTAACGCGGCGCGCCTGGCACGGTATCGTAAGTCGCGGCGGATACCACTAACGGATTGGGATGATTCATGGCTCTGTCGAAATAACTAGTCGTGAGAGTTTTTACGTACTCCCAGATAGACGGCATCTCCAGGTCCCTATGGAGGTCGACTCTCCGGATGTACCACGGGGCACCGATCGCCTTTCGTAGAAAACGGTTCTGTATTTTTTGTAAAGTCTTGAAGTTCGCTTTTGACATATGCGCGAAAACGGGACAGCTATACGTCAAAATCGGACGAATACACATTTTGTAAAGTGTGAGCTTATGTCTGACGGACATTTTGCTCTTAGCACATAATAACGGATGCAGACGACCCAAAACCATAGCGGCTTTGTTTCGTACTCTCACTGCATGCTGCTTAAACGTGAGGCGTCTATCTAACGTGACACCGAGATATTTGACCGTAAGGGCCCAAGGAATCTCGGTGTCATACAATTTAAGGGACTCTATATTTCTCGGACGCGGACGCTGAACCGGATCGAAAAAGATCGCAGCGCTTTTCTCGGGATTAACCTCTATACGCCAACGAAGAAACCATTCGCCGAGTTCCTCGATGGCCCTATTCATACGGATAGCTAAATGCGACGGCCGCCAATCGGAAGCGTAGATTACTGTATCGTCAGCGTAACAACCTACCTCGAACCCCGGGGACCGAGGTAGGTCACTGATGAACAGGTTGAAGAGGGAGGGCGCGAGGATGGACCCCTGGGGCACTCCTGAACGTATCGGGTGGGGCTGGGATAACTCACCTTCCACTCTATAGCGGAAGGTCCTATCTGTGAGAAATTCGCGGATGATGTGAACTAAACTATCCGGAATACTAGACTTGAACAGTTTGTGGACTAGCCCGTCGTGCCAGACCTTGTCGAAGGCCTTGGCGACGT
Organism: Antheraea assamensis; assembly: GCA_035772565.1. NCBI lineage: Eukaryota > Metazoa > Arthropoda > Insecta > Lepidoptera > Saturniidae > Antheraea > Antheraea assamensis. The sequence goes on along the minus strand of JAQQSE010000191.1, from coordinate 70,117 downwards.
CAAAGAAGACCGCTATTGTACGTTTCGGTTTAGGCTTGGCCGGACTGACCTGGGGCTGGGGGTCTTCGTTGAATTTAGAGAATATGTACTCCGTGAGGCGGTGTACTTGGTTCGTGCACGAGTGTTGTGCACGGAAACCGAACTGCTCAGGCGGCAGCAGATTCAACCTTGTTATCGTGGTCTGTAGGCGGTTCAGAAGGAGCCGCTCGTATAACTTGCCTAGTGTATCCAGTAAACTGATAGGGCGATAGCTAGCGGGAAGCGTAGCTTTTTTGCCGGGCTTGTGAATGCCTATCACTATGGCCTTTTTCCAGACGGCTGGAAAGTGACCCTGGGACATGGCAGCATTGAAGATGCATACCAAAAGAGCTATGATGAAGTCAGGAAGGAGCTTCAGTACCTCGTTCCTGATTCCATCGGGACCTGGGGACTTCCTAAGCTTCAGACGCTTGATAGCGGCCGTCACTTCGTCAAAAGTAACCGGGGTTAGGGTATCCGCGCGAGGAGACGCGAGAAAGCTATCTACCGCGGATTTTATCGATTCGATATGGACAGGGTCAGTGTTAGCAGTGTTTGGAGAACATTGCTCCTCTAAACTCGCGGCGAGACACTCCGCTTTGTCTATACTTTCGAACGCGGGAGGCAACCCATGACCTCTGTCTAACGGGGGCATCGATGCACTCTGCTCTGATTTGAACTTACGCGTGAACGTCCAAAACGCCACGTGGGACGGCTGGATATCCTCCAGGAGTTTGTCCCACCTGGCGGCTCGGATTTCTGCGATACTAGTTTTAACTAACTTTTGTAATGAACGTAATCGAACGCGATTGTCTTCGGTCGGGTAAGTGTCGTAGGCTCGGGTCGCGGCGTTCTTTTCCGTGATCAATGCCTTCACGTCGTCAGGGAGTATAAAGCGGCGATCGTTCACCGCTTGTACCTCTCTCGAGGTCACCCTGACGGCGGTCTGGAGGTGGTCGACCAGGGAATCGATAGCCAGATCCGCGTCGGCTTTAGACACCAACACGTCCGGAATTCTATTTAGACTCTCCGAGGACAGATTGTCTTTCAAGTGACTGCGGAGTTTCGCGTAGTCAGCTGCGCGCACGGACTGACAGTCGATATCGAAATCTGAACCTAGTTGCAAGATAACGGGGCGGTGATCTGAGTCTAGTTCGTGTACGACTTGTATGAGTCGCACAGAAAGCTGGACGTTTTTTAAAAGAGCTACGTCTAACACTGTCGGGCGACAGCGATCCTGATAGTGAGTGGGTTCCGGCGGGGCTATGACGTCAAAAGCGAGATCGCCACTTAGTTTGTCGAGTGTCACCCCGTTGCGGGAAGTACTCGAACTATTCCAAATGACGCTCCCACTGTTGAGGTCCCCTGCTATGATAACACTGTTACTTAACGCGAACAGCGCCTCCAAGTCAGACTTGAGAAGCTCTTTACTCGGTTTAAGATAAGCAGAAACTATCGTTATGTTCGCATGACCGGTCATTCCTAACCTGCACACTGACACTTCCATATTTGTAAGAACGGGTGGCTCTACTGGCATACAATATAACGAACGTTTAAAATAAATCAAAGTGCCGCCCCCGCGGGCGACACGGTCGTTTCTGATAATATCATAATTCGCGATACGCGGATTATTCATTTTCGGCTTAAGGAGCGTTTCCTGTACTAACAATATATCTATCTGCCTATCGTGTAAGTAGTCGGCTACTAAGTCGCGTTGCGTACGGAGATTTCTCGCGTTAAAAAACGAAAGACAAAGAGCGCGCGGTTTAATTTTACTCGGCGGTGTGAATACTATTTATTGTTATTTACTGCGGCGCGGGCGAGGCGTTGTATCGTCGCGGCAACGTTTGGGAATGCAGAGACCGCATTCAAAAGACCGATGTCCCTATTACTATTTAAAATTTTATTGAATGCGACTATTTCGCTAATGTCGTGCTCGAGTAAGACTTGAGACAGCCAATCGATGCCCGAGAGAGAGAATGAAAAAGCATGAGAGGGCTGAGCGGGCAACGCTCTTTGAGGCTGAGGCTGGGGCTGCGCCTGAGGCTTGGAAGCCTGAGGTTGAGGCCTAGGAGCCCAGGGGGCGACAGGGGCCCGCCAGGACTGGGGGGCTTGCGGCACAGAAGGTGCCACGCACGGCATCGGGGCCGGAGTTACCGGGGTACGGGAGGAGCCCGGGAGGCCCGGGAAGGTCTCAACGGACATAAGAGGTGGAGGCGGAGGGCGGGCAGAGACAGCAGGAGCCCTACGGGCTTGTCTCGCCTGGCGTGGGCGTTGCGGGCGGGGCGCGCGGGGACACCCGCGATAACTCGCAGGGTGGCCCGCGTTACCGCACAGAACGCAGCTGGGAGGCTCGGGAGTGTCGGGAGTGCGAGCGCACTCCTTCGTGGGATGGTCACCGAGGCACTTGACGCATCTGGGACGGAGATGACAGCCTCTGGCTGTGTGGCCATAACTCTGACAGTTATGACACTGAGACGGGGTATGAGACGGTCAAGGATGACCAGAGCCATAGGGTAGGGAGCTTTGGTGCGGGGGTGGTACATCCGGTGTACCTCCCGCACTGGGAAATTTTGCTCCTTAAGGGAGTCTGAGATTTCCTCGGTGGACAGCTCCACCGGGACGCGCCTGAGTACGGCTCGGAGAAGGCGCTCTTCTTCGAGCGCGTAAGTGAAATAATTAAGCTTCCTCTCTCGGAGGTGAGAGGTCAGCTTGCGGTGGTCGATGGAGGTGGGGACTTTGACCTGAATACCTTGAGCGGTATTCAGGGCTGAGGTGTAACGGATACCCGACCCATTCATATAGGTCGAAATCGCGAGCCAGGAGGCCTTGTCCTGAATGGTAACGGGGGGCGGGGGGCGGGGCTTCTTAGCCTCGGCTACGGGACCCGTAGCGTCGGCTTGGGAGGGGGCGGGGCTAGCGTTTCCCGAGCGAGGCGTTCGATAGGCTGCGATCGCGGCTGATTTCGCGGGCACCCGGGCGCCATCTACTTTTAATGTTTTCTGAGCCGGGCGACCGGAGCCTGACTCAGAATCAGAGGCGCGCGACGCGGCGGCAATGGGCGGCGTGCGGACGCGTTTTCTATTTACGACGGTGAAGCCGTCGTTAGCTGGCGCGGAACTAATATTATCTAGTTCCATGTCAGAGCCGGCCTCCGAGCATGGAATAGGTGCTACTAAACTAATTCTATCTAGTGGGTTTTCCGGCGAACTAGGCGAGTCTAGCGCGGCGAAAGAGTTCGCGGTCGCTACGCGGGGCGATAATTCGTCTATACTAACCGGCTCAACTAATAGCTGCGGGGCACTACGTTGGACGCGCCTGATTATTGCTTCTAACCAATAAACTCTGTCTTCTATGTTGGCCATCCCGGGGCCTGCGAGGGGGGCGGGGGAGGACATAATTAAACCTCCCTGCCTGAAGGGCAGGGGGGCACGCCAAAATTAAATTTACGGGACTATCCCGAGTCCGGACTAAAAGAGCTGTGGGCGAAGTGCAATGCCACACAGAGAAGAACCTACAAAGCCTAGGGGGAGGCCCTATCAAGCCCAGGGCAGAGAACGCAGACCGGTAAACCGGGCTACGCCCAAACAGACACCCGGGGATGGAATGAGGGAATAGGAGGGTGGGAGGGCGATACCTGGACCTGACTAGGCGCACTCGCCAAGGCCAGACAACCCAGGCCCAACTGCCTTTACCGTTTGCCTCGGGGCAACCGGCGAGCGGACAGGGCGCTCTACTCACTCGTTGGCACCGTGACACGTATTCCCGTGAGTAGCCACTAAGCGTGGTCTTCGATTGACAGCGCGGGATGTCGCACCGAAAAGTGCGGTTTTATATTTGCACTAAAAGTGCGGCTTCGCAGCAGATGTTTTCTCTCTTCGAAATTCTCAGACTCGAACACAATAGTACCGGACGATGATTCACTCGGCAACAATGCGGGTCGGGCAGCGACGAATTCGTAGAAATGCCAACACCTGGTGCGCAGGTAGGCGAGCGCGGCGAGCCGGAAATGACCGGAGAAAGCCGAGTGCGGCGAACCGAACGGACCGTCAGAGCTGCGAGAGAGCGCACGTGCGTCCCCGACCGCGGCTCGAATCGGACTCCCCTTTAACAAACTTAAGTTTAACCATTATTAAAATAAACGTTACTACTTAACACCTACGGAACAGTGTAATCGTATGTAGTCTATGTAATACGTTGAAAAATTCCCTATTCACTAATAGAAGAGTCATCAAAATCGGTTTAGCCGTTTCGAAAATTACAACACATAAACAACTGAAATTTCGATTCTATTTATATCTATCTATACATTTATGAATATACAGTTTATAGACTACGAAAGTCGTAGCACTTGCTACGTCGTAGCCGAAGTCAAGGCTACGTGAGCTTTTCTGTTGGCACCGGAGAGCTACGTTGCTACATGACAGTGGACGACGTCGTTTAAGAAAGAATTATAAATTTCTGCCATCTAGCGGCGAAATTTAGTATTTCAAAAACAATAAGTAGGTAATATATTTTTTCTAAAACTAATTATTAAAAGATGTTATATAATTTATTGATAAAAAAAATTATGAAATCATTCATTGTTATTAATAATCTATAATTTAATTAGGGGATAACGTTATAAATTGCTATTAATCGTATTTCATCGTTTTAGACGCATATTTAATTACTACAGTTATATTAAAAAAATTTATACTATTACTAGGTGACATAATTAGTAATAAAAATTAGCTTGTACATACCGTTTTTTTTAAATATTATTGATAACGATTTCCTTCTAAGATAACATTATTATGTATGTATTATTATTGACACTATTTTTTTTTTAATTATGTACAGAAATGTGATGCCTCTCCTGTCGCATGTGGCTATGGGTGGCGATGATTACTTACCGTCAGGTACCTCGTCTGTTTGTTTGCCTCAAATCGCATAAAAAAAAAAATTGTATATAATATTCCTTTTACAATTGCTGTGCTAATTCGCGACTAAAACTAACACGGTAATCCTAACATATACATTGTAAATAATGTCTTACATCTCTTCATCGTGCTCATCAATTTCGAACAACACGTCTCTCTACTACCCATATCTCGATATCTCAAAATATTTTCCCCGAGTACTTCGTGTAGAGATAAATTCGTCCATCACGCCTCCAGCGTTCGCCTAACCGTTCATCATTAAGGCCTCCTCCGTTCGAACATATTCGCGCGTGTACGTTTCTCACAATATATCACTTTCTCCTCCAATGAGGTGCGAATTCACAGATATCGAACGTAGAAATAAAATTGTGCTGGATGTGATATTGTACTTTTTTGTAACCGAGCGTACATAAATATATTTTATTATTACATTGTAGGGTGTGGTTGTTGATACACTGCGTACGTACAGTCCTCGCTAAATATGACAGCTCTGAAGATAATTGTAGAGAATAAGAATTTAGGTTTAAATAAGGTGAAGAATTTCAAGAAAACTTATATTATAATTTAATTATTATAATAATATTTTTTAATTTTGTTTTGTATTAAACTCTTGACTATATTATGCACCGACTCGTATTTATAGATATATTGGAGATTGTGTCTAAAGACATTTAATCTAGTCTCACTTTCATTATACGATATAACGTACATTATATGTAGGTGGTAGAGCTACGCTGAAGCTATTACTGGTTTCAGCATGAATGGGTCGGATCGCCCGGGATAGTACCACTCTCTCACAGAAAGCCGACGTGAAGTAACAGTGCTTGCACTGTTGCGTTTCGTTCGGTCAGTGAGAGCGCCGGAGGCCCACATATTTAAAAGGCCGGCAACGCACTTGCGAGTCCCCTGGTGTTGCTAGTGTCTATGGACGGCGGTGATCACTTACCATCAGGTGACCCACCTGTTCGTTTGCCCCCTATAAAAAAAAAAAGAAAAAAAAAACAAAATAAACTGGTAAATACATTTAATTAATAGCTAATATTCAATATATCTATGAAGAACGTTTTCTATAATCTAATGTTCATTTAAAATATATCTTGATTATAATTTTTGAATATTCCCGCTATAATACTATCGCCTATCTCGACGTTACAGGATTCTAAGCAAAATTGTCTCTCTACCTATGTATACATCAAAGTGCAAATGTCAGAGCATTGTTTACGAAGCTGTGACGTCACGAGTTATGATTGATGAATCTTTCGACTTGGTAACAAGAATAATTGAATTGAATTATTAAATAGATCTTTCGAACATTTCTTTATATAGTGTCTATGGTCGTATTGTAGACGGATAATGATTTCTTAGCAGCCACGTCTATTCTCAAGCTATGCACTGTTTGTAATCAACTAATAAAATAATTGTATATTTCTTCACTGATTTTCTGTTGCGATTGTCAAATGTTTCAAATTTCAATGTTCATCTTTTTACCTCAATGTACTCCTAAAAAATTTGGTCAACAACTTACCGATGTACAGGTAACTTTTCAGCTTTTATATTATCAGATACTATACTATTGTTTGAAATACGCGACATTAATTAATTTTAACTTATATTTTTACATTAATCGACAAAGTTCTTATACAAAATATAATATTATAGTGAGTTTCTTTTGTCCTGCCAATAACACGCTCACCCAAATTAGAAGAAGAGCACAATTCAAAAAAATTACTCTAATTAAACGATTAACGTGCCTACTTATGAAAGGATCACTGCTCACACTAAAAGTACTGCGTCATCGTAAGTACCGCGGTACGCCACGGACGTCGCCAATTGGCTGCTTCGAGAGATCACGCGATCTAGGATACGTTCGGAAACGCATCGTGCTACAATATATTTTATATTATAAAAGCATATTAAGAAAGACAATAATTGTCTCGCATCGAATGAAGTCATGTTACAATTGAATTTGACCTAGTGATTTGGCAATTAAAACCCGATCAAAAATAAGCCTTACGCTATTAGTGATTCGAGTCTTGGATTGTTTGAACGGTCCTTACGATTAATTTACGTAGCAACTTTGTGATAACGTAGGCCGGTTTATGAACCCATCAAAACGGTTTAAAGTCGTTATTCTGCGCACGGAACCGTAATTCATATTTTATCTTGACACCTATTGCTGGGTAAGTAGAGACGTTAAAATACTAAAGAATCGAAAGCTATGTTGTTTGCGTCTCAGAGAAAACCTTTATTATTTATTTTTTTTAATATATTTTATAGGTTAAACGTTTCGACCACAATCTCATCTGATATTAAATTATGATGTGGTCTAAGATGGTAAGTCATGTTTAACCTAGAGGAAGACTGGCTCTCAAGTGCAATCGCTTCATGGCGTAATGCAACTGCTTAGAACTATATATTTGGTCGATTAATTGAGAAAACAGCTCATTAAACATTTAGTTTACATACAAGCAGGCGCCCACGGCTTTGTCCGTGTTTGTAACTTCATAAGTGATTGACATCTTCTTCGTTTAATTGCAACAAATTTTGCAGCGCTACGCTTTAAGCCTAGAGGAGTACTCGCCTGCAAGTGCAGCTGCCGTAACACACCTATATTAACTTGGTAGTAGCTGGCTAGGCAGGCCTAGAAAAAAACTCTGCCAACATGATTTTATTATCATGTTTATTCACTCATCGAAAGTTCCGGCTCTGGACACGAACCCATTGTCAATCGACGCGATGGCGAAACACGCTAACCATTGAGCCATCATCGCTTCACACAGTCAATTTACATAAACGCGTATTATCAATGAAATAATAAAACTTTTTTAAATGAACGAAATCGCGGGTAGTTTTAGAATAATTCTAATAGGTAACCTACCAGTTCAATGCAAGTGTTATGTCAACTTTTCTCGTACAAGTTTCATAGAGCTATCAGTTTCCGATACAAACACCTGCTAAACGATTATTCCGCGTTTTCTTTTACGCTTTATATGGAAGCGTAAATCCGACTTGTTTTCACGCAGGCGTTTTTTAACGTGTGGTCCCTGTTTAAGCGTATAGATGAATGTTTATTTAATTTAGTCTATTGATTGAGTTCTAAAATAAATACATATACCTATAAAACGTGTTAATGCATATGTAGTTTTTTTTAATATAAATGTATGGAGCTTTTTGTTCTATACAATTGTGAGGTAAAGCAACTTACTTCCAGTGGCGTCTTAAAAAAAAAGTAAGAGTACGACTTGAAATAAATGAACCATGATCTTAACATGTTACATAACAGTATATAATATGTTAAATAATTAAAATATAAATACTCCTTAACTATGAAATACATTTTTTTAATAATACAGACAACAGTTTGTGGGGATAGATACAATGTCTTTTCTATTTTCATACAAAAACTACACAGAACGAGTTGTCATATATCTGAAAATAGCTTGAATAACAATATAAGTTATCAGTAATAAAAATATTGTTTAAATTGTCCAAAATATATCGATAAGAGTCAAGTAGTAAATTTGAAAAAAAATTTGGTTTTTGATAAAAATTTCTGCATACGCTGCATGAACACAAATTTAAAGATACAAACGAATACAAAGTCACTGCTAGTTTATAATATTGTTTAATGTTATCAAGTAACAAACAAGAATTAAATTTAATGTTAACTGCATTATAGGTATACAGTTTTTCGGCCAATAATAAGTTACTATTTGTGTGGACCAAGTGGAACACCCAATGTGTTTAGTGTTAACTGCAATCTAAAATTATTTCGAAGCATGCTTATTATAGGTATACAGTTATAACTTGCCAACAATAAGTTACTATTTGTGTGGACCAAGTGGAACGAGAACAGCCAATAATAAGTTACTATTTGTGTGGGCCAAGTGGAACGCCCAATGTGTACCTAACTACAGAGTACCGAACACTGCCACTTTCTGGTTTAAGTACCTTGTACAGTTATCACCGTTCTTAACAATTATTATTGAGCAATGAGAAAACACGATTCTATTTATTAATTCGACCTTTTCAATTATTCATAAAAACCTTATAATATGGAGTGCATGGAAGAAATTCTCCATATTTTTGTGAAAACCGCCTTAAAGACCGTTATGTAGTTTGAAGAACTAGGTATTACATTCAGACTTATGAATTTGTAGAATGTGAAGGTCGGGGTGTTGATGTAGTGAATTACAGAAATACCAACATGGCGATATAACAGGTCTTTATATTTCAAGTAATCTAATCAAAACTGAAATAATAGTCAATTATTATTAATTGCGTCTATTTAAGACTGAGTAACTGTAATTAATTATTCTTGACAACAGATATTAATTATCAAGAATCTAGGATATGCAACTACCACAATACCACAAGTGTACCGTACAACGTCAGAACCAAGACTGCTCGAATTGCGGTCGCTCCGTTCCTTTTATACTGAAACGATAGTAATAGGGAGAGTGAGGGTAATTGAATACCGCGATCTGTGGCGTTGGTTACACCACGTGTTGTTTACAGATTCATTGCTAGACGCATATACAGGTGCCGACAAATACATAATTTTATTTTACTCGACGTTCTAGAATTCACGTAAATCGCTAACAGTAGCGCCCCGAACAGATATTTATGTAAAAGCTTTATGAGTCAATCCCGTGAGTTACGTTTGATGTTATTATGCGTTTCGTTTTTATGTTACCTCCATTCCACAGCCGTCACGGAATAAACTATTTTTAGGCGATCAACGATACGTCGTACAACGAAACGCGAGTCCGCTTTCGGTGTCGCATTGAATTTTATAGCGAATAACCGAACTCATCGCAGGACCCTAAATTTATACGTTCCGTATACATTCATTCACACGACAGCATAGTATATATATATAGTTTACTTTATAATACATAGCGTTAACGCTTTTCGAACGTTTTTCTTATAGTTGGCTCTGCAAACGATGGATGTATCGGTTCAGGAATGAGTAGGTTTTAATTGATTGCGTTAGCGTTTATGATAACATTATATAATGGTGGCGTCCACCGACGATTCCGTACGAGTTAATAACAATAAAATTAGTCAAGGTTCCCTAAAGAAAATATAATTGTCTACGAGTGATACTACTTCCTGAATTGGATCGGGAGGAATACCCTTCACAAACATACTTTGTTTTGTTTTTTTTTTTTAATACTAATGTACAGTAAATTATAATTTAACTTCAATTATAATATAAATTCTAGTTCTAAGATTGTAACTAAACTTATCAGCTGTAACGCTACACACATTAATAAAGTAACAGAAACAACAACTTATTGAAAATACACTGGGTATAGATTTTTTATATATTATAGGGGTGTTGTGATGTTAATAATATGCGGTTTAGATAACGACTACTTTATTTATATCCACCTACATATACGACATCTTCCCCTTAAAAACTATCGTATACAATACATTCTCCTTAAAAAAAAAAAAAAACAACGTTAGATTTACAAACCAAATAAAACAACTATATCTATGTGCACCCTTATAAGATATTTGCTTTATAGTAAACTTGTTTCCCGGAAACACCTCAGCTTAAGCCTTCATGAATTTTTGTGTCCTATGACCACCTGGATTACTAAGGTCTTGGAATAATATATAACCAATAATACATAATAATTCTTACGAAACTTGAAATTTTATTATTAGTTTTTGACTTTCGAAAATGATACATATTAAAAAATACTACCTATAAATTAACGAGCTGCTTGGCTCGGCTGCGTGTAAATGGTGGAGAGCTAACGAGAGTTTGATGATTAGACTTTGGCTGTTCAGTATTAGACATACCATGTTTTTTAAGTTTATTTATTGGTGAATGAACATTTTCTGATGTGTTATATTTTATTAAGTGACGGCGATTACGCCTATACGTGCCTAGTTTATTTTGAACTAAATAGGACCTTGGAGTACCCGCGCCCTGCACTATCGTACCTCGAGTCCTCTGATTACCATCTATGCAAATGACTTTATCACCCTTATTTAAATTATTCAATTTCCTACTTCGTTTATCATAACATTTTTTCGAATTCACTTGTTTTTCTAATAATTTTCTATATTCAGAGGGATCAACGGGATTTGGCTGTAATAATTTCGGATGAGTTGGTAGTTTGCATCGAAGCCTGCGTCCCATTAAAAGCTGTGCAGGAGAGCTTAGACCGTCCCTAGGAGTATTTCTGTAATTGAGTAATGCTAACTGAAAATCTGTATTACTACTGATCGCCTTTGTTAGAAGCATTTTAATCGTTTGAACCGCTCGTTCGCTCTTACCATTCGCTTGTGGATATCTAGGCGAAGATGTCACATGATCAAACCCCCAATCCTTAGCGAACGTTTTAAACTCATAACTAGTGTATTGCGTACCGTTGTCACTCACCAGTCTCTTCGGAGGCGTGGGTTCGTATCCCATCGCTGCCACCATGTTGTGATGTTAATAATATGCGGTTTAGATAACGACTACTTTATTTATATCCACCTACATATACGACAAGGGGGTAAACGAACAGGTGGGTCACCTGATGGTAAATGATCACCGCCGTCCATAGACACTAGCAACACCAGGGGAGTCGCAAGTGCGTTGCCGGCCTTTTAAATATGTGGGCCTCCGGTACTCTCACTGACCGAACGAAACGCAACAGTGCAAGCAATGTTACTTCACGACGGTTTTCTGTGAGAGGGTGGTACTACCCCGGGCGAACCGACCCATTCATGCTGAAACCAGTAATAGCTTCAGCGTAGCTCTACCACCCAGAAAGGACACTTGCAATAACAAAGACTCGGATCATGTCTGAGGATCAAGGGAACACATATATAAATATATATATAATTTTCTTTGTTTGAACGCGGCTAAATAAAAACTACAAAATTTATATAAATGTAATTCTTATATAGAATAGCACTGGATCTCGGGAAAGATACAACCTATAAAATATCTAAGCAGTACTTAACGCTAAGATTACAATAAAAAAAATTGATTTTGAATATGACAATCAGTTTCAATGAAATATGCAAAAAAAAACATTTTTTTTGTGTACCTAACCCACGGACACTAGCTGGTAAATAGTGTGAATATAGCATATATTAATCAGTATCAAGTTATATGCAAATAAAACTTCATTACAAACTGCATTATTCCTAAATACACACTGAGTGACGTGCACTCCGACACATACCTGTTTACAGTGAAGTGTGTCCGTTTTATAAAGCAATTGGCAAACCCAAACGCGTGAACTTCATGGCTATGACGCGACGCTTTAACGCGCTTAATTGTTTACTGCAGCTACCTATGCCGTTATATAGATTAATCGCTTGTAAAGCGGCCGTACGTAGATACGCAGATGCGTAACCTGAGATAAACAAGTCTAGTGTATTCTCATCTCGTGACTCAACCGATTCTAAAGCTATATTTTTCAAAACAGGAATATTTACAAAATATTTTCTCTGTGGTCTTTACAATGTATCAGTTATGCAATAAATGTTTAGCTTTTGGAGCCGGACAAATTGATATTGAAGCGGTATTCCCCATTTACATTGGCATTTTTAGAAGTAATTAATTTCTTTGCATTGTACCAGTTGTCACTGCCACATAACATGTTAACAATATTATATATTACTTAATTACATATTAAATAGAATAAAGTCCGATGACAAAAGTCATAGGGAAGCTGAATACCCTCTGAGTCTTTCCATTATAACCTCTTTCTTTGTTAAGCAAAGTAGCGAAGAAGCGGGACCATTCTGCTACTTTTCCAAGTGAAATTCTTGAAAGAGAAATAAAGAAAAAGTTTTTCATAAACTCAATAACGCCCCCTACCGTGTCGTGATCGATCCAATAAATATCCCGCCATTCGTCAAACATCAAAGGTAGTGATTAACCTATAAAATCGTTTGGGATATACGCCGTAGCATTTTGAAATTACACTCGGTTAAGACCGTACGGCACGCTAGCCTACGCCGTTGTTTACGCTTCCTTTCGTTTACGCTTAAATGTTTTTTATACACCTATCTTAATTTACTAGTGGTTGAAATTCGGCAATAATAGGGGTAACAATATTTTTTCTTCACGTGTTAACAACATGAATATATTGTGACCTGTATTTTTGTATATATATTTTTTCTAAATCGTAAAAACTGTATTAAGTATTGTACAATTATTGTAGATTGTAGATGTGAGGAGCGTGAATTACGACGAATGGAGTTGAAAATGAAGTGGAAAAGTTTCGAAAAATAACGAATTTTTTAAATTGATAACAAAACTAATGCTCGTCCACAGCTACTAAACAAAATAAACAGAAAATTAGTTGACAAAGAGAGAAGAAAAAGGCATTGAATTCTTTTATCTTCATCTCCGTATATGCACCAGTGAATTTTAATTAAGTTATTGTTATTTTCAATTTACTTAATCTGTATTAAATAAAATACCCTGTAATAAATCGTTTATTTAATATTCATTGAATTAATGTACATTAGAAATCAATATTATATATAGGACTAATACGCTAATGTACATGACAATAAAGTAGTACTCTCTAGGGATAGGTCAAATATATATTAACACGAACAAAGCCGCGAGCAAAAGTTAGTAATGTATGGGACAAGATAATTGCGTAGTCCGGTGAAACTGTGAAGGTCTTATTGGCTGGCAGTGTAGGTCAGTTCGAAAAAAAAAATGTCTGACTGAATCGCAACCACCACCATACACCGGATGAAATACCCGCGATACTGGTACGCTACGTCCGTATCGCGTTGTAACAAATCACGAGGCGTCAAATCCGTCACAGTGTCTCTCTTTTGAATTGTCACGTTTCACAGTCAGCCAGTATGTGCATAGCAGCATAGACAAACTAACATTACAGCAACGACCAATGGTAAATTGTTTGTAGATTTCTCTTGATTGTCACCGTTGGTTTTTGCTTGCACTATGTTCTTTAATAGCAGTGTAGTAGTACCTTTGTCCTGCTTACAAAAAAATAGAATTGTATCATTCGTATCACGTTCGGGCGTTGTTTCTATTGATGTGGTTTGAAATTTTACGAGTCTGAGTTAGGTATACGTGAAGACAGATATCATGTTGAAAACCATAGCAAGGTAGATTCATACCTGAATACCTAATATCTTTAATGAAAAATTATTACCTCACAGCAGTATTTGATAGCTTATCCCTTTAGTCTTAGCCTATAAGTTACGATCATTAAAGAATTAAAAAAAAAATTACTGTAACAATGACTTTATAACACATGTGATGGATTTTATTATTTCATAGTTTAAGCAGTTCCCAATTGTCGATAGTCACATGAAACTAAAAAAAAATGTTTTTATAATTGTTAATTACTTCTTATAAGATCAGCTATCTGTTAGTGAAAGTTCCGTGAAAAATGGTTCAAACGTTTTGGAGATAGTACTGCAAACAAAGCCATGGGTAATGGCTAGTCCAAAATAAAATAGCCTATGTCACCCGCTGTAATTTTAACTATCCGTCAAAATCGGTCCAGCCGTTTCGGAGATTACCCGGAACATACAAACATACAGACAGACAGGCAAACATTTAAAAAATTGTATTTTTCTTATCAGTATCGTGTATACGTTCATATCCAATCAGTAAAAAGTCGTTATTTTGATATTACATACAGACTCTTCATTTTTATTTATATGTATAGATAACAATGTTATGTGGAAGCCACAACTTTGCCATAGTATTCTAAAACAAGAACACTATAGGCGTGTGTCCTGACGGCTGTACTTGACAGCTAGTACCCGCCTAACTTTATCCTAGACCACATCGTCGGTTAACATTAGATAAGATTGTGATTATAAACCTACAAAATACAAACTAAAGGTGTTATTACTTCTTTAGTCCCAAAGGAATATATTTGTGAAATTAATTCTCAAGACACCCGATTCTATATTTAATTGTATTATTCAAATCGTTTCATCCCCTAATCTATTCACAAAAATGAAAATTGATTTCAGATTCAATTTAATAAATCTTAATAATGCGTTTTGGTATGATTAGGTCCGTTGCAAATAAACGTAGCTTAACTTTGATCTAGTCCGAGATTTTTAATGTGAAACTTTTGTTACATCGCCTCAATATTTTTCGTTCATCTATCGCATGTCGTATTACAGTCGGTCGCGGAGTAAGGATAACGTGAAAGGTTCTCGGTAAAGCAGCCAATGACAATATGGCGGCGTTCGTGGCTAAGTTGAAAATCATTCAATTCAAAAAGATTAATAATGCGATTTTAATACCCTAAATCGAATAATTTTCCGAAAATTTTCAGTTAAAAACTTTCACTTGGATCGTGGTTTCATAAAACCACACAGTACTTTTTCTTTAATATATATGGCTTGGTAGCAAATGTAAGAACCAGTTAAGCCTAATTTGATAAAGCGACTGTAACTTATCGTAATCTTGTACAACATCATGGAGTTAAACGCACTAACACGAACAAAACAGCCCGAGTAATTAAATATTTTAACTGATTAACTACACAAAGGACCTCAAGTAAAGCGGGCGACCCTTAAAGTACTTACCGGCGTTATTATTTTTAATTTCATCTCGACCCCAAGACGTGCGGCCGACGGATGAAGGGGTTTAAAGATTTAATAGTCCACAAGGGGGTAGAAACGACTGTTCTTCATTGGTAATGGCTGATATTAATAGGGATTTGAGGTATTTTTTCGAATTAATTTTTTTACAGGAGACTTATAAGAGGTCTGTAAGGAATTATCGGATTTCTGTTGATGGCATAATTACAATTCCACACAGCCTATCTACTTATAACTGGTCGTCTAAAATAATTAAGTCCTATTTCTCCCTTTCTTTTCGTCTTCCAGTAATCTATCTATTACTTTTCAGCTTTTTTTTTTAATATTATAGGGGGCAAACGAACAGGTGGGTCACCTGATGGTAAGTGATCACCACCGTCCATAGATACTAGCAACACCAGGGGAGTCGCAAGTGCGTTGCCGGCCTTTTAATATATGTGGGCCTCCGGCGCTCTCACTGACCGAACGAAACGCAACAGTGCAAGCACTGTTACTTCACGTCGGTTTTCTGTGAGAGCCAGTGAAAGCCAGAGAAACCAGTAATAGCCTCAGCTAACTAGTATTAGACATGCAAATGCTACTCTATTCCAATAATATATTTTTGAATTACATTTAAATTTCAATATGATATTATATTTCATGTTTCCTTATACCATGACATAACGACATTTATGTCGGAGTTCATTAGAATCCGTACAACCGTTGAAGCATGATTTATGGATGGACATTTCAATATTTTATTTATATATATATATATAGAAAAAGACGTTGAACTAAAATGTAACTACATACATTTTCAGAGAACATCGGTATTTTTAGAATTAACGTTCCTTAATCTTCGTTTACGATTTCATCAAAACAAACAAAGTGGATTTCTACAAAGGAAATTCAACTTTTACGGGGGCTATAAATTGTAACAAAAAAAAAAAACAGAAAGAAACAAGTCTGTCTCATCCTTATTTAAGATTTTATAGACACGAACTGTCGAACAAAAGTGTACGCGACGCATTATGAAAACAAAGCTGCGCAGTTGTTGAAGTCTCGAAACTCCTTAAGACCGCCTTTGTTTAATTACAACACTTCTAGTAGTACGATATTACAAGGACGGGGCTGGAGATAATTTCTTACAGCCTATTCGCCTTCAACTCGGCGCTCACACAGTTGTTGGGTAACAGAAGTTCAAATTACGAGAGATGTGCCTTTTATAAAGTTTTCCATTGGAGTTCACAATTGAATGTATTGTTGTACTTTATCTTGAGAATGTATTTAGTGCAAATATGGGGTTGATTACGAGTGTTAACGTAGCTTTTAAATGAGTTGTATAGAAGTCTTGAACGTATATAAATTGTTTTATGAAAACATATGAAAGATGAAGCTATCAAAACAATTAATGTAGGCGCAGTTCTCCACCAGTCAGCGCGACCAAACGTTTCGGTACTATCTTCATGCTACAAGCAATAAATAGTGTTTATACAGAGGTGGTTATTAGTAAAGCAACTAATAATATAATAAACTATTTCTATGTAATGTATAAATATTATTAAAATTATCGTTATTGAAAATGAAAATGATCAGCTGGTGTTATCGCAACGCGACGAATTAGCTAGCCTTATGCAAAAACTAATGGATCTGAAAGGGATTTCATTACACATTAATCACACTTAAAATCACAATGTTAAAAATAATTTCATTATCATGTCACTGTTATTAATTGCAATGCGATATAAAAATAAGACAATAATACAATAGCAGAATAACCGTTATAACATCAATTATTGTAAAATAACAGTGTAATTAATTCTTGCCACCAACAGTCTTGAATAAATTTTGAGTAAGTATAACCGTATATACCCTCCAATCCAGGTAATCCGAGTC
Organism: Antheraea assamensis; assembly: GCA_035772565.1. Classification (NCBI taxonomy): domain Eukaryota; kingdom Metazoa; phylum Arthropoda; class Insecta; order Lepidoptera; family Saturniidae; genus Antheraea; species Antheraea assamensis. The sequence continues at coordinate 52,727 of JAQQSE010000191.1, read as the reverse complement.
TTCATTGTTATTTTTTTAATGTTAACAATCAGGTAGAAATGAAATAAAAAAATTTATAGCCTTATTAGCTTGAAAAAGTGAAATTAACGTGTGATTTTCCCTTAACACGTAAATTGCTAACTTCCTGACATGGATTATCACAGAGCGTTATCACAAAAAGCGTATCGAATATTTTACAGATTTGGAACGCTGCAGTTTTTCCTATTCAAGGTTCAGAGCGAATGGTAAAAGGCGCAGGGAGGGGGGGGGGGAGGTATTTAATCACGGCCGGGCCGCCCGTCGTGTGTACCGGCCGATAAATCCCTCCGAGCTGTTTCTTCGACGGGTCCACCTATTAAATAATTTTACAGCTCATAATAGCTCATTCTCGGGTTGTATGCGATTTTAACGCGTCGTAAAATGTTGATTGAAATATGTATAAGGTTTGTAGAGTAATCAGAAATTAATTGTTGATTGGTTTGCCCGGCAGAATATTTATTTCATATATATATATATATATTTTTATATAAGTTCGGTAAAATTACTGTACAATACTTGATGGTTAGTACGGTATAGTTCAAAAACAACGGCGACTGTTGGTGTTCAGTACCAACGGCAGTCGTCGTCATCATGCCGACCTGCAAAAGTGCCTCTTCACGCCTCGTTTGAAGGACCCCATATCATAAGAGAATTTCTTCGAAGGTACGAAATCTTATGTTATTTTTATAGGTCACTTAGTTTGAGATCGTGATTTCGCTCGCGTTAATGTGGATTTGAACTATCCCCCAGGAATAGTACGATTTTTCTATCGCAACGGCGTGCTGTCAAAACAATTGAAGCTAGAAATATGAAATTTAGACAGTAGTTTCTTTACGTGGGGCAGAGAGAGACTCGCTAACAAAATATTTTCTGATATGTAATCTCTAAAAGTATAAAGGGGATTGTATGAGGGATAAATAAAATTGGCGGAGTCAGCTATAGACTCCTCCTGGTGAAACCAGGTAAAGCCGCGATCAAAAGCTACTATGATAATTATGTGAAAAACATTGAAGAGGGGATTTCTCTTCGACTAAAATCATCGAGATAACGTCGACAGTTGTGGTGACTATGCCCATACCTTCCTTCGAGAAGAGGCCTCTGGTTCAGTAATGAAAATTTTACAGGCACATAATATTCATATTATACAGGTGCGCTTTCAATGAATTTTAATTTGAAAATATATTGCTAGCGGGATACAGTGACACTGAAAATTTTTACTCACTAGTTTAACACGCACAACACAGATTACCCCTACATATGTGGGCACACGTATAGGTAGGGACACATATGGTAGAAGGGTTTCATTTTTTTTCTCGTATTTTTCGGATTTGGTAAGTTTAGTTTAGGCGAATTGGTACATACAAAATACATGTTTGAGTTCGTGAGGCATACATGTGTACCTCACTAATTCTTATATATATGACTAGTTTAGTAAGATTTGCGTTGTTGCATTCAAGGCAACAGCCCAAGCCGAGGTTAGCGTTAGGTAGTGTTGAAAATATCTTGATATTGTCAATTGTGATCGTCGTCAAAAGCTAGTCCTTGCAAATCTGGTTTTAGATGTGATTGCATTACTTAGGTACTGTAAAGCGTAGCGCTTATAAATGAGGATATCGTGATAATTTCCTAGATAAAGTCCAAATACCAAGACCGAGTGTTTAGGAAGTTTTACTTTTTTTTTTATCGAAATTTACTAATACTTTTTGTATGATGCGAGCACAACTGTAGACCTCTATATAAAAGAGTGTGGAAGTCTGGTGAAGCATTGGAACACTTTTGGGTTGATGAGTCGACGATATTAGAAATGCAATCAGAAATATCTGTTAGGTGGGGGTAATTGAATTTATATATGTATTCACTTTAAAATTATAAGCAAAGATATGTTCATTAGTCAATCTCAATTCTCTAAAGATAAATTAAACTTACTTTAACTTAAACTTAATTAATAAACTTAACTGAAAACTTAATGCTCTAAAGATAATTTAAACAACGATTGGACGACGCGTTTGTAAACGTAAAGAAAGCACTCTAACCAGAATCTCGATATAAAATATTTATGAAATATAATGCATCTCGTCAAACAGCTTAATGGGGAAATAAACTGAATTTTAAGACGGTAGATGTTGTAGGCTTCGGGTAATTATTCTCCCATGAGATGGAACGAAGAGGGACCGAGGAGGAGAGTAAAGCGGTAGGTAGCTACGTAAAACGTTGCCTGTTTTTTTTCATCTCTCCTTATAATTTAATAAGGATGCTTTCCGATACTTTATTAAGTTTGAATGGCTGAAATGCTTCGTTAAATGAGCCCCTGTGGAAATGATTTTCTTTTTTGTGTATTCGTTTTGATATTCATATTATTTGAATGTCTTACAAATTCCACAAATGTAACAAAATTCCCTTTGGGTCAAAATCAAGCGTTTACAATATGGCTTGATGTTACACGATGGTGTAGGCAAAAATGGTAAAAAGGGATAAAGGTCGAATCAATTGGGAGTGCATTTTTACATTCGTTCAATATAAAGTAATTAAAGCAGTAAAAAAAAACTACGTCTATCAGATTCATAAATTCGTCATTCAGAAAATATGTTCGAATAATATGTCGAAGTAACAAAAACACACTTTCATTATATCGGAATTAGGGAATACTAATAAATATAAACCAATATAAACTGATCTACATGACATTAAATACCCAAGAAAGACGTTTCCTAAATAGAAACGTTTATTGTACTTCATGACGGATCATTTTACGCTGGCGCTTACATCTGAAATTATATTTATGCTTTTGTTGATAGGGTTTCGTTTGATTTCTATTGAAATCGGAATTATTTTGTAGTCGTTATTAGTAGCTGTAACTAATTATAATGGATTTGTTTATTAAATCTGAAGACTATTAATGATTTTGATTACAGATAATAAATATTTAATCTTTTATTTACGCTACATTAATGTAGACCTCGCCGCAAGAAATTTACTCGTTTGAATGGTCCGTCTCCATTGTTTAATGCGATAAGTAGCCGGAGCTAAACTTGATTTATCTCTATTAAGTAATCTTGAAGTATTATGTGACCATCGAAGGGGGGTGGTGACGGGTATATGCTTTGCTTATTTTTGATGACATTAGGGACGGGGCTGAATGATGATTAAGTTAGGAATATTTAATTACTAATCGATATCCGGTATTTCATCTGCGTCGTTTATACATCTTAATAATATATTTTATGTACAACAGAAAAATAAATAGGTACCACACTGCATACCTCATTTCTTCAAAGGAAGAAAACACGTATCGTTGGAATCATAGCTTCTTGTAATTTTTATAATTTTATATAAAATGAAGCCATCGTCATAATTCTATTCCTAAATGAGGACCAAGTGTCTAAGAGGTATAATTAAAAAAGTTTGATCGCAATCTATCCCGTAGTCTTTTTGCTAAAGCGTGAATAAGTACAGACCTCTGTTATTTTATTTATTTATAGAAGATTCCCGGTGTCCGTGATTCTCCTCTTCATCAACAGCCTGACCAATATCGACGATTTTATTTTATTATACTTGTAGGATTTGGTTAAATGGTTCTTAGCTATAATCAGACCCGGTACGAAGGTAGGTGGCGCTGTCGCCGTGTTTTTGATTTTTTTATTTTCCAATCATTTTATTTATAATTTACTTTTGAAATTGTCACATATAAAAAATAAAATACCGATTTTTTCAACCTCTCACCACCTTCCAACATTTTTTTTTTATCAATATATTTTTTTATATTCACGAATTGTTAATCAAAATTATAAGACTAATAGAGAAAAATATGCATATTATTATATAATGTCTCTTATATATATATAATGTTTTATAAGTTTCTTATATAATCATTTATAAAACTCGTCTGCAAAGGGGTTAACGTGATGATTTCTGAGATGTCGCCGATAGAATTTTAAAATACAATTCCGTTTGATTTCGGTTACATCTTAATGAAAATCACGTACGTACCTAATGGGAAGGGTTGCATAATTATGACAGACAGAAAGGGTAGACTTGATTGCATTAAAAATGTCATTCTTAATAATCGTGGAGTTAATAAATTTTTTCACGCTTGAAATGATGGTAGTCGATTTAATATACACTCATCATTTGTGTTAATATCCGAAGAGAAGTTCGGATTGATGATACCTGTTTCTGAGTTCCACTACCGAACGTCTCGTCACAAATTGAAACTCCATCCATGTCATCTTGACGGTTGGAGCTCGTCTATTGATTGGTTTTCACGAATGTTTTTTCCACATACGCCGGTACTTTGGAATTTACTTCCAGCGGCGGCGTTACATGACCAATATAACCATAAACCTTCGAGAAACAATCCTACTCCTAATTCTAATCTAAACTACACGTTTGTTTGCTTCCAATTGCATAAAACAATCTTGGTACCGCGGTTTTAAATCGAACTGCATGTGGTTTTGCTTTTACGTGGGAACTAGATTTTAAATATTTTTTTTTAATCGTGATTTTTCGGTTCTGTTTATCCACTACAATCCCTTTTAACAGTTTTAAGCTAAGTCTGTTAAATGTTCTCATTAATGCTTCACTGAAATATTCCTAAAAGTCCGCTAATTTCCCGTCAAAGTTTTTTCTTTTTTTATTCCTAAAATGTTTTCATGTACAGGGGCAATTTATGTTAATGTATATAACATTAAATGCCCGCCCCTCCTGTCGAAGTCCCTCCCAAGCATTATATCATATTAGGTAGCTAATTATTACTCATATTTGCCTCTTGTCCATCGAGGGAACATTGTAATAAAAAATGGAGCTGCCTTTTACGATCACTTCAAAAGATTTAATTTCGTATTGAAGTGTACCTTTTAATGGATGAATACAGCCAATTAATTAAATATGATTTGTTTTTTTTTTTCGTTGTGTAATAATATGTAGCTTGTATTCATAAGCTTTGTATTTCCATATAAACGAGTATATTATGAGATTGCTGAATTTAAAATTTGTACTATAGCGCCAATATGAAGTTATAAACTACGTTGTAATTTCGATGTAAACAAAATTAAAGTTGCAAATTGCAGTTCCGTTTTATCCGCTTGATGGTGTTATTACGATCATTTGTCTAAAGTGTTCAGATTTTCAAACGTTAATAAGCAATTTCGGATTTTAAATAGATGTAACTGTGGTCCACAATTGTTTGTAATATAGCAATAATAAATATGAAAACACAATTTCACGCAACCCTATTTATTTTCGAACTAACCATAGCTTATGTTATGCTGACTAAATAGTAGATAGGCATACGCATATAGATATTTAACATATAGACAAATAAATGACAATTGTACTCATAATGCAAAAGGTCAGTTATATGTACGACGAACAACTGAATTGATAAAGCTCGTGTATTAATCTACTAGCTGTTGTCCGCAGCTCTGCATACGTTTTTTTTTATAATTGTAAATTACTTCTTATAAGATCAGCTATCTGTCGGTGAAAGTCCCATGAAAATAGGTTCAATGGTTTTGGAGATAGTACTACAGACGAAGCCATGGATGACAGCTAGTCTAAAATAAAGTAGCCTATGTCACCCGCTGTAATTTTAACTATCCGTCAGTGAAATTTCTGAAAAAATCCGTCCAGCCGTTTCAGAGATTACTCGGAACCTGCAGACAGACGCATAGACAAAAATTTTAAAAATTGTATTTTTATTATCAGTATCGTGTATACGTTCATATCCAATCAGTAAAAAGTCGTTATTTTGATATTACAAACAGACACTTCATATTTATTATATGTATAGATTAGGTAACAACTTTACTGGTCCAATATAACGTACTCCCTACATTATCATTTTCACAAACATAAAGCTACCGAACGACGCCAGACGAGACTGCCAGTCTACAATAACAATAAAGTAGTTGGCATGCCAAATATGCGAGAGCGTACGAAAATAGTTTTCGTTCCATTTTTGGCTCGGAACTTCCGCATAAAACGAATCGTGGCCAAGAAATCTTTTATAACTCCGTATCTATATTTTTAAATATGACATAGTAACCATTTTCAAACCCTTTCAGAATTAACTAATAACTACTGACGACGTACAAACTACATTAAGAAGTTTGTATGTTTTTTGTTTGTTTGTTTGTACGCTCTAATATCTAAAACTACAAGTCAGATTTCATTAATTCCTTTTGAATTTTATAGCCTATGTATTGAGGAAGTTTTTGGACTATCTAACATCACGCTATAACCTTTAGGAACGGAGAAATTATCATAAAAAAATTGTGATTAAAAACTTATTGCTAAAATAAATAAATATTTTTAATCCCTTCCATTAAAATATTGAACTAAGCATAGTTATTTTAAAGTTCTTTAAGCAACATGCAATAGAAGTCTAGCTTAGATGTATATTTGTAAAAAAAAATAACGTGCGCCTGCAAGATATGTTTTGATGTATCGCGTACACCCACTATCCACTTAATATACAAATCTATAAATATTATATACTATTAACGAAGATCAGGCCTTTACAAGGGTCGTGCAAACAGACGAACGATAATAATCCTTCGCCCCCGAAGCAAGGGTACAAACAAACACAGGATCCCAATTAAATGGTTCGCAAGATGTGTGCTTAGGACCGGACCTCGGATACACTGCCTTTTCCATTTGTGTATCTTTGTGGATGTGATTTTACGGATGTACAGTTTGCTGAGAAGATTTCTTGATATTAAATAGCCCTATGTATGATTCTGTATTTATTTGGAAGTTCTTCTAGTTGTTATAGTACTCGTATTATTGTACTTTATATGGCAGTAAGGCTCAAGTCGAGGTTCGGTAATTTTAGTAGTAATGCGGAAGTTACCACGTCTGCTGAGTGTCTTTTCGCTTACCATCAAGCCTGGTGATGGTGTCAATGTCTTTTAGGACAACAACGGTTAGTAACGTCGAAAAACGACTGGAAATTTCACGCGACTAACGGAAAAATATTGGAAATTTCATAAAATCTTTTGTCCCCTTTTGCACCACGTTAGGTACTGAGTTTACAAAATCCTTTCTTTGTGCTGACATGCATTTGAAACGATAATGGCTCAGTTGGTAGTGTGTTCGGACACAGCGTCGAAGGACGTAGGTTCGAATTCAAGCAACTGAGTCGGAGCTTTTGGTGAAGGAAAACATCGTGATGAAACCATAGCATGGTGGTAGGGCTTTTTCTAAGTCCGTCTGGCTAGCTACCACCCTCAAGTTGAAAATCTTTCGCCAAGCACCTGTTGGTGTGTTCCGGCAGCTGCACTTGAGAGGCAGTCTCCCTCTAGGTTAAGAGTGACTACCATCTTAGACCACATCATCGTTTAATATCAGATGAGATTGTGGTCAAAACGTTTACTTATAAAGTATAAAAAAACAGGCAATGTAAAAGAAAACCGCGTGCAAAATTTTGACGCTCTATATCAGTAATTTGGTCTGAGCGGTGATATGTCTGTTTGTCAGTCATTTATTTTTATATATATGTAGATAGAAGATGAACGCGTCCGTGGCAATCCCTTTCCTATTTGATCCAAATTACAAATAATTGAAAATCTTATTTTTACCTAAAATAAATATGAAGAAGCATAGTCGAAAACCTAATTCACAGGTTTCATATAATAATATTTCCAAGATTTTAAAGAATTAAATTTAAGAAAGAATATTAGAAATTACGAACCACTCTAACTAGATATGAATCTTGAATTTAAATGAACTTGAAATTTGCTTGGATAAGGAAAAACTTTTTCAATTATTCCTTTAACTTACCACACTTGTGGTAACAATCAACTCTTTAAGACAGTTCAGACTTTCCAATTGTATTCAGTTTTATTCACTTTCTTGGAACATTATAAACAAATGACTACTTAATCTGCAATATATATCACTTTTTAGCTATTTACTATCAGGTCCGGCGGACGTTATCCTTCCCTTATAATAAAGAAATATATACTTATGTGCATGAAACGCTTAAGACGGCTTGACTATTTCCAAATCTTTCAACAATTATCATTATATTTCAACCTGTTTACAAAAAAACCTTGACAAATTATATACCTAAACGTTCCCCGTGAATTACTCTATCTATTGGCGTAGTCCGCATTACAATCCGTTCAGTAGTTTTTGAGTTTATCGAGAACATCCAGACAGACAGACAGACGTGGCGGACGACTTTGTTTTATAATATGTAGTGATAGAGTATAAAAGTTAATAAGAAACAATTTTGCAAATTAATTATGAATGTATATTTATAAAATGAGTATGTATACATGGAAATTTAAAAGGAATATCAAAATTAATAGTTTTTTCTCGATTCTTTATAAAATTACGAACCGTTGGTAGCATCTTTAACGTTCATGATTTTCTTGTTGAATAAAATATATTTTTGTTCCTGGGACTTCTTTTTAATGCAAATTGTTTGTAGTTTTATCGGGACTACGTGTTCTATTTAGATGAATCGTTGGTTTTCATTTTTTTTAATTGAAATTCTATTTTTAAATAATTAAAAATATAAAATCTCGCCCGATCTCAAAGTCTTCGTTGCCGCGGTAAACTGGCCCGTATTGCATGCGGCAGGCGTGAAAATATCACCGTTCAATGTACCGGAAACTGTCGATTAGCGGATACGATTCTTCAAAACTTACATACTCTGTGACAGTATCATGGTGTAAGGGATTAATTACCTGGAACAAAGCGATAAGAATTTATTTTATATTCTTCTTAAAATGACGGAAGTAAAATTAAAATATATGTGTATATCTTCGCTCTCGTGAAAATATTTTTGCTGTTTCATGGGAACTCCTTTATTAATTGTAGACACCTTTCTATTTATTGTATTGTAATTTTCTTATAGTTAGTGGTCCTCCAGTGGTTAAAATTTAATCATAGTTTATTAGTTCTAAGGGTTTGATTGTTGAGCTATTTTTTTTTGCCAAACATTGTAGACTGATATAGGTGTAATGTCATAATTTGTAAATTGAAATTATTAACATTAGTCTGGCTTACACATCTATTGGTACTCCGAACAATAATGATATAGATATTATACAGTTTATTAAATCGTCAAACATATGATGTACTACACAAGCTCAATACAAAATATCAATATTAGATGTACACAGGCTCCTATACTACGCGTCGCTAGTCGGGCGCAAGCGCAATACGTCACGACCATATTGGCATCATCGGTGACAGTCGAAGTGAGGAGAAATCGCAAGATTTTTCCCATCCAAAAAGTCAAGCACGCATTCGATACAGTCGAGTATATACAATGTTTGACGTAAGCGCAATACGTCACGAGCATGTTGTGGTCATCGGTGACACGAACTCGTAAGTTTTACCCTGTGTGAAATAACTTTTAGAAGTATAAACTTCTATAGTAGCGTTGAGCGATTTAAAAAATAAATGGTAGGGGAAAACCTTTAAATTACATATAATAGATTAAGCCAAAAACTACATACACTGGTAATTAATTTAATTCCGGTGTAATAATAATAATAATCAGACATGAATACTACTATACTACTAACAAGGATTCGCTTTGAAATCAGAATAAAGAAACGACTTCGGTTCGAAGCGTAATTATGCTTTAACGTAGGTTTGTAAAAAACGAGTACTTTTAAAATATCTTAACAGCTTAATAATAATTATTAAATTTAATTTCAAAGGAGCATCTTCGTAGACTCAAAGCATAATATGTTTAGAAGTAAAGTGAAAAAGTTTGGCCACTTTCGCAGTCTATGCAAGACTGACGAAAATGTTATTAAAGTATAGCCGATGCAGGGCTGTATTAAAGTTTGTCTAGGGGTCCACTACACTTCCTTCGAAATGTTAATGAATTTTAAATACAGACGTGTATTTATATCGATATGTAATTGGAACTGTTCAATTTGTAGTTAGTAAAAACGAATATAAACCAAAATTATCACATATAAAAACATGTTTTTTTTCTGTAAGACCATATTATACAGGTCTTAAGGTTTATAAAATCATTTATGAACTAGAAATAATGTCTGTATTTTGGTCTGTTCTATTCTCTATTCTTTTTTATCTGAGTGTTGTAGTATCTTGATTAACTGCTTTAATATTCCTACTTTTATTATATACTCTTTTTTGATTAATTAGGTTGTATTTAAGTGTGTTACTCTTTTGCGCAAAAACTATTGAACTAGTTTTGATGAAATTCTACTGGTTTATAATATCTAGACTACGCCAGAAGTCCGGTGAAACTGTAGCGGCCTTAACAAGCCAAGAGTGTAGTCAGATCGAAAAAAAAGAAACTCTACTGCAACACAATAGGTTATGGCTTACGAAAACGCGAGCTACCTTTAATTTACATATATTTTAATTATTGTTGAAGGAGATTAACTTTGAGTTTAGAGTTAACGAATGCTAAATATATCTAGTCTTACGTGTAAATTCTGCTAAAACATCTCGGTGACATAGATATAGACATAGCTGTACTTATATTGTAAGGTAAAAGAAATATATTTTGTAAGTAGATTTTGGGCCCCACAAAACTACCTCGATCACGCCCCCACCAAACCAGTTCGTTCATAATAATACAGATTGAAATAAAAATTGCGTTGACGTTAGACGTCCGGAAGGACGGGGCCCATATTTTTTTAATTTTCCCAAACAAGGTCTCGAGATTCGATTAAAAAGCCTGCCGTTTCGGTATTGCTAAATTTGTTTTGTAACATCACGGCGCGGTGCGGCGCGGCGGGGCGTCGGCATCTTGTTTATGTGATGATATTTCGGTAACGTTTTTGATTTGGTTTCAGAATTTTTTGTATACGCGAGTGAGTTTGTCACCGCCATTGATAACTCCCTTGGAGCCTGTTACTTTGTTAGTGAATTTTTACGTAAAACAAGTACGAAATCGATAAATAGAATACATTATACGTTATTTTGGTTGACAGCAGCTAAACTTGAAGGTATGATGATTGATAATAGATGGCGGAGAGTAGTAAATAGCCAGTTCGAGCAATTTTTAAACGTTGGACCTTGCGAATAATTAAAGCCTAATTTCCAAGAACTCAGTAGTAATTGATTTTTATTTTAATTACTTCTGCTCTGTCAATACATTCTTGAAAATGTTATGTAGGTATGTCTTTTTTTTATACTTTATAGGTAAACGTTTTGACCACAATCTCATCTGATATTAAATGATGATGTGGTCTAAGATGGTAAGTCACGGTGAACCTAGAGGGAGACTGACTCTCAAGTGTAGCTGCCGGAACACACTAACAGGTGCTTGACGACAGATTTTCAACTTGAAGATGGTAGCTAGCCAGACGGACTTAGAAAAAGTCCTACCATCATGCTACGGTTTCATCACGATGTTTTTCTTCACCGAAAGCTCCGACTCAGTTGCTTGGATTCGAACCTACGTCCTTCGACGCTGTGTCCGAACACACTAACAACTGAACCATTATCGCTTAAAAAAAATAGATTTAGAAAAAAAAAACCGGTATGACTGTAACAGTAGAAACAATCGCAAATTTCACCAATGAAAAAATCACTATTTATGCCTTGCACGTTGCAAGAATTTGTGTCCATAGGTAAAATATGTGTACGAGTAAATGGAAATGGTTGTTGGTATATCTGAAGGCGATACAATACCGTTTTACCGAACAACATGAGTGTTAGTTACACCTGAATATTTTTTTCATGAAGGTTTTTATGTTATCCATTTAAATATAATTGGCGATAATCTATTGTTGTCACTAGCTTTTGCCCGTGATTACGCTCGCGATAATGTAGATTTGATCAATCTCTCGGGAACAGTATTTTTTTTCTGGAGGAAAAGTAGTAGTACCCTATGTCATTTTCTGTGCCCTTGGCAACGCGTTTGCAACATTTCATGATTATCGGTTTAGTAGTTACGGTGTGAAATGGTAACAAGCTAACTCATAATCATATCCGATGATGTTATTTAATATAAAAACAAAAGCCATAGTTTGTAACGCCACGCGCTGGTAAGATGACTGGCAAATATTCAAACGACGAATCCTATTGTTCGCAACGAAACAAAAAAAAAAAAAAAAGATTCAATTCGCACAAAGAAAATGAAATGAGAAAAAAAAAGAAAGAAATTTACGACAGATCAGAAAACTTTTCGAGTAATTGTTAAGCTCAGTACAAGCGGCCTCGCGATTGTAACGGAAGACATTTTACATTTTTTCCCATCCCCATCTTCAATGAAATTTCAAATTTAATACCTAAAAAGTTTCCCTTTTGTGTGTATTAAGTTTCTTTTCTCTAACAAGATTACCGTTTTACGAGCGCGAAAATGAAGGATAACGAATTCGAATACGGGTGTCGTCGCGGTGAGTACTTGATTTAGTGAATATTTTATTATCTATTATTAGTGCATTACATTTTAAAGAGTGTTTGCGTTTTAAATTTTTTTTTTTATATTTGTAAAAAAAAATTGGTGTGCGATGTAATTTACCAGTAAGGCTTGATTAAGAGTCCAAATGATTTAAACACGTGTACCTAGCTGAAAGTCCAAGCTGAGGCGCGCTGTGCGCCCTTGTGCTGGTTGCCTATATAGTGAGCGCCTTAAGCGCTCCCCTTAGTAGCCCGGTGAAACTGTAGAGACCTTGCCAGGTCAACAGTGTAGTCAGTTCGAAAAAAAAAGAACATAAAAACGTGTACCTTACAGTTCAACGAAGTCATATAAACTACAGTCCTGGTCAATCTCTTTGACCGCTCTGAACATAGCGCAGTACACCAATATACGAGTAGGTGCATCTACGTATTATATTACATCGAAACAACTTAAAGATAAATAAATGTTAATTTTGTGATCCTATGATGTATGTAGTGTGATGAATGTAGGTGGTAGAGCTACGCTGAAGCTATTACTGGTTTCAGCATGAATGGGTCGGCTCGCCCGTGGTAGTACCACCCTCTCACAGAAAACCGACGTGAAGTAACAGTGCTTGCACTGTTGCGTTTCGTCTGGCCAGTGAGAGCGCCGGAGGCCCACATATTTAAAAGGCCGGCAACGCACTTGCGACTCCCCGGGTGTTGCTAGTGTCTATGGACGGCGGTGATCATTTACCATCAGGTGACCCACCTGTTCGTTTACCCCCTATAATATAAAAAAAATGACAAGTTTAGGCTCCTATGATAATATTTCATAAAATTTTGCTTTGTGTTAAATACCCTTTATTATGTAATTGCGCTAGCCCGTACTTAAGGCTAAAGACCAAAAGCTTTAACTCCCCGCGTTCTACTCATTATCGTCTATATTCGCTAAACTTGACAATTTGCATTAAACAGTACATCTGTCAAGTCAAAGACTGCACGAAGTTGTGCGGGGTCAGGCAGTCGGATTATCATATCGCATGAATATTTTATAAGTCGGTTTCATTCAATTATATTGCGGATGTCGCTTCCCAGCCGAAGTTACGCTTAAATTTAATTGGTATAAACCTTGTTATAAATATATCTTTTTAATTAATAAATAAGATCTAATAATAAAAAAAAATTGAATTATCCCATGCATATTTGAATTACTCATCAGCTTCTTGCCCTTATCTCACTTAAATAGGTTGCATGTTGTTCCGACATGTTTCCTTTTCCACTGTCAGATGTCGTCTCAGTATTTACATCTTTAATGCACATACATCATTTTTCATACAAGCCATCCATACCTTTTCCATTCATACTTCTTCCTCTACGTTTTTAGCCATCCACTGTTATGCTTAAAACTTTTCTAGTTACATGCCCTTCATCTCTCCTCACGACGTCCCCATACGATGCTAACGTATTACTCCTCTATATCTCTGTCACTGGTGCTATTTCCAAACTCTCTTATATATACTCATTCTCTATCTTATCAATTCTAGTTATACCATACATCCGTCCTAACATACGCATCGCTGCCACGTACGTGTAGTTTTCTGTCACCTATCTCTTTCATAGCCCATCATATGGATGCATACAGCATGACCAGTCTTCTAACTAACTTCTAACAGTTTTATACACTTTCCTCTTGAGTTTCATATATTTATTTGAATTAATAAATTATCTAAATTCGTTTCGATTTCAAATTTGTTCTCATAACTCGGGCCGTAGTGTCCTTTTTGGATATCTTGCGAAGCATACAGTATAAAATAGCCCATTAAATTATTTATCATGTATATGTATAGCGAAAATACCGTTTCTTTGAGGCTTGAGCCTATTAGTAATTGACTACATCAAAACTACGGAATCTATCGGCATAGGACTATCACTAGTCCGGTGAAACTGTAGCGGCCTTAACAAGCCAACAGTGTAGTCAGTTCGAAAAAAAGGGCTATCACCACTCCAAGTGGATTTTTTCGTAGATGATTCTAGGCTACTTATTTTTTGATTCGATTGACCTTTTGCCATATTTTTAATACCCAATAAAGCGGGTGAGAATCAGCTAGTTGTTCAATATAAATAAATACATGAAAATAATATTAGTTTATGAACAATCTAAAGTAGCTAAGTAAATGTAATTAAACCATTTAATAGTGTGAAATTTGTACATATAAATAGAATTGAAGTGCCATTTGTTCGTTAAAACTGATCTACGAAATGGCTGAACCGATTTGGGTGAGAGTTTTACCGGTATATAGGCGATTTTTCAGAGTATTATTGAGACTAAATAGGATAATAATCTTTCATAGAGACTAAGCAATACGTAATCCATTAAAATACGACCATATATTACCGGTAACCAAAAATATTATTGTACATAAATGTTTAAAAAAAGTTAAGTCTATTATGAAATAAAACATATTTCGTCAGATTTAAAAAAATGTATTTTTAAATTTACACACTATCGTGTATCAATTACATCGATACAATAAACTGTAACAATCGTAATGCAAAATGATTTTATTAGCTTAAGCAATAACCATTTCTGACCAAAAGCAATTACGGATTCACCAAATACAGGATAGGATAATGCATAATCAATGATGAATTATGTAGTAATAAATGACCACACTTCTAATTACTGACACACTGTACTGCGAAACATGCTTCGATTTGAGGTCATTGTGTGGACATGTAAATTGTTTTATTGTGAGGACAGCGTTTTTTTCTCACACGAATATCAACTGAAATGAAAACAAATCAAAAGAAATGAAATTCGAAAAAATATCTAATACAATTTTTTTATACATGGGTAAATGATTATTGTTTAGAATTAAATTACTCAGTAATTAGTAAAAGAACTTTGAATTGAGTTAAACTTAATAATAAATTGGAAAAATTGTACTGCATTTACCTAGGTCAGAGTTACGTAGTAAATGCAGAATAATCAGCCGAATATGTACATTGCTAGCGAGGATCATATTACTGTTTGAACAATGATCTCAGTACCAATTGTATCTATTAACAAGTCTATGTACAAATCTGGTGGTATTAGTCTAGAGCTTACAGCATAAATATCATTATGATGGAAACTATGTTAAATAAAAGGAGTTACATGCTGCATTGCATATCGCTCCCTTAATAAAGTAAGGGCATATATCGAACTTTAGGTATTTTCGTTTTTGCAATAGAAGGGCTTATTATAAATAGTTTTGAAAGGTGTATCACACAGAAAGAGTAAATTTCCATGGCAATACCGTTGTAAATCAGGAAGTCAGGGCTAATTTTGTAAAAAAATTGTGATTGTCGATTTGTTTTTTGCCGTTTCCCAAAAAACTACTTTTCTAAATTGAGCCTTTGCTTTACTAAGGGTGCGATATATTTTATGTTATTAGATGTGCCTGCGATTAGGTAACTCTTTTCTTATTATTGATTAAACTAATTTTAAATATCGATCAGTGGAATGGTATAAAAATTGATTCGCTCCAACGTCATCTAGTGGTGAGTTATAGAAAAGCAGCATACAAATCTTCACTATAAAAAACCTTTAGGTGTACAAAGTCTCAAATTGATCTGTTAATTGGTGTTCGAGTTTATTGATCTTAGATATATCGACATCCATTTTTAAACATTTATTCGTATAAATAATCTATACGTAAAAACAAAAATGTTTCTTTATATAATTAATTCTAAAGAACAATTTGAATTTGGTGTTATGTGATAATATTTACGCTGGCGCCTATGATTTCAACCATACAGTGTAAGAGCGACAGCGGAACGCGAGGATCGTAGTAAATCAGAGCTCGCTCGCGCCGACCGACCTTCCGCCATCTTTTATTATGTTTATTCATGAAATTGCTCATCCAACGAAAGTGAATCTTTGTTTATTCGCATCGACGAAATGCTACTTTATCCGCGGTTCCGCCGCTCTCCGTTTCATTCAGTACTTCTGGATGATGAAGAGATTATCTTGTTCGTTCATGTTTATGAAGGAGCGATTGACATACTTTTCGGTATTAGACATGCGAACAAATTTCGATAGTTATGTATCATATACTCGTATGTTGGGTATGCCAAAGTGTATTTTTTATATAAAAGTTCGGCAAAATGACTGTACAATACCTGATGGTAAGTACGGTACAGTCCAAAAACATCGTCGTCATCATGTCGACCTGCAAAAGTGCCTCTTCACGCCTCGTTTGAAGGACCCCGTATCATAGGAGGGAGGGAACACACTAGTCGCATGCAGTTAGCATGAATGGGTCGGCTCGCCCGGGGTAGTACCACTCTCTCACAGAAAACCGACGTGAAGTAACAGTGCTTGCACTGTTGCGTTTCGTTCGGCCAGTGAGAGCGCCGGAGACCCACATATTTAAAAGGCCGGCAACGCACTTGCGACTCCCCTGGTGTTGACTCGGTGATCACTTACCATCAGGTGACCCACCTGTTCGTTTGCCCCCTATAGTATAAAAAAAAAGAAAAGATTTTAAGTTTTTTCAAGGTCTTCAAATTTTATATGTATACCCCCAATCATAGAAAAAAAAAACACAAAAATCTAATGAATAGCACAATTTTTATTTCGTTCAGGATATATAAAAACTGTTAATCTTAAAAAATTAAAGATCTCATATGAACAATTTAAATCGAACTTAGTTCATTTTGAAATGTAACGAGTCATCATTTGTTTAAATTATATACGTTTCCGTCATACGTTTAAATACATTTAAGATTATTTTTTAAGAAGAAGTAGTTAGTGTGTGTAAGAATAATTTATACGCGTCCCAATTCGAGTTAAAGCGAGTGAAATTACTCTCTCGTGAAAGGACTCGTGCACAATGCACGTTTCCACTTAACCTATTTCTGCGAAGATTGTTACTCCACATTAGCGCATTTGAATGTAAAGAGAGCTCGTCGTCTCGAGCTCCGGGGACCGACGAAAAAATGTTTATGCAAAGTGTTATTATTATTTTTTTAGACGAGCTGAAGCTGATTTACGTAACGGATGTAGGATTTCGGGGTGCGGTCCTATTGTCCGCGAGTATTGTCTACGCTACAATTGTGTTTAACTATCTGATATCCGCGATTTCGTCTGCTTTTTCAACTATCTTAACAAGACATTTTATGTACAGAGGAATAAACAAAGCACGTCCCACTTCTCTATGGCAGGAAATAATACATTGTTGGAAGCGTAGTGCTGGTAAAAATCATATATATTGCTTTAATAAGTTTATATTACATAAGCTGTCGTGATAAATCCTTGTTTAGGTAAATAATAAGTATCTATGAAGTAAATGAATCCATTATTATTAATAAAAAAATGGAAAGAGTTTGTTCTTTTTTCATATCATTGGCGAGACGAAGACTTTATTTATAACTCTCTATTGCTTATCACAATCCATACATTTACCAAACTACAATTTTAGTAATCTCTGTGTAAAAAAAAAAAACTCAAAAATATCGACCGCGGGACAGCCACCAGTTTAAATTAAATCCGCTGTTCTGAGAATAATTTATCATCATAAATATGGTATAATCGCTCGCAAAGGCGCGCTGCACCGCATCCGGAAGTTTGTTGGGCGCCATTACGCGGATTGAGCGGAAATAGGTCAGACCAGGATTTGGATGTAGCTCTTATTGCCGGCTGATTTAAATATAAGCACACAGGATTTGAAAGGATATTGAATTAATGTCGTCAATAACGGGTACTGTTATATCGTCATGTGTTATTTCGGAGGATTATTTAGGAATGATAGAGTTATCGACTTGCTAACCGAGTGTGGAACTCAACATTTTTAACCGACTGGTTCGCGAATACCACACTTCAGGTGAAACAACACAATATACATGATGGAAAACCCGTCACAGTAAATTTTTCTTTGCAGCATTTCGGAATCGCCTAATGAATATCTAACAACTGGATACTTTTAAAGCAAAAACAAATACTTCCAAAAGAAAAACACAAAATGATAATATCTCTACAAAGGCTTTTGTTTTTGGATAGTACCTTAAATTATACCAAACGCTTTGGACAAAGTGTTCTTTTGTCTAGTGAATTTATATTAAAATGTAAGCAATAATGGCTCAATCGACAGCGTGTTCGGCCACCACGTAGGTCGACGTCGGTTCGAATCCTTGCGACTGAGTCGGAGCTTTCGGTGAAGGAAAACCTAGTGATTTAACCATACCAGTGCGGTAGTATTCTGTATATATTTTTGAAAACATCCCAGAAATTTTTAAAGGTCTGTTGTGTCACTCACCCGTTTACTTTTTAACCATATTTGTCACTTTCTTTCGACCAAACCTTGTCCTGATAATTACAAACGCACCAAAAAAAAAAAAGAATTAGCAAAAAAACTGTTTCCAAGTAATGTACTTACATACATTCTACAATTGATTTTTATTTATATACACATGAAGAGACTGAGGAACTTGTGTTATAGTTCGTGCAAGAGAAATTCGAAAATTAAATTTGGAACAAAATCAAATAACGCAATAAAGAACATAGAACAAATAGTGCGAATGCAACCTTGAGTGAAATCAATTCAAAGCCTATGGGGACTGATAGAAATACGATTTGATCCTTAGTCTCGGGGCGTTTGCGATCAAACGAATCAGCTAAGAAGCGCCGATGGCCCCATACAGCTCGTTGCGACTTACCCGGGTCGACTTCTCTGGACCCTTTGTCACTTACCGTTTAGGGTTGTGACGCAAGGTACATTAAAAGTCAAATTAATGTTCTTAGTTTTTGTATGCATGTATATATTACATTAATCTTGTATTGAGAACTATGTGGTCGGCTTACCCGGGGTAGTACCACACTCTCACAGAAAACCGACGTGAAGTAACAGCGCTTGCACTGTTGCGTTTCGTTCGGTCAGTGAGAGCGACGGAGGCCCACATATTTAAAAGGCTGGCGACGCACTTGCAACTCTCCTGGTGTTTCCAGTGTCTATGGACGGCGATGATCACTTACCATCAGGTGATCCACCTGTTCGTTTGCCCCCTATAATATAAAAAAAAAATGTAAGCGTCAATCGACGATATATTACCGTCTTTTTATTAAGATTGAATTTTTTGAGTTGTGCAATATAAAACGCCAAACCAGCTTTTAATATTTATACCTAATCCTGCTTAAACCTGCATATGTTTGCCATTTAAATAAAGGAATTTTTACTTTTTAGATTATTTTTCCTTTGACCGAATAAATAAACATATCTTATGGTACACATGTTTCTTTAAGAAATTTAATGTTCTCCAAAAAGCTTCCGTATTCATGTGATATTGGCTCACTAAAAAATAATTAAATTTGAAAGTTGAGTTGATGATGTATTTTGAGATTTTTTATTTTAAATATAATAAAGTCTCAGTCTCAAGTATCAGTTTAAAGGAAAATAATCTCATTGATAGGATGAGAATTATTATAAGATAATAAAAGAAACTCACGCCCTGCAATTTTAATCTTTAAAAAGTTACTACACAATAATTTGGATTTTAATATGGAATTATTTTGACAACCCTAAGAGACCTCCGCTTCCCTTTTTTACCGGAAAGTTGGCAATGGCGACAATTTATGACGGACGCTGACGACGTCTAATTCTGCTCTCTCTCTCATTAAATGTGACTAAACGCAGAGCTATATTCACTTAAAGCGAAGAAAAAAAAATTTTGTCGCGTCCCTGCTTTATGTGTTCCTTTTTAATTTACGTGGTATTTTTTGCCCTACTTTTAAAATTTTCCATTTTGGTACGTAATATTCTCTCACCTTATTAGTTATGGACATCGATTTATCATGCTGTTACCATTCAGGGTTTCAAAGATTCATTTCTTTAGAATGTATATTATTCGAATGTCTACAGACATACTTATTATTCACGTTTATTATTTTTATGATATCAAAGTCTAAAGGTAAAGGTCTAAATAACAAGTGACAATCAATTATTTACAGAATCATAAGGTTCTTTTTTTTTAAACCGGATTCTCTATTTAAAAATTATCACAGTTTGATATTTCAAAATCTAGATTTGTTATCTATAATGATTACTATCTAGAATTATGTAGTGTATTTATTTATCTGTAAAATTCTATCGAAGTAATTTTATAATCTTTATCCTTCATATATAATTTCTCTATATATTTGTAAACGTATCGAATAATTGATACTATTTTATATTCGAATGGGTGACCTCAATTGTGCTGGAGATAATTAAAAAGCTGTTAATTCGCCATATACTTTGTAAGTAAGCAAATACAGTATGTTCACGAGTCCTCACAGGTTTGTAATTTAGCATTTTGTTCCTTTATAAATTTTGACCACAATCTCATCTGATGTTAAACAACGATATGGTCTAATATGGTAATAACGCTAAACCTAGGAGGGGGATTGGCTCTCAAGAGCAGCTGCCGGAACACACCAACAGGTGGTTGGTGACAGATTTTCAATTTGAGAATAGTAGCTAGTCAGGCGGACTTAGAAAAACCCATACCACCATGCTATGATTTCCTTCATCGAAAGCTCTCAATTGCACGGACTGGAACACGGTATTTCGGAAACGCTCTCAACTAAACCATCATAGCGTGAGCTAATTATTATAGATAAAATGTATCCGAATCGAAGATTGTAACTGCAAATAAATTTAGTTGTAATTAAAAAGGTTATTACACCGAAAACAATAAACATTCGGCGTTAGTTGAGTTCAACATTTATAGGGAGTGTTGCCATAAAAATGCGCGTCAATAGCCCGCACGGCGCAACGCGACGCGACGCGACGCCACGTTTGGAAGTAATTTACTCGGCGAGTCTATAAACTTTACACTCGCATGATCATTCGCTAGATAAATTCGTAAATTAAATTTCCTCGTACCGACAGAATTTTAGCCCTTCGTCCTTATGTCGTTCGGTCCTTTTCACTTTGTCATACACATTCGGGCTCGCCTTAAAATAATGTAAGCTTGAAAATACTGGGGGTCATTGCGCTATGCGAATTGGGTCAGATAGTGAATTTTTTTTCTGGGTCGTCAATGGATTTTTTTTTATTTCCCTATAAACGAGTATCGCGAGTTACGTAATGCTCGTAGTTACTTCTTATTTTGAATCATTATATCCAAAGTTGCTTTGCGGCTTTTTTTTCGAACTGACTACACGCCGTTGGCCTGATGGGCCTTCCCAGTTTCACCGGACTAATGTAATAAGAAAGCGGTCAATATATATTAAGGAATTGAGAAATGGTGGTACATGGGAGGTTTATAGTGGCTAAGCATTAAAGCGAAATTACAATGAAAATAATACAAGACAGCCAGCAAATATTAGTAATAAAACTATAACAAGTGCAAAATTCTGATACGTATAAACATAATCCGATTAATATTCGAAATCTATTTAAAACGTACAGTTTAAATTGGATAAACGAAAACAATCTAACCATCGCAATTCGAGTTGAATTGAAACTAATAAAGAGCAGTTAACTGTTACTAAAGGATAGTGGCGCCTTAAGCGATGCAGACTTGGCACTCAAAGAGGAGTAGACAAAGTTTAAACAGATACATTGAACAAATCTAGAAAACGTTTGGAACATATCTCACTTGTACTAATCTTAACATTACTTGAAATGGTTTAGAAGTTACATGATAAGAGAATATACCATTCTGAGATGACATTTAAAATGAATAATGCCTTAGAAGTTTTTGAAGAGTTACCGATCAATTTTTTTAAAGATTTTTTTTTAAGGACAGTAACAGGATGGTAATTTGAAGTAATCGTAATTTATGATGTAGTCCTGATACTTGTTTTGCTTTAATGCAAATCTTAAAACTATCAAGTGTTTAAATATTCTTGCAAATAGTTTCTAGTTTCTACAAGATATTGGAAGTTATGGAGTCCATTCGTATTTAAAATTAATTACTTTATCTATTGGATAATATAAATGGTTGGAAGTATCATACTTAACTCAAGGATTGGAGTAAGGTTGATTATAAAGGATAAGGTTTCCATTTAGATTCATTGAATATCAGATGAATACCACGTTATCAGTATATTTATCCGTCTCATTGTTTATTATTTAATTTCTTTAATCCAAAATACTACATAAATTTGTTATTTGGATGGGAAATTTAAGTTATTTGCTTTAAAAAAAACTCACAAAATAGATGAAAGATGCCTTTATCGGAGAAATCTTCCGGCTGCGAACAATTCGCAAAGATATCCACGCTCCGACGCTGAGGAATTTAACTTAAATTGTTGCGCAATCGGAAATCTAAGTTCGCAGTTATCTCGGAAATGGGCAACTACAGTTGCGGTCTTAGTATCAGATTAGCCACTATATAGCGCAATAATACAGTTAATGTATACATCTTTAAAACTAGGAACGCAGGAAATAATAAAGTAAATATTCTCGTAGAATTTGTCTTATGTTATTACGAGGGAAAAGTAAACGACAAAAATACTATATCAATAGTTTTCAGGAATATTTATCATAAAGTAACTAAACTCTAAGTGTGATGTACTAATCAGAAATAGGGATACATAGGGATATAGGGACATAGAAAGCGACTTTGTTTTGTACTATGTAGTGAAGCATAGAATGTCCTTTTATATATTGATCAAGAGAAACTTTGCCATGTCGGAACAAAACTGTTGGCAGTAATGTCCAGACGTTTTAGTTTCGCTACTGTCCTCAACATTGTAGTCCCTGAGGCACACCGCGCCGCGCCGCACCGACACTAATAGTTCGCTGGTACTTTAAGAGGAGACGTGACTGGAATCTTTGAGCGTATGCAGAAAATGCAGCTGATGCAGTATTATACATTGAAAGTTTGTAGTTAATATAAGTCATATTTATTCTGTGACAAAGTTTGCATGTTAATATATTTTACAAGGTTGCTTTGCTCTCTTTCGAATAAAGATCGATCTGTGCATAACTTTGATAAGAATCATTTTGTGTTTTGTTATTGACTCTCATATTGGCATTGTTTTCATAACTTAAAAATGATCCAAGAAATGTATAATATACTAATTTTAAAGATAGCATGAAAGAAGACAAGAGAAGAAGCTTAATGAAAGATGATGAAGATTAATTTAAAATTAAATGTTCATGCCTCATGCATCTTCAAAATATGTTCATGTAAATGGTTAAAAAATTTAGGTTTTCATATAATTTATTTAAATAATAAGATAAAAACACCGTATTTTTGTTAATTTCATCGTATTCGCTACGCTGAAGCTATTACTAGTTTCAGAATGAATGGGTCGGCTCGTCCGGGGTAGTACCATCCTCTCACAGAAAACCGACGTGAAGTAACAGTGCTTGCACTGTTGCGTTTCGTTCGGTCAGTGAGAGCGCCGGAGGTCCACATATATTAAAAGGCCGGCAACGCACTTGCGACTCCCCTGGTCTTGCTAGTATCTATGGACGGTGGTGATCACTTACCATCAGGTGACCCACCTGTTCGTTTGCCCCCTATAATATAAAAAAAAAAATATGGAAGAGTTTGCCTACAACCTAGCATTACATAAACATGGTACCTTCTCGTTTAGCGTTATCAGAATGACTGTCCAGAATACGTTAGGGCGCGAATCAATTCACACGCCATTAACTTGATGAAGAAAGTATTTTATGGCCCAACTTGCGCGTTTCGCCCCCATATAATTACTTACCAGGAGGCTACCGGGAGACTATAGTAAAATGATTGTTCATAAACGTTGGACGAGAAAAGATTACGCCTTGGCTTCGTCTTAATAGAAAAGTAAATAAAGAAAAGTAGTTCATTATATTTTGTCAGTAAAATTAGAGGGTAAAAAGTCTGTCAATAAACTAATTTTTTTTCTAATCGTTCACAAATTTATGCGTATTATAATGTATTTCCAATATAAAGTTTCTATTAGCTTATAGATATCAAATGTGTATGTTGTATGCATTGGTCGCACACGTTATTTCCGGGCGTCCCCGCGCTGCCAACCTTCACGCACCATTCGTTTCCGGGACACAACGAGCGGGACTGCCTGTTCGTATCCGATCGGAGATTCCCGGCGGTGTCCTATCGATAAATTTCGATATACGAATACTCTCTATATTCGAACGTGAAATAATTATTTTTAATGTTATTATTTTTTTCGGAGTTAATTTTAGTTAGAATTTTATTGTCCTCGTTGTTATTTTCTCAGTATTAATTTATTTCATACAATTTATATACTGATTTTATTACTATTAAATGTTATTATTATTTCTTAACTCCCATGTAAAAAAAACGTATATGGAACCCAAATAATATTATTTTTAGGGACACTCGAAAATTTGGAATTACATATTCCATATATATGAGAAAAATGGTTACTCGGGGAAATTAAAATCTATAGATTTCGATAACATCGGCGATACCTATTTACCTCCAACTATAATTAAGGATAATCCAAATGAAAAATCAATTCAAATCGTTCAACAATGTAATGTAGAAAACAATTTCACGTTAAGGCCACTGAAATAATTATGTAATTAATAAATTAACCCAAATGCTATATTGAAAGAGAAAGAAAACACATTTATCACATACACACTGCCATACAAATATCAATTTAGGACTTTGTATGTGTGTGTGTGGTAATTCGGCCCTGAGTCAAAAAATGTACTAAAGGAGGTTTGTTCTCCAACGCTGATATTCACTCGAGACCAAAAGAGTTATGTCTATGCAAAGCGACGATGTGCATATATGTTGTGTGGTGTACTATGCAGCGGTTAATATCGCGGAAAATGTTGAAGGTTAAGTATGAAATAATAAATACATATATAATACTATGTAACAGTAAATATACCCATACACATAGCAACATTAAAAAAAATTTGAGTAAAAATAAAAGGCTAAAGTTCTTGTATTGAAAGAACAAAAGCTTTAAACTTTAAGCTGAAAATGAATGAGGCCAATTGCATTTTGGATTGGTGGAGGTATATTGTTTCAGTATTTTGTGGCCTTATAACTGACACTACCTCGAAAGGTAGTTTCATGTTTTACAACTCTTAGATTACGCATTACTTATTTTTATTATTATTAAATTACATATATTTTATTAAAAAAGTAGTTACTGATAGATATAATCATTTATATAAATTTCGAACTGACAATATCGTCCTCATAGATCGATTTCCAGACACGTAACTATGGATGGTTATGCATTTATGTATAAACCAACCCCCTCCCTAAACCTCTTGAAATACTGAATGTAAGCAGTCTCCAGTAAAACCGCCATTATCTGCAGGCGAACATCTAATGGGGTGCGATGGCCGGTGCATCCGACGTCGGGAACAGTTACCGCGGGGCGAGTTTCGCTTATACGTATTCTGTTTTTGAGCACCTACGTCGTGCTTACACGCAAAAACTGCCCCGAAGTTCTATAACTATCTCCTTATGTATATCCTTATATATATAATGCTATATATTGCTTATTGTTTTTTATGCTTTCACAACTTAACTACTTAATTGTTCATCAGGAAAAAAAATCCTGTTGTCATGTGTATAGAAAAAGACATAGAGTATTTTCATACAGAAAAAAATATCATATTCCCGTATAGACCGAATCTATTTAACGCGAGCGAAGCCGTGGACAAAAGGTAATATATGTATAAATATTATATATAAATACATATAATAAGCAGCTATATCAGAATTATTTTAGAAAATTTAATGAATAGTTTTTTATAATAGATAACAGTAAATAAAAAATATAATAGAGATATAAAAAAAATTTAAAGATGGCGGACGTACTATCACGTCGACTAGCTGTTCAGTAAAGTCTTACTAACTACAACAGCCAAGACAACCACGTCACAATCTTTGGTGTACCATAAGTTGTCACGAGAGGAATATCTCTCGTATCTCGACTTCTATAACTTACGTACGACAATAAAAACCGGAACGGCATAAACAAAAATTGCTCAATAAAGACATCAGAGGGAGAATCAGTGGCGCCAACCGCGCGGAATGGCGATAACCGAATGGCGGAAATGTGGGTTAGGGTTGCCAACTTGAAAATTTAGAATTTCGGTCGCCTTCGTTTTTTTTTTTGTTTATTGAAACTGTCTTCACATTCAAACGTTATAAACGGAATATCCTTAAAACCATCCGATTAGCGTTTCCTCGCGGATTCTGTTGTGGTAATGTGAATTTGGCCTATACCTTGGGAACAGTACTTTGGCCTGCCCGTTTCTGTACAGACCTGACGACGCATATGCAAAAAATCACGGCGGTCGGTTGTGGTTAATGCGTGAAGACATGACAAATAAACAAACAGACTCACTTGTTCCGTTTTGTCTATGATATATAGAAAACATCACGGTTTGTTTTCATTTGTACTTTCTATTTGTTACAATTGAAGTTAAACAATTATATTATTGTCATCTCAAAAAGATAAAAATACTACTGTATATTCAAAATATATATGTATATATATAGACCTAGCTGCCCACCCCGTCTTCGCACAGGTGTATAGAAAAAAAGAATCAGTTTATACGGTGCAGCTGATTTTAAGTGGAGCGCTTACGTACATTCGACAATGTATGTTGTAGGTGGTAGAGCTACGCTGAAGCTATTACTGGTTTCAGAATGAATGGGTCGGTTCGCCCGGGGTACTACCACCCTCTCACAGAAAACCGACGTGAAGTAACAGTGCTTGCACTGTTGCGTTTCGTTCGGTCAGTGAGAGCGCCGGAGGCCCACATATTTAAAAGGCCGGCAACGCACTTGCGACTCCCTTGGTGTTGCTAGTATCTATGGACGGCGGTGATCAGTTACCATCAGGTGACCCACCTGTTCGTTTGCTCCTATAATATAAAAAAAAAATGGTGTTTTTTATATAGATTAAATTTTCATGTTACACCAGCCTCAAAGTATAAATAGAATAAAACATTGACTGACATAAAATATAAATTACATATTTAAAAACAAAATGTGACAACCATTAAACATATAAAATCTCGACTAAACTTAAAACGTTCGTTGCCGCGGAAAGCTGTCTCGTATTGAGGCAGGCGTGAAAATATCACCGTTCAATGTACCGGAAACTGCGGATTAGCGGATGTGATTCTTCAAAACTTACATACTCTGTGACAGTTTCACGGTGTAAGGGATTAATTACCTGGAACAAAGCGATAAGAATTTATTTTATATTCTATATAAAACTAGCGGCCCGCTCCGGCTTCGCACGGGTATAAAATATATAGCCTATGTTATTCACTGAAAAAAATGATTAAAAACGATCCAATAGTTTTGATTTATTCATTACTGCCCGTGCCCCGCACGCGTTCTATTTGGAGTAACCTCAAAAATAACAGTATTTCCCCACTATTTAATGGATGATATTATTATACATATAAACCTTCCTCTTCAATCACTCTATCTATTAAAAAGAAACCGCATCAAAATCCGTTGCGTAGTTTTAAAGATTTAAGCATACATAGGGATATAGGGACAGAGAAAGCGACTTTGTTTTATACTCTGTAGTGATGACGCAAGTAATACTAAAATATATGTATAAGTCAAGTAATTAGTGGCCGCGTCTTCGTTCTCGTGTAAAATAGTTTTGCCGTGTCATGCGAACTACGAGCTTTATCCGAATGAATTTTCGATGTTTTTTAATTTTTGAACTGTATAATATTACAATATTATTTTACCCCTAAAGGCCTGATCGGTTTATGTATGCTCTGTATAAATGAAATGAAGGTGAAAGGTCGTGTCTCGGTAGACTTCGATCAAATTTTAGTTCTACTTCTTAGACACTTGGTTGTTATAAAAAAA
Organism: Antheraea assamensis; assembly: GCA_035772565.1. Classification (NCBI taxonomy): domain Eukaryota; kingdom Metazoa; phylum Arthropoda; class Insecta; order Lepidoptera; family Saturniidae; genus Antheraea; species Antheraea assamensis. Next base: position 24,563 of record JAQQSE010000191.1, on the reverse strand, counting down.
AAAAAGTAGTGTGTACTTATGCACACGCGTTAGAAGTTATACTTCTTTGGCGTAACAAGATAAAAATCTTTTCAACAATTTCATTTTTCGCCTTATTCTACGTTTGTAGAAAAAACGACGCTAAAAATATAAAAATTTTTTTTTAATACATACATACTTTTTTTGAATAAAATATTGACTATAGCTCTAACTTCAGGGTGTCGGTTTTTCGTGACGGTGTGCGCGCGTATCGTAAAAATTTACTCTCATCTTTATTCCCTAACGCGCCAAAAGAAGTATAACTTCAAAAATTGCCGTAATAGCTTCATTTAATATAAAATTATGTACAGTTTTAAAAAACTATGATTTCTATAAAGATTATCATGTGTTTTCTTGCTGTAGTGAAATAGGGGTAGCAATGTGATGCTTGTGTTTGTACGTTAAATAAGATAACAGACGACGTAGCCGAAGTCACGGATATCAGCTAGTGTTACTTAAAATTAATATTTGTTGTAAATATATGTGGGTGTTAAACAGAAGCTGCATTTGAAATCAGGTTCATTGCTTTATGTATGTTTGATTTCAACTGTGAACATGAAATGTGAACGATGGTGATGTCTGAAATTGACTCCTCTCTGTGCATCCACTTAAGTGATTGTAACGTATAAACGTATTTTAAATATATAATAGTATGTTAAAAAGGATAAACCCGATCGAGTTTCTTGCCGGTTCTTCTCGACGACTGGGACGTTTTCCGAACCGGTGGTAGTTTTGACGTTCATAAGCGCCTAAATTGAATAAAGTATTTTTGATTTTGATTTTTGACTGTGTAATTAAAATAGAAACTTCTCCATGTGCATGGAATACGAGAGATCAATATTGGAATGCCCTTTTTTAAAGTAGATTAGTTAAGTTAGGAGCTTAGATAATATGTTAATATATAACTTAGGAGTTATATTACCTAGCGGCTAATTATGGTATGGTTTTACCATGAAAAAACTTTTATAGCTGTCATTCGAACAATTTTTACATTATTATTTTCCTTATACGTACACCGACATTCATTTTTAAATATATAGATTCTTTCATTTGTTATTGTTAGTATAAGATATTCACTTAAATCTATTTAGAATTTATGATCATAAATAAGTATTAAAAAATGGAGATAAAGTCGGTAAAGAGTGGCATGTTTCGCTTCAGGGTAGAAATGTATGAAATAATACGGTACAATCACTAACAGAGTTGTAATACGATAATAATTTGTTAATGTTTTATTCCTTAAGTTGTGGGGAGCCGTCGGTTACAAGCGGCACAGAACCGTACGCTGTGGAGAACGTGTCGTGAGGCCTATGCCCAGCAGTGGACCTCTATACGGTGAGATGATGAGTTTAAAAATTAACGCAGAAATCTACAATATATAATTGATAAATGTATTAATTTATTGTTTACATTACTGTAAGGTTGTGTGACGCGATGGATGGAATAACCATGTAATATTAAATCATCATCACTACATAGTATAAAACAAAGTCGCTTTCTCTGTCCCTATATCCCTATGTATGCTTAAATCTTTAAAACTACGCAACGGATTTTGATGCGGTTTTTTTTAATAGATAGAGTGATTGAAGAGGAAGGTTTATATGTATAATAACATAAATTAAATAGTGGAGAAATACTGTTATTTTTGAGGTTACTCCAAATTTAACGCGTGCGGGTCACGGGCAGTAATGAATAAATCAAAACTACTGGATCGATTTTAATTATTTTTTCAGTGAATGCTATATATTTTATACCCGTGCGAAGCCGGAGTGAGCCGCTAGTAGACAATAAATTGCTTCCATATAGTATATCTTCAGTTCCTTTATGATGGTGAACACGCTGAGCCTAGATAAAGAGTGGCTATTAAGCGTAGCTGCTTGAATACATTTATTGGTGCTTCGCAACAAATTTTCAACTTGAGCTTGATTTTCGTTAGTCAGACGAATATAAAAAAACCCTAATACCGTGTTATGATTCCATCACGATGTTTTCCTTTACCAAAAACCTTTGGCTTATTGCAAATGTCTGAACGCGGTATCTGAACATTATTATTTTGAAAAATACTTTGATCTTTGTTTTTTTTTTCAAGATTATTAAAAAAAATAATTATACTTTAACTCTGTGTATATGATTATTATTTATTATTCTACAGCTGTAAGTTAACCTTAGTCTGGTCCAGTATATCTCCTTACATTGATTTACCTCCAGTTTCTTTTTCTGACCTGACATACAAACTCTATTTAACTTATTATGTCCTAGAATGAAGCCTGCTTCGAATTCTATTCAGAAGTCTTTTGTGTTACATGGTCTCTTTCATTCTTAACGTATATCCCATCCCATTCATCGTAAACTTGCTAAAGAAATTTTTGTTCCCAAGAGGGAATATTTTTGTAATTTTCGTTCCGTTTGAAAAAGTCACATTTTAACACTTCTGTTAACAACAGTACCTTCAATATAAAAGTTATCTAATTCCCATAATATGCGTAACATGTCAAACTTCTTAGATAGAGGGCATTTTATGGCGTTTCTTTTCCCATGTCGGCATTTTTACCAAAGCGTCAGTCGCGTTCACATTGACGCCGTAGGCCGCGTCGCGTCCGGGGAATAGAATGTACGCTTCAACTTGGAATATTATTTGTTTGAATACATGTATCCAATACCTATATAATATTGTATACATACTTTCGTACGTAGTATCCAAAATTATCTCCAACACTATCAAAGGAAATATCAACTTTATAATAATTTCTCAATTGCATTGGACAAAATTAGTATTAAATTTTACATATATTCGATGTATTATATAAATCAACATTTCTTTCCTTTATCTATTGTACTAATGAACAGGCAATTTACGAGCAAAACAAAGGGAAAAGCTTTTAAAAGTAAGCAAGCCGTGAATGCAGTAAAGACTAGTTGTAAAGATTTTCCATATAATATGGAAAGAAATCAAATAAGCCACAGTTAAAAAATACATTTTATTTCAACTTCCTGAATAAGCTGATTATAATGAATGAGAAAAACGAACACAGATTCATTTTTAAAAAGAATTCACGCAAATAAAAACGTGATAAATTTAAGAGGAACTTCGTTTACAGGAGCATTCGTAGTGAGATTTAATTTGTCCAACCAGATTACTACATTGTTCCCGACGACATATGCACCGGACAAGGGGAGAGAGTAAAAAACCTAATTTGTGAGTTGTCCCACGGTAGATTGCGTTGACTATTTTTTAGGGATCACCGGGTAAGGAATCGTGATGTTTACTGCTAGATAAATGAAGAGGTGTCTCGTAGCAGAGTAATAGTAGAACAATTAGTAAAGGACGCTTAATAGATACACACTGATCTGTCTTAGGGAACCATCTAATAATCGCTAGATGTCTCTCTACCTAGAGAGAAATTTCTAGAAGTAAATGAAAAATTGGTGCATTTTAACGGAATTTAAAGGATACTTATATCACAATATAGAACGAGAAAGTTTTATATTAGAATTTTAATTCAAGATACACAAAGAGGGTTCTCATTGAATGATTTGTTTACAATATTTTGACTTTGTTCGAATCCCGTGGAGATAGTAGTTCTAAATCACATATGATTATTTGATTTTTTTATTTTATTGAAGGCTTAGTCGCCTACGCGACTATATCGCCTAAGTAATATTATACAAATTTAAAATTAGCACTGATTCAAATAAATTTTATATAGTTCTCTAGCACCTTTAGAAGTAGGGTCAGACAGTACGGAGTTATATAAACCAGTATGGGATGAACCAGAAGTATTTATCCCAGATCTTATACTCTCACTTCGAACACATTCTGCCAAAATGTGATGGACATCGTCGATGCACCCGCAACTTTGGCAAAATGGTGATGGCACTTTACGCATCATAAAGGCGAACTTTTTGCATGGGATGTGTCCTGAGCGTAATCTCATTCCTGTGATTGCTTCCCGGGAGCTAACAGTAATTAGCTCGGTTTGGTTTAATTTTAAAATATCGATGTTACAATTGCGTTGCTAATGCTCCAGGTTTTCTTTTATAGTTAGGTTATTTCTACTTAAGCTCTTCGTTCATTTTAAACAACTCATATAAATAATCTAACTATCTCGATCTATTTATCTTAAATATCACGATGGTCATGATCTGATTTAGTATTTTTAATTAGTTTTACAATAATATTAATTACTTATGACATTTAGAATTATGAAGAAATATCAATAATAATCCCCATTGTAAAACTCCTCTATTTTATTCATGCATTTTTTACAACTTATGTTAATCCCACATTTAAGATATATCTATCGACGCTTCATATATTATCATCCAACAAATCGTTTAGGCTTTAGAGCGTGCTAAATAATTATACAGACCTACATACCTTCGAAATGTATTGCCTTTTCTCTGCACAGTCGTAACGAATGAAAAAAGCGTTTAAAAAATACTTCTTCGAAATATAATAAATTGTCTACGGAACCCATTTATAACAAGAAAAGTATCCATTACATTTATGATTTAATATCCTCCGTGCATAGAATTAATTCTGCACTAACGAAGAATGCATGTCTGCGTCGAACAAAAAAGCTAAAAGTTTTCCACTCAAACAATTATACGATTTGTTTGCGACAAAACTTTTGAATTTTTCTTGCTTTATATTTTTGTTTGGATGTTATTATTTAATGTCTATCTCTTTGAGAGACTCTTGGGTGTAATCAGTACAAATAAAAGGTTTATAGATACTAAAATAAAATAATGATTTTAGATTATGATAATGATTGATCACAAAAATGTTATTTATATGTTCAAAATATCATTTTAAATAATTAAATAAAAAAAAAAAAACAATAAGTAATCCTTGTTGTCCCGTGAACAGAGACACCAATCACAATCAACGAAGTGAGTGACGTCACAGCTTCCAAAACATTGCTCTGACATTTACATTCATATTCATGCGGAAGAAAAATAGTGTCGTGAAAAATGATATGATGTCATTCCAACGTTGAGACAGTTTTTATCGTTGACTCGCACTGTTTAAAAATAATAAACAAGTGTAAACATATTTTCAAAAAATGTCTCTGTTATTACTTTTACTTGGTACTATTGTGTCTATATGTTCTGGTAAACTGCCAGACTCAGTTATATCTATCGAGTCTCTGATATAAAAATAATTTTAAACGCTGTAGAAAAAACATTCACGGGGATTCAATTTACAATTGTTTTTTTTATGAAGCCCTCATTGTCTCCGAGTACTCCATAATTTCTTTTAAAATGCCTACTAACTTTAACGACCTCGACTTACACTCGCTTAAGTAGCCGTATCTAAAGAGCAGCACTTACTGTCTAATACTTCTCCAGATCATCCGGGGCATTAAGTGCGGCGAGTAATTCTCATTGCGGTGGACATGGAAAGGGCGGGGTGTTTATTTCTCGGGGCTGTTTTTGTAGGGAATGTACTTTTGTCTATGTACTATTGAGGTCTATATTTAGATGAGATAAATGTATAGTTTAACATATGTATTTATGTATTATTTTTTGTAACTTGTTATAGTTAACTGGTATATTAATACGGTTGAGGTTTTTTTAGTTCGACTGTACTTTTTTCCCCTTATTTGCCGTTTTGATATTTACAGTTCTTCTAAGATATACATTGAAATTGTATGCTATAATTTTTATCTATATTTTATACTCAACGACTAAATTAGTTAATTGAATAAGGAGGTAATAATACCATATTTGTCAAAATAGCGTCGTAAAAGAATTGGTTGCCTGTTAAGTCGGTTTATGGACGACAGTTTTACGTGATGACGTTATAAGAAAATATTTATGAAAATTTTGCATACATTTAGGAATTTAATTGAATTATTATCATTCAACTACCGATGGAGTGGAAGAGAGATAGACGCGCCGCAAGCCGAACGATTAGACCGATCGCGTCTTTCTATCGCTTGTTCCGCGCTCTCGCTTGCACGCTCGGCCCAGGCGGAACGTGACAACGAGTCATGCTTTTTCGTGCAGGCAGCCGGCGTTTATCGATTTGTAAGACGTTATCACGTCAAAACTATTTATTTTTAATAACATATAAAAAAGATAATAGCGATTATCGTGAGTTATCCTTCGGAGATAGATATATGCCATCGGGAACTATTCTGTAAAAAATGTTAAGATGAACAATTTTCTACTACCTACATTATTTTTATGTATCTCATAACGTTTAGCTAGCCCCCGAAAATTTTTTCTTACGACTTCAATATGAACACGTCGACTAATATCTACGTTTGTATAAGTATATATATGTATTCTACTAATAAAGGTTACGGAAAAAAGTATTTACATGTGACACATAGTTTAATAGAAGTAAAGTAACACCACACAGTAGACACAAAAAGCGATACTTTTTTTTAAAATATATTATAGGGGCAAACGAACAGGTGGGTTACCTGATGGTAAGTGATCGCCGCCGTCCATAGACTCTAGCAACACCAGGGGAGACGCAAGTGCGTTGCCGGTCTTTTAAATATGTGGGCCACCGGCGCACCTGGCCGAACGAAACGCAACAGTGCAACCACTGTTACTTCACGTCGGTTTTCTGTGAGAGGGTGGTACTACCCCGGGCGAGCCGACCCTTTCCGACTGAAACCAGCGTTTCAGCGTAGCTCTACCACCAACCTACGTTATTTTACAATATTTATTCACTTTTGGATTATGAATATCCATGTTTTAATTAGGATTCGTAAAAGATTGAAACAATAAATTACTATTTTTTTATTGTTCGTTAAATAAATAAATAATTATAAAATATTTTCTTACGCACTTATCGAAAATTTACAATAAATATAATTTAGGAAATTTCCTTCCATCACACAGAAATGATAAACTAATCGTTTCATTTAAATATTAAGTTTTTAATATTAAGTTATACCAATGTAAATATATTCCGCATTCAAAGTTCCAATAGCGACGGGTTACAAAGAAGAAAACCAAGGACCTTTGACCGGGTACCGTTTTCCATTAAACTTTTTACATCTTCTATATAACGAATTCGTTTCCTAAAACTTTTTGCCTTGCATAAAACAGTAAAAATTGAAGAATAAATCTGATATAACCCTTATAATATTTATATGAGTTTATTGCGTAGGTTATTAGAAATGTTTTAAGAAGGCTTTATACAATTGCAGCGAAATCTGGTAAGTTGCTGTTGTCCTGCCACACGTCTTAATGAGTAACAAATAAAAAAAAAATTATAAGTTTTTTTTTGTGTAAAATCTAAAAAAATACACAAACAAAATGTAGGTTGGAAAATTTTAAAAACATATAGATAGCGATAATAGCGTCATGTAAGGGGTTCAAATATAGCTAAGTACCCAGATAATCCTAAGGTGAAAAAAAATAATCAAATAGGGTGAGAGTTTCCGAAGAGAAGAATTAAGTATACACGTATTTATCTGAATTTCTTATTGCACACAAGTTTTTTTTAAATACGTTGTAGGTTTCAGCGTCCACCACAATCACACCTGATCTTAAATGATGATGTGGCCTTAGATAGTTATATGCTAAACATAGAAAAGGACTGGTTATTAATTGCAGCTCCCGGAATACATCTTTAGAAAGATTTTAAAAGAATCTAGAAATATTTTCATTTGAGAATAAAGTAAGCCAATCGGGCTTAGAAATAGACCCACCATCATACTATAAATTTTAATACGCTCTTTATCTATACCCAAGTCTCCTGATCCTGATTATTAACAAAATTTGAACCTATGTCACTTGAATACGTGTCCGAAAACGCTGCCACTGAGTAATTATCGTGTGGCTAAATTCGCAAATCGGCATATATACCATTATAAGAACATGCAAAGACGTTGAGTGAAGCTGCGGTCAGGATACTCCCTTTCATGAAAGCTCTTCACAATTTCCACTTAAGACAGGCCTCTTAGAAACCACTTACACTCCCTTTCCTGTAATCTAAATTAACCTTACGAGAAGAGCGAGGGAGACCATTCTAATCTGGCTTAAAAGACGTGACCACTTCTGCAGACTGATGCTCAACCATCCATTTTAACCGGATCCGTTTATTTATTTTAAACAAAGACATGAGAGGATCTGAGGTGCTGGTCGTTGTGATCTGTTCAACTAATGTAGCTTGATCTCTATTGTAAATTTAAATGGTTTGCATGGGAGTTCTGAGGTAGTGGTTTGTGTAATGGATTACTGTCAATAAATAAGCAGCATCAACATTATGCCTGAATGGTGGTGGAGCTTCATTTGATACGATTTCGGGTTTCTAGTTCAAATCTGCGCGATGTAATTAATTAATAACAATTTATTTAATGCTCCTCACCTTTACTAATTGAGTTCAGAACTGAACGTTTTGAAATTCGTAATTGAAGATTTACATAATAATTATATTGTGTTTCCATTTCTGTATGCGTTTAAGAAATTTGTTAAATCATTCATATTTGTTAAGACAAATAATGTAGAATATTGTACCGGTATGAGTTAGCTATTCAATTCATTAGTAAATTTATATATAATAATTTCAAAAACGGCAAAGGTTCATACTAACTTTGCAGCCCCGTTTTACCCCCTTAGAGGGTGAATTTTCAAAAATCCTTTCTTAGTGCTCCCCTACGTTATAAAAGGAACCTTTGTGCAAAATTTCTAGTTTCTAACCCTTATAGTTTATAGATCCTGCGTTGATATATCAGCCATTAAGTCAGTCAGCTTCTTGTTTTATATATATAGATAATGGAACATATAATATAAAATGTATTAACTAATTGCAAGCAAATCTGTAAGTGACAAAGAAAATGATTAAATAATAAATAGAAAGAATGAAAGAAATAAAAAGAATAGTAATGGACGATGAGCAAAAATTCTCAGTTAGTATAGGGAAACAAAGAAATCCCACATTCATTTGAAGGCAAACCATAAAGAGGTCAGATGACGACCATATAATATTCGATCTACCGTCTATTAAAACTATTTAGATTACAGTTACTCTTATGATTATGTATTCAAAATCATTTTACGAATTTAATAAACGAATACTAGATTAAAGGGAAATAATGGAATATATTTATTTACCACGGATTTTAGAAACATATAAGAAATAACAAAGGAAATGAACAGACTAATCTTGCAAATTAAGTAATTTGTAAAGTTTATAAAATACTTTATATATTTCATCTCCTAAAAGTTGCAATTAATGGATAAGTAGAAGGTATAAAACTGATATAACTAAAACGAATGAATGTTTGTAATAATATTGCTGTGCAAAATCCCGAGCCGAGGTCTCGAGTGGCGTCGGTTTCAATTACAAACTGCATGCTGTAGTTTATTAGTAATTATCACGGTGAGCGCTTCCGGGGTTAAGCTAAGTTTGTTTAACGTGAGTTCTGCTGTTCACTGCACACTGAGTTTCGTATGGATATACTAATGTTTTGATCGAACTTTCTCACTATTTACAATACCTACTGAAGCGTGTTTATCGAATTGACAAGTTTGAAGAAATGAAATCTGATCAATTAAGTAATTTTAATTTATGTCACAGGGCATTGTTATGAAAAAAATGTATATACTTAATACTCTTCCATGGGTGAACTAATTAATTTCCAGATATTTTTTTTTCTCCAATTCATTATCAAAAATTTAATATTAATGTCTTCTTCACAATCAATATGTACCATTTCGCACAAACATTACATTTTAGATTGGAGCTGTTAAATTTTCGTTTTTGGTGGGAAATGAATTATTCATTAAAAAAATTATTACTTATCTTATTTTAGAGTTACTCTATTATACGATTCTTCAAATCAAAAGGATTTTCGATATTTTAAGATGTGAATATAATTTATTCTTTTATATTAACTTATGTTGAATCAAATTGAGGTCCATTTTCGTGTATAACATACGCTTCGTTTCCGACATTTTTGAAAGAGATACCTTTAGCTCTATAGAAATTAAATGACACTATATAGTATTTTTATTTAACATCTACGCAGTAACTAATACTCCATCTACTGCAACTTAATGACCAACTCAGGAAATAATGGTTTACTGGCAGTTACAATACATCCGGTGAATCTTTTTAATTAACATCTACGCAGTAACTAAGATTCCATCTACTGCAACTTAATGGACGGTTCCGAAGAGAATCATTTATCGGGAGTCATATTCGATGATTTTTCTAGTTAACTTCTACGCAGTATCTGGTATTCCATCTACTACAGCTTAATGACTACCTCAGAAGACAATGGTTTATCGACAGTTACATTAGGTGATTTTTTTTTGGAATTAACGTCAACACAGTAACTAGTATTCCATCTACTGCAACTTCATTACCGTCTCTAGAGATAATGGTATATAAGAAGTTACAGTGGGTGAGAATATTATTTAATTTTAAATTCCCGTAACACTAAATTTGTAACTGATTTACTCCTAATCCTGAAATATGACACTCTTTAGATTGTTAATATATGACACATAAAAGAAACATAGGAAAATAGACAAAATGGAAATAATACAAATTTAAATAATGAACATTTATCTTATAAACGAACAGATTGTTTAGTTTTGTATTCACTTAAGCTTCTGATAGACTTACTTAAAAAAAAAAGAGTGAGATAAAACGAAAACTATACCCTAATTGAAAGCAAGCTTAACAATGATATACACATTTGTAAAATAAAAGTAGCTAAGGATGTTATAGCGTTTATTTGTAAAAAAAAAAATCGATACGTATTCCCTCAAGGGAACGTCTGGGCTCGCTCTCCTCCTACGTCTGTCGTCAATCAGTCTTCAGCCTAAAGCCTGATTTACGAGACGACCGACTTTATAGTACGCCTTAAGCGACAACAATAAAAGTTACGTTGTAAACGTTGTCGGGTGGAGGCACTTAAATTGTACTTTTTATTACCTTATTGTTATATCGTGAAACTGTATCTGGGTCAAAAGATAAAGTGCTTTCCGAAATACTTTTATGACACCAAACAAATCTATATAAAAAAGCAAATAAGAAATTGAAATTAATAGATAAATTAACGAGATTATAACCAAACTGCTTCAATGAGGAGAAATAAAGCTGTGGAAAAATGCACTGATAATTTTGATATTCGTCTACTACTTCTTATAATGTTATATGATTAACAAAATCAACGTGTGGGCAAAAACTTTAAGTAATATATTTCTTTCCCTGGCTGGTTAATCTCTTCCATGAGTAATACCACTTCCTATTAGTAGTTCCTATTCCTATAAGTAGTTAGTTTATTGGTTAGTTTTTTTTTTCGAACTGACATACCCTGTTTCCTCTTATGACCTCTATAAATTCACCGGACTACGTAGTGGTTAGTGATTTTTTCCTGATAGTATGTAATATAAATACATTTGTTTTCAAGCCAATTAAGCTCTTTCACTAAAAATACGACGCACTAAAGCGAGACACTATGACGATTATTTCATTATATTAACATTGTTCATTAACTTGGTCACTAAAAAAATAAAAACCCCTATTCCATATATTTTGTTTCATTTTCTTTATTGTTTTTAAAATTATACTTTTCAGTCATGTATACTCATACATGGAAGTAACTATCAACTTCGCCCTAGTTAACCAAAATAACTAAGCTTGTCTACGAACCTACTATAATATTAGTCCTTATAGATGATTCTAAAGGATTATTTACTACTACGTGTAGCCAGCCAACTTATATTTTTTAACATTTCTCTTACGATCCACATAATTCGTTTAAGCGAAAGCCGATAAAGCGGATTCATGAATCGGACCCATCTCGAGGGAGGCGCAACTAATCGGCCTCTCGAGACTTTGATCCATTGTTAACCTGATATATATTTTAAAAGATTATATGACATTGTTAGTTTAATTTCAAGTAGAGATCGCTCACAGTTAATATATGAAATATAACATAAGTAATAATAACTGTTTAGTACCGTAACGTCTTCAAAAAGAACAGAAGATTTTTCTTTAGACAATATATTTATTTCTTTTAAAACCATAGGAAACCGCATATATTATTCCCAATATAAGTAAAATACGAAACCTTGTACGTATGCGGGCTCAGTTACTGTAAGTTTCCTATCTTTTACGTGATCCTTGTGCCCCTATGTAGGTCCAAAGATTTACGTACGCGCCTCGCCGTGGCTTGACCCCACTACTTTGTCACTATGCTCTTTATTTCATTAAATTCTTTAAATGTGCAATTTCATTTAAATTTAAGATTTAATTTACAGGATCGAGAATAAAAATGAATTGCATTTGATACATTTTTTTAATCTTTACAGGTTAGCGTTTGATTACAATCTTATTTCATGTTAAATGAGGATGTGGTCTAAGATGGTAACTTGTTAAACTTAGAGGGTACTGGTTCTCAAATGCAACTGCTGGAAGGCTCCAATTTGTCAACTTGATGATGGTATCTATCTAGACGGTTTTAGAAAAAGCCCTTCCACCATACTATGATTTCATTACGATGTTTTCCTTCACCAAAAGCTCCGATTCAGTGGCAAGGATTTAGAACCTTCGACCTTTGACGCTGTATCAACATAACAAGCCATCATCACTTCATCGCTTGAATGAAAAGTAATGCAAGTAACTATTACTAAGAAACAATTTGAGTAGATTATCACTACATAGTATAAAACAAAGTCGCTTTCTCTGTCCTTATATCACTTTGTATGCTTTATCTTTAAAAGTACGCAACGGATTTTGATGCGGTTATTTTTAATAGATAGAGTGATTGAAGAGGAAAGTTTATTTGTATAATAATATAAATGAAATAGTGGAGAAATACTGTTATTTTTGAGGTTACTCCAAATTTAACGCGTGCGGGCCATGGGCAGTAATGAATAAATCAAAACTACTGGATCGATTTTAATCATTTTTTAGTGAATAACATAGGCTATAGATTTTATACCCGTGCGAAGCCGGAGAGGGACGCTAGTACTTTATATTTTAAGGAGTTAGGATACTAACGATATATATATATAACAAGTTTATAAGTATAAGTATACTTTGTTATTTTCATACAAAATTTAACTACCAAGTCATAATAATTCGTGCGCAGCCAAACGCAGCAATAGCCTGCGGTCTTCAAAGCGTTGTGTCCTAAAGTAAACAGTGCGAGCCTGAATAATGTTGGCGGAAACGCCTGTAGGAATCGCACGTCTGCCACGTTGATGCGGTTGGCACGTTTGTTTCGACACACTGTTCTTGCCGTCGGTTAACTTCACAGCAAATCTTCATGCATGCTTAAGGCAGAGTAATCTATATCGCATTAAAAGCTTCTATCCCAAGTGCATTTGTGGGTAACATTTTTCGTTTTATTTAGTTCTAATATCCTTTATAATTATTAAAACATAAATCATTAAAAGGGTTAGTATTTATATCAAAACAATTTAATTTATAGAACATAATTATTCTACCCAACAATTTCGAAAAGATTCCTTTTATAATGAAGATAAAAACCAAGATACTTTTAAATCCTTTGCAATATTAGAGATAAGAAATTAAATGTGGCAATGCAATTAACTTATTTTCAAAAGTTTACTGCAATTTCTTAGCGTGTAATCACGGAACCCGATATGCCAGTGAATACTTTATAGCTTAGCGTTGACCACAATCTCATCTGGTGTTAAATGATGATGTGGTCTAATTTGGTAGTCACGCTAAGCCTAGAGGAAGACTGGCTCTCAAGTGCAGTACCTACCTAATCTTCTGTATTATGTTTTTTTCAATAGTTATACAACGCGTACCGTATGCATATGATACTGGTTTAAATATATGTATATTTGTTTCCTGGTCGTACCCATATAAGAAACATTAAAAAAAATTAAATTACAAATAAAACACCACACAGAAACATTTAAAATTTACACGTGACGACATTTCCATACAATATATTACAGGTTTATTCGTAATAGATTGAAACAGTGTGTACAGATGCGACAGTCAATATTTATCTGTAAGCATATTGGAAGGTGGGTCCTGTGATATACGTGTTGAGCCGAATTCACGAGGACATTCTAATTACAATGCATTCGTGGTTAGTTACAATTTGTGTAAAGATCGATTCACGTCATTTGAATGGTAGCCTTTAATTATTTACTATTTAGCTAAAATTTAATATTAACAATACCAATGATAATGGAATGGCTTTAGATAATTAAAACTGTACAGGACAATCTTAATTATATAGAAAAGTCCAGCGTCATTAAGTGGGAGATGTATAAAATTATTCGATTTATCAAAGACTGTTAATGGCCTGGTAAAGATTATATAGATTGAACTGAACATAAGAACACAGACATATGCAAAGTATACGATAATAACAATAATTGCATTCGACAATGTACGTAAAATACGAATGAAGAACTAATTTATTTTGAAGAAACACATCCATGCTTTGATTGCCTTGTTTATTATAAGGGCAAGTACAGTGATTTGTCAAACCAATGAAAATTAAATAAACAAAATAAAACAATTAGATAAAATACATACTCATAGTTTGGTTATACAAGAACTGATTAAAATTGAGGACGCTTGGGAGCATACGCATGTCTAGACGACTATCTATTTACAGTTATGTATTGAACTCGCTAGTATTTAAGCCTTGTTCTTACTGGGATAGACACAAATAAAGGAGTATCACTTCTCCCCGTATATTATTAAGATTATTGTACCTCTTTTATATTAATGTTATTTCTATATAATAAATGCTAGTTGACTACCGCCCGCTTTCTTGGACATTAAAAAAATACCCAAGTAAAGTAATAATCCAATAAATTAGTAGTTTAGAATCATGTATTAAAAATTTTGCATCGAATGATCATGGTTCTATGTCCCTATGTTCAGTAGTTTTGACGTTATTGACCTTCAAAGGTACTGCAATTGATTATATGTGTCAATTACTAGTAATTAATTCTTCAACGATTCTAAAGTTATCAAATATTGAAAAAGACAAACCTAATGCTTCTTTAAAGTTTTCATAAAAGTATTCTGCTTTAGAATAAGTTCTATCATTCTATAAGCATTTTCAACGAAATCCAAAACTGTTCGCAATTTACTTTGCAATTTCTCTTTCGAAGATTTTCGCTTTCCATTTGTAGCGTTTTGAAACATTTCATTTTTAAGGTATTTTCAGAACGTAGCTGTTTATTTGTCGGACATAAAGGAACCGCTTGTGGCTGGCTGAGCTTTCAATTCGTTTTTAAAGTCGCTACAGGATCAGGGTTGTCGAATTGGACAGGAAATCATTTTAAAAGTGTTGCATACGATACGATTACGATAGGAATATAGTAAATGCCAGGCCAACTATATTAGTAGTTTAGTATTATTTCGGCAGGTATATATTTTAATATTACCTGCTAAATGTGAATACACGCCAAATTGGAATAATAATTTACCTACCTACCTACTCTACCTTTATATGTGAGCGGACTATTGCAAAAAATAACATTGCAAGGGACTTAAACGTAGCACAGTATTAATTCCTTTAATTACGAAAATCAAGCACATCTGTTCTCTTCATAGATATTAGTTTGCTAAAAAACGAGCAATTTAAAATTGAAAACAAAATTTTAACACCACATCGAATTCCAATTTTTAGCAACCCTAGCGAGAGGCTATCGTCGATAAAAGCGCTTCAGTGTTAAAGTGTACAGTAAGAACTTTAAGTGCTGAGTAGGTTTCAAATGATTGGTCGTTAAAATAAAATCTGTCTTAGACCTTCATAGAAGTATATTGCTGATTTGTTGTTTCATCTTTTTCGCCTTTGCATACATACGAAAAGTCTTATTCCAACAATCATTCTGATTATAAAGTAACATGTAACAAAAACACAAATTGTATCCTTTCAAATATTTTCTAGAGAAACTGCCCATGTAGATAAATTTGTATGCGTGATTTTTGTAATGTCTTTTACAGACCAAGTTATCCGAGCTCTTGCTAGAGTTTACTTTTCGGAATTCAAATTTGGAACAGATTTATACTGTAATATTAAAATTATTCCTATAACTACAATGGTTCGTGCAAGAGACGCTGGGGGAAAGCATTACAATTTCATCAAAAAGACACAATATATCAAAAATAGACACACTTTTCCAATTTAATAAAACCTAGTGAAAATCCGTTTATCCCAATCCGTCTGGCGGTGCACAGACGTCTGTAAGCTCAGGGAGGATGAGAAAGTGAAAGAAATCGATAAAGCCAACCGCAATCTTGAGGCTACAGTCAATGACGTGTCTGTACTAGGTACGTAACATTAGTTTATAAGATACCTTTTCTTTTTCCTATACTTTTGGAGAAATTTAAAGAACACTTAAAATGTCAGGTGACAGAGATAAAAATGTCAGTTGGAGCGATGATGGCTCAGTTGGTAGTGTGTTCGGACACAGCGTCAGCGTCGATGGACGTAAGTTCGAATCCAATCAACTGAGTCGGAGCTTTCGATGATGGAAAACATCGTGGTGAAACCATAGCATGGTGGTAGGGCCTTTTCTAAGTCCGTCTGGCTAACTACCACCCTCAAGTTCAAAATCTGTCGCCTAGCAACTGTTGGTGTGTTCCGACAGCTGCATTTGAGAGCCAGTCTCCCTCTACGTTAAGCGTGACTTACCGTCTTAGACCACATCATCATTTAATATCAGATGAGATTGTGGTCAAAACGTTTACCTATAAAGTATTATAAAAAAAAAGCAGCTGAAATAATTTTTATGCCCCCTTATAATAAAGAAAGGGTTGTTCTTGAGATGTAAATACAAAATTAATGCAAGTAAATAATTTTGCAAATAAAGACGTGAAAATATAACCAAGAATATAATTGTTATATTATACACATAAAAAAAAATCAGGAAGTGTAATATTTTATTAGGTACTTTTAAATATTGGAAATATATTCATCACAAAATTGCATTATACAATAATGAGGTTAAGCAGTTAAAAATACAATTAAACGCAAATATTTTCGATATAAAAGAATTAGGTATGTAGTAAAAAGGAGGAAACAAAAAATACAATATCATCTCTGCGAGTGAAATCAACCCAAGATACATATCGCCGAAGGCTGACGCTTTGTTAACTACACCCTGACGAATCATTATTATTGAAGTGTTCTGCAGGGATAAGGAACATAGTCAAGATGAAGCCGTGCGGATATCGTTAAATCTAAGCAATGGATTGGTAGATGCGCTGGATTGCTCAGTCGAGCTGACGAAAGCCACAGCCCGAAGCAACAGTTCCGACCGGCTGCATATATATAGTGATTTCTGTGTGGTCCACTAAATTAGCGATTAAATATAATTCCTGTTTTTTTTTTTTTTTAATTTTAACACGTGTTATTTATATTTTACCCCATTTCATATATTCTTTATACTTATGAAAATTTCTTACATATATATTACACGCTTAAAAGTCAAATTCTTACGAAACATATTTTTGTTTATAAAAATAATAATATGCATCAATAATTTAGACTGAATAATGAATGGCCTTTTATAGAAATAATACTCCATCCATGTCTCTTAAAAAAGGTTTCGTTATCACATGGGAACTACATAATATATCTCGATTTATTGAGCGCTGAATTTAATTTATTAATTGTACTTTTTGATTGCTGTTTATCCCCTATAACCCTTTTATTGATTACCTGCTTCAATCTTTATGATAACTGTTAAACTACTATATAGAAATGTAATGATAAATACCTACGGTACGAAGTGAATTATCTGGAAACATCTAGTAGCAAAAAAATGGTTCAGATATTTTGGAGATTAGCTCGGACGAATAGACAGATACTTCAATTTTATTTATATATACACAATACTTGTTACAATAAAATAATATGTTCGTAACAATCATGTTTAAAATTAATCGTAATTTCATGATAGTCTAAATTTCTTTAACTAGCCTTTCAATGTCCAATAACAAAAAGTTACTACTGCCTACATCATTTCCGCAAATCGTATGAACTCTCTCACTTCGTGGCCGCAAGGGGCGTCTGATATTTGCAGCGAAGCATTTTAGATAAAGGCTTTCAGTGTTTCGCACATGGACGGAAAGAGAGCTCAGGATGCGGTCGGACTTTAGTAAAACATAGATGCTAAATTCGAAGTTAGCCTTAATACATTCCTTTTTAAAGTATTTTGAAATTGGAAATATAATACTGGAGGATTAGCGAGTTTTAATCTGCGCTACTGGTATAAAGAGGTTTTATTATAAAAAACATCTATTACAGAGAAGTTTATGAGTATGCTTTGTAGGAGATAATCTGAAACTACATTCTAACTAATGGTTCCAAGTTCTTATATTTTATTCAGCTTAATATTGTAATTAACGCATACGAATTTGCATTTGGTATTTAAGCCTCTACTTACCTCCAATAATGATACGTTTGTGAAGTGTTACAAAAATCGTTAAAGAAGGACAAAAAGAAAAGGTAATTGAATATATATTACAACAGAAATTCTTAGTACTAAAATGCATGTAAACAATAAACCAACATTTATACTAATACTGGCAGCCCCGGCACACGTTGTTCTGCCCTGATAATAAAAAATATATACTTATGTGCATGAAACGCTTAAGATAAACTAAGGTAAGGTATAGATCTATAAAAGAGGAATATCTCAGTCTGCATTGTTTTGTTCTATCTCAAAGGATTAGGCAGCGTTTTCGACGAGAGCTCCAAGGCGGCTTGACTTTTTTCGATTCTTTCAATAATCGTCATTATATTTCAATCAGTTTATTAAAAAAACCTTGACAAATTATATACCTAAACCTTCACCGTGAATTACTCTATCTATTGGTGAAATGGCATTACAATCTGTTGAGTAGTTTTTGAGTTTATCGCGAACATCCAGACAGACGCGGCGGGCGACTTTGTTTTATAATATGTATTGATTATGAAACTTGTTTATACCGGCTACTTTATTCTCATGCAAATGATAATGTTGGTTCAAGAGAACTGTATGTTACGTATAATTAGATGCTTTCTTTAATTTCTTTTTCGCTATTTGTAACTATGGCGTTACTACTTAACCTCATAACTGTATTGTTTGTAAGTTACCATCATTGTTAATTTTCATGAATACTGCCTACCTCTATGGAAAGGTGTAATAACAGGTAACCTAGATAATATTTTTAAAAGTCCTCGGTCTACCTGTAAAAGACTTAGTCTTTCTTAGACTTAAAGTACTTGTAAGTGGTAGAGCTACGCTGAAGCTATTACTGGTTTCAGCATGAATTGGTCGGCTCAACCGGAGTAGTACCACCCTCTCACAGAAAGCCGACGTGAAGTAACAGTGGTTGCACTGTTGCGTTTCGTTCGGTCAGTGAGAGCGCCGGAGACCCACATATATTAAAAGGCCGGCAACGCACTTGCGACTTCCCTGGTGTTGCTAGTGTCTATGGACGGTGGTGATCACTTACCCTCAGGTGACCCACCTGTTCGTTTGCCCCCTATAATATATTTAAAAAAAGAGATAACCCAGGATAAGCAACAAACTATAGATAGTTGATTACACAAATTATAAGAAAATTGAACAAGCAACGATGCGAATTAAAATTTTGCAAATGAAGCAAATTTTATAGAAACGAATAAAACAAAAGCTAAAGTAACAATCATTTGACAGGAAAAAAGAAGTCTTTTCATTAACAGCAATATTGCTGAGACTTTTTATTCATCGGCAATAGAAGCGTGGACAGTGAAATTGGGCATCGTCGAATTACGAGGGCCGGGAATATAAGCGCACTCGTAAATTCAATGCTCGCCTTTCAATTGCGTAGTTTCTGCTTATACTGCCTTAATAAAGGCGATATACGTTATACAGAAATCAAGACACAAGTGCATAAGGGTAATTCTTCGCAAATCAATAAAAAATTATAATAAGACTTCAATAGATAATGTAATACTAATAGACAGAGTTATATACCATAAATTTAACAGAAGTATCTTAAAATAAGTAAAAGTTTTGTGAACTGTAATGACAAAATGAGAATAGATTAAATTAAAGATAACCCAAAATTAATAAAAACAAAAGGTGTGTGTGCGTTTCACTCACGGTAGAAGTGAAACTTCAGTAAATCAACAAAAGAATCAGATGAATATATATAACAAGGATAGGATAATTACAAAGTTTATTTGTTTAAAAATGAAAGTATTTTGATTAATTTTAAAAGGTTACAATTTACAAATTACAAGAACAAAATCATGGCAATCAGCTAGTGTACACACACTTTATAATAAAAATTTTATTTGGGTAATAAGAGCTATAGTACTTTAAAATATTTATTTGGGCAATAATGGCTATTGCTAATTCACTTACCGTCAAACCATCTGTCTACTATTGCGGATTAAGGCTCGGTTGCACCAGTTAATGTTAAAGTTAAAAATTCGGTTAAAGTTATTGATAGGCAAAAAATAGGTTGCACCAATTGACAATGGTTAAAATGACGTCACGATTTAACGTTAACTATTACCGCTCCATGTTGGCCGGTTACCGTTATTGTTAATGTCAATTTTTGAATCGGTTGTCATGTTCACTAGAAAAAACTTTATAATATCATGTCGTTGCTAAGAGAAATCCTGTGGGAAACTGAAAATAGTTCTTCCGATGACGAAATCAATATATTTGAAGATAATTTGCGTCTTAGAAAGAAAAAAGTTTAATTTCCTAGAATTGGAAAATGTCCACAGGACGACAAACGCTAACGTTTTGTCGTTGACATCTGAAATCTGTCATCAAAAATCTGTTGACAGTCACAGAATAACAATAGTGACACTTGGTGACACTTATAACAAAGTCCTGCCAAGTAAAATATATTACCCTTTTCGATTTTAGGGACTAATTGGCTTATTGAAGTAGCAACCCTAATAACTTTAACAATTACAAAATGTTTGATGGTGCAACTCGTTTTGGCAAATGTAACTGTTAGCAAGTCTTGTCATTGTTAAAGTTAACTTTAACAATTACAATAACCACGATTTTGGTGCAACTCAGCCTTAATGTTTTAGTTAGTTGTATAGATTTACACGAGTCATTGCAACTTACTCTTCAACAGTAGTTAGTATGTACCAATAAATGACTTTGGATTTTTGTTTTTCGAACTGACCTACACTGTTAGCCTGGCAAGGCCGCTACAGATTCACCGGACTACTAAGGGGAGCGCTTAAGGCATTCACCCGAAGTAACTTTGGATCTGACTGTTATTCTATTCAAAGTCGATGATAGATGAGTATTTGTACTACTCTTAAGAAATTATCATAGCCCTAGAAAAGTTTTATCATCGGCATGATGCCGTCCAAAGACAGAGGAGTGCGGGCATCTATAGATATTTCTGATCTTGAGTTTTATATTTATTTTCAAAATCAGGGCAAAAGGCAATTTTAATAGTATTTTCTTTTATTCATCATATACAATTATTAAAAAATAACTTCAAAAAAAGTAGCATTTTGCTAAAACAGAAAGTTACAAGATTTTTTTGCCAATTTGTGCTTTGGCTAGATACACCCCTTTTCCATACAGAGACTTTTTTTTTAATATATTATAGGGGGCAAACGAACAGGTGGGTCACCTGATGATAAGTGATCACCGCCGTCCATAGACACCAGCAACACCAGGGGAGCCGCAAGTGCGTTGCCGGCCTTTTAATATATGTGGGCCTCCGGCGCTCTCACTGGCCGAACGAAACGCAACAGTGCAAGCACTGTTACTTCACGTCGGTTTTCTGTGAGAGGGTGGTACTACTCCGGGCGAGCCGACCTATTCATACCGAAACCAGTAATAGCTTCAGCGTAGCTCTACCACCTACAACTCTATAGTAGAGTTATACTCAAGTGTAACTCTAAGTATATTTTCGGATTTGCGCAATAAATTAATTCTACAAATAAAATCGGTGTAAATCACAACAACGCCTATCTCATACAGAACTACCCTTTCCGACGTTATCATG
The DNA here is from genome assembly GCA_035772565.1 of Antheraea assamensis. Lineage (NCBI taxonomy): Eukaryota > Metazoa > Arthropoda > Insecta > Lepidoptera > Saturniidae > Antheraea > Antheraea assamensis. The sequence goes on along the minus strand of JAQQSE010000191.1, from coordinate 2,587 downwards.
GGCATGAATTTCCATACGAGTAATATTGGTAACCGACGTTAATTTGACAGGCGTAACACAATAGCGTTTAAATATACGTCAAACACACCGACACAACGTTGGGGCGATATGCTTGCCTAATACGATGTTTATACAAGCACGTTTGTATTGAGATTCCATTAATAATAATAGGCATTGTAAGGGAAAATTAACGCATGAGTGAATTTATTTTGTCAGTCGATTATTGTTGCATTTAGGGAACACCTGCTACTAAGCTCTAATAATATATAGTTTTTTTTTTTTATATTATAGGGGGCAAACGAACAGGTGGGTCACCTGATGATAAGTGATCACCGCCGTCCATAGACAATAGCAACACCAGGGGAGTCGCAAGTGCGTTGCCGGCCTTTTAATATATGTGGGCCTCCGGCGCTCTCACTGACCGAATGAAACGCAACAGTGCAAGCACTGTTACTTCACGTCGGTTTTCTGTGAGAGGGTGGTATTACCAGTATTTATTTAAGGTAGTATATACTCGTAAAGTAAGAGAGAAAGAGTTTATTTTATCAAATCCAAATTTCTTTATTCAGTTTAGGCCCTGAGAAGGCGCTTATGAACGTCAAAATTACCACCGGTTCGGAAAACAACCCAGTCATCGAGAAGAACCGGTAAGAAACTCGATCTGGTTTATCTTTTCATTAAACATATTACAACTCATATTTTTAGAACATAGTTATAGACATAGATACAAATAATTACATTCGGTTTTAGTGGATGCACAGAGAGGGCGTCATTTCCAGACGTCACCATCGTTCACATATTGACCCACCCTGTATTAGCCTTTAGAAATTAAAACCGGCTTGGCATGGTGCTTGAACTTAGTATCCGGAAAATCGGTTTTATCCGTATAACCCTCTTTTGAACAGTAATATCAATAGAAAGAGCATTTTAATTGGAGTAATTCGTTAAGGACCGAAAAATGGAAATCAAAGTATAACAAGCATTAAGATTAGTTCCTTGATATCTATACCATATGCCCTTATTTTAATTTGCAAATACAGTAACTTTCGTACTAACGTTTTATTGACATAACTGAACCTCCAGTGTTACATACATGTATTTACCAAATATAAAGTCAATAGTAATCAAGTATTGTTATGATTGGCGAAGAACCACGAGCCAATGGTCATTTAGTACTAGTCAATAGCAGGAAGTCATTAGTATCAATCAACAGCGCGATGGTAGGTCAATAGTATAATTTAGATAATTACACCGACACACTAAATCTCAAATATTTCCATCTCACAATGAAAAATAATGTTACAACCTGTGGACTTCTAAATAAAATTAAATAAACAAGAGTATACGAGAAAGTTTTATACTAAAGACATTCTCCAACAGCAAACAACAAATAAAATCGTAAAGGAGCATCGTTGCTCTCAACAAATGATATCAAAGTGTCTCTGATAACTTCAGTGAAATTATGCCGTTGTTGGTCCCTTTTACGAGCATAAAAAGCGGTATCTCCCACCTCGCTCCCACCTCTAGTATTTCCCAAGGCAGCCGACGAGCGAAATTGTGTTTATGGGTATTGGATGGAGAAAAAATTTCTTATGAGGCGACATTTTTTACGCTGAGCTAGTCATGCGGGTGTGACGGTAGTTTGATGTTTCCTTGCGGTTTGAAACAGTTATTTATTACTACGCGTTATATTTCTTCGTCAAGTTGTTATACAAAAGTTTATACATACAAAATTATTGGCATACTAATTGAATTAAAGTAAGTTATTATTCCTGGGGTAAGGTTTTGTGTAAAATTTTGTAGGGTCTACATTAATATTAGGTGGTTTTATAACAAAGGTGTTAGGTTTTATAATAAAGTCCCAAAGCATATTACCGATTTGCCAGACTGTAAGTTTAAGTGCCATGTAAACGGGTTTTGGTGTCAAAGGCTATTATAGAGGGATCAATATGTGAACGATTGTGAGTCTGGCAATGATTCCTCTCTCTGTGCATCCATAAAATCGATGTAAACGCAATCGTATTTAAATATATATGTATGTTAAAAACATAAACCCGATTGAGTTTCTTGACGGTTCTTCTCGATGACTGGGATGTTTTACGAATCGGTGGTAGTTTTGACGTTCATAAGCGCCTTCTTAAGGCCTAAATTGAATAAAGTATTTTGATTAAATGTTGGATAGAGTTTTATTTTCTTTCATTACTACGAACAGCAAGTTTTATATGAATAATAATAAAAAAGCCTAACTTTTATTAAAGATTGTTTTTACGAATCAAATCCGATATATAGCGATTATAATTACTAAACTAGCTGATAGCTACGACTTTGTCTGGGTTGTTTAATAACATATAAAACATAACAAATAATTGAGAGCCAAAATATACTTTGCTGAGAACATTTTTTTTGTCTTTAGTCTTATAAAATCGTAGTTTCCTAAAACTTTAATTGATGATATGGTGATTTCTTTTGTTTTAAATAAAGACCAACTGTCTAAGAAATAAAACTAAAAAAAATTAACTCTAATCTATTCAGTAGTTTTTACGTGATTTGCACACAATGGCAAACGTTGTATCCTTTAATTTATATT